>OX578141.1:93599682-94254727 GCA_951213105.1 Amaurobius ferox | reverse complement strand
GATGATTTAATATTGATTATTTAAATAAGAAATTTTAACGTTTTAATAATTATAAAATACTAGAAAATGTACCCGTCTTTGCCCGAAAATTAAAGCAGGGTAGTTATATAAAATAACAAAACAGATATAATTTTGTCGTATAAATAACGGTGAAACTTGCATAAAACCCGTCTACATCGGCACAATGGGCTTGATACGCATTAAGCC
Organism: Amaurobius ferox; assembly: GCA_951213105.1. Lineage (NCBI taxonomy): Eukaryota > Metazoa > Arthropoda > Arachnida > Araneae > Amaurobiidae > Amaurobius > Amaurobius ferox. Next base: position 94,254,520 of record OX578141.1, on the reverse strand, counting down.
CCTCCCTTCCAAATCACAAAACCGTAATCCGTCACTTGCGGAGACTCTACATTCTACGTAACGGACACAATTTGATGCTTAATTTCAATAATCTCAGGACAATTAGACCAATTTATATATTGTTCATATCTTCCGCAAACAACGTAATTTTTATATTTCCAATAAATAAGTGCACGCTACCTAAATAATACAGATACATATAACACCATACTCCAAATCTCGATCAGACACCACGATGTACACATCCATTAGGCACATGCGCAAATGCATAGTCGCCAGAAAAAAAAATTTGGGGTGTTTTGGTAACAAAATAATTTGTTTCCATTACCCAGATATCGTGTCTCCGAACTTCAATCTATTCCAATAAGTTCCTGACTGTCCCCTTGGCGACGCCATTGCGCGAATGGACGACAGGATTCCCCGTCCCACAGGTGTGGTAGGTAGAAAACATCTAGAAAGCTTCCACTCGGAAAGAAAATTATTCAAATATTTCAGGAGTTCGCTCGCTTAAAACAATTGTAATTCATCAACGGATGGGTTTGAGGACATTATTTTTTCTTCTAGGGCAGTCTTTGATATTTTAAGGAGCTGGTTTTAAATTATAAACGTCGGGTCGTGCGTCAATTTTTTTATATCTTAATATAAAAGTCGGGGTGGGTTGGGGTGGGGTGGGCGGGGGTTAAAACACAAGAAAAGTATATATATATCTTAAAAATTCACAAACATGCATCTATTAATTGTGTGCATTGCGTTCAACATTTATTTAAAAGAAAAAATTTTATCTTTCCGATGATGTCGTAGAGGCTCTGATATACATTTTTAGTCGCCAAGGAACTAATTTGTGTGAAAATCGTAGTAACATGTAAAATAACTAAAAAACTAATTCAAATTAAAATAATAATAATAATAATAACGCCGAGGGGGCACCTTCTCGCGTCCTGATGTATCTGTGTACCAAATTTCATGACCGTACGTCGTTTAGATTTCCACTACAGACGACACAAACGAACACACAGATTCATCTTCCCTCATTATGAACTAGAAAAACCCAGAATTCAAGATGCAAACCTCTAATAAAAACTATACTGGAACTCGCAGAAAATTCCCGAAAAACTAAGAATGTTTTAACAATACGATCTATTATAACCAAAATAAAATAAGAAAATCTGATGTGAGCAGCACATGACTTTCCCTGCAGACTCGCATTCTCTTTATTTCTTCAATAATTCATTAAATTGAGTTTAATTGCACAATACGAATATAGCAGCCATAATTTAAATTACACTGAATTTGTACTTTTAATTTAATTTTCGTTCTCATTTGGTAACTGGACTTATTTTAGTTTTTTCCCTATACCACCTTTGAAAATATCTCGAAAACGGCTAGCTAGAGTAATGGGGTTGGTCTTATTCTTTTCGTCCTCAAAAATTACGTATAAAATAAACATTTAATTGATATGGTTGAGCATACGTAGTCTTTTATTTTCGATTTTTGCGGGACATTTCGCAAAAAGAAGGTACGTTCTTTTTTTCCGAATCATACCAAAATCTAATCAGCACCCGGGTGATCCACAAGTGACTTATCTACCAAATTTTGTGAATTTGGTCCATTCGTTTTTTAATTAGAGTGGATACATACATTGCACAGACAGACACACACACAGACGCTACGCTAAAAATAGTTTTTCCGTATTCTAGAGGTCCCGAAACGTGTAGATCCGTCGAAACTCGAGTTGCGATTTTCAGCATGATTCCAGTACTTTCCCTATACATTACCATACTTTGTATGGAAAGTAAAAAACTGTTTCATGGGCCGCACCACTAATCATAAAATTTGGTAGATAAGCCCTTTGTGGGTGACCCTGGTACTGATTAGATGTTGGTACGATTCGGGATAAAAGAACCTGCCTTTTTTTTTAGCGAAAAAGGCTGCAGAAATTGCCTGCATCTACTCTAGCTGATAGACCAAATTTCACAAAATTTGGTAGATAAATTACTTGTTAACCTAGTGCTGATTAGATTTTGGTACGATTCGGAAAAAAAGAACCTACTTTTTTCTACGAAAAAGCCCGCAAAAATTGTTTAATCTAAAAGTAAAAGACTACGTATGCTCAAATATGCTTATTTTATACGTTATAAGGCTAGCCGTTCTCGAGATATTTTAGATTTTCCTCATTTTCGCTACGCCACCTTTGAAAATAAGTCCAGTTACCAAATAAAAACGAAAATTGAATTAAAAGTGCAAATTTGGTGTATTTTAAGTAATTATGACTGCTAGTTTGTGCAATTAAACTCAATTTAATGAGTTATGGAAGAACTAAAGATAACGTGATATGAGTCTGCAGGGAAAGTCATGTACTGCCCACATCAGTTTTATCTAATTATGTCTGTGTCTGTCTTTTTGTGGGCACGATATGTCGCGAAGAAATTGAGAACATCGGATTAATTTTAGCACGGTCATTTCAATCAATGAATGTTCAGAGGCCTTTTGATTATCGGGTGATTGAAATTGAACTAAGTGAAAGGGCGCAATTTTTGGAACAATTTTTTAAGGAAATTGAAAAAAACTTGTAAAAGCAGTAATATGTAGAAATTTGTGTCAAAAAAAAGCCATTTTACACGTATTTTTACTTTCTGGTAATGTATAGGGAAAGTATCGGAATCGTGTCGAAAATCGTAATTCGAGTTTTCGACGGATCTACACGTTTTGGGACCGCTTGAATACGAAAAAATTATTTTTAGCGTGACGTCTGTGTGTGTGTGTGCAAAATATGTATCCACTCTAACTCAAAAACTGATGGACCAAATTTTATAAAATTTTATAGGTAAATCGCATTTGGGTGACCCTGGTGCTGATTAGATGTTGGTACTATTCGGGATAAAAGAACCCGCTTTTTTTCTTCCCGAAATGGCCCGCAAAAATCTCATGTATCCACTCTAGCTAAAAAAACTAATTGACCAAATTTCATAAATTTGGTAGATAAATCACTTGTGGAATACACTGGTGCTGACTAGATTTAGGTATAATTCGGAAAAGAAGAACCTACCTTTTTTTTAAGAAATGGCCAGCAAAAACCTAAAATAAAAGACTACACATGCTCAAATGTATTAATTAAATGCTTGTTTTATACATAATTTTTAACGAGGAAAAGAATAAGACCAACCCCATTACTCTAGAACTATGTGTTCTCGAAATATTTTACTTTTTTTCGCATTTTGCTGCGCTATTGTGGGGGGGTCAGCTCTTGCGTCTCTCTGCTACGAAACACATCCCCGATTATACTCGTACCTTCGGGCCCGAAGAATTATTTTGGGCCTAACGGCAAAGTACGGGATCAGCAATCTAAAAGTTTCGAGTTCGAACCTATCCCCCCCACCATTGGGGGATCAGCGCCCTGCCCCCTCACCACCTTTGAAAAGTCCAGTTACCAAATGAAAACGAAAACTGAATTAAAAGTGTCAATTCAGTGCAATTTAAAATAAGTATGCGTGTTATTCAGTTTACGTAAACTCAATGTAATGAATTATTAATGAAATAAAGAGAAAATGAATTTCAGTCTGCAGGGAAAGTCATGGGCTGCTCACATCAGATTTTTTATTTAGAAGCAATCGACACCACCTACAAAGCGTGTGTCGTGTCGTATGAATCGAACGTGTGTCAATAGCATGTCGAGGGAATAATTCAACCTATAAAGTATGTTCACGTTTTGTATCTAAAATGGAGAAAATCCTTAAAGCCTACATGTGTTTACTATTATCAAATCACTGAATTTATTGTAAGTACTTTTAACCAAGCATGCAGGCTATTTTTTTATTGGGTATGATGAGTCGTTCTCGATATATTACAAAAATTTTACTTTTCCAAGGGGAACGCTATCTCTCTAATAAAGCGAATTACATGAAATTTTGTACTCTTATTTTAATCATCACAGAAGTAATCCTCTTGATTTTTAGCTAGATCTGGTAGTAAGAAAAAATTATCATTTGTATTTTCACCGAAAATTTTTTAAAGCATATATTTCACAGTATCTACTATGGATAAAGCTTAGATGGTAACTGATATGGATTCAGCACCGAATTCAATTCTGCAGGAGACAGAATTTCACTAAGAATTTCCACTTCTGGTTTCGTTTTTTTTTTCACTTCTGCTTCAAATTTTCCCCTTGAAACATATATTTCTCAGGATTAACAATAGATAGAACTAGATAGCCACTGATATGGATTCAGCATTACATTCTGGGAGGGAGGGGGAGGATCTGACATACTGAGAAGTAGGTCCATTTCTGTTCTGTAGACGTCACTTCCGATTCAAAAATTTATATTTCCCCTGCCACATCTATTTTTCAGGAATGGCTACGGAAAGAGTTTAGGTAGTAACTGATATAGATTCAACGTCAAATTTCGGGGGGGGGGGGGGGAATCACTAAGGATTTCTAATTTCGATTCAGAATTTTTCATTTTCATGAAATATCTATTTCTCAGAACCGGCTATAGATATGGCTTAGATGGTGACTGATATGGATTTATCATTAAGTTTGTAATTGGGGTTGAGGTGGGGAGGGAATTCATTAAGGATTTAAACGTCCGGTTCTTTAATACTTCCAGTTCAAAAATGTTCCTTTCAAGACGTATATTTTATTTTTTCCAGAATCGGCTGTAGATAGAGCTTAGATGATAACTGTTACGGATTTAGAATAAATTCTATTGGGAGTTGGGGTTTCACTAAAGATTTCCACCCTGTTCTAGAGATGTTAGTTCCGACTACAAAATTTACATTTCCCTTGAAACCTGTGTTTCTTTCAGGACTTTTTGGCCGAAGGGGGCGAATGAAGCTTGGGGGGGGGGGGGCAATGTTTTTATTTGCCCATATCTAAATGCTGTCACATTAATAGAAACTAGGTTAACAAAATGTCTCCGGCGGTGTCGAATAGTTGTCTTCGGGGGCTCCCCCCCCCCTCGAATGTATGCCTGAAAGAAACACTGCTTGCAACATCCATTTCTCAAGATTGGCTATAGAGTTTAGATGATGATTCATATGGATTCAGCATAGAATGTTAGAAGGAGTAGAGGGGTTCCGGAACACGTTTCTTCTTTTTTTACCGAAAATTTGCATGACTGTACGAAGTAAATGTGCAAAAGAGTATAAAATTTGCATGACTGTACGAAGTAAATGTGCAAAAGAGTATAAAATTTGCATGACTGTACGAAGTAAATGTGCAAAAGAGTATAAAATTTGCATGACTGTACGAATTAAATATGCAAAAGAGTATAAAATTTCTTAATAGTTCCGTCGAAATTGAAATGCATATACCCTTTCTATCATATGAAAGCTCCTTTACAGATTTCTTGTTTATGGTATTATTTTCCCCCGATATCAAAATTTGTTAATAAGGAAGGAAATGCATGTGCTGTCCCCAGTGACGTCGCCAAGGGGACAGCACGAGCTATCGAACCTATTGAATTGCAAAGAAATGATATAGAGAAATGGAAAACAAAATATTTATCCCCCCCCCCCCCCCCCCACCTCTTGGAAATATTTTCTGACGACGCTACTGGCTGGATCCATCAATTTTCTAATATAAATGAACAGCAGGAAATAGAATACAAAGAGCTGAGAGCGGGTATAAATAAACAAGACGCCATGGGGAGGAAACGGAAACCATATAGCTTTCAACAGAGAATAAAACAACAGCGAAAACGAAGAGTGGTTTTGCGCATCATTTTCTAAATTTATAACTCAACTGAACAAAGGCTGGAAAAATTTTGTTCTCATCAAGGTCGCTTTGCCTTTGTATCTTGCATATTAGCTCAGAAAGCTGCCCACTGGGAACACTTGAAGTGAAAAGATATACAGAGAGTTATGAATATCCCTGTTTGATGCAACTGGTTATTGTCCAGCCTGTGTCTGCCTCTGTTCAAATACCATAAACACCAGCCTGAAGCAGCAGCCATTGTTGCCACTGGGAACCCTTACTGCGCGGGAAAATGAATAGCCCAAGAGTGAGATAAAAGAGTGTTGTCTTTGTCGTGATGAAAATTTTGAGTTTTTCATGATTCGTCTCTTATTTAGATGCTTTTGGTTTTGTGGTAGTTTTCATGTTTGTACATTTTACCGGTGAATGAACCTTAGAATGTAAGCTCTATTCAGAATTGTGGACTGAACCGTGTGAATACTGGGAACCTGGTGGTCAGGAAGTCATCTCACCCAGTGTTTCGCAACTTTTTCATTAGAATTACACTCCCGTTGAAGAGAACAGCATCTACGGGCCAGTTTCGCGCTTATTACGTGTGCAACAGCATGAAATAGCCGATACATGCAATGCCAGCAAGCAAACTTGTTGTGTGGCACAATTTTGCGAACCTTAGCATTAGCATTGAACCTCTTTACGGAGACCGACAAATCCAGTCTTGCCGCGCAACCGACTTCGAATTTCTTAAAATTAAAGCTACGGCCCGTGTTTCTTTCAGGCATACCTCTGGGGGACGAAGCTCCCCCCCCCCCCCGGAGACATTTTATGTTAACCTAGTTTCTATTTATATGACACAACATTTAGATATATTTATATAGGGTAAATAGAAAACTGGCTCCCTAAAATTTCATTCGCCCCCCCCCCCCCCCTCCCGGCCAAAAAGTCTTAAAAGATACATTGGCTGCGGCTGCAACAGCCACGTTCATATCTATATAATAAAAGGCAATGTCTGTGTGTGTGTGTGTCTGTCTGTCTTATACACTATACGTTTCGCGACTGCGCGTCGGAGAGCTACGAAATTTGGCAATCGGAGACCTGGGAGGGAGGGAAGGGGACACGTGAAAACCGATTTTCAAAATTCTAATTATTTTTTTATTTATTTAATGTTTTATGCGATTTCGACCTTTTTTTGCCCTTTTTTCTCCACGATCCAGACGTCGTAGAAAAAAACAACTCACACCATCGGAAAGAGCAGACAATTGCGAGTAAAAATATATCAATTTCAAATCTCCATTTCGATTTCTAATATTTTTTAAAGATTTTAAAACAAAAGTCACTTTTGGCTCAAAAAAACGATTTTTGGTTTTTAAATTCTCGCATAGTAAAAAGTACTCATAATTTCGACTAATAATTTACATTTTTAGAAAGCTGAAATATCTGGCATTCTTACAAGTCTAATCTGGTCCAGAAATAATGAAAATTGCCTTCAGGATCGCAATTTTAAAGACGTCATGATTTTAAATTTCTCGGCGTTCCGTTCGTTTCTCCCCCGCTGAAGCAGGGAAGGTGGTGGGTGGGGAAGTCAAGGTGGAGGTGACGTCACGGTTCTGAATAGAGCGCCTTTGCTCTATATAAATTATTCTATTTATATTTTAAATGATGGGACGATCTGGATTTTTTAAATGTATATTTTAACTTTTGGATATTTTAAATGGATATTTTAATTTTATGGATATTTTAAATGATGGAACAATGAAACAATGGAATGAGGATGATGGAATTAAGCATATGGTCATTTTAAATTGCAAATTAGCGCGCGGGAAGTTAGCGGTAGGCCCGGGTTCGATTCCCGCCACTGCCAAAACTGCCGCCGTGTTTACGTGGAATACGATCACGTTAAATATGTGGGTCCGTAAGTCCTTCCGAGAGGTTGGTGGTAGGGGAAGGAGGATACGGCCCCTGTGGATGCCTCCCCCACTGGGTTCCCGTCTAAATTGGGTGAATATGTAGAAAGTTATGGAGATTGTCGCGGAGGGCGCGGCAGCCCAGTGGTTAGCGCGCGGGAATTGCACTCAGTAGGCCCGGGTTCGATTCCCGCCACTGCCAAAACTTACGCCACGTTCACGCAGCGTACGATCACGTTAAACATGTGGGTTCGTGAGTCCTTCCGAGAGGTTGGTGGTAGGGGAAGGAGGGTACGGTCTAAATTGGGTGAATAAAAAGAAAGTTATGGAGATTGTCGCGGAGGGCGAAGTAGCCCAGTGGTTAGCGCGCGGGAATTGCACGCGGTAGGCCCGGGTTCGATTTCCGCCACTGACATGGAGTACGATCACGTTAAACATATGGGTCCGTATGTTTTTCCGAGAGGTTGGTGGTAGGGGAAGGAGGGTACGTTCCCTGTGGATGCCTCCCCCACTGGGTTCCGGTCTAAATTGGGTGGCACATCCTGGCCGTCCAACCAGTTACCAGGCCCGGGTTCGATTCCCAAAATTGCCGCCGTGTTTACGCGGAGTACGAGCACGTTAAACATGTGGGTCCGTGAGTCCTTCCGAGAAGTTGGTGGTAGGGGAAGGAGGGTACGGTCTAAATTGGATGAATAAAAAGAAAGTTATGGAGATTGTCGCGTAGGGCAAAGTAGCCCAATGGTTAGCGCGCGGAAATTGCACTCGGTAGGCCCGGGTTCGATTCCCAAAATTGCCGCCGTGTTTACGCGGAGTACGATCACGTTAAACATGTGGGTCTGTAAGTCCTTCCGAGAGGTTGGTGGTAGGGGAAGAAGGGTACGGTCCCTGTGGATGCTTCTCCCACTTGGTTCCGGTCTAAATTGGGTGAATAAAAAATAAGTTATGAGGAATATCGCGGAGGGTGAAGTACCCCAGTGGTTAGTGCGCGGGATTTGCACTTGGTAGGCCCGGGTTCGATTCCCAAAATTGCCGAATAAAAATAAAGTTATGGGGATTGTCGCGGATGGCACGGTAGCCCAGTGGTTAGCGCGCGGGAATTTCACTCGGTAGGCCCGGGTTCGATTCCCGCCATTGCCAAAACTGCAGCCGTGTTCACGCGGAGTACGATCACGTTAAACGTGTGGGACTGCAAGTCCTTCCGAGAGGTTTGTGGTAGGGGAAGGAGGGTACGGTCTCTTTGGATGCCTCCCCCATTGGGTTCCGGTCTAAATTGTGTGGCACTTCCTGGCCTTCCAAGCAGTTACCTTACACCTTTCTGGTAGGTCGCGCCAACGAGTTTGCCACGGTCAGAATTTTCAAGGGTAGCGAACAGGCTGGTCGCCAAAGGCGGCTAGTACTTAATAAACCGCCTAAAATGGCGTCTCCAAAGTTAGGATTGCGCTTCTATTACAGGTAACAGAAGTTACGGATCGGTTTCACGCTTATTATGCTCTCGTCAACAGGCAGTCTTTCAGGACTTTTTGGCCTGGGGGGTGGGGTGAAACATTGGGGGATAAGTTTTCTATTTGCCCTATATAAATATATCTAAATGCTATCATATAAATATAAAGTATTCTAATATAAAATGCCTCCAGAGGCGGGGGATTTGCCCCCCCCCCCCGGATGTATGCCTGAAAGAAACACTGCTAGCCAGTATATAATAGCCAATACCTGCAATGGCACCAAACAAACTTGTATGTGGCACAATTTTGCGAATAACCTCTATAGAGACCGCCAAATTCAGTTCTCTCACGCAACCGGACTCAAATTTCTTAATGATTGAGCCCAGGCTGCAACGGCCAAGTTCATGTTCACAAAATCTTCTATAGTAGGACTGAAATTCATTACTGCAAATGAACAACGACAGCATAATTTTAGCAAAAATCTTTTTGGAGAGTAACTTACAAAATGTCCTCGGAGAAAGGAGGCATACGTAAGTAAGGTGAATGACAATTGTCTCGATGGCCAAAAGAACAAGTAAAACAATATGCGCTCTTAACAAACACTAAGAACGAACTACGACGAGACAAGCAATAAACATTTCAAATAGAACTAGAACAAGAAAATTATCTAGCGTGTGGTATCATCCATTGAAAAAACAACAACCATAAACATATCAACACGGGCCGATAAAGCGTCCTTCCCCACCCATTAAGACTGGGGGGGGGGGGGGGGGCTGGTTCTGAAAAGAAACCTTAAGCATTGATATGAGATTTTAAATAGAACAGAGAGACGAAATAATGAATCGTTAGATTATTGGTGAAAAATGAAAAAGTTTAAAGAGAGGAAAATTAGTTAAACCCTTGTAAAAGAAAAAAGATAAAAGAATTATAGGGGAATGAGGCAGTAATTAAGAAGAAAATAGCAAAAGGAATTAACCGCTTTCGAAAGTTAATTTCATCGATCAAGCTACTATAAAATTAATAGTGGTTGAGGTTGAGACTATGTCGAAAAAAGAATATAACACAGAAAATAAAAAACAAGAAAGGTTTCAGAAGCTATATGAGCTAACTTTATCAACTAAAGAAAAATATCAATCGATTAGTCTACTAAAAAATATCAGTGAATGAGACTGAAATTAAGAAGGATATAACCAAATTGAAAGAAAAGCAACCAATTATGGATGTTATATGAGCTAACTTTTAAAGTCAAAGATGTGTATAAAAAATACTTCTCTGGCTTTGAAGATGTAAGGAACTGCATATATTTATCAATAACAAGATTATCAAAGTTCAACCAAGCAATCATATTTCACCTAACTGACATATGCCTGGTTTCGTCAAGAAGTTTTGCAAGTTATTGTCTTACAATCAGTGATTTATTGTAATGTTTTTGGAGATTTAGATTTTGGTATATTTCTTGTTTTGAATTAAGCATATTCCTTTCAATTAAAAATGGACATAGCATCATTTCTAAATATTATGCTTTGGTGCAGATACGGTGGTTACAGAACATATTTCCTTTAAAATATCTTATCTTTATTATTATATACACCTATAATAATAAAGATGTATGTCTGTTCATTTGTCGGAAATCATAAGCTACTCACAGCCATGAAATTTGCTACAGGGGTACCTCGACTCCCAAAAGGAAGTCCCCTCGTCGAGATTTTCAGTTATTAAATGTTGAAGCTCCATTTTAAGCAATTTTTGCATAAATCTCTTCCTTGGCGATCGAAAATATTACAATAGAGTTTTCATATTAACACAATCGAAAAGATCAAATAATTATCTTCCAAGTGAACTTTAAACGAAATCAGCACTACAGTCAAACCTGTTTAAAGCGGAACCTACAGGAAACGGAATACTATGATGAGCGGAAAATATTTTTAGCCCCGACCAAAAATATAGGAAATTTATGTTGTTTCCCCTGTGTAAACGGAACCTGCACAGCACGGAAACGGACGGTCAATTTAAAATAATTTGTTAATGAAGCACTTGCTGTAACGAACAAAGAAAGGAAAAATCATCCAACTATTTCATTTATTTCCAACTATTCATTTATTTTCATGCGAAGCATTTTACAGAGAATTTTCTATTAAATCATATAGCAATTTTCTGAATGCTGTTTCAGAGATCAAGAATTTTCAGTGAATCTTCGGAAATCTTTTCAGTGAATCGGAGATTCTGAAGTGCTAGAAATATTAATCAATGCATGGATTTTAACTGAAAATCGCATCATTAGTAAGACATATTCCCAAGAAATCATATTAGATTATTTTAAATGTTCATCTCAATAGAAAACACTGTGTTTTTATTTCATTTTTTACTTTCCCTGCAATACATGGTAATGTATAGGGAAAGTATTGGAATCATGCCGAAAATCACAACTCGAGTTTTCGACGGATCTACACGTTTCAAGACCTCTAGAATACGAAAAAACCATTTTTAGCGTGACGTCTGTGCGTGTGTCTGTGTGTCTGTCTGTCTGTCTGTCTGTCTGTCTGTCTGTCTGTGTGTCTGTCTGTGTGTCTGTCTGTCTGTCTGTGCAGATTTTGTATCCACTGTAACTAAAAAACTAATCGACCGAATTTCACAAAATTTGGTAGGTAAGTCACTTGTGGGCGGGGCTAGGGCTGATTAGTTTTGGGTACGATTCGGAATAAAAGAACCCGCCTTTTTTTGCGAAATGGCCCGCAAAAGCTTGTATCCACTCTAGCTGAAAAACTAATGAACCGAATTTCACAAAATTCGGCAGATGACTCACGTATAGGTCACTCTGGTGCTGATTAGATTTTGGTACGATTCGGAAAAAAATAACCTGCCTTTTTTTGCAAAACGGCCCGCAAAAATCTTCAAAATCTAAACTAAAGAACTTGGTATACTTAGATATATCCATTAAATGCCCGTTTAATACGTAATGTTTAACGACGAAAAGAATAAGACCAACCCCATTACACTAGGACTAGCCGTTCTCGAGATATTTTAGTTTTTCGTACTTTCCCTACGCCACCTTTGAAAATAAGCCCGGTTACCGAATGAGAACGAAAATTGAATTAAAAGTGAATTACATTTAATAGAAATAAATAGAACGTGGATATAAGTTTGCAGGGAAAGTCATGTGCTGACCACATCAGATTTTTACTTTCCCTGCAATACATGGTAATGTATAGGGAAAGTATTGGAATCATGTCGAAAATCGCAACTCGAGTTTTCGACGGATCTACACGTTTCGAGACCTCTAGAATACGAAAAAACTATTTTTAGCGTGACGTCTGTGTGTGTGTCTGTCTGTCTGTGTGTCTGTCTGTGTGTCTGTCTGTCTGTCTGTGCAGATTTTGTATCCACTCTAACTAAAAAACTAATTGACCGAATTTCATAAAATTCAGTAGGTAAGTCACTTGTGCACGAATCTGGTGCTGATTAGTTTTGGGTACCATTCGGGTTAAAAGAACCCGCCTTTTTTTGCGAAATGGCCCGCAAAAGCTTGTATCCACTCTAACTGAAAAACTAATTTACCGAATTTCACAAAATTTGGTAGATAAGTCGATTGAAGGCCACCCTGGTGCTGATTAGCTTTTGGTATAATTCGAAAAAAAATAACCTGCCTTTTTTTTGCAAAATGGCCCGCAAAAATCATCAAAATCTAAACTTAAAAACTACGTATGCTCAAATATAGCCATTAAATGCTTGTTTAATACGTAATATTTAGCGAAGAAAAGAATAAGACCAACCCCATTACACTAGGACTAGCCGTTCTCCAGATATTTTAGTTTTTCTTATTTTTCCTACACCATTTTTGAAAATAAGTCCAGTTTTCAAATGAGAACGAAAATTGAATTAAAAGTGAATTAAATTTAATTTAAATAAATAGAACGTGAATATAAGTCTGCAGGGAAAGTCATGTGCTGCCCACATCAGATTTTTACTTTCCCTGCAATACATGGTAATGTATAGGGAAAGTATTGGAATCATATCGAAAATCGCAACTCGAGTTTTCTACACGTTTCTACACAGATCTACACGTTTCGAAACCTCTAGAATACGAAAAAACTATTTTTAGCGTGACGTCTGTGTGTGTGTCTGTGTGTCTGTCTCTCTGTCTGTCTGTGCAGATTTTGTATCCACTCTAACTAAAAAAACTAATTGACCGAATTTCATAAAATTTGGTAGGTAAGTCATTTGTGGGCGAATCTGGTGCTGATTAGTTTTGGGTACGATTCGGGATAAAAGAACCAGCCTTTTTTGGTGAAATGGCCCGCAAACGCTTGTATCCACTCTAGCTGAAAATCTAATGGACCGAATTTCACAAAATTTGGTAGATAAGTCGCTTGTGGGTCACCCTGGTGCTGATTAGATTTTGGTACGATTCGGAAAAAAATAACCAGCCTTTTTTTGCAAAATGGCCAGCGAAAATCGACAAAATCTAAAATAAAAAACTATGTATGCTGAAATATATCCAGAAAATGCTTGTTTAATACGTAATGTTTAACGAAGAAAAGAATAAGACCAACCCCATTACACTAGGAATAGCCGTTCTCGAGATATTTTAGTTTTTTCGTATTTTTTCTACGCCACCTTTGAAAATAAGGCCAGTTATCAAACGAGAACGAAAATTGAATTAAAATTGAATTAAATTTAATTAAAATAAAGAGAACGTGGATATAAGTCTGCAGGAAAAGTCATGTGCTGCCCACTTCAGATTTTTTTATTTCATGGTGAGCAGTAATATTTTGCCGGTACTTCAATTCGTCTAGGTTTTGAGGTATAGTAATGAGGTAAGAGTATACAAGACATGTGGTACACTATATTTTTATTTACATATATTCCTGTAATAACAGTATGCAAAAATGTGCGTATAGACATATTTAAAATAATTAAATTAGCTGTTATGGTATACAACAGCATTAATCAGATTATCTAAATGCAGTTTTCAGATTTTTTTTTTTTTTTTGTCTGATCTATAGGTAAGCAAAGGGGTCATCTGCATTTCCAGCTAAGTCTTAAACTTCGTTTTTCCTGAAATAACCTGCATGAAATGGAAATCTTTTAAGACGGAAAAGTCTTCCGGTCCCCTGCAATTCCGTTTAAGGCAGGTTCGACTGGATTAATAAACAAATTTTCGGGATGTTTAAAAAATATATACTTTTTGTGTTTTGAAGATGTAAACGATTTTGAAATTCTAATATAAAAATATCTGATGTGAGCAGCACATGCCTTTCCCTTCAAACTGAAATTTATTTTCTCTTTATTTCAATTATAATTCATTGAGTTTAATTGCACTAAGTAACACGATTAATTAATTGAAATTGCAGTGAATTTACACTTTTGATTCAGCTTTCGATCTTATTTGGTAACTGAACTCATTCTCAAAACCGGCGTAAGAAAAATGCGAAAAAATAAGATATCTCGAGAACGGTAGTCCTAAAATAATGGGGTTGGTCTTATTCTTTTCATAGTAAAAAATTGCATATAAAATAATTATTTAATTGATGCATTTGAGCATACGTAGTTTTTAATTTAGATTTTGACAATTTTTGCTGGCCATTTCGCAAAAAAAAAGGAGGTTCTTACTTTCCGAAACATACCAAAATCTAATCAGCATTAGGGTAACCCACAAGTGACTTATCTACCAAATTTTATGAACTTCGATCAATTAGGTTTTCAGTTAGAGTGACAGACAATTTTTGCTGTCCATTTCGGAAAAGAATAAATAATTAAATAAATACAGATTATTTAATCCCGAATTATACCAAAATCTAATCAGCACCAGGGTCACCCACAAGTGACTTACCTATAAAATTTTATGATATTCGGTCAATTAGTGCCGGGAAAAGAACTCAGGTCCTCCGAGTGCAATCCCTGTGCTCTAACCACTGAGCTCTCCCGACGCCTACATATTGACTCGCCTAAGCCTCCTAAATGCATATCCAATATACCCTAAATATATAAGAGCCTTAATATTGCCCATTTCCACATATACCCAGTGGTGAAGCCAGACATTTTCATTAGGGGTAATCAAGCCCAATAAAATTTTCCTTACATAGCAGTGGGCCATCTTGGATTTTTGAAAAATATTCCTTAAAATTACGTTCTTGGAGTTCATACAGTTTTTATGCATCTGGTACCTTTCAGTGCCAGTGATTTATTTTCAATTGCATTTTCCTGAAATTGTTTTCGCATGTTTGGAAGTTTACATACTTCAACTACTACGTACTAATGCATTATAGAAATCACTGAAAAGGGATTATTTATAATCAACCTGTATATATTGCTTGCGCTAAGCCCAGTCCCAATTTCCTACTCTGTCAATTCGTTTACTTTTAATTGATTTCCATAATTTATATGGATATCAATTAACCAATACATAATTAACCTTTATATGTAATTCATTTATTTACATTTATTTCCTGGAACTCTTTTCAATTTTTGATTTGATTTTTTAGTCTGCTCGCCAGATGGCAGCACCACATATTAACTTAATTTGAAATGAGGTTTCTCAAATTAAGTTTGTCGATCTGTCCGCCAGATGGCAGCACCATATCATTGCTTCTCGAAATGTAAAATACATTTTCTAGACATCAAGCACACAAAATATTTTCAAAAACATATCAATCAGTCAAATGTGCCCAAGACATAGTAAAATTTGTAAAATCCCTAGAACAGCTGATGACAACTCCCAAACAAGGGAGGTAATTGGTAATTTCTGTATAAAAGTATTTATAAAACTCAGGGACGTAAGTGAACAATCTTGACTGCGGGGGGGGGGGGGGGAATTTTTCCGACTAATATTGAAAATTTCCGACTGTGTAAACAAGTGAGTTAACTTTTGTTTTGGGACGAGTGCATTGCTGTTCTAGTGACATTTGTGCAGTTCAAAGTCTACACGGCAATAATTTGTTTTAATTTTCGAATGTTTCGTGCATATGTCCCATGCCCCAACTAAAAAAAAAAAAAAAAAAAAGTCTCAAAACCAAATTCTTGGTTTTGAGACTGTGTTGGGGTTTGTTTGTTTTTTTAACAAATAATTGTACATATTTTTTAATTATCGGATGTGTTGTGCAAATGCCCAGACCTTTAGCTACCATTTAAAACAAGGCAAGTATCTAGGGCAAGAATTAGCAGAATTTTAAATATATTTGAAAAAGTATTAAATTTCGTACGTTTTGGGATTTTTTTTACGAATGCACTTGACACATTCCCAAATGATTGCCTAACATTTAAAAACCCACGAGTTTCTATGCCAAGAATTGGCTGTGTAAATTTCGGAACATGCATCTTTCTTTTGTTGAAGTTGGGTCTTTTATTAGGTTTTTGTAAATAATTAAAACTTTATTAATTTTTTCTAATTTTCGAATGCACTTTGCACATTCCAAATAAGTTCCTCAAGAAAAAAAAAAATAAATAATAAATAAATAAATACGCGTTTCCAGGTCAAGAATTAGCTTTGTAAAACACGGGATGTGCTTAATACATACATACATTGTCCAAAGGAAATTAATATGATATGATTTGTAGTGCTCATAAGGGATTGCCGTTTCTTCATTTTCTGGATATTTGTTTTCTAAAAATCGTTCAGACACGGACGTAAAAACAAATTTCAAAATGATCCAACACAAAATCTACCTGCATGTGGATATACATATATTCTTAAATACATCTAAATTGTATTTTTTAGGTTATCTGATATTTATTTCGCTGCATCCAAAACAGGAAGATTAGCTCAGTTCTACAGTTTGAATTCTATAAAAAGTTGTGTGTATCATCACATTCTAACAATTTTTTTTTTAATTACTACATTTTATTTTAAAAAACGCATGAAAGCAACAAATGCATCTCCCTTAGGCCGGGTTTCCACTGACGCGTTCGTCCGTTGTAAGGCTCCTATATAGACTATATAGTATATAGCTCCTATATAGTATATATAGGAGCCTTAGTCCGTTGCGTTGGCTATCCGTCAGAGGAGCAACGCAGAGCATCGATTTCCACTAATCCGTCAACGCATGGAGTTCTCGAGAGAAGGGATTCTCCTCTTTTTCCACGCTGTATGAGGCGATGGGGGTGCAAATGGTGTGGGAAAGAAGAAATCTTTGTGTGGCTAAACTTGATTGGTTAGGATTTGTTTATTATTTGACAGCAGCTGTTCGATTGATTTTCATATTGTTCTATGATAACATATTCATTTTGAAGTCTGCTGTGGTCTGGTTCATTAGCGCAGGTCCGAATTGTCCTGTGAATCGGGTCGGGCTCAGTATTTAAAAAGTCGGGCCGGGCGTATTTAAGTTTGAAAAAAGTTTAAGTAAATTTTAATAGAGTACATGAGATTATTGTGTTGAATTTAGCTAAATGTAAATATAAATGTTTGAAAAACTTTTATTTTAGTTTTTGTACAAACACATTTGGATAAAAATCATTTCGATCGTGACTTAAGGGTCTTTGGTCCGGGAACGTGTTCTAAATTATGACGGGCTTCATATTTCAGTTTCCCTTGTGAATATTTCATGTCTTCTCCAACTTAAAAAAATTACTGGAGGCCTGGGCCTGCCGCTCGAGTGGTGTCCCCTCCCCCGGGCCGGGTAAAGGATGCAATCTCATATTTTCCAGGATATGGCCATATCCCAGTATATATGTAAATCTGTTTTTTCAAATTCTCTATTTAGGGATTTTTCAAATAAAATCCTATTTTGGTAAATTCTTGAATTGAGCTTATGTGTATTTTTGACCACAATTCTCGTTTAATATATATATATATATGAGATTATTTATTTGTGAAAGTCTCTGCCAATATTGCAAAAATCATAATTATATTTCTTCTTAATTATTTAGTAATTTCAAAATGCACCAATTTACCAACAATTGAGAATTGATATATTAGCATCTATTACATCTTCAAAATTAATATCTGCCAGTATAAATTTAAATAAACAGCCTGAGTTTATATATATATATAATTGTAAAAATAAAATCGTTTGAATTCCCATTCATTTTCTTATAAAAGAACTCAGATTTTTAATAGTATGTTGGCTGTGGAAAAGCACCTAGTTTACGAGATCTTTACCAGATATGTTAGATTTTTTAAAAGTAAAGTTGAGCGATACTTACCTTAAATATAAATGTTATTTTGCTTTCCAAATTTTATAATTTTTGATCAAAAGGCTTCATGAAACTTGTGCACTACTTAAGAGGTTTTAGTGCATATGTTGGTAGATATACCATTTTGCAAATTTTGGGTGCTTCTTAATGACAATTTCGTGCCCATTCTGCTATACATATTTATTTTGCATAATATTTTGTGTCTTTTGTATATTCATCAGTGTTTGTTAAAGTATTGTTTGGCTACCAAGGTATACTATTTACAAAATACCTAGACTTTCTTGATATTTAAAGTTTTACAACTTAGACAGTGAAAAGTATTATCAAAACACAAAAAATTTAATCTACTTTTTTAAGCAATAAATTAATTTCATATCTGATCCAACTTAAGCTAATCCTGTTTCCTGATGTGGAACAATCAAATATTAACATGATTTAGCTTTAACTGACTTTACAATTATATTCTACAACTGTCAGCAAATAATATTGAAATAGACAAATGTGATTAATAAGCCACTGACTCACAGTTAATGAGAATAGTGTTAAAAAATTATTAAATCAGATGTCAGCATTTTGTGTGAAGTATAAATATAATCCAACAAGACAAATGCTTATTTCTCTCACATAAACCAATGCTCTTCCTACCTAATATCTTCAATAAAACAATGAACATTACTACAAATTCTTTTCGCTTCTTATTGTTATTTGATCTTTGAAATATTAAATTGCTTCAACAGATTAAACTTGGTAAGCTGAAGTTTATGGAAGAAAAAATTGACATTTTAAAAAAATTGCAGTAACTTCTTTCTTATAATATATATTTTACCTAACTTATTCTTCAAAGTAAAAAGAAGGAAATCTGAGTGATACAAATAGCCAATAAAGCACCAGTAAGCTTCCCAATATATTTTAGGTGTAAAATCAGCTTGCCTTTATAAATAAAACTATTTTCCCATAATATTGTAACTTTTTTCCACTTGCATTTATAATTTTTTTTTTCCTATTTCTTTAATCAGTTTAGAATGCTAGGCCAACAACTTTATAATACCAGCCAATGGCAAAAATTTTTGATAACCTCACTCAATTTCAAACAGAATTTTACTGGGTATTTCAGACTACTTCATGGAGAATACAAAATTGATAAAAAGGAATAATCCACATTGTCGTGTATTTTAAAATTATGTCGGTTTGAGAGCAATCAAAACAGACTGTTTGTTGAAAACCCAGACCAGCCGAGTACATATAGCAGCTGGTTGAGAAGCTGGTGACAAGCTGTTTGTTGCAATATCAATATATTTATATAGTTTAATTAAATAAATAGTATTTATAAATATAAATAAAATTCTCATCATTGATGATACAGCTTCATCAGGCCATCTTATAGGTTTTCACTGTAGTTCCTCTTTGTGGCTACTTCGCCAGTTTTGTTTTTCCCATCGACATCAAACCATCAAAGTAATATGAAAATTATATTTAACAATGAAAAAAATTTAATCCAATTGGACTTCCAGAATTAACATTTAGTTAAAAAAATAAAATGTGCTCATTTAGTTAGAATTTGAGTTGTGATAATTTTTACATTTGTTTAAAATGTCAAAGCTGAGTTCAATAATTGACATGCTCACAAAAACGCATTTTGATTTTATTAACATGATTTTAATAATGCTTTTTCAACTTTCAAACCTGTAATGTTATATTTTTTATATTAATATAATAAAACTAGCTTATAACCATTGAAAATTAATGATGCAAGATACCGTATGTGCTTGTATAATTTTTTTCAGATATTGTTTTTACTTCCACTCAAACCAGAAAAATACTGAATAATGAAAAAAAAAACGAAGAAATAAATTATCATTAAAGGAGAAAAATAATTATTTTTTATTAATATATTAACATTAATTGAATGGAAATGAAAAACAGATGTTTCTTATAATAAATCTAATAGAATATTTCAGTATAAACCACATATTTTATAAAATTTTTTTAGCAAATTAACTGAAATCCACATTCGAATCCAAACTAAAAAGCAATATAATTAACTGTAAATCCAGTTTTGAAAACATATCTAAAGAATTCCAAATTTGTTGATCAACTGCCCATTGCTGAAATATTTTTCCTCTATACAGAAAAGTGTTGAACTTATTGGATCTTACCACAGCCCTTTTAGTTAGGTGACAGTTTGCTTACAACAATGGTAATATGAATAGCCGTTGTTATAACATAGTTAAAAAAGAGTCTAATATTCAGCTTCGCTTCTACAGAGAACATTTTAATAAGAACAGTGAAGCTGAATATTGGACTTGTCTTATTCAATATTTTTCACCAGATACTGGGGCCAGGATACCCCTCCAAAAAACTTTGCATCATGATTACTCGTGAACCCTTTTGGAGTAAGAATTAAATACTTACCAAATTTCAGCTTCCTAGACCTAACGGTTTTTGAGACATTTTTTGTCTCAACATTGAATCCCACACATATGGATAAATTCAAAACATACTAATTAACAATAAAATCAAATACATAAATTTAATTTGTTTATTTTTCAAAAGTATACAGCTAAAATTCTTAGATATAAGAAAAACAATATTTTATAACAGATTATGTTCAACAAATATGAATATTTTTTTAAAACAAAACTAGATCCAGTCAAACTTTCTTTAAAATCTCTAGTCCATACTTCAATTCAGAAAAACCTGTAAAAAATAAAATGTATACAGTTTTAAAGAATTCTCATTTTTAACTATTTTACAAAATTAAATGAATAGAATATCAGCAAAGGCCTGACATAAACCACACATGTCTTCATTTTTTTTTCTGTTAGGAATACTTTTTTATAAACTTTAAAATTATATTTGAAATTTATGCATTTGGATTGATATATACCATAAAGCAGTAGATTTTGATCACAAAAGTGAGGTTTTCAGTTCTATCGTTAGTCGTACCTGATAAAAAAAGTAACCACTGGCTGTCGGCTAGTTATACAAAAATGCAATTTTCTACAACCAAATATGACTTTTATGCAGGAGAAGCTGATTAAAAATAGTGTTGCTATCTTAGCTTATATGAAAATTTTCAAAAAATAATGTTTCATGGACAATGAAAATGCTTATAAAATATTGGAATGATATGAAGCTTTAACTTTAGTGGCAACAAGTTGCTAAATCTTAATCCCCATTAGCATGGCATATTTCACGTTATGTTTTGCGCCAACGGCCCTACAGTGCTGAAAACACCGGTTCTTGTTAGATCACCGAAGTCAAGCAGCATCGGGGCAGTTAGTACTTGGTTAGGAGACCACCTGAGAACACCGCGTGCTGTTTGCACATTTCGAGCACGGTAGCCCGGTGGTTTGCGCTGGATTTGCACGCTGCAACAACTGCCACCGTGTTCATGCGGAGTACAATCATGTTAAACATGTGGGTCCGAAAGTCCTTTCGAGAGATTGGTGGAAGGGAAGGAGGGTACGGTCTCTGTGGACGCCCCCCCCCCCCCCACTGGGTTCCGGTCTAAATTGTGTGGCCCTTCCCGACTGTCCAAACAGTTACCATACACCTTTCTGGTACCGGCCGTCTAATTAGTTGCTCATGTTCTCTGGATGAGTCGGACGGTCTGGGTCTCAACAACATGTTGTGTTTCTATATATATAATGGTCATTAGCAATTCTTCTTTTTATGCAATATGCTTACAAACTGATCATTGTGAACACTCAGGGCTGTGCAGTCGTTAGTAAAAATATACAGATACTGACTCCTAAATTAAACTATGTAAAAGTAATTTTATCTTGGAATATTAAATTCTTTTATTAGTCAAAATAGTTTTTAAAAATCATTAAATATTTACCAATTAAAAAACTAATGAATTGAAAAATTAAAAATTGCTATCTATGACAGTCACTGTTTTAGCAATAACTTTTATAAACAAATAATATGTGAGCACTGTTTTATTTAGATATAAGTTGCTATACTACACTACCTAAAAATAAAATGTGACCTGTGCAAACTAAATATATGCACCCCCTATTCAGTAGAATAGGCTGTGCTAACAAAGAAAATATTAAAATGCAACTTATCCATATTAAAAATATGGCATGTGCTACTACTTGGTATAATAGCCTGCATATGTCCTAAATAAACACCTTGTGTGTGGGCAATAAATGTACTTGATATGTTGATGCATAGTGGTGGTGTCCCAAGGTAGCAGTAACTTTTTAAGACAAATGAGTTATGTATTTCATGTACAATATATGAAACAGATTAAATCCAACTTACGATGAATGCAGTTTAAATTCAATTTGACCCTTTTCACAATAGTTGCAATTTAATTTGAAACAGGTCATTTTCACAAGATACAATTTAAATCTAAAACCAGTAACCTTTACAGCTGATTTCAAATTGTTTAGCTTGCTTATATAAAACTGAAAATCAGAATAAAATTAGCATTTATTCTAAGAAATTTTAGTTGACTAAATTGATTATTGTACAATTTAAATCGAAAACCAGTAACTTTAACAGCTGATTTCAAATTGTTTAGCTTGCTTATATAAAATTGAAAATCAGAATAAAATTAGCATTTATTCTAAGAAATTTTAGTTGACTAGATTGATTATTGTAATGAAAATTAAAATTTTCAAAACTTTAATTTCAAAAATGCTAAATTAAATTTTTTGAATATATTTCTTTACTCAGTGTGCACAGGTCAGATGTTTCCAAACGATCATCGGAAAGTCCTTGAAAATGAAATGACTAACCCACATGTGTGTGTTTAAGAGACTGATAAACAAATCACGAGGATTCAAATTGCAGATTATGAATTAAAATGACTACAGCAAGATAGTATTTATATGATAGATGTGTTTGTCATTATAAAAATTTACTAGCATATATTATAAATATGGAACAGTTTACCCCACAAAGTCCTATATACAAGTATTTGACTTTTAACAGCATAGCATCATCTAACATTTACTTAAATTCATCCATTTTACACTTTTTAATCACCAATTAAGGAATTTCTAATTTACAGTATATCAACTAGGAATAGTAAATGCCAAGCACTGAAATTAATGTGACAAAAACATACCGTAACTTGTTCACAAACTTAAGGGATCAGAGCAGAGATGTCTGCTGACATCAGCAATGGATTTTTCAGTCCTTCAAGAAATGGGCTCTTTCTACACACTTTAAATTCCTGTAACAAATTAAATCAGAATTAGTATCACTTTATAACCCTTGGTAAAAAAAAGCACATCAAAACTGCTTGTACTCAACTATTAGAATGAATATTTTTAAATTATGGTATCTAGCTGTAGATAAATATTCATGGTAATAAACATCAGACTTGAACTTGAATACCACACGCACCTTGAAAAATATTTCTAAATAGATTTTCTATCAATATTTCTGTTTATCAATATTGATAGAAAATATATAAAAACACGTATCCATCACTTCAAATGAGAATTTGTAAAAAAAATTAAAACTTCAGAATCCAAATTTGTGGAAACATGAAAGAAAAAAAAAGGTCAAATAATACTATTTATTTTGCCTGTTAAGTTTTTACTACAATTAAAATACAAATGACTGTTAATTTTTTTACGATGATTAAAATATACATTTATGAAAAAATATGCACAGAAACATTTGTAAACTGGAATCAAACTATCCAGTGGTATAACGACACACATTAAGCACCCCACCCTACTGAAAAGATGTGATCTCACAGTACACAGCTAATGTACTTCAGTAATATGTGATATGAGTGTCCCACCATCGAAACCTGTAGATTATTACTTCAAAACAAAATTATGAACGTTTATTTCACGACCAAAAATAGACTACTTTTTCAGCTAATCCAGCAATCCGATTTGAAATATGGCACACCCCATCCTAGTCAAGCTGATCAGATATACAACTCAATACCAATTTTACTTCTTATCTAAATTAAGACCGGTCTTGGCCATGTCAAATTTTCCCATTTGATGTAGATTTGGGCTAGTCTAAATTTTCTAATTTAATACCTGGGGCTGGGCTTAATTTTTAATTTTTTTAGGCCTGGTCAGGCCTTAAAACCTTTGTTCTGGACTTATTTTTTAAAAGTAAAGTAAAATACATTATTTTAATATATAAAACATTCCCCATTTTATTATGTTAAATAACAACTTTCACATAAGTATTAAATATGCACAAATTCTGTATTCACACAAGTTAGCAAAATGAAAATTTAACAAATAATGCTGCATAATATGCTATAACATTCTGATAATAACGAGCGAATAATTCAGGGTAAGCAATTTCAGCTCAGAGTTCATTCACCAAAAGTTTTTCACATACCAGTATCATGGGCGCGGTAGCCCATTGGTTAGCGCGCTGGAGTTGCACTCGGTAGGCCCGGGTTCGATTCCAGCCGCTGCCAAAACTGCCGCCGTGTTCATGCGGAGTACGATCACGTTAAACATGTGGGTCCGAAAGTCCTTCCGAGAGGTTGGTGGTAGGGGAAGGAGGTCCCTGTGGATGCCTCCCCCACTGGGTTCCGGTCTAAATTGGGTGGCACTTCCCGACCGTCCAAACTGTTACCTTACACCTTTCTGGTAGGTCGGACGGTCTGGGTTTCAACAACAACATACCAGTATCATATAAATATAATAGCTGTGCTCTGTGCTTAACGCTTTTGGTATTTTTTCTCGAAAAAAAAAATAATAATAATTGCAGTAAAATTTATAGAAAATTATGCAAAAAAAAATAACATAAATATATACATAACATATCAGCGATTAAGATGTTGCTTACAGATGTAATAAGTAAAATGTTGTTAAACAAATATTGATTTACAATTGCAATATCTGCAAGTCACTATTTTCAAGATTCCAGGGATATACACGTAAAATGCGAGTAAGTACAAACCGCCTGTTACACAAAAGTGTATTGGCACTCAGTCACTGTATAGAAGAGAACATACATTTCATATTAACATTGGCGAATCATGGGAGAATGTGGCCCGGCAATCTTTTCTGAAGAGCTCCCCTCCCCCTAACAGCCAGTTTGAAAAAAAAAAAAGTACTTAAAAATAAACACGTTGAATCGTATTCTATACAAATTTTGCTACGCTTTTTTTTTTTCATCTAATAAACATACTTGAAATATTTACACCCAAAAGTTTGAACAGAAATTAAATTAAAATTTGAATAATATTTTATGAAAATATTGAACAATACAAGTGTTTAATTATTATACATTTCTATTTGTTAAACTGTGCGGTAAATATTGATATTACAGCACAATACTAAGGAAGGAGCTAAAACTTCTTAGGGTACTTTAAATTGGACGTTTTCTGGCTTTTGCTGCAACAAAGTGTCAATAACATATGTAAACTCTAACGTGTTAACAAGGTCATTTCCAATGCTAAGAATTGACAGATGATTTAGCCTCTTATCAATCCTTACGCTTCTTGTTGTTGTTTCTGATTAGTTTTAATTTAGAGAATGACCTTTCCCCACTAGTGTTGGATATCATCAAACACAGATAAGTATGAAGTATCTACTATTTCAACATTTGGAAACGCTTGAATTATGTTTTCTCCACATAAATACGAATACAAACACTTTAAATCCACTTTTTTGGATTCATTTTCGAGTTCGTCCTTATTTCCTTCTTCACTATTAAAAGTCGTACCGAGCGTAAAAAAAAATAATAATAATAATTGCAGTAAAATTTATAGAAAATTATGTAAAAAAATTAACATAAATATATACATAACATATCAGCGATTAAGACGTTGTTTGCAGATGTAATAGGCAAAATGTTGTTACACAAATATTGATTTACAATTGCAAAATCTGCAAGACACTATTTTCAAGATTCCCGGATATACACGTAAAATGCGCGTAAATACAAACCGCCTATTGCACAGAAGTGTATTGGCACTCAGTCACTGGATAGAGGAGAACATACATTTCATATTAACATTGGCGAATCATGGGAGAATGTGGCCCGGCAATCTTTTCTGAAGAGCTCCCCTCCCCTTAGCAGCCAGTTTGAAAAAAAAAAAAAAAAAAGTACTTAAAAATAAACACGTTGAATCTTATTCTATACAAATTTTGCTACGCTTTTTTTTTCATCTAATAAACATACTTGAAATATTTACACCTAAAAGTTTGAACAGAAATTAAATTAAAATTAGAATAATATTTTATGAAAATATTAAACAATGCAAGTGTTTAATTATTATACATTTTTATTTGTTAAACTGTGCAGTAAATATTGATCTTACAGCACAATACTAAGGAAGGAGCTAAAACTTCTTAGGGTACTTTAAATTGGACGTTTTCTGGCTTTTGCTGCAACAAAGTGTCAATAACATATGTAAACTCTAACGTTTTAACAAGGTCATTTCCAATGCTAAGAATTGACAGATGATTTAGCCTCTTATCAATCCTTACGCTTCTTAAGTTGTTTTTGATTAGTTTTAATTTAGAGAATGACCTTTCCCCACTAGCGTTGGAGATCATCAAACACAGATAAGTATGAAGTACTATTGCAACATTTGGAAACGCTTGAATTACGTTTTCTTCACATAAATACGAATACAAACTATTTAAATCCACTTTTTGGGATTCATTTTCGAGTTCGTCCTTATTTCCTTCTTCACTATTAAAAATCTTAAGAATTTTTTTTTCTTGAAGACTTTTTACTTTTATTTTTCGTTCAAAATGAGGCCCTCCTCTGAAGTGAGGTCCCTGGCATTCGCCAGTATGTTAATTCACCACTGTATCTTAACTACTATTACTATTTTGCATGAAACAAACAAATATATAGTTACAGCCTGCATATCGTGTTAACAGATATTTCACTTTCGTATTAAGTAGTCTCAATAGTATATATTATCACAACATTCATAGCTAGGACGAGGACCTTGTCTTGAAGTTGATAGATACTAATATAAATGCCAGAATAAATTCTGCAAATAAAAAAATTACGGAAGTGTATAAGATTCCCAAATTTGCATGCCATTCCCAGGTAACACACATACGGTATTATAACCGTTGATAAACCGTTTATACGTTATATTTTCGTATGTGTTATACGATAAACGGTAATACATCGGTTATAATACCGTTATGAGTAAACGGTATATAAAAATACCGTATATCATACGTATGAATTACCGTGTATGAACATACCGTATGTAGAAATACCGTTTTAAATACGTATGTATTACTGTTTATTTTACATTAAAATAACCGTTTTTATTACATTAAAAATACCAATTTATCATACGTAAAAATAACCATTAACGCTCCCCTCTTGCTCAAATCCTGTTTCAGTTTTGTTCTCGAACCCTTTTCCCAAAGGCATTTTTATGTATTACCGTTTAAAATACATTATAAATACCGTTTATCATACGTTATAAATACCGTTTATATTACATTAAAATTACCATTTTTCATACGTAAAAATAACCATTAACGCTCCACCTTGCTCAAATCCTCTTTTAGCTTTGTTCTCGAACCCTTTTCCCCAAGGCATTTTCATGTATCCCTTCTTGTTTATCTTCACCCTCCCAAGTTCTAACCCCGCAGTGACGTCACGCAGTTCTGGAAGCTTCCAGAACGGACTCATTTCTAAGCTTCGTGTATCTGGCAACACTGACTGCAGTCACTTCCCGCCATGTTTGTAGGTTGGTATCTTGAACTTGATTTTCCCGTGTTAGGTTAGTGTTAGGTTAACATGTTGCTTAATTTATATAACTTATTTAATTATATTTAGCTTTAACTTTTATTTTATTTTATATATCTTCCTAGCTTTGTTGTATGTATGCACATATTGCTTTAAAAGCAAACGGGAAAAGTGCATGTTTTCAGCATCGTGGTATGTGCATCCATGCTCGCATTTAATACTATCTAAGCGGAGATTAAATGAAAACGTGGTCCGAGATTGCATTTGTTGTCATGCATGCATGTTTATTTCAAATATTGTAAAATCAGAAATTATTCTTTTACATGTTTTTATGTATTTTAAACTTAAAGATGGTATAACTTAAATTTTAAACTTAAAGATGGTAATAGGCTGCAACCTGAAAATGCAGAACGCTTAATTTTCCTGTACCGTAACTTACCTCTAACTTTGATTACAAAGAATAATTAGTTTGTTTTTAAACAATATTTCATATGGTGTAAAACTTAAGAAATTAAAATACTGCCAAATTGAATATTCATCCAAGGGTCATTCCGAGTCAAATCAACCAATGATCTGAACCTTGACATCATGGAAAATGATAATTTTTGGTACAATAGTAGTACCAGTGAAGCTGACAAAAACTGTAAATATTAGATTTTTTGGGCTCTTAGTTTTCAGTTATTGACTTTCTTAAAAGCGAAATTTGGCAAAAAAAAAAAGTATTTGACCTAGAGATCTCAAATTGGTGTCATTTTTTTTTTCTTTTAATGGGTCTTAATTTGATATGACTATGCTATTCTCTTAAAACAATTTCTCTTTTAGTTTGTAATTATTTTAGAAACTCCAATTTTAAAAAAGAGTTAAATACCATAATCATGTTGTATATCAAATTAAGGTCCATCGAAAACAAAAGACTGCACTAATTTGAACTCTCTTGGTCAAATAGTTTTTGATCTACCACTGTTTAAAGATTTCAAAACTTTACCAGATTTGGCTTTTTTAAAAAAGTGAATAACTGAAAATCTAAAAGCGCAAAAAATATGAAATTTTACGGTGTTTTTAAACTTTACTGGTACTATCACTGTACCAAAAATGATCAATTTTTTAGATATCAAGGTTCAAACCATTAAGTGATTTGACACAAAATGACATACATTTAGTACATAACTCATTAGCCAGTTTTTTCATACATTCAGCCCACATATGTTCTCAATCTCAATTTTTACAATTTGCTACACACTTAATATTCAGGATGGCCACTCAACCGGGAAAAGTCAGGGAATTTTGTGAAAATTCTGTTTTTTTTTTTTTATTATTTTTAATACTAGTTGTCCTTATAAAAACAGGACTGCCCAGTTTGTATGCCATTTTCGAAAAATTTCGCCAAGTATTATGCTGTACTCGTAACTTCTAAATAAAGGCTGCCATGTGTCCATTTGATTCCGTATAAAAACAAAAATGCAGAGTTTGTGCTCCATTTTGGACAACTGTTGCCAAGAATATTATATACATTTTACAATATTTTTTCTATTTTAATGACATTCTTTTGACATTGCTGAATTGACATTAATTATTCAATGGCTGTGGCTTGTTACAGTGTAGTTTTTGCATATCTTTAATGTCTGTCATTGTGAACAATTTGCAATGCCCATATTTAAGGACATCAGTTTAGACTATTTCTTTTTATTTCTTCAGTGAAAAAAAACATTAAATTCTTTTAAATATTTCAGTAGTTCAATTTTGCTGCATTTACATGTATTTTTTATTAAAAATGTCAAAATTTATTTGTAAAAACAAAAAATGTGTATTTTTTTCTCCTGATTTAATATAACTTTTTTTTTAATAGTGGAGTAATTGTTAAGATTCTTTAATCAAATTTGTAACTAAATAGGGATGTGCACGCATTTTATGTTAAAATTACTGGTCTGGAATTTCTTTTCAATTCACCTGGAAAAGTCAGGGAATTTCAATGTGTCTGAAGAGTGGCCACCCTGATATTTCACATGCCACTCAATTTAATTTTATATTTACAATTATAATTACAAAACGTTCAAGAACTTTTAAAATAAGTTCTTCTCCAAACTGAGTGAAGATAATTTCATTTCTTCCTTGCTGAAGAGTACAAACTCTCCCAGTTGCAGTAACAGGCTCTACTTTTTGCAAAATGGTCTCACCTGGCACATTCAATACGTCACTCGGTTGAGGATGAAAGTAAGAAAAGGTCCCTTAGGATGTAGGAAGCTTACTTTATAGTCGCTCGTAACATTATTCTTCTCAAGAATACATGCAAGCCACAAAGATCCTTTATAGACTATATAGTGCCAAATCCAGATTCAATTTTTACTAAATTAGTTGGTGTAATATAGTCGAATGCTGTCACACGTTCAGTAAACCGGTGTTCACTACAGTAATAATGCTTAACAAGAAGCCAATTTTCAGAAATTGGGTAAAAAGAATGAAGTTTTTGAGTACAGCACAGTTGATGAGTATGAAGAAGTTAAAGAAATACTGTCGCCACAGTTGAATGACTTTAAGGCAATCATGGGTACTCAAAAACTTCATTCTTTCTACCCAATTTCTGAAAATATACTTCATGTTAAGCATAATTACTGTAGTGAACACCAATTTACTGAACGTGTGACAGCATTAGACTATATTACACCAACTAATTAAGCAAAAATTGAATCTGGATTTGTCACTATACTCTATAAAGGATCTTGGTAGCTTGCATGTATTCTTGAAAAGACGAGCGACTATATAGTTAGCTTCCTACATCCTAAAGGACCTTCTCCTTCTTTCTTTTATCCTCAACCAAGTGACGTATTGAATATTTGAATGTGCTAGGTGAGACCATTTCGCAAAAAGTAGAGCCTGATACTGCAACTGGGAGAGTTTGTACTCTTGAGCAAGGAAGAGATGAAATTGTCTTCACTTGTTAGAAGTACTTATTTTAAAAGTTCTTGAAAAGTAACGTTTTGTAACTGATTGTAAATACAAAATTAAATTTTGAGTGACATATGTGAAATATTAAGTGTGTAGCAAATTGTTAAAATTGAAAAGAACATATGTGGGCTGAATGTTTGAAACAACTGGTTAATGAGTTATGTACTAAGTATATGTTATTCCGTGTCAAATCAATTAATGGTTTGAACCTTGATACCTCAGAAATCGATCATTTTTGGTACAGTGATAGTACCAGTAAAGTTTACAAAAACTGTAAAATTTCAGATTTTGGGGACTTTTAGATTTTCAGTTATTTACTTTTATTAAAGACATTAAGGGACTATTTGTGTGCCAAATTTCATAGTCGGTCGTTAAGGGGTTCCTATGGAAATTAAATTTTTTGTAATTTAGCTAATTTCACTTATAGTTTAATACAAAAAAAAATAATTTTCATAGGAACCCATTGGCTTCCCATTATGAAACTTGGCATACAAGTAGTCCATAAAGCATATATTTTTTTTTCAAAAAAATTAAAAGGGGTGTTTTTGAGATTTAAAAAAAAAAATTTGAAGCTTTTCAAAAAATTCAAATTTGAAATAGCATAGTCATGTTATATATCAAATTAAGACTCATTAAAAGCAAAAGAAAATAACACTAATTTAAGCTCTCTAGGTTAAATAGTAAGTCTCATTTATAAGCATTTAAAAAACGATATTTCGGTATAATTTTTTTAAATACATGATTTGGAAGAATTAAAAAAAAATATATACTAGGAAGAAATTTTAAAATAATATGCTACTTAGGACAAATTTAAAAAAAAAGTTGATACTGGGGTGAAATGTTAAAAAACACAATACTAAATTATAATAATTTGATACTTTTAAGAAAATAAAAAAAAATACCTGGAAGAAGTTAAAAAAGCCTTAAAAGAAAATAAACATGATACGTACAAGAAATAAAAACACAATTCTGGGAATTTTTTTAAAAACATTAAACACAATATTATATTTCATAATGTAGTAGATTATAATTTTTGCAATTTTTAGAAATAATTGTGAAACAGTTTGTGTTCTGTGTATCTAGAAACATGTTCTACTTGGGCTCTGTGCCCTTACTCACTGTTTTCACTCTTAAAAATCATCACAGTTGCATGATACCACCATTGATCAGAGATGTGTAGTTTTAACATGCTAAATTAAAATTTAAAATAGCCTATAATTGTAATTTAAAATAGCCTATAAACTTAATTACAATATTATTAATATTGTTTTTTTTATATATTTTTAGTATTGAAGTTTACTTTTAAAAAATTAACTCTTTAAAAATTGCAAAAATGTTTTAAGTATTATGTGTTTTAATATATCCCAAAATTTTATTCTGTATTTTTAAGTTATTTTCAATTTAAAATAGCTTATCTTTTAGATTTAAAATTATATTTCATAATGTAGTAGATTATAATTTTTGCAATATTTAGAAATAATTAGAATTAAAAATATATTTAAATATAAACTGAAAATAAAGGAAAAAAACATTTTTGCATTAAAATTATTGTATTAACAATATATAATATAAATTAAAATAAAAATTTTATTACATATGAACAGAGTGATTCTATAGTATTGTGAATTTTGCATATATGACACATTTGATATATCGTATCTTTGTAAAAATATGATTTAGATGAATGTATTTTAAATTTTAAAGATACTGTTTCAGATTGTGTTGATTTCAAATTTATAAATTCAAGTACATTATTGAAATCAACACAATCTGAAAATTTGACATCTATTATAAAAATATATTCACCTGGCTCAATATGTTTGTTTTACAAAGATGCATAAAACTTTGTAAATATCATGTCTGCAACATGGACTATTCTGTAGAGTTGTCCAATGTGTGATAAATATGTATATAAACACGTAATAAATACGTGTAGAAACACAATATAAACACGTAATAAATACGTGTAGAAACACAATATAAACATGTAATAAATACATGCAGAAACACAATATAAATATGTATGGGAATACATTATAAATGCGTATGGGAACGCATAAATACATATGGGAACACGTTATAAACATGTATGTGGATATACGTAAGAAACACGTATGTGAATATACGTAATATACACGTATATGATATGTAATAAACATGTATCTGGATACGTAATAATAACGTATGTGGATATACGTAATATACACGTATGTGATACGTAATTAACATGTATCTGGATACGTAATAATAACATATGTGGATATACATAATAATAACGTATGTGGATACGTAATATACACGTATGTAGATACGTAATAATAATGTATGTGGGTATACGTAATAATAACGTATGTGGATATACGTAATAATAACGTATATGGATACGTAATAAACACGTATGTGCATATACGTAATAATAACGTATGTGAATATACGTAATATTAACGTATAAGGATACGTAATAATAATGTATAAGGATACGTAATAATAACCTTTTTTATAACGGTTGGTATACCGTATTCTAACGTACCATTTTTGCGTAATAATTATGTATGGCCTGACACGTAAAGATTACGTATTGCTTGGTACGTAAGAATTACGTATTTGTGCTACCTGGGTTGTCAGCACGATATTAATTATCATGCTGACAAATCAATCGACACAGGAAAAGAAGGTGTTCGACTGACAAGGCAAATAGTGGCAAGTACAAAAATCCAAAATACATTTTCGTTGTGTGTGCAAAAACATTTTCCCAGTCTGGAAGAATTAAATTCCAGATGATAGCAGGTAGGCAAAGAGAAAAGAATGGAATGCATGAAAGGATTACACATATGTTAAGTCAATCAAAAAAAATTATATTTATTAATTCTTAACATTTTAAATTATTTCTTAATCAAAAGTATTTTAAATTATATCAATCTTAATATTTCAATAAGCAACATTATTCCTTAATTCAATTCTTCTCAAATTAAAAATTATTTCTCAAATTAAAAATTATATCAATATCACTCCAAATTTATTACATCAAATCAGAAGTTTATATTCACATTACTCCTTTTCATGTGCCTGTAACTTTAATTAATAATTTCCTTCAACTAGGAATTCTGGTTTCGAATTTATGATATAAAGTTACCTCCGATTCTTGAGTAAAATAATAATAATGCGGTTCAGTTCGGAGAAGTTTGTCAAAACGTTTCCTTCCATAATCAGAAATAATATATCCAGCAAAACATCGAGTTTAAAGTCAGCAATGAAATCCTTCATAGAACACCGGTTTTTAGATTCCGCCAATACTTCAGAATTCGTCAGACGCAAGGGAGTTCCTAAAACAAAAAAAAAGAGAATTTTAGAAATTTGCCAAAAGGATTGAATTTAGCAGGAACAGGAACTTCTTCATCTTCTTGTTTCTTGGAATAGTTTCTTAATTGAAACAAATATTCCGCCGACGAAAATTAGCCATTTCGGCCAAGGCTTTGTCTTAATCTTAAGACAAGATTTCCGCACTTCTTCTCTCCACAAAAGTCGTCCAAGAAGAGAGAGCGAGAAAGCAAAAAGATGCCCAAAGTTAACCAAAATGCCGCTTCCTGATTGGCAGGCAGAGGCGCACGGCAACAAAGTTTCTCCTCGTAAGACACTACGTCACACCACACGGAGACAGTGATCTTCCTAATTCAACTGCTCCGAAAACCAAACACAGCTTTTAATGCAAAAGCAATACGAACAAGTGCTAGCGAAACTCCGGTACAGGCACGAAGGAAAAAGAGAGCTTTTCTCTCAGCAAAACACAAAATGCTCATGGCACACAGAATGGCGACATGACACCATATAATAAATATGCTATATGTGAAGTCTGCAACAAAATATGGTTTGGGTTGTTCACTTTATTCACATAAGAATACAAAATATGGAATGCTTAAAAACTGCACACAACATTACACTTAGAACTCAAAAACATACAAAACACATTATACAAATAATAATTATTTAAACCATTGTTTTCGGATATTAATTTAATCATAATTTATTGAAAAACTGTTATATCTAAAGGGAATTTCAACAATTTATAAATAGCATCACATACACATCCTGACAGATTCTTCATGGAAACTATGTGAAAAAGTATGACATTGCAAAACTTGAAATACCGATAAAGTCCGGAAGGGATAGAAATATTTGATATGGTCATGATGAATAACTGAGTGCGATTATATGCTATGTTTCTATAAAATATTTACAATAAATTTTACTCAAACATCCATTCATAGAGAGTGTACTAGTTTACATTGTTTAACATTAGAAGTGGGGAAATTACTTTAATCACAGATATACATTTTTAAATTCGATCCAGTCAGGTCATTTTGTATAGTTCTAAATTAGTAAATTGGGCGATCGGTATACATTAAAATAAAATTTTATGACCACACGTTCAAATAATCAAGTGATCACACAAGTAATTTATCTAATGATCGTCAAACTGGTATAGATTTAAGAATAAACTTCCTATGTTTCTTTTAAATAAACAAATCATAACTCACCAGTCAGAATATTTTTCATATTGTCTGCCCTATATCCGAAATCATTCTTGCATTTGGAAATCCTCTGATCGAAGTGACGGCCATCTTGTTTACTACGAGAAGCCTTTTCATTGGTGTCTTTTCAGAGGTAACGCATCACGTGACCAACGCATCCGCCAAAACATGAACTTGAACCATGTTCAACGGATGAACGCACGGTTGTGCGTTCGAGCCTGTGATTGGTTGACGTACAGCTCCCAACGGATGGGCAACGCACGAACGCGTCAGTGAAAACCGGGCCTAAGGCATCTTCTTTGTACGTTAAGGGCCCCTGTCTTTTTTTCTTTTCACTTTTTTGCAACAAATGTGGAATCAAAGAAATAGAACAAGTTCCCTAATATATCCCATGTTTAATTTCAACAACTCTTAGGGTTTTCTTTATTGTTTTAAAAAATTTGCGTTTGCTTTCTATCTATTCTACACTTGTAATTTTATAATTGCACAAAATATGCGATATTGTATCATAAAAGAATTTTTATTATAAATTCATATGCACAAACATTAAACATTTTTTTCTCCCGGCACTTTTACGGGCCCCTATCGTCCGTCGGGCCCCAGTACTATGGTCCCAACTGCCCCCCCCCCCTTTGTGGGGGCCCTGGACATGACACTAGGATATGAGCAGCTGGTTGAGTGGCCAGATGTAAACATCGAGTGTAATAACTGTACTCAACCGGGATCCAAACTACGGATCTTCTAACTGGTGAATTGATACTCTACCCATTAAGCTACTAGAAAGAAATTCATATTTTATATAGTCAAAGCACGCTCTTTATACCCTTCCTTCAGATTTCAGATTAACAATAAAGCTTACGATCTGAACAACTTCCTCAGCGGCATTCCTTTTTTACTTATTTGTCATCTTAATCGATGGCTCGTAAGATTATAAGTAATTTTTTAATTAAAAATTATTAAGTACAGAAACTGTACTAGATAAAACCTCAGAACAGTTAGTTCACTCGGATGAATGAGCTCGATTCCCGGTTCTGCCCAAACTGTCCGAGGAGTGCGGGCACGTTAAATATATGGATCCGTAAGTCCTTTCGAGAGGTTGGTGGAGGGTACGGTCCATATGGATGCCGCCCTCACGGGGTTTTAATCTGATTTGGATGGTACTATCCTGGCCGTCCAAACAGATTTCAAATATATTATTAAAATATAAAATATATTATTAAAATATAAAATATATTATTAAAATATAAAATATATTATTCAAATATAAAATATATTATTAAAATATAAAATATATTATTACAATGAAGTAAAATATCGATTAAATATATACATCTAAAATCAGTATTTAAAATATTTATTGCAGTTCCCAAGATGTGAGAATGAGTGGATCCAGACTGCAAAAGATTTTGAAGAGAAATGGAACTTTCCACACTGCTTAGGGGCCGTGGACGGCCAACATATCAAAATCGTCCCACCGACAGGAAGCTGATCATTTTACTGGAACTACAAAAGTTTCCATAGCGTAGTCATGGTGGCCATTGTAAATGCCAATTATGAATTTACGATGGTTGACATAGGTTGCAATGGAAGAATTTCCGATGGCGGTGTTTTGAAGTACACCAAACAAATTTTATCATAATTTCGTAGATGGAAAGCTAAATTTGCCAAAAGAGGACATTGACTTACCTTTATGTCTTCGTTGGTGATGAGGGTTTCGCTTTACGCCCTGATTTTTTAAAACCTTTTTCGCAAAGAGACTTGGATAAGAGGAAGAGGATTTTCAACTATAGGCTCAATCCCGCAAGCAGAATTGTAGAAAGTGCCTTCGGAATTCTAACAAATCGCTTTAGAATATATTTTACTGCGATACGTTTAGACATTGGTAAAATTCCAACCATATGTATGGCAACGTGTGTTTTGCATAATTTCTTACGACGAAAATGCAGTGATAAATATTCTTCTCCTGCAATGTTGGACAGTGAAATTTATAATAATGGAGAAATTTATTTGGGTGCTCGCAGTGATGCGTCTCAGGGGCAACATTTTAACGAGCACCCAAAGACAGAAAGGACACCATCTTCCACTCTTCTTAAATGTATCTGGTGATTGGAGCTGGTTTATGCAGTGGGAAAATGTAAAAAGGGTATTATATATTTCAAATACTTAATTCTCTATTTAAACGGACAATGAAAATCTACGCATTATTGCCACATTCTACAATATATATATATATATATATATATATATATATATATATATATATATATATATATATATATATATATATATATATATATATATATATATATATATATATATATATATATATATATAGCTAACCAAATGGAAAATTGGAATACAACACAAAATGAAGAGTAACATACCACAAATTGGCTAGAAAGGGGGGGGGGGCGGTGACCTCCACGCATGCTTTACGCCTCCATTTTTCAGTTCAATTTGCCATTTGTTAGCTATGTTAGTATTCGATTCGATTGAGTTCGGCAGCTTAGCGCCAACATTTCAAATAATTATATTCTTATTCATTATTTAGTAGTATACTAAATTGCATTACATTTGTATAATATATATATATATATATATATGATGTTCACAAATTATTCGCATAATATTACATATGAACATATGAAAAGTGAACGTATTCCGTAATAGTTAATACTTTTTTTAATTTTATGTGATTTTTTAATACATTTATTTAAAAAAAGGGTCTTCCGAACATTTGATTACGTTTAAAATCAAGAGACCTTATAGTAATCACTGATTGTAGTTTTTGCATCAAATTTCGTTGAAATCGCACCATTCGTTTGTGAGATATCGTCTCCACAGACTCACGGACACACACATACACACACTTATCATCTGGTAAGAAGGGTTTGTTTTACAATATGGACACCTTTGGATAACTAATGTAATTTTTCCATAATGAGTGTGAAACACCTAATAACCCCTCCCTTCTTTTTCCGTGTAAAAATGCAGTTATTAAGGATCGCCTTGAAAAAGTGTATTTTCAAAATTCGATGGTTAATATATGATATTTCGAAAAAGTTGAGTAAAAAATAATGCCCAAAATAACTGTATAGAAATTAAATAAAATCGGATTGAAATGATATGCATTCCTTTTCAATTTATTTTTCATCTTAATCAATAGCTCATAAAATTATAAGTAATTTTTTTTCAAAATTTCATTCGGAAATTGGGGGGGGGGGGGAGTTCAATTCGGTTATGTCCACGATACCACAAGTGTGCAAAGTTTCACTCTACTAGAATTACTTAAGAACTTTACATATTTCTACAGCTGTTTACAGAAGCAAAAATATTTTAGTTAAATGAGTACTTTTTTAACCCCGACGAAAAAAAACGCCAAAAGATTCTGAAAGAAGAAAAGACGCCAAAGGAAAAATAGTCTGCGCCAAACGGTCATTAAACATACAACCATTCAACCGCAAGGCCCCCCGCAGACCATCCAAATGTCAAGCAAAACGACGGAAAATGTTTCCCTGCGTTCACCACCACATACAGGGAAACTTAAAGCTCGTCCTTTGATAAATCCCGCTGTCTGGTAACAATAATCCCGGTGTATGGCGGGCTTTACAGACATTTTTCAGAGAGTCATAAATTATTTTCTCAATTAAAGACATTTTTAAGTGAATACACATTGGACTTGCTTTCCAAATCCCTGGACAATGTGTTTCATCCTTCGAGAAGCTCTTTGGTTTCATCCATCGAGGTAGTATATAATGGAGAGAGCTTAAGGGTTGCAATCGGGGCCAAAGATAAAGGGAGTTGTAGTCAGGACGAATTTCCTGAGAACCCGTTTTCTTCCGACTGTGACCCTGTACATTTCAATGGCGATTTCTGACTGAGAGCGTGTTTGAGAAATATAAATAGTAAAATAATGGCTATGTACTGTTGTGCTTACGGCTGCAAGGAAAAGCATGTAAAAGGAGGACTTTACTCTTTCCATGGGAAAGTTTTTTTTTTTCATTATATATCTTACAAATATAGTTAAGAAGTAATTTTGCTAGATTTTAGCGTGGTGCATTTCATTTGGCTATTAATTTTATTGCTTTTAATGCTATATTATTAGAAGTTTTGCTCTATTTTTGGTGTTTGTGATATTGCAGAAGACTTATAATATCATTCTAATACTTTAAAAAAACATTCGGAGTACTTTTGTGATAGTTATAGAGCTATTTTCGGTATCCTCATATGTTTTCCCTTCGAGGTAGAACTTGGCGATGTTTGGCGACGTTTGGCAAGATTGGGTGGCTAGGGAAGAAACATAGGGTGTTTAGATGATGAGCGTAAAGACGTGTCGGATGATAAAATTTTACTTTCAAAATAAAATATAATAGTTTACATTCATTGAAAATGTCACTTAGATTTTACATCACAATTTTGCAGTGCATTTTATATAAAGATATATGATCTGAAATATGAGCATGATCTCATTTCTAGTTCAAAGTAAATTGTACTTAATAAGTCGATGTTATTAATCTTATCCATGAGATTGCCCCCCCCCCCCCCCTTCACTCTCTCTGCATAAATTTTATACATGCCGATGTTGGTTAGAATTAATTTCATATAAACATCTCGATTGTTCACAAATTAAATATAAAAGGATATATCATCAAACTCCCAGTGTAGTAGAAGTATTTTGGTATTACACTCTTGTTTAGTTTTCGAGAAAGAAATATGCCTTGCCCAAAGAAATATTTGAATCACCGACTTCTTGATCACGCGTTAGCAATCTATTAAATGAGAAATATTAACTCTAAAAGAACCTTACATTCTCCTCATCATAATTTAAGTAATAGGCTTTTTGATCTAGAAACAGCTCTACCAATATAAATATTTTTACTTACATCATGTTTTATGTACCAAAGTCGTGTTTCAGAGTCTTTCAAGTGCGACTAATATAAATTGAAGTCCAAATTATTATAATTACAGAAATTTGACGAAAATAAAGCTATTGGGATACCTAGCTTAGGTGATTCAAAAGTAATAATTTTATATTGAAATAATTTTATATTGAAATAGGACTACATATATCATCTTCATCAACTAGTTACAACATGATTTAAATGAAATAATATCACACGAAAAACTCAAAAAAAGGAAGGAGGGGGGGGGGGGGTAATGGGAATTAAATAAAGATGTTGTCAGGAGGAAGAGATGAAAAGGCAATAATTGTTACACATATTTTAATATTTTTTAGTTCGTATGAGATAAAATAGCGAATATATATGTATATTTCCCTATATAAGAAATATTATAAAGTTTTATATTTTTCAGTTTTCCTCCGGAAAGTTAAATATTTTATTATTGCAAATATTACATTGTTTTATATTTGACGGTACACATACAATATATTAAAATAAATTAGATGTAAAAATGACTCAGTCGTATTACGCCTCAAAGCAGATATGGATAATGCTAGCATAACTTTCAGAGATAAAGTTTATCTGGATAAAAGTGAAGAATTCTACATTTTAAGCAAGCATGCACACAATTTTTTCATATACTTTATAATTGCTTTTAAATATATTATACATATTCTTCAATTTGTATACTTGTAATCTATTTCATATCATATTTTATTTGTAATTGCTTTGTAGTTCAAGTTGTTTTACAAAAATGACTTCATTAACAAAATTATTCTTTAGTAATAAAATTTTTTGGTAATAAAAATATTCTAATCCTATTTCGTATTTTTCTTCATACATATTTTTTAAAATCTTATAACGTATAACACGTGTAATAACTTCCCATTCATCCTCGACTTTAATATAAGTTAAAAAAAAAACAGAAGGTACACTACACAGTTTAGGCGATAAATCGCTAAATCATGAAAGTCCTTCTCCTCCTCGTCCTTACTACACCTTCTCAGTGTTTGTCCATGCTACTAGCATGGGGAAGATAGGACCGCACTCCCTCCATATATACTAACTCGTTGGTTTCATCCATCTACGGTTTCAATATTTTTCTCCTGCTGTTTTTCCGACTGCATGTAGTGAAGAAAAGAGGTATTGTCCGAAGAGCTCTTATCAGAACCTAATTGGTCTTCGATGGTTTTGACCCCGAAAATGTATTCTACAAATGATCTGCACCCGCCGGGTGCCAGAGCTGCGTCTCCAAATTTCCCCAATAAAAATGCCGACAAAGATTGGGGACTTCCGGGACCACCCTCGTTCGTCCTTAGCCATTTGTATTTGAAGGGGATTTATAACACCTTAAAGAAACTATTGTCCAAGGTCCATCAGATGGCTTTGCTTCAACATGGACGTCGAAGATTTTGTTTCACCGAAGAAAAACTGTGGTTTTGTAGTGGACATTCAGAAAATTAAAGTTAAAAAAAAAATAGTTTTTAAAGTGAAATTTATGATAAATAAAACCCACACTTATTTGGATTTTTTTCCGAGTGATTGCCAATTTTCCCGATTATTTTGAGCCAGGGGGAGTGTGACCTCCCCCCGGTACTTACGTCCCTGGGTGTCGCAGTTTATGTTCAGTTTATTTCGTCAAACAACATGTCATCAGACAAACTAGTGTCGAGCAAAACTCGAGTAGCCCCACTGAAGACAATCTCAATACCTATACTCGAATTGTGTGCTTGTTTGTTAGCATCACAGCTAATGCAAAAGGTTCAGCTATCATTGAACATCACTTTAGATGTTATAATTCTGTATACAGATTCCACATTTTCGTTAGCTTGGATTCGGACACCACCTCATCTATTAGGGCGCGGTAGCCCATTGGTTAGCGCGCTGGAGTTGCACTCGGTAGGCCCGGATTCGATTCCAGGCACTGCCAAAACTGCCGCCGTGTTCATGCGGAGTACGATCACGTTAAACATGTGGGTCCGAAAGTCCTTCCGAGAGGTTGGTGGTAGGGGAAGGAGGGTACGGTCCCTGTGGATACCTCCCCCAATGGGTTCCGGTCTAAATTGGGTGGCACTTCCCGACCGTCCAAACAGTTATTACCTTACACCTTTCTGGTAGGTCGGACGGTCTGGGTTTCAACAACAACAACAACAACAACAACCACCTCATCTATTGAAAAGCTTTGTGGCTAATCGAGTTACAAAAATACAAACATTGAGGCAAGATTGCATTTAGCGGCATGTGCCATCCAGTTCGAATCCAGCGGACATTATCTCTCGTGGGAGTTACCCTCAAGAACTTGCAACCATGAAACTGTGGTGGGATGGCCCAATGTTTCTTCAGGAACCGGACATCACTTTGAGTTCTACAACAGACAATTGATTCTGGAATAATTTCTTTGTATTTAGTAATAATTATATGAAATCAATTTGAATTCTAAGTTATATTTTCAAGTTTTTATTCAATCTTAAGAATCAGATAAGACGCACAGGTCATCTGATTACAGAGGAGTTGAAGGGAGCTGGTGATCAGTTAGTATAAGCTGTTTAGGTATCAAAATTTTCTAGAGAAATAAAAGAGTTAAAATGTAAAGAATCATTAAAAAGCAGCCAAATAAGGAATTTAAATCCATTTCTAGACCCCATTGAAGTATTAGGAGTAGGTGACCGTCTGGAAAAAGGCAAAATTATGCATAGATGAAAAGTTTCCTATTTTACTTCCTCGTAACCATCGGTTAACTTATTTGATTATGCAATATTATCATTTGACAAATTTACACGTCAGTGCCCAAACACTCCTATACTGTGTTCGACAGAAGTTTTGGAGAAAACATTTTTTTTTTTGTTTATGATTCAAAATGTGGACTGTATTTATTCGACATCCAAACTAATTACAAACGTCTGTTGAAGACTTTCCAACTTACAAGTGCGGCATGATACATGTGTCCAATTGCGGTTCAAACTATAAATACTTCATGGCGGTCGGACGTCCTGTCTTCCTTCGCTTCGTCGACTTCGTTCTTTTTCCTCGAGCCTCTGAATATACTTGCGTGCCACGGGCACTTAGAGCTTTGTATAAATGCGTGCGACGCTGTATTCCAATTAGAGCAAATTTGGTTATGCAAAAAACCCAAGGACAGAAAAAGTGCTTGTGGTGCATAGGCCACAACACAGACCGTCCGACCTACCCGAAGGTGTAAGGTGTTTGTTTGGACGGCCGGGAAGTGACACTCAATTTAGACTGGAACCCAGTGGGAGCGGCCTTCACAGGGTACGTACCCTCATTCCCCTGCCACCAACCTCTCAGAAGGATTTACGGACCCACATTAACTTGGCCGTATTCCGCGTGAACACGGGGACAGTTTGGTCAGATGTGGGAATCGAACTCCGGTGGTCCGAGTGTAATCCCCGCGCGCTAACCACTGGGCTGCAGCACCCCGGAAGCTTATCCTTAGCATTCGAATATCGCGACGCAAATTGCCTACCCCTACTGATCACCTATCAAGGAACCCTTAATCCATTCTGCCTTTTTATCTTCGCCGTAAATATTTTTAAATCACAGCAGTTTTCAAAAATTTTAAGTCACTCTAATAGGCGCAGTTTTCTAATGCAACGATGAAGAGTACCCATTTCACCTTTTAATTATATTTTCAAAAATAACTTTTCTATTCCCACTTAATTTCCGCAGAAGGTAAACGCTTGAATTTTTCTAGCCCAGAGACTCCAAAAACTGAATTCCTTGATGCTTGAATAAAAATGACTGTGACCTGTCATAGTATCTATCAGACTGGGTCGACAGGAGATCATTCATATTTCGCACTTACAATTTCTATACCATGAATCTGCATGTGTGACAAAAGCACCTTTTTTCCCAGGCCACCTTACATCATTAGTTCACCACTGGTCACCAATTATTAAAGCAAACTTCCTGTGCACATAACAAACAGTATTGATAGGCTGTACATGTTAAGTTTTAAGGCTTTCCTAGATCTAGAATATAATGTAATAATACTGCAATTTTTCTTAAGAGTCACCTCTCATAGAGGATATTTTTAACAATAACATCTGTGAACATCCTTCATGTGGCAACATGGCCACATTTGCCCCTATCACATTAATTATTCTCCTTCCTTGTATACTAAGAAAATTTTCCCGATATATTATATTAAACCCTTTCATACAATTGTATAGAGAAAGTAATAAGTTTCCCAAAGAATTCCAATGCTATAAGTATGTTTTAAGACCTGAATCCATTTTAAACACTTTCGGTCTTATGGATGCTCGTCTGTGTGTGTGTCTGTGAGACGTGCACAAGGAGAATCAAGAACGGATAAATACATAGACGAAAATAAAATAAAATAATCCCCCTACTGTTGTATTTGTTAGGTAGGAGTTACTCATTTAAAACACAATTTCATATTAAATATTTTATTATGGCTGTAGCTTTTACACTCTCATAGCCCGTGTTCATGCAGAGTACGGGCATGCTAAATATGTAAGTCCACAAGTCCTTCCGAGAGTTTGGTGGT
Source organism: Amaurobius ferox (assembly GCA_951213105.1). Lineage (NCBI taxonomy): Eukaryota > Metazoa > Arthropoda > Arachnida > Araneae > Amaurobiidae > Amaurobius > Amaurobius ferox. The sequence continues at coordinate 94,209,780 of OX578141.1, read as the reverse complement.
AGGGGAAGGAGGACACGGATCCTGTGGATGCCACCCCTACTGAGTTCCGATCTCAATTAGGTGGCAATGTCCTGGCCGCCTAAACAGATAGTACCTTGCACCTTCTGGTAGGTTGGACGGTATGGGTCGAACGAACAAACACTCGCACAGCAAAAGTATCTTATAGATACATCCTCCAAGTTTATCGTACATGGCTTCCTTTATAGCTCCTTCTATAGCTCCTTCCATTGCTCCCTCTGGTGATAACAGAGCCACTCTTTTATTTAGAGTCTGACGTCAACTCTGCATTACAAATTTGATACATGCCTACAACTTCCCTCTTTCTCGAAATAAGTATATGTTAGCCTTTCAGGCGGTTTACTAACTCGGGGTACTCCTAAGTGGTTCGCCAGAAGGTGGTAGGTCCCTGGCCAGATTCAAAATTTCCTCGTTAACTTCTGGCACTAACCTCAACTCCTGACAGTGCTAACTGTTCTTCCACCGCTGGTACCTGAAAAGATTGATCCGCCTATATCAATTCCCTATAGAAATTGTGTAGTTAAATTTACCCTCTGTATTAATAACTTTGCCAAATTTCCACTTTCCATCTTTATGTCTATAATCCCGTATCGCGACATTTTGCTCTAGTTAATATTCTTTATTTTTCCTTTTTTCTGGAAAATTTAACCTTTTACGAGAAGTTGATTCTAGTATAATTAAATGCAAGCGACTGTGGATTTACCGTTTAAGAAACAACCAGCAATGGAATTATTGAGTTGTTGAATGTGGTATTTTCTATATACTGCCCGACAAAGGATTGTAATTTGTAGTTTGAATTTGTTGTCCTTCTATTTTAGCGAATATTATAGCATATTTAAAGGTTTGAACCTTTTTTACTGTTCATTTGAGCTCAGATGAAAAGAAGAGGTATTCATATGGTATATACCATTTAATTTTAAGAATGTTTGAAATTCAGAAGCAAATGAGGCTCCATTAGTAGGGATCAAAGTATTAGGTAATCCATATTTGCAAAACAACGAGAAGTCTTTCAATGGTCTTATCACTGGTAATTCGTTTCATTGGAAACACCTCTGGCCAGTTTGACTGCAATTAAATATATCGAGTCCAAGTACCAAGAAAGGACAAACAAAATCCACATGAATTCGTTCCCAAGGTTATGTTGATCAATTCCAGGTCTGTGTTCACATTTTAGCATAACTATTATATCATACAAAATTCTTAAATAAATTTTCCATATTTTTGTCAACCTACGGCCACCAGAAATACGATCACGCAAATGCTTTCATTTTAATAACCTGCCTGAAAAAATTCATGGTCTTATTGTTAATCTATCCAGGACGCGAACTTATATTTTTAACAAAATATGTTATAAATATTGAGAAATTTCTTCAATAGGTTTACGTTGAAAATCAGTAAGTTACTCTGACGTATGTTAATAGAAATACTCGTACTGGATTTCATTCGTATTTCTCGATTTGAGAGTTATCATGGCCACAGACAGACATATCATTGAAAATATGTTGATTCATATTCAGTGATGCTCAGAACGTGTAAAGCCATTAACACTTATATGTGGGGGTCAGATTTGGGACCCCACAATATTTTTACTTTACATATTGCTACGGCGTATCCTTTAGAACCGTGGGTGTGCACGCAGGATACAAGAGTCCAATTTTCTGTATAACTAACACTTTTATTCAAAAGTCTAACGCAAACAGGAACAATATACAGTCAAACAGCAATTAAATGATCCACTAATTTCACAAAATTACTGATATTATTATCAAAATATTGACGAAAGTAATTTCACATAACAGCTGCTACTATTCTCATAACGTTGACAAAAATCGCAGTACAATGTAGCTTGTATCACATCAACCGAACTCCAACGAAGTGATGATTCCTTTTATAGCCTATTTATAGAAACTTCTGGAATTCTCCATATCTCCTAGACTAATTGTTATTTCGCGGTCTTTCTCGAACCTTCGGGAAGTTGCCAAATCTGGAAACTTCCTCCTAGTTTCACCTTCTGGAAACCCTAGATTGACGTCATGGCAAAGGATGCATTTGCGGTTGTTTTCTCCTTCATGTCTTCGAAAGAGACGAATGTAAGGAGGGGAAATCATCGAGGTGAAACATCTCTGGTCGAAGGGGGAAATAGACTCCCGAAGAAAGGGAATATCATGCAGTATTGTAGATGTAACAAAAATAATGAATACGAGTTCCGAGACACTAGAAGAAATTTCGGAATTATTGCTTTATGCCTTTTTACCAAGTATAAGAATTTTTTTACCTGCCTTGACCTTGGAGGGGACCCGCAGAGACTTCGTATATCTCCCCTATTCAGTTGTGCAATTAAAAGCTCTATGTCGCTTGTATTAGCTGTCATTTAGCACCAGCACCAAACGTGTTAAAAGTGATAAAATTTCATGGATAAATATTAAAAAAAATATAGTATATCTTTGTTGTAAAAGAAGCCTTTCCGTATTGATGGATAATATGGAGTAGAAGGGAGAATTGTTAGGGAAAAGAAATATTTTCTAAAAATAGAATATATTGCAATACAGTTAAGAAACAGAAGAACGAGAGCTCATTAGGTTCTGGAATAAGTAGGCGTTATTGTTGGTGTGTTTTTCGATGCTAAGTTCAGAACAGAGACAGGATTACCAGTGGGAATTGATTCAAACTGTGCAGAATGTATCAGCTGTGTGTGTTTCTTTAGTCAACCTTTTTATTAGTGTATTTTTTTTTTCTTTTTTGGACCAGGTGTCTGTTAATTTAAGTTAGTTATCTTATGTTAAGTCTGCTGCCTATTGAGCAGCGGGCACCATGTGTTATGGAAGTCGATCACGCAATTGAGTCTGACGATGGTACAACGAAAGATGTATACCCAAAAGGAAATAACCAGATGTTTACAAATATAAGTGAAGAAGATAAAATTCGCATTGCAGAAAGCAATGGCGTCAAGACATTTGGAATTATTTTAAAAGGAAAAACGGACCCAATACCTACTACTCAACTAAGAAAATTGAAAGAAGATATCGAAGGGAAAATATGTAAGGATAAAGTTAAAGAACTCAGTGTAACACAAAATGGAAATATAATCATCATTACAGACGACGTGGAAAGCGCGGTAAGTGTTTTGAAAATTACTCATTTATGTGATAGAAATATAGAAGCAAGAGCAATAGAAGAGTTCCTGTGTACCAAATATTTACTCAAAGGAGTTCCAATAGACATACCATTAACAGAAATTCAAGAAGAACTACAAGTCGAAGGAATAAACTGCTTGAGGATTACTAGGTTCACAAAACGCAGATCTACGGAATTGACTACCACTGTCTTAATAAGCGAACTAGGTAAGAATATTCGCGACAGAGTAAACATATATTGGTTCAAAATACGAGCTACCCCATTCATTGATTTTCCTCGTATATGTGGTAAATGTCTAAAGTACGGCCACTCAATCACAAAATGTAAAGGTGTCATTAAATGCCCCAAATGTGGTGATGATCACAAATTAGAGGAATGCAAAGAAAACGAGGCAATATGCTTTCGCTGTGGTCAACAACAATTAGCGAATAGCAAAATATGTGAAAATTATAAAAAAGAAACACAAGCCTACTTAAGAGCAAAAACAGAGGGAATACCACTAAAGGCAGCATGACTTCCTACAGAGAGAAAAACTTATGCTAAGGCGACGACAAGCCAAACCCAACTAAGTACGGCTGCACTAAAAATCCCACCCACTTCCGTGAGAGAAATTGAAACTAAAGTCGAACAATTATCGGCAATACTGGAACAAGTTCAAAACCAGGTGGCTAATAACGAGAAGAAAAGTGAACAAGCAGAACTGCAATTTGCAAATATCATTAAAAAGCAAGAAGAATGGATAAACGAATTAAGGAAAATAAACCACCAACAAAATGAACAGCTCAATTAAATTAGAATAGAAAATAAAAAATTGAGAAATAAAATAAGAGAACTGAAAGACCGCGGGAAAGGAGTGAAGCACAAGGACACTGTAAGACACAAAACTCGAAGTTCAACCGGAAAATCCCTCAAACACATTTTCACTGGGTCTACTCTGTCGGACCAATCAGACGATAATCCGGTTATCTCTGCTCCTCCTGGGGTCAAGGGCCAGGCAGGAGGCACTCAATTTTGATCTAAAATTTCCTTCTGGCAGTGCAGTGAATTTCGCGGGAATTCTACTCTCAGCCTCTAATCAGCGTATACGTTCACTCGCGGATTTTGTGACCATGCGTATTCTCCAATGGAACATTAGAGGGGTCGCTGCCAACAAAGACAGTTTGCAACATTTAATTGATGAGCACGACCCACAAATCATCGCGGTACAGGAGACTTGGCTCAAATCAACCTTTAAATTAAGAGGTTACTTAATTTATCAGAAAAATCGGGTGGGCATTACGCCAGGGGGTGGCTTGCTCATCGCAGTAAAGAATAACCTCAGCTTCAAAATCGAGCCCATAAACGTACCATCAGACAGCAATATGGAAATCCAAAAAATTAAGATCACTGTAGAGAAAAACTCTTACACCGTTTTAAATGTCTACAGGAGACCAAAAACTCTCCAATTGGAGGAATTAAAAATATTGGAAAATGCCTGGGAGTCCCCTTGTATCCTTTGTGGAGATTTAAATGTAAAAATCGAAGGCAAAGGTAATGATGTTCCTAATCCTAGTGGAAAGAGGATGCAAAAATGGATAAACGAAAACGATTGCGTGCTATTAAATACAGATACCATCACATATATAAGAAGTAAATCACAAGTGTCAGGACTCGATCTGACCATCGTCTCGCCGAGAATAGCTCCTAAATTCAACTGGACTACTTTGGAATTGACATACGGCAGTGACCACTTTCCGGTACTATTAAAATCCACTCATGAAAAGAATAGAAGACAGCACGGACTGAAAATATATACAGACTTAAACACTTAAACTTTCACAAGAAAAGACGACTTTTTTTAAGACTTATCACAAAAAAATAGGTGAATTTATACCTACTCAGGAAGCTCAGAATATTGAAACAGACATTACCAATTTTAACGAGAGCGTGACAAAGGCTAAAGAAATTTGTGCAAAACAATTAAAGGGTCTGCGATACAGAGAAAACTCTGACTGGTGGACTCCAGGGTGCTCTCGCCAGAGAGCTATGGTCAGAAGGGCTTTTTGCAAAGCTAGAAGAAACATTGGTGATGACACCTGGATTGAATATAAAAGAACCTTGGCTAAATATAAGTTGACTCTGAAGAAAGCTAAAAGGATTTATTGGGAGAATAAATTCAAGGAGATAACAAACCCAAAGGACTATTTTCGTCTTTTCAACAACTTCAAAAACTGGCGTGGCAGAGTGCCGCAAGATACTAATTGGATATTATATCAAGACGGAAAAGAGATTGTAGATCCTAAAACTCAAGCTAATTTATTTCTAGAACACTATGCCAAAGGAAAACTGCAGGTGAAGCAAACCAGGCAAAAACACATCAATCAAATGAGTCACCCGGAAATAACAAAAAAAGAGCTGTACACATCAATACAAAACTTAAAAGACAAGACCCCAGGTCCAGACGGGATAGAATCCAAAGCTCTAAAATATAGTACAACAGAAATTAAAAATTGGATGCGAAGAATGCTAAACCAGTCTTTGAAACAATCAGATGTTCCAAAAGCTTGGAAAAGTACTATTATTGTTCCAATCTATAAAAACGGCAAAGATAAAAACAAACTCAGTAGCTATAGACCCATCTCTCTCACATCACAAGTTGCCAAAGTCATGGAAAGAATTTTACTACGGAGATTGGAATGGTGGGTGACTACCAATAACATTCTTCCCGATCATATTTATGGTTTTCGCCCGAAAAAAGACACAACTAACTGTCTTTTCGACATCGCGCAACTCATAAGACAAAAGAGAGGAGCGAAAAACCATGTGATCCTTTTATCTTTGGATATAAAAGGAGCCTACGACAATGTGAACATCGAAAAATTGCTACAAAAATTAAGAGACAAGGGGTGCGAAGAATATATGAATAGATGGATAAGTAACTTTCTCACCGATCGGGAAATTAAAGTAAAATGGCGAGGAGTAGAAACTGGGAACAAAACAACAACAATTGGTTTACCCCAGGGGTCGGTGCTGTCCCCATTTCTATTCAACATATACACAAGTGATATGGGAAATGGCTTGGGAGAAAACGGGAAAATATTCCAATATGCAGATGACGCAACAGTTATAATCAGTGACAACAAGGAAAATAGATGCATCGACAAACTAAGGCAAGTAATTCAAAAGTTGGAACGTTGGGGATCAGAATGGGATATGGAATTTTCAGTAGAGAAAACGAAAATAATGAATCTCACACCAAAAAAAGGTATACTCAAGCCAGACATATTCTTTTGCACAGGAAAGATACCTTGGGTAAAGGAAATAAAAATTCTGGGTCTAGTAATTGCCGAAAACTGGAAATGGCAGAAACATCAGGAATATATAATAAAGAAGGTTGAAAATATTATTGAGACAATAAAAATGCTAGCCAGCCAGACATGGGGTCTGAACACTGAATGCCTTCTAACAATAGTACGCCAAGTCTTATTGACGCAAATCGACTATGCCAACGTCGTTCGCATGGAAGAAACAAATAATATCATGGGAAAATATACTATCCTCGAAAATACTGCAGTACGATTAGCATTAGGAGTTCCAAAGATGACTGTTACAGAAGCAATGCGTATGGAGGCAGACATATCAGAATACGAACTGAGGAAAGTTTCAAGTTGTGAAAAGTTCTTACTTAAAGAAGAACTCATAAGGATGAAAAGAGGGTTTATTAAAGCAATTCATCAACAGTTGCAAGTAATAAGACTAAGCAATCTGAAGTGGTCAAACAGAACGGTGGATAACATAATAACACTGATAAAAGAAGAAAATCTAGGTGCGAACATGAACTACCTTCCTGATCCAATTCCACCTTGGGACGATCAGCATTTAGACATAAACATTGACAAATTCGATTTCCAAAAATCTTCTGCAGTGGAAGCACCAATCCTATTCAGCAAATTTAAGAACGAAGAAGAAGGAAACACGCAATGGATCGGAACAGACGGATCTAAAAGCATAAAAGGAACAGGCTTCGGTATATACCAAAGTGAACAAATCACGAGAAGTATTCGCCTCCCCAAAATATGCTCCATATTTACCGCAGAACTCGCAGCAATAATTTATGCAGTTGACTACTTAATAGACGAAGGAAAATATACGATCATCTCTGATAGCAAAAGTGTCTTAGAAGCGCTTGAAGTTCCCGAAACCCTTGAACATTTGATTCAGATCTGTCCTCAATACAACGAAATCCGCAGAAAGTACGAGGAAAATGTTAAAAAATTTAAAAGACAACCAGGAACTATTCTTGATCAGAATCTTGACATTTTTAACTTTCTAGATCCTGCTAGAGCAGCTAAATACCTTGTGAAATACATCTATGATATTGAGAGGTGCAAATCGGCTTTCTCGATGTAGACTATCTTTGAAATATCAACTAATCTTACGGACCTTGTCCTTTCAGTGTTTTACTTTTTTTTACTTTGTATCTAACCAACTAACTAGTTTCTATGGAATCAATCTCTCATCTAATTTGTTGGGCAGCTAAAGCGTTTTCAGCAAGCTGCCGTTAAGCCCCCTTCGCGAAGGTGAAGGAAAGAAGAAAGAAAGAAAGAAAAGAGCTCATTAAATATTCTGCGCAATCGCAGACAAGCACGGCGTTTACTTATTTAAACACTTCAGACACCTGATTTCTTCGCTATTCTTCCTTCGTGTTAATCATCCCAATAAGCAGACGGCAGTGATTGAATTCTTGTGAGACAGGTAATGGATTTTTTCTGTATGGAGATAGAAATATTATGCAGATATCTTCCTGTGTAACGTAATAATTGAATCAAGTTTGTGGAATTTTCGAGTTTTATAGATGACTTTTAAAAATATTGTAAATAATAGAAAAATTAGAACATAGAATTAGAACATCTTTGTGACACGGAATGATTGCACTTGATTGAAAAAAGATAATTTTATTAAATTCTGCATTAAAAGTTACACTTAAAATAAACGAGCATTTTGCTCTGTAGTAATACAAAGGCAGAAGAACGAAAAAAAATAGAAGTTAGAGTTCACGCAAGTGTACCTGTATATGTTTTTATGAGGCGCGCGCAGATCACATGATATAAACAAATTCCTTTTTTTGCGAAAAGGAGAGAGTGGGGGATGAAAAAAAATGTCAAAAGTGCATGAAAGTGGTATTTTTTGGATACGTTTTTTCAGTGGCAAGAGATCATTCATTTCTAACAGTAAATTAGTTCATTAAGGCTTATGGATTATTGTTTTTTTAAACCTCAGAGTATGTAAAGTATTCTCCACAGAATTTTTTACATATGAATGATGTTTTGTCTGTGTTGAACTGTCAAACATCAGTTCTGTTTAATATTAAACCGTCCAGTAGAGACTGGATTTCTGTCTTAAGCCAACGAATCTGTCAAGATTTTACCTGGTTTGCGAAAAGTTACTGGTTTTGAAAGGAAATGACTCCTAAAAGTAGTATATTTATTTGGGCCAGTTTCACAAGTGCGTATAGCTTTTGATTATAAGTAACAGATACAAAATTACTTCTCGTGTTTCTTAGATGAAAGCTACGGGGGGTGGGATTTACACTTGTTAACGGTGGTTAAATTTGCGTATATAGATCGGTATCCGAATGGTCTGGACGTAAACCTTAATGTTTATTTAAAGTAGTCCTTTTGGACTTTGTTCTGTCTTAAGATAGATATTACCGACTGGTCGTGGTTGGACAGATATTTGTTGTGACACGACCGTACTTTTTATTAATTTACGAACTAATTATGTTTAGGGTTGAAAATAGATTGGATGCATCAACGTTATATCTGACTCTTATAGAAAGTATGGGACCAAAGTATGGGTAAAACCAAAAAGTATGGGTAAAACCAAATTTAAAATTGGGTGGAAATTAGCTCATTGTTAAAAAACCTCTTCTTAGGTTAATGTATATTGACAAATAATGGGCTTAAAATATTTTAAAGATATTTTCGCCGCACTGCCGCGAAATACTAAAGTAATCTTTAAGGACAATATTTTCATATTACATATAGAGCGTTTACGTTATAATTTGGTAATAAATTGAATCTTTGTGCGTAACTGCTTGCGCTATTCAAATGCATGATGTTTAATTTATTTGCCTTCTAATTATAGACATATAGCGCACTAAATGCTTAATTGTAATAGTCATTGTAATAACATTCGTTTTTAAAGTTTAATTTAATTAAAATTTGAACTTTAATTTGGAGAACTAAATGCATGATGATGAAAATAATGGTTAAATATCTTAGTCATCCATTTATTACCTATTCTATTTTGAATTTTTTTTATCAGTTTCTGACTTTAGATAACAACATTCCCATCTTCAATATCGTCAATGAACAGTTTTCGTGCTTTTTGAGTTGGCATAGAATAGTAGATAGCAGTAATACTATTTGAGAACCTATATGACCCGACAATTTCAGTATTTCCACGTAGCCGGTTTAAAGTTATGCTCCTTCTAAACAAGGATGAAGCAGTAAGACTTATTTAGCCAGAAAATAGGCGTGATTCTTGTGTCAAAAACCCAGACCTCTCGCCCTAAGGCACGAGCAATTTGGGGACATTCGGTGTGTTGAAGGCCAAGACCGTCCGACTCATCCTGAGGACACGAACAACTATTTGGACGGGTGTGTCAAACTTCATTATTTAGGGTATATCAAGAGCTTATTTTGGGCGTTTTACGCCCGCACAGTGGGTGAAAGGCGTATCTAGGGCGTAACGAAGGAGCATATTTAGGGCGTATTAAATAACCTTATTTAAGGCGTATCAAAATAATTTAGGGCACGTAAAGTTTATTTAAAGCGTAACATAGGACCTATTTAAGACGTATCGAAGTAGCTTATTTAAAGCGTATCAAGAGCTTATTTAAAGCATATAAATAAAACTTATTTAGAGCGTATTACGTCCGTGCAGAGGGTAGAAAAGGTATTTAAGGCGTGCAGTAGAAGGCCCAGGTCACCCGACTCACCCGAGGGTATGAGCGGCCGGGTACAAGGAGTAGTGTAAAAGTGTGATACCGGAAGTCGCTACAAACCTCTGGACATATTTGTTACATCATTCGCGTGTATCAATTTCTTGATATTTAACGCCCAAGAATTCACCATTTGCCATTTATTTCACGGATTAAATTACTACCAATTTAATGTTTTAATGAAAACGTATTTTTTGTGTAGAAAAATAAAGATTATTTCCTTATAGGTCATTATGGAGATATCAAATCCTCTTTTCAGCATTGGAAAAGAAGTAAAAAAGGCTTCGGTAAGTATCCTAATATATGAAAAATAAATTTATTTTATGCTTGCATGTTCCCTTGGTTCATAAATTTCGAGAAGAAACACGCGTTTAGTTTTAAAGAGATAATAGAATTAATTTCGAAAAATTAAAGATTTATTAGCTGTAAAACAACCATGCCCAATTTTCTAAAAGGTGCTTCTTTTCTTTGATTTTATTTAAAAATGAGTATTAAAAAATTATATTTTTACCATTTTGTCTAAATTTTCTAAGATTTTATCTTAAAAATATTTTCACATCAGACTTAATCTCTCTTAAAAAAACAAAAAAATATATGGTTTTTGCCTGGTACGTAAACTCTGTGACCTGGGATGCGCAAATTTATATCTAATATTATTTTTTTTTCAGTACGAAAAATTCTTATCTGAAGCGCTTATCCAAAGAGACAAATTTGTGAAAGATTGCGGAAACCATGTTTTTACCCTCACATGGAAATCTATCAAGCCTTATATTATAGGAAGTTTTGCTTCATTAGTTGGACTTGTTGGGGTATTATATGATTTTTTATAAACTTCCTATGTATATAAATGAATTGTAATCTAACCCATTGTTGTAATCTAACCCATACCTTTCTTTGAAATGTAAAAAACCTCGATTTTTACACCGCTTTGCAATTTGTTGATGAGAATATTTCAATCTCAAAGTATATTTTTTCATGAATGGAATGAGCTAGATCCACGAGACTGATGTCACCAAATTTATCACATGGTATTACATATAAAAAATGAACATGTTTCTCAATAGAATATATTTTATTTTATGACTTTTTGATATTTTTTTTGAAAATGTGCAACGTCTCGAGAACGGTTCACGTTTCAATTTATGTCAATTGTTTTCGAATGAAAAATTACATAAGAAATGTCTATGTGCGTAACTTTATTAGAGGTTTTGATTTTTTCAAAATTTCACTCGAAAATTTAGGGGGGTTCTGAATTGTAGAATTGTAGAAATCTGAATTGTTGTACAAGAGAAAAAAAGTATAAGAACCAAATGTAATGACCTATTGTTACCGACGAAGTTTCGTTTCATTAAAAATTCTCGCAGCCTCTTCATAATTAAGATTCTAAATAAACATTCATGAAAAATGCATATGAGGTTACTGAGAATTTCTGAATTAAGCCTATTTCGGAAGTTTCTTTTTATTCTGTTCTGAGTACTGAAACTCCTTTCTACAGAAGCAGAGCTAATAGGTATGACTAGATAAGATTCATAAATTATTGTAGTATGGGATACAAATCAGCATATTTGTTGTTAAATATTATATTTCTTAATTAAAAAATTATCCATTGTGATCACTAGCTGGTAATAACAGCGATCTTTTGCTAAGTATTTAGGGTTACTGTTTATTTGCTAGCACAACACCCCCACTAGCTCCCCCCACGTAACAAGGAAGTGCCAGCGAGATGTCAATGAACTCTTCCTTTTGTATTTGATCTCCAATAGTCATTTATCTGTTGTAAGAATAACTTGTTTCTTCGTCCATAACGCTTGGCGAGATTTTGGCGACGAATTTAGTGGAATGTCGCCAACTTGGCGACTTTTTAAATCTTAAAAAAAAATTAACGAAAAACTCTCCAAATGGATAAAAATGACGATAAATTAATGATTACTCATTGATGATGACGACATGGAAAATGACGACTCATTCACGAAAATTTAATATCTTTGAAAGAATATAAATAACAACTTTAAAAATAATCTATTTTTTTTATCTAAATTTATTGCATTATATAAGGAAAGTCATGTGCTGTCCATATCAGACTTTTTATTATAGATTAGTTCTTACGAAAATTTGTGTAGTTATACATTTTCCTTATAAAAGCCTGTGCAAAACATTAATTATTTAATTTAATATTTCTTTTAGATATGCTTTCTACTGAATAAATGGCAAATAAACAAATTCGATAAACTTCTCAAGGAACACGCTTCATATCTCAATGAGTATAAGAAGTTTGCCGTAGAATATAATTTAACTATATCTTCGTTGCAAGCAGTCCATACAAGTAACTCAAATACTGTTGCTGAGTTAAAAAATGTTATGGAGCAGCAAAAAGATGCGTTAGAAATATTGGAAGTGATTTTATGTAATAATTAATTTAATTTTGGAGGAAAATATTGACAACCGCGCACATTGCGCTGGTATTACTATTTTTAGATGTATATTTTAACAAAATGAATTTATTTTATGCAGTTTTAATAAATATTAAACATCCGTATGAATCCCTTACTATTGAAGCTCACTGCCATAATCCATATCATCCATATTCATTCATTTAAAATCAATATTCATTGCAAAAATTAAACTTAAGTTACTGAATTTTTGGTCGTTGATTAAAAACTTAAAGGAAGGTAATGGCTGAGACTTATCACGTGGATTTAGTGTCCTGTCATACCTGTATATACTATATTTGTGGAGTTTCTAATGTAGCATGTGAATAAATTGCAAATAATTGGTACTGAAGTTAGCATTTCCGAAAATAATTATGCCTGTTACGAAATACTGAATTTGTTTTATGTCACGAGTACTGTAAATCTAGCGACCAGGAAAATGAAGCAGAAAGATGGAAACATCAACCAAGGAATACAATTTAAAAATTAAAGACTGGAAGAGGACCACATTAGTCTCAGGAAATGGATCCATTGGAATCCAAGATCGATCCCAGTGGACGTCATAAACACACAGATTCGTACAAGTATTGAGTGACGGAGCTAATATGCATATGTACGAAAAAGGTAAGTTTTATTTAAATGTTTTAAGTTTTTTGTTATAGTATTAAAAATTAATGTTTTGCTTATTGAAATGAAATAATATCAAATTTCTGGATTGAAATATGATGTTCATTAAAATACTTATGAAAGTGGCATTAAAATGGCCTACTATAACATTTGAATGGGGTGTGCAGGTTTGATTTGGTCTATGTTTGAAGCAATGCATTCTTGGGTATTTGTTGGGCTATATATGTAAAACAGTAATCATGCATGAATAACTAATTAAACAAACTTCTAATAACTATTTAAAAAGATCGTTACTGTCCCATTATGAGGGGTTTCACAATGAGAAAGAACCGAAAATGTTAACTTTACTTTTATGCGGTTTCAGGGGTCTATTTGGCTAACATTGCCCTTGGAACTCTCATTTTAACATCCAGAAATTATTTCCGTATTACAGTCTGTCAGAACTTTGTTATGCTTCCCAATTTATTCGTTCCATATAAAATGTTTTTGTGATTAACTTTTTTAGAATGCAGCGTTGGATTAGTCGTTCAGCTCTCATCACGGGTGCTTAAGCTGGAATTGGTGCAGAAATCTGCAGGGTTCTTGTCGGGCACGAAGTAAATATTATAGGATGTGCCAGAAATGTGGAGAAGATTGAAAATTTAGAAACATCGTTGTCTTTTGTTAAACCTAAAAGAAAGCTTCACGCTATCGGGTAACTTGTTTGTATTAGGTTATTAAAAATAACTTTGGTTTATCAGGCATTTTTTTCCCATAAAAAGATATGAGAAATGCATGCAATTATGTTACAAGGGAAGACTCCCCAAGATTATTTCAAAAACAGGGGCTCTATATGATGTAGAATAGCACAAAGAGAGGAATTTGGCCAAAGATGTTCATTTTGAAAGCCTTCAATCTCTAAAATTGACAAAATACAGCACATCTGCTTTATTTTAGCGTACAGGAAAGTTTTAACAGTTCAATGTCCAGGCTGGTTTCCCCTATTCTACAAAATTCGCCTTAAACTAGGTAAAATTAGTTCGTCCAGCAACTATTATTTCCGTACTACAGTCTGTCTGCAGCGTTGGATTAGTCGTGCAGCTCTCGTCACCGGTGCTTCATCAGGAATTGGTGCAGAAATCTGCAGGGTTCTTGTCGGGCATGGAGTAAATGTTATAGGATGTGCCAGAAATGTGGAGAAGATTGAAAACTTGGCAACATCCTTGTCTTTTGCTAAGCCTAAAGGAAAGCTTCACGCTATCAGGTAACTTGTTTGTACTAGGCTATTAAAAATAACTTTGGTTCATCAGGCTTTATTTTTTATATAAAGATAAAATAAATGCGTGCAATTATGGGAAGACGTCACAAGGTTATTTCAAAAACTGGGGCTCTATATGATGTAGAATAGCGCAAAGGGAGAGGAATTTGGCAAAGATGTTCATTTTGAAAGCCTTCAAATCTCTAAAATTGACATGCAGCACATCGGTTTTATTTCAGCGTACAGGAAAGTTTTAACAGTTGGACAGGTTTTATAAAATCCTGGCTACAACGTCCAGGCTGGCTTCCCCTATTTTATAAAATTCGCCTTAAGCTAGGTAAAATTGATTCAAATGTTTTCGTATTTCGCAGAGGTCAACAATTTGATATGCTTAATTGCTATCGATTCTAAAAGAAAGCCAGTTTGAGACAACTTGGTTATCAAACAAGATAAATTAGACTAGTTGCGGTTTGGACTAATTTACTTCAGTTATAATTTTTGTATATTATAATTTTTCGCTTAAAATTTTTCTGTTCTTGCCTATTGTAGAAGTAATTTGCATTTTAATATTTCCCCAGAGATAAATGCTTTTGTACATCAAAATTAAACATGTCGTTAGCCGTATTTTCGTTCAATGAAAATAGTAAGGAGACATGAGATTTCTCATGTATATACAGTGGAAACGTCAAAGGTGGTTTCCAAATGAATGTGCCCAGTCTTTGGTGTTAAAAAGTTTACCCGTCGAATGTGTGCCACTTACCCAAAGGAAAACTGTAATTTGTTATTTTTCATTAAATATATTTCACATATTTAAACTTTGATTGCATGTCATAAAATGTAGGTAATCTATGCATGTTAAGCAGTTTAAAAATATTGGACAAGGTTGGATTAAGGTTTGTAAATTCTGTTGCTCACGGAGCTCTATTGCTCATGGAGTAATGACTACGAGTGTATGGAATAATTATATACGTCATTATAGTCTCTGCTAATCGTTAATTATCGGATTCCTGGAATATTAATCTACGATTCAATGACTTTCGTATTTTAATCATTCAACCTCGCGGATATTGGGCTCTGCAAAATCGCCTGCATTTTGCTTAATCTAGAATGCATTTCTATTGCAAGCTTAAACATATTCTATATGTAGCAGGTTGAGTTTAATTAGACTAATCGAATTTGTTACACCTAATGTAATATTTAACAAAATGAATAAAAGCCACCACATTGGTAGAACCATACACGAGATATTTCAGTAATTTTTAATTTAGATAACTATTTATCCTGCAGTTAGTTACAAGCTATTGTACCGTAAATGGCTTTAAATTTGGTATGAATGTCACGCATGGGTTAGTGGTGTTCTTTAGGATTTTGTACGAATCTGAAAAATGGAATCTGACTTTTGAGAAATAAATCGTGATCTCAAATCTAGTAAAATGTTCATAGTAGATCCTCGTTTCTACAATTTTTGACTGGACGCATAACGCAAATTCCTATTACTCAAAGGTGAACCGTTCTAGTGAATTCAGTAATTTGGATATTTTTAGAAGCAGACTTAGTTTTAAAGTGCATGGTTTTCTAGTGAGTTATTTGTCATCATACCTAATTTGCAATTGAGCAATTTTCTAAAATTAAATGTAATGTCGTGAAAGAACAAATGCGTATAGAGGAAGTAATATGTTGCCCAAATCGAATTTATGCAACTGCTTAGAAAATATTGTCGGATTTTCAAAACTCCTAGAACTTCAATATTTCTTAACACCATTCTAGAGACAATTACTAGTGATTTATTACATTTGTTAAATTATTTACAGTACGATTATTTAAGCATTGCATTTCAGCATATGTAGTCTCATAATTACGGATTTTGTCTTTTTGCGGACAATTTATTTAAGGCTTTTTCCAGAATCGTGCCAAAATTTAATCCACGGCAGTGTTCCTCAAATGACTAATCTACCAATAGTAAACTGAATGTTTTTAGTGTTAATTTAAAAATATTTAACATTCTTTCCTGTTTCTAGATGTGACTTGTCTCGCGAATCGGAAATCCTCTCGATGTTCAAAACAATTTCCAAAAGTTACGGCCGCATTGACATTTGCATCAACAATGCAGGATTAAATCTTGCTAAAAGTACTCTTCTTGATGGATTGACTGAAGAGTGGAAACACATGCTTGAGGTACTTTGAGATTGCTCGTACATTTATTGCTATTGCAATAATCTTGGAAGATCAACAAAGGATTGTACCTCTTTACGTGTGACACTTGCCTTAACAAACTGATATTTGACTTTACTGACCAAATCTTAAAATGTATTCATTAACTATACTATACAAAGATGGAGTTTCTAGTCTGGAACGACTATTTTTTAAATATTTATTGGTTTAAGAATAATTAAACTTGTTTTAATGCGTTATTTTTCCTGCAATTGTCTTCTAAATTGAAAAATAAATCGTATTTGAGAAGTTTAGTTATTCCATTTAACGTTGGATGTCTGTATTTGCCATAGAAAATATTACCATAGCTTAATACGTACTTAACGCAATTTGTTCCATAAATTTTCATGCCTTTGTGGTCAAAAGCTCAAATTTAGTTCAAAGAAATGGAACTAAATATTTAGTTACTTTTCTACGAGGCTGCTGTCCAGTGTATAGGTATATTGTATAACATCTTATTTAGAACCAAAACCTTAAAATTAAAAAAATTTGCCACTAAATAAATATTGAACCATGCGTAAATTTAAACATCCTATTCACTAGATCTGTTCATATTTGGTAAACACATTATCTTAATATGGGTTTTGTTCGAAATCCTGCTTCGCTATATTCTTGATCTTGTGATCAAACAAGTGCTCGAACACTTAGCATTTCTCATTCTGCATGAATCTAATTTTTTCCTTTAAAGTTCTTTTTACATAAAACCCGCCATAGCTCCTGGAAAAAAGTTCATGGTCAATATTGCAGGAAACACTACTGTAGAAACAATGATAAAACTGTAATAAATGGAGCTACATATCTTGGTTTATCTATATAATACTCGATTAATGCACTTAAGCTATGGGATCAAACCCTGTCTATTTAATTGCTGT
The DNA here is from genome assembly GCA_951213105.1 of Amaurobius ferox. NCBI lineage: Eukaryota > Metazoa > Arthropoda > Arachnida > Araneae > Amaurobiidae > Amaurobius > Amaurobius ferox. The sequence continues at coordinate 94,192,266 of OX578141.1, read as the reverse complement.
TGATACTATTGTAGGACAATAAATCTGAATATGGAACTGTGACGATCATGAATTTTATAAATTTTTCCTCTGCAGATTGTAAAATTTCTCATTCTATATATTTAGGTTAATGTTCTTGCACCTTCAATCTGTACTCGAGAAGCAGTTAAGCTGATGGAAAGAGAAGAGGGTCAAATTATAAACATCAGCAGGTACAATTTAAATTAGCATATTTTGGTTAAATATTTCATGAGCTTGTAATGACAAAATTTGGAGTTTTTATGGTACTGCCTTAAATTCAGTTTGTTTGTTCAAATAGCCTTTACTAGATGGATTTGTAGTAACTTTAATATCCTATATACAAAATATATAGAATAAGTTTAGTACGATTAATATTTTGAGAAACTGTTCTTTAAACTCTTAAAAAAAAAAATACTGCTCGGTGTAAAGTGTTGGGCTTTTGGAAAAATTTCTGAAATTCATGTAGATTACAAAGATGACCACTATAGAAATATCCTTACACTCTTGTGACTGAAATGTCAAGCACGCAGAGTTCGAACAAATTTCCGGAATATTTACCTTGAGTATGAGTACTTATAACGTTACTCTGATTATATATTAAAATCTATCATTGGTGTTGGAATAGGAAAAACTTCGGATTTTGCGTTCTTTAAAAACTTTATAATTAGCCTAAACTTATTCTTGGATTTCATTGGCTTCGTTACAGATTTTACAATGTGAACTCTGTTAATTTTGCTAATATTTTTTTATACAATGTACACCAAAAGACTGTTCAAACATTAGCCAGGTAAGCCGCTGTCTATGGCGCCACAAAAGGAGAAAGGCTGGATATTGGTCGCGTTTATTATAGTTCATGGTCAAATTTAAATGCCTTATTTGAAAAATAAATATCTTGTAGCAAATAACATTGGTCATAGCTAAAAGTATATGAAATGTTGACAAACTTGGAGCATTCCTAATCTTATGAAGTACTCTCCCGTTATGTTGGATTCGTCCCAGAAGCAGATGGACTCGAAAGATTAGGAGCAAAGTCAACTTATATTTTATACCGATTAACTGGTTTTAACAACTCTGCCAGATAAACCTAGCTAGTACATATGTGTAAGGTATTAACATGATTTTATCCTATGTCATCAGAGTACTTAAAATTACCATATAAAGTGGTTATATAGGTACTATTTGCAGTCCAAGACAAGGCAGACATTATGAATATATACCATACATCGGCACACATTGGAGCAAGACTAAAGCGTTTTGAGTGTAAAGGGAGATCAGATTTAAGAGTCTGTTTTGAGAGCCACAGATCTTTGCATATCTCCCAAAAGTTAATTCATAAACTACAAAACTGAGTCACAAGTCTTCTAAAAATTTTTATCCTAGAGAATAGTAAAGTTTATTGCTCTCGATCGCAATCTGCAGTCTCTTCAGTATCGATATAGCCAGTCTTTGCACTAGGGCCTAAAATTACAAATTACTTAGTGACTGTATCCAAAATTATTTGGATATGTTTGCATTGTATATAGTAAAATAATTTGCAAGAATTGGGATTTTTTCAGACTTTGCTCATTTAAAGATTTTAATTGTTCAAAGATTACATTTGCCGGGCACATTTAGCTAGATTAGATAATGGGGGGGGGGGGGGGGTAACATCTGGGTTCTGTGCAAGCAGAATTGTGGAAGTTCAAATATTGCCGTGATAATTTGAATGTACAGATCAATTAAACTTGGTTGATTCATTTTTCATCCTTGTATGCCATAATTAACGAGTCTACATTCAATGCACTGAAACAAATGGAACCTGAAGATAATGAAATATCCGAAGGGAGTCTCCAATCTACTTTCTCATTCATTCATATTTCAGAATTCATCTATAATGTATCAAATTATTGGATAGAAATTATCTAGCACATTATTTCCCGTACAAATAAATGAACTTGGATTTCTTGTGAAAGTTTCTTCACTTCGACCGCTCAAAATCGAACGACTTATTGCCGTTAATTTAACCCCTTCAGTAAAAAGACCGATATATTTTCCAGCAGACTTCGCATAAATCAGTTTGCTGATGCAAATAAATTCCACATTTTGTTTAAAATTTTATTAAGTTTCCTATATGCACGTGTATTCTAGATTTTTATATAGTGTATTCTTTAATTCACTGAATTAGGACTATATAAAATTCGTATCTCGAGAGAACAAATCTTAAATGTTTTGGAATCGTCTAAAATATTTTATTTACATGGAGAGAAAGTATAACGTGAACTAGACATTGGATAAGTTTAACACGCAAGATTGAGATGCTATGCCTAACTGTTAGTTTGAACCGGATGGAAGTTTCAATTTTAGTCACTATAAACGAACAAGGATTCTAAAGTAGAATTACAGGTTTATTGCAATTTTTAACTGAAGTTTTGATCAAATTGCGTTAAATTATTATTAACAGATTGGGAAATAGGAGTAGATGATTTTACCGCGAGTTCTCGGATAAACATGACAATGTTGTATTTGGTACCACTCATATAAAACTTGTAATTATATTCAGGAGATATAGGACATCCTACACCAGCCTCACTTGGGAGATTATTTTTTAAATTTTTCTGTACAAATAAAGGGTTAACTGTATAATGGGTCGGTTTAAATTCACTGCAATAATTCATGGGGGGGGGACTAAGAAGCTACCTATTCATCCTGCAATTTTATAAACTCCCGGGAGCGGTGAAATTAGTTTTAGGATAAAGTTAACTTATAAAATGTTCCCACCATTAACTTAAAAAAATGAAAGAAAAGTTTAAAAAATGGTACAAATATTTTTGTATGGCAAATATTTAATGCTTTCAAAATATTCTGTTCTAATTAAAACATGCGTTTATGCTATCAAATTGTCATTAAGAAGCTGATGTATCACATTTTTTTATAAACTGCTTCTGCGTTAAATCATTGACAACTGATTTTGTTACGTTATTGAAACCTGAAAAATCTGCAATGCTAGATCAGGCGATGGACAGTGGCTCGTCATATCAATTCATTCTTCGAATTGATAGTTTGAAATGCAGTGTGATCTTGCATTGCCATGACTCATGATGTGGCGTTTCGCATTCTTCTGATATGAGAAACCATTTTTGGTAAATTGCTTTATACCATTCTACATTACTGTTTTACGATTATCCTAAGCAACGATTGCAACATGGACACATTTACCAAAGACTAAAATAATTTTATTTGAAACTAGTGTAGGATTTGGCCCATTTTGAAACGCTCTGTACTTTAGGTCCATGGGAATAAATTAACTTTCTCATCTGTTTCAATATCAAATTTGTTTTAAGGCACCCAGTTTTGAATCTTTGTTTTCTTGCACAAATGCCACGATCATCCTTTTCAGTAAGAATTACATTGTGTGAAAACCAATAGACATGCTTTTCAAATGATAATGTAAAGTTAAATGCACTGGTTGTTGATATTCAAATACGCCTCCATTTAATCATGCGACATGACGTTTTAAAGGGATTTTGTTGCACAATCAATGTTTGTTGGCGTGGTGGTAATTCTTGGTCGACCTTCACGAAATTTGTTTCTTACGTCTATAATGGTATTCTATAAACCAGCTGTAAATTGTTGCATTGTAAGGTGCTTAATCATAACGTCGAATTCATTCTATTGACTGTTTTCTTAACCCTTTGGCTTGGACCGTCCGACCTACCTGATGGTGTGAAGCATGTTTGAATGCCCGGTACGCTACCGCATAATAGAGATCAAAACCCGCGAGAGCGGCATCCACAATCTTTTCAGAATTACGGGCTCGCATATTTAATGTGCCCGTACTCCACGGAGTCATTTTGAGCCGAAGCGGGAATCCAATTCGGTTCGTTGGTGCAATCCCCATCCGCTAACCACTGAACTGTCTCCTCCAATTTGTCTCAATCATTCTTCGACCCTGACCGTTCGAACCTACCCTAATGTGTAAGGTATGTGTTTGGACGATCGGGAAGTCTCCAATTTAGACTGGAAGGCAGTGGGAGCGGCATACGCGAGGACCTCGTCCTCCTTCACTTACCACTCTCTCGCTGAAGTACATACGGATTCATATTTAAAGTACCCGAACTCCGTGGGGACAGTTCAACAAAAACTAGCAACTCGGGTAGTCGGATTTCAATTCTCTAGTGCCAACGACTGAGCTATACCATCCCTTGCCTCATTTTGTAACGGTCTTTATTAACAAACTACGCCGTAAAAGGAATTTATAGCATTTATCATTCTTTTGCGGCTGATGTTCACGTGACAATTCAGATTTCAAAATTGTGTGCACTGAAAAGTTTCTTTTTGTATTGCCACTTCCTAAAATTGAGATTACTGGTACTCGTAAGCGGTCAAGATTAAAGAAAGTTCATTGAGTAAATCTCAAACGAAGAAACAAACGTCAATCGCACGATCAAAATGGGCAATGGACTAGGTATTTTGAAAAGAGGGGAGAATTGGCAGGTATACGAGAATTGGGAAACGTAGGTTAAGAAAGACTGAAGGATTATCCGAAAGTCATGGGAGACGAGAACGTAAAGAAAAAGCAAAGAAGTCATTTTTTCAGCAGTAAAATTATATAGTAAAAGTAACAGACGGGTCATTTAAACTGGTTCCAAATGACATCCACATAACGGCACTACAAAAGGGTTAGAAAAGGCAATCTCATTGTTCAGTCTCGGAAAAAATCGGACATGACTACCCGCAAGAGCATGCGAGTTTTGCAAATATTTCCCCGCAGAAACAAGCATTTCGATTTCGCGCAATGTCAGTGAATGCGTTGATGGCGGGAATGGGAATATTTGTTTTTGGCAGTGGAGAACAGTGTGTGGGGGGAAGTGGAACTACGCCAAAGCTATGATGGGTCGAAATTAGAACTAAAAATAAAATTTGTAAATATTTCGGTATAATTAATAGGCTCTGTTAATGTCTCTAGTACAAATTTCGAAAATTTATATAAAACTCGTGTTTTACTTAATCCGTTCGCCCCGAAAGTAAAGCCGCCTACGTTCAGATTGAAATCATGCTACCATATCTTTTTACATTTTATAGAAAGTGATCCCATCCAAGCACACATCGTGAGGAAAATAGTTTATTTTTATTCAAAAGTGCTCAATATGTTGATCAGTTAAAATAAGAGGTTTTGCCTTTCAAAACCATAATACTTGGATACGAAATCTGGATAGATTTTAACAAAGTTTGTCTTTTAAACTATTTCTTAAATTCAAAAATGTATTTTAATTTTGCAAAAACTGTAAAGCCGATCAATTGCAAGTGTGGTGCTTATTCGCGCACACAAGCTCTCTTTAAGACCCAACTCATTTGCAATATCATTTAATGTGTTAATCTTCATAATCCCAATCTGTGGAAACTATACTTATCTGAACTGGTACGAGGAAGTAAATATTAGTGTTGCAGGAAAAAATGTATTCCAGCAAATAGAATGCAGCCATAGTTTGAAAGATGCTAACAATTTCACTTTCTAGTACGGGAAATATATTTAAAATTGTCTAAAGACTGCAATTTTCCGTACTTATCATAATTGAGGCAACTTTATACCTTGCATTAAATTATATGGATTATGAATTATTCGGAATTGTTCTTAACGTTAAATTTAATTTTTAGCCTTTGTGATCGCGAAATTCCCAAGAATTCTCATGACATGCACTTCTTCTGTGGTACAAAGTCTATGGTTACAACACTCTCCAAAGGTTTACGACTAGAAGTCAAGCCCAATATTAGAGTATCGGTAAGTGTAATCAACATTTACTTTCATTTTGATTTTATAAATTATATTTAGAAATGTAATTTTCAAGTTGTGTTGAAATTCGATTTACTTGCAAATTTAATATTTTCTCTCTAAACCAGTGTATAAAGAACTCTATTTTTAGTGATTCGGGCATCTATGAGGGAATTCACTTTCGTTACCTGCCATTTGATTTCCTCTTTTAACGAAAGTCCCGAATGTAACGAGCATATGAATAACATAACTCGGTAAATTAAAAAAATTTTGGTAAAAGATTCTGGTCTGCCTTTCTGAATGCTCTTATAATTAGAAGCCTCATCGCAAGATCTTGGCCTTGTATACCCACGAGAAATGTCCCAAAACAAGACTTTAACCAGTAGCAGCTGCAGAGTTGAAAATGTATTATGGCTAGAGTTCCTCCAAATAGGTTTGGTAAAAATTCAGGAGGAATGTTTTAAAGGAATATTCTTGGAAGAAAATTTTTGAAGAGTTCGTAAAATATGGTACTTTTATCTTGATTGAAAAAATTTGATTTAGCGGTGACCACGAGCTTCTGTTCTGGTTGGAATTGCAAGCATTTCATATTCCTCTTGAAGCCCTTTTAGGGTATGGTCTTTAAACTTTTCTGTGCAAGCCCACTTCTCATTTCCTGGATATTTTTTGTGAAAAAAGTCTTACGAGGAGGGCAGTTATACCATGGTCTTGCTGTATTTCCAAACTTTCATCACAATGGTAAAAACAATTCAACAGATTCGGTAATTTAATGATTTTTAGCACTAGGCATAGATTTTCGCAGAACTTCCTATGCGTGGCGTTCTCAAAGCGAAATCTGCTACCGGTATTATCCAGAATGCAAAAGCTGGATTAGTCGGCGAGTTTTATTGTAAAAAAATGATCCAACAATTCATAAAAAAATCATGGATGTATTATTTACACCCAAATGCAGTAATATTTTGAATGTTTAAGTTAATATGAAAGAGTATTAATATATTGGCTATACAAAATTGTCTTGATGGTATAAATTATTCGGGCTCATAGACAAAGGACATCGCAAAGTTTTCTTTGACTTAAGAGTAAATTTCCCATCCTCGGTAAAATGTTTAGATTTTATTGATGTAATGAAGAGAAAAATGCCTGAAAATAATGTTTTGGGTTAATTAGAAAACTATGGCTAGGTTTAATTGGCGGGTTCAAAATTTAAATAAACTAAATTTGGATTGGGATTTCAAACGGACACGAGCATGGCCTAAATCAATAAACTTCAATTTTGCAGTCACAAAGACTTTATTGAAATAGTCCACCTTTTTAAAAACTTTGTAAAGTTGAAAGTATTTGACTTTGTTCATTCTGTCTGTCCATTAACACGATAACTACCGTAAAAATGCCTTAATCAAAGTGAAATTTTATTATGTTGTTCAGACGGTCTGTAGGACCTATGGGAATATAAATGAATATTACCCAATTAGTTTTGGATTGAACTGGGGTTGAATAAATGTTATGTATTAAACCCTAAGGGACCTAATTTTTAAAGCGGATTTAAAATTCAAATTGCTTCGAAAATTTTAGGCAATATTCAAATTATTCCATAAAATATATTTCAGCAAAATATATTCAGTAGTTTTTAAATAATTGCACCTCTTATATGAAGCGATCACGTGACCATGATATGAAAAGATCACGTGACCCACCTCAAAATAAAATGACATCTATCTTGTCTCAAAATTGTGATTTTTAAGTTCTTTTTAATTCATATTGAGTGTTGTATTCGTTCTAAAACCGCATTATTTTTCCTTAAATTCTGTGCATCTACATACTGAAACAACGCAATAATATATTTGAGTTTAAATGATCATCCAAATTTGATGATTTCTATAACGAAGCCGATTTTTCACTTATGTAAAATAAAACGCATTCTACATATTTTGCTATTCATAAGAATTGCTGTATTTTTTAACGACAAAGTATTTAGCTCATGGAGTCTGCATAGCTGATATGAAGGAAATATTCATTGATTTTAGAGGACGATTTTTTCGATAAAGTTTTAAGCATAGATTAATTATTTGTAGCTCCATGGTCTTAAGTTTTTAAATAAACTAAATTATTTTAGTACTGTGATGAAATGACTGGGAAAATGTTATGAATGAAATGCTGCTTTTATAGAGCAAGGCGTGTTATTTTTCTATGACGCCATTTGAATGAATGTCGGTTGTTTTCAAATATAATAAAGTAATGTAGTATTGTGATAAGTTTCAAAATATTACTTGGGAATATATTTCAATTTAGAGATGTTTAAATAAAATTGCATTGAAGTTGGAAAGTGTTTCATAATCAATGCTTTAAGCATGATTGATCTTTCTTGTTAAATAGTTTATCTTGATTTCTAAAATGAAATAAATCAAGAAATCTGCAATTTTCAGATATATCGATATCATTCTAATCTTGCTACAGGAAAATAGTCTTGGGTTGATTAGCAGAATTGATTATATTGAAAAGGTGCGAGAATTAACAATAGAATATTGGAATGCTGTATAACAAAACGGGGCGTACTGCGGCTGAAGTGACTAGTTAAAATCAAAGCAATTTTCCTTTTCTTTGGATTAATGAATATGTAAAATTATTCATCCATACGTCAGTGGAGTGTTTTATATTCGAGGGGGCAAAACTTAAGTTGTAAAATGTAGTACAGTAATTTATAAATATAGTGCAGATAATTGCAGTCGGGTAGGTGGGGGTAAAGAGTCGTAAGAAATCCCATTCGTAGTACCAAATGTATAACACGGACAGCTTAAACTGAAACTATAAATATTGATGTAATCAAAGGACTGACCCACGATCCTAAGTTTTAACCATTTGGCAAATAAGTAAAGGCAAACACTTCTAAATTAGTATGTAAAATGGTAGCTTAATTATTTTGAATAAGACTGCACAAATTTGAAATCACGAGCAAAACCGAGCATATCTGTTAATCCATAAAATAGCAAGATTTTACTTTGAGTTAATATTTAATGCAAAATTAACCCCCTGCAGCCATTAATATTGTAATAATCTAAGATTAATATACATGACGAACATGCATCAAATTTAACGTGTAGGGTGCTATAAAACTATTCGCAACTGATGTGATGACGGATTGTTACAATTGCTTTAATTGAACCATCGCTTAGTAATGCAAATTCTATTTAATTTTGTTTGTAATTCTTAGTGCATCAGTCCAGGATCGGTGAAAATTAATTTTGTGGAAACTTGCTGGGGGCTCCGAAATGGCCAGCAAGGTGTACAGAGATAACAAGTATTTAACACCCACTGACATCGCAGAAGCAATTGTCTTCATCTTGAAATCACCCCCACATGTAGAAGTACCAGAGTTACTTATGCGAGCTGTGGAAAGAACTTCATAGAAGACTATTTGTGCAAGAATATCCTGTTACCCCCCAAACAATTGTCAGTAACCTTGGTGTAAGATGTTAATATGTAAACATATTTACAAATAAATTATTTTATACTTGAAATGTGAGGTTCTGTATTGCACAAGCTACATGAAATAGACTGCCGCCATCGCTGAAACTTTAAAGTGCTTAATCTATAGATTAACGTTATATTTTAATGTCAAATGTTATTACTGGATCCTTTAACTTGAGGGCATTTGCCTTATTGCATCTAGTGCCACTTGGTGCATTTTTCAAACTTATTTCTATAATACCCTTTCTGCCGCCTTATTCACTAAATTGAAAACCAAATAATTTTGAAGATGCAACTTTTAAAACCAGCATTGCCAGGCAAATATTTCTGGTCAAAATGGCGTTTAGTACTTTTAGGAGAAGGGGAGAGTAGAGAATGAAATTAGTTTTTGTACTTCTGCTGACATTTCACGCTACCGATAGTTCAAACCCTGCATAAGGTTATAATAAAAACTTCTGAGAAAATGTACGCCAGTAATTATGAAACTTTTATTAGAAATAAAGATACTTTAGTGCTAGTAAAACCGGTTGTTATATAAAGTCCTCGAAAGGAATTTTAATGAATGACAAGATTCTAGTCAATGCGTTGTCAAAAGATTAAAGTAATTTGATTTTTCAAAATTATCTAGAGTGGTTTTTCTTTAAAATTTTAATTCATTTTGATTCTAAATTAAGTATTAAGGATATTTTGAATACTCTGCACATACCATGAATTGTAAAGAAACCAATGAGAAGTACTTGGGTATGGTAAGAATTCTCAATCTCCTCGTACAAATTCGGTACTCTGTCTATTCCAGCCTATGCGCACAGTATTTATCGCAGCCAACAAAGTTGGTTTTTCCTGTAATTATTTAAGTCTGATCAGTTTCGAAGAGTGAATTTCTTAAATTTAACAAATTGTCAACTTCCATTAGTTTTTAAGCCATCCCTCGCCGAACAAATGCACACAAACTAGGAAAGATTGACATATTTCCAAATGCGAGGACTTTGGGGGAGGGTAAGCTTTCTTTATATTTAATTTCACATACTATATTATAATTTAATGCTTTATACATTAAACTGGTTTAGTCAAGGTACTTTCAGACCCATGTACGTATCTCTTTAAAAATGAAGTTGTATGCTGGTGTCCAAATCCTAAACCAGCAGTTGGAAGGCAGGCGATTCCATCGAAATTAACTAGATCTTTATCACTAATTTTGAAATTGTTATTAAAATATTACTTATCGCTAACTCTAATAGAAAATGTTGGTCTGTAGCGGGAAATGCAAGCTTCGTATGGCTATGAAATTTGGTACGTAGGTACTTCAGAACCCTCGGCGTATTTTAATACGAACTAGCATTTTTGTTTTTGGCTTAATTTGCGATATTCATCGCCATGGGTTTCCAAATGTTTGTGATCTAAACGTCTGATCTTGAAACTGCAATATAACTGCAAATTGACTGGCAATCCAGTATTTTAATTCAACACCAGTTCTTTTTTAATATTCAATTTTGAAGCAGTGTGCAATATTTACTGGAGTCATCCGTTCATTACAAGAGTGATATTTTAGCAAGCAATCTCTTACCTACAGAAGTGACGCATGAAAAGGAATCATGCTGTACATTATTTGCGCATGCACATAATGGGTGTATTTTTGGAATAGGACTGGAAGAGTCCTGATGGTTGGCCATGTCGCTTGCTTCCGCTTCATGAGCTATCAAAATGAAGATTCTCATTGACTTGAACACAATACTCATTTTTCAAATATCTTGCATTTAGGCATCCGACATTTATTAAAGACCAGAGTGACATCAGGCGATTTGTTATAGTTGGTGCATAACATTTTAAATTAAAAATAGGTGTAATAAAAACTCGTATAGGTTGTTGAAACCCAGACTGTCCGGTCCGACCTGCCAGAAAGGTGTAAGGTAACCATTTGGACGGCCGGAAACTCGGTATAGGTGTAATAATTCGTTAATTGAAATTAAAGTTTCATTGCTAAATTATTTTATAGATGTTATTAGATTTTTACGATATTAATTAAAGCTTTAAATTATTTTGGATTTAAATTAAATTTTTATACCAAAATCTAGTCTGCTTTATTTCTCGGAAATCAAAACTGGTGCTGAATAGTAGCTTTTATAAAACTGTTGATACGATTAAATGCATCCAATTCCTTTAAGCTAAGATAGACTGCTCTTTTACAGTAGTTTGATTGCTTCCACCAAGTGAAAGAATTTTTCTTGTAGTTTCTCTCGATCATGGAGTGTCGAGACTTTTTTTTTCAGAACCTGCTGTTCAGGGTGCGATATTTGAGATACTAGAATTTTGAAAGAGATTCAGGATTTTGAATGTTACGAATACTCTCCAGTATTCGCGGATAGTATTCATCCATATCTATTATCACATAAAATATTTTTCAGTGAATAAATCGTTCAGAAATTAAAATACTGGGTTAAGTGCAACATAAAAGTTGATTAAAAGTATGAATCAACAGTTGATTAAAAGTATGAATCTGCTTTGTAGGCAGAAACAACATCCACTTTCAGGATGAAAAGATGGAGCATACTCACCAGCGAGAGCTAGAAGGTGTTTGTCAATAAATAGTTCATTACTTAGTCCAGTAAAGACAACGTTGAAAAGAAAAATGGAAAAGCAGAAAACTTGGGAGGACATAAAGAACACTGGAAATATTAAAAACCCTTTCATTTTTAGTGAATAAAGCTATTCACGTAAATGTCTGATGCTTAAAGCTATGCACGTAAATGCCTTATGCTAAAATAAATGTGTAAATTCCGAAACCGGTTATTTTCCTAAAACCTATAAGTCAACTAGTTTTAAAATACATGTGAAAAGATTGGTATTTTATTACCAAGTATTTTACAGTTTAACCAGTAAAACACCGGTTCTCGTTAGATCACCGAAGTCAAGCAGCATCGGGCGCGGTTAGTACTTGGGTGGGTGACCACCTGGGAACACCGCGTGCTGTTAGTACATTTGGGCGCGGTAACCCGGTGGTTTGCGCGCTAGATTTGCACGCTGCCGCAGTGTTCATGCGGACTACGATCACTTTAAACATGTGGGTCCGTAAATCCTTCCGAGAGGTTGGTGGTAGGGGAAGGAGGGTACGGTCCCTGTGGATGCCTCCCCCACTGGGTTCTGGTCTAAATTAGGTGGCAGTTCCCGGCCGTCCAAACAGTTACCTTACACCTTTCTTGTAGGTCGGACGGTCTGAGTCTCAACATTTTAACCAGATTCATAAATTTCAGTTTTTCATATTCTTTATTGTTTCATAAGACTTTAGTTACCGAATAAACATTTGATTAAAGAAGTATTTCAGTTAATTTTAAATGGTAGTTAGAACGAATTTCTATGTGAATCGTTTTCACGGAAGGGAAAAGTTGAATTTTTCAATGATTAATGAACGTTGTAAAAATATGCGCTTACGATGTGATATAGAATTCCAACTGTTCTGTAGAATAGTTTCCTAGTGTATATAGACTGTGTGTTATAGGTTGCTTGCACGGTAGGACAGTTTAAACTAGTTTATCAGAATAACATGAGACTGGAAGGTAAGAAATTATCGAATCTCCTTTAACTGAGCACAAACCGTTAGAATGCCCAGACATTCTATATAATGCTGAAAGTAATGCGTCAAAATATAAAATTCTTCGACTTTCACACATTTCGTAGGCATTCGATACACTGGCAAAGTAAAAATACTCCCGGCAGTGTTGCCGAGGTGCAACCTAATGTCTGCCAAGATTTTGTGAGGTGTACACGCAAATGTCGAAATTTGAAGGGTTTTGTATGACCAAGGTAGTTAAGTTGTTGAGACCCAGACCGTCCGACCTACCAGAAAGGTGTAAGGTAACCGTTTAGACGGCCGGGATGTACCACCCAATTTAGACAGGGACCCAGTGGGGGAGGCATCCACAGGGACCGTGCCTTTCTACCACCAACCTCTCGGAAGGACTTAAAACGGACCCACATGTTTAACGTGATCGTACTCATCATGAACACGGCGGTAGTTGTGGCAGTGTGCAAATCCAGAGCGCAAACCATCAGGCTACCGTGCCCGAAATGTGCCAACAGCACGCGGTGTTCTCAAGTGGTCCCCACTCAAGCATTAACCGTGCCCGATGCTGCTAGACTTCGGTGATCTAAGGAGAACCGGTGTTTTCTGCACGGTAGGGCCGTTGGCATGAAGGTTGTTAAGTGTAATTCAAGCTGTCTTTCCAGTCTACCTGGTAGCAACAAGCAGTTCCGCACTGGTCTTTTTCTCTTTCTGTAGAAAAATGCTGCATCTTGCGTTTTGTACTTGCATGTAAAAATGTATCTTTTCAATAAAATCATTTTTCACACTTTGCCGAAATAGTATTTGTCATTCATTTTATTGCCTAGGTATTCTACACAATGCCTAGGGAAAATATTAAAATAAAACTAACTTTTTATACTTTGCTTAAAAACTTTATAGAATATCTAGGCATTCCATACAGATTGATATTCACACTTTACAGGTAACGCACATGCATGTATATTATAGATATATTATGTATATTATATGTGGGGTCGAGTCCTGTGGTGACTACCTCCTGCTTTAGACGTCAACAGTGCTTATGCAATGAACGAAGGCACTTGTAGTGATTTGGCTTGGTGGATATCTAAGGTGTGTAGGCATTCTGGAAACGTATCACTCGCTTCTATCATGGACAAATGGAGCGATTTACCAGATTTGAAAAAATAGATGATTATCGGGTTTGGGCCCATAGGTGGCAGTATTTCCGAAGCGCCGCAATTTGTGAAATGTTCGCGTGCTACTGGGGTTAGTGTATTGTCAGTGGAGAAATGGCACCAATGCAATTAAGCGAAATTGAAACTGCGGAGCACCAGGTGCTATTGATGCAAGAGGTGAATATTCGGCTCTGAAGGTTCGTGAGAGCCGATCGCTTTGCTGCAGTGAAGTAACTCACGGGTCGATTGACCCAGGGGGCTAGCGGAAGCGTGTATCCAACGATAATTCAGAGAATCCTGCTAAATATGGGCCTCCGAAGAAAAAGGATAGTCACTGGACATTTGCTAATGAAAGTGAATCGACAGAAAAGGCTTGCATTTGCGCAACATTATCGGAATTATACCTCCGCTGATTGGCAAAAGTTTGCCTTCTCTAATGAACCATGTTTTATGCTTCATCGAACGGATAGACGTTGGCTTGAAAGATCGAAGAACGAGCATTCGCATCCACCATTGCTGAAAGAACACAAGGCGGTGGAGTTAGAGTTATGGTTTGGGGAATGTTTTTCCGCCAGTGTCTTGGTCCACTCATACTTATGGATTACACTATGAACCGAAATCGATATGAAACCATCCTTGCACACCACGTATACTCATACATGCTGATTTCCTTCCCTAGGGCGGATAGGATCTACCAGAACAACGCGACGTTTTTATACGGTGAGAACTGTCGGAGTGGTTGGAGGTGCATGAAGATTTTAAAGTACTTCCCTGGCCCCCTTATTCCCCAGACATAAACCCAATTGAGCAGGTGTGGGACACCTCCATTGGGTTGTTCGCTCTATGGATTCTCCACCACGCACCCTCCAGCAGTTGTCAGATGTATTGCAGTCAGCAACGCTCCACATACCTGTGAACACCTTTCGGTTTAGTTGCTTTCTGCGCTGCATGCGGCGGTTACTCAGGATATTAGCTGATAATCTCAATGTGTATATAATATGTACATATAATAGGTATATACATTTTGAAAAAATGGATTAATATTTAATATCAAGTAATGCCAAAACCGCCCATGACTTTACCTGTATAATGTAATTCATTTGTTTTTTACATAGTGAAATAAAGTATGTATAAGATAGACTGCACGATGAATTGTACATTTTGCACTTTTGAAGATAACAGAATGTAAAGTTACCTCAGTGTCCAATAACTTATCTCGCAGCTCTAAATTGTTAATTATCACTATAGATAGCATACGCAATAAGCAATATAATCCATACATTAAAATATTATAATTCATCAATTTGAAATTTTGTTTAATTAAGCGTCATTATTTCCAATTTCGACTATATTTTCGTCAATCTGAGTCGAAATTTCGCAGTGTTGGAGCTATTTCGTCAAATAAGTCATGAAGTTTTCAAAAATTTATCGCAAAGTGTTATAAACAGTCTGTGAGAAGAGCATTCTATATATATCACTAGTGGCGATTTGTTTGACGTTGAAATTCAAAATTATTGCCTAAAGTATCTTTTCTCGTGAATAGAACGAACTAGATCCACGAGATTGATGCTAACAAATTCCTCCCCTAATATTACACAAAAATTGAACACGTACAAAGTAATACTTCTTATATTTTATGTAATTTTTTGATGAATTTATTTGCAAAACGTTCAATATCTCAAGAACGGTTTATGCTAGCGTTCTAAACTTTATCATTGGTTTTCTAAATAAAATACATAAGAAATGATCACGTACATAACGTTATTGAATGTGTTGATTATTTAATGAACTTTTTAAAGTTTTATTTCAAAATTTAGGGGTGTTCATAATGTTAGATAGCATTTAAAATTAAATTGTTTCCAGTATTCACCGATTATAATATTTGTACCAAATTTCGCTCGAAACGTTTCATTGGTTCGTGAGATATCGCATCTACAGAATTACAGAAATGCACGCACACACATATATATGCATATACTCTGACATCACCTCAGAAATGTTCGATTCGTGTTCAGGAATGCTTGAAAAGTGCTTTTCCGAATTTGGTTTTTTAACACCCACAACACCTGCCCTGTAAATTATACTACGTATATAGGGAAAGTTAAATCCAAAAAATGTAAATAGACGAGCCATAATACCAGGTTTCGTCAATATCAGTGACCTCTCACAATCTCAATAACCGCTGACACGGTTTTGACCCAATTTGGGTAGTATACTGATTATATTGTGTATATGACAATGCAGAAAATAATTTTTTTCATAAATGTATATAATTTGACTCATAGATCGTATACTCAAATGTTTCCCAAGGAAAGCCTCACAATAGCCCAGGTCCTTTTTTTAACCATTAATTTCAGTAGCATCGTTCAAATTATTCATTTACTCCTTGTACTATACAGAGTGTTCCAAAAAGATTGAAACGTGCTTTAATTCTTTACCTGTTGGGGGTAAGTGGGCAATGTAAATTGCAAAAATGTAGAAAGTAAGGTAGAAAATAAGACGACGTTAATGAAATAGTCCTCCTATTACTTTTCAAAATGTTAGACGTTTTAATTTTTTATACGACCCCCCTTAGATCAATAATTTGATCAATCAGAAAATTTTTATTTTTAATGCAACAAGATCATTAAACAACCCGCATATCTGTATCTTTAAAATTGAGAGAGTTATATGTAATTGAACCTTGTGAATGGGGACCATATATCAAATTAGATATGTAAATTTGTGACATATCACAAAAAATATAAAGCTGGATGATAATACATAAGAGACATTTTTGCGAATTCCGCTTATGCTCACGATGCAATCACGGATTCTTAAGTACTTTTCACCTTGAGACATGCCATTTTTTATTTAAAACAATTAAAATAAATTAGTAAACAAATGCAAGTACGTATTTGATTTTGAAATTTAACATAATTTTTCAAAACGAAGAACAGAACTCGCAGACTGTTTTTTCTTTCCTTTAACTGTAATTTTGCCGTTTCAAATGTTTATAGTAAAATAATTTAAAATAAGAAAGATCGATCATGCATAAGTCATTGATTATGAAACTCGTTCCAACTGCAATGCAATTTTATTTAAATATCTCTAAAATGCGACACATTCAGCGGTAATATTTTTAAAATTATCACAATACTAAAATAATTTATTATATTCGAAACCTTCATTGAAAAAAATGTACTTCATTCAAATGACGGCATTGAAATATAAATCGCCTGGCTCTCTATGAAAAATCAGTAAAAATTTTATTTATAAACTTTTATTCTATTTCTTTCATTCATCACAATTCTACAATAATTTATTTTACTTGAAAACTGAAAACCATGGAGGTAAAAGTAATTTAACTCGGTGCTTTAAACTTCACCGAAAAAGTCTACTATAAAATCGTCTGTTCTCAATGTAAAATCAATGACTGTTTCATTCATATCAACTATATTGCAGACTCCAGCGCTAAATAATTTTGCGTTAAAGAAATTTAGCAATTCTTATACAACTCATCTTACAGCTTGATATGTTTACAATCTCTAGAATTAAGTGAAAATTAGGCTTCATTGTAGAAATAATCAAAGTTTGATGATCATTTAAACTCAAATATATTGTAATTGCGTTGTTTCAGGACATTGATGCACAGAAATTAAGCAAAAATAAAGTGATTTTACGATAGACATAACACTAAATATAAATGAAAAAGAACTATAAAAATCACGATTTTGACACAAGATGGAGAGCATTGATCATTCTAACTCAAATATATTGTAATTGCGCTGTTTTAGATTATAGATGCACAGAAATTAAGCAAAAATAAAGTGATTTTACGATAGACATAACACTAAATATAAATGAAAAAGAACTATAAAAATCACGATTTTGACACAAGATGGAGAGCATTGATCATTCTAACTCAAATATATTGTAATTGCGCTGTTTTAGATTATAGATGCACAGAAATTAAGCAAAAATAAAGTGATTTTACGATAGACATAACACTAAATATAAATGAAAAAGAACTATAAAAATCACGATTTTGACACAAGATGGAGAGCATTGATCATTCTAACTCAAATATATTGTAATTGCGCTGTTTTAGATTATAGATGCACAGAAATTAAGCAAAAATAAAGTGATTTTACGATAGACATAACACTAAATATAAATGAAAAAGAACTATAAAAATCACGATTTTGACACAAGATGGAGAGCATTGATCATTCTAACTCAAATATTTTGTAATTGCGCTGTTTTAGATTATAGATGCACAGAAATTAAGCAAAAATAAAGTGATTTTACGATAGACATAACACTAAATATAAATGAAAAAGAACTATAAAAATCACGATTTTGACACAAGATGGAGAGCATTGATCATTCTAACTCAAATATATTGTAATTGCGCTGTTTTAGATTATAGATGCACAGAAATTAAGCAAAAATAAAGTGATTTTACGATAGACATAACACTAAATATAAATGAAAAAGAACTATAAAAATCACGATTTTGACACAAGATGGAGAGCATTGATCATTCTAACTCAAATATATTGTAATTGCGCTGTTTTAGATTATAGATGCACAGAAATTAAGCAAAAATAAAGCGATTTTACGATAGACATAACACTAAATATAAATGAAAAAGAACTATAAAAATCACGATTTTGACACAAGATGGAGAGCATTGATCATTCTAACTCAAATATATTGTAATTGCGCTGTTTTAGATTATAGATGCACAGAAATTAAGCAAAAATAAAGTGATTTTACGATAGACATAACACTAAATATAAATGAAAAAGAACTATAAAAATAACGATTTTGACACAAGATGGAGAGCATTGATCATTCTAACTCAAATATATTGTAATTGCGCTGTTTTAGATTATAGATGCACAGAAATTAAGCAAAAACAAAGCGATTTTAGGACGGATACAGCAGTAAATATAAATTAAAAATAATTAAAAAAAACACGATTTTGACACAAGATTGATGCTATATTTTATTTTGAAGCGGGTCACGTGATCTCTTCATATAATGGGTGTAATTAGTATTTTAATTTATTTAAAAAACTACTGAATATATTTTTCTGAATTTTTTTTTATATATTTTAAGGGATATTTTGAATATTTCCTAAAATTTTCGAAGCAATTTGCAAATTTTAAATTCGCTTACAAAATGCTTGAAAAATTAGGTCCCATAGGGTTCAATGTATTTCATATTTTCAACCCGAGTTCAATCCAAAACTAATTGGGTGGTATTATTCATTTATTTTCCCCATAGGTCCCACAGACCGTCTGAACAAAATACTAATTGCTTCGGCGTATCCTCTAGAATTGTGGGTGTGCACGCAGGATATAAGAATGGATCCGATTTTCGGGAAAACTAACATGTTTATTCACAAGTCCAACGCAAACAGGAACAATATACAGTCAAACAGCAATTAAATTATCAACTAATTTCACAAAATTACTGATGTTATTCCCAAAATATTGACGAAAGTAATTTCCCATAACAGCTGCTCCTTTCGAGAGGTTGGTGGTAGGGGAAGGAGGGTACGGTCCCTGTGGATGCCTCCCCCACTGGGTTCCGGTCTAAATTGGGTGGCACTTCCCGGCCGTCCAAACAGTTACCTTACACCTTTCTGGTAGGTCGGACGGTCTGGGTCTCAACAACAACAAGATAACAGCTGTTACTGTTCTCATAACGTTGACAAAAATCGTGGTCAAATGTAGCTTGAATCACGTCAACTGAACTCCAACGAAGTGATGATTCCTTTTATAGCCTCTCCATAGAAACTTCTGGACTTCATCATATTTCCTAGACTAATCGTTATATCGCGGTCTTTCTCGAAATTTAGGGAAGTCGCCAAATTGGCGATATATCATCAAATCTGGAAACCTCCTCCTAGCTTCAACTTCTGGAAACCCTAGATTGACATCATGGGGAAGTATACATTTGCGATTGTTTTCTCCCTCATGTCTTCGAAAGAGACGAATGTAAGGAGGAGGAAAATAGACTTCGGAAGAAACGGAATATTACACGTTCCCAACAGTATTGTAGGGAAAGTAACGAAAATATTGAATACAAGTTCCGAGACACTAGAAGAAATTTCGGAATTGTTGCTTTCGGCCTTGTTGTCAAGTGTGAGGATTTTTCTTGCCTTGACCTTGGTAGGGGATCCGCAGGGACTTCGTATATCTCCTCTATTCAGTGGTGCAATTAAAAGCTCTATGTCGCTTGCATTAGCTGTCATTTAGCACCAGCACCAAACGTGTTAAAACCACCAAATACACCAAAACGTGTTAAAACCGCAAACGCACCAAAGTGATAAAATTTCATGGATAAATATTAAGATAAATATTTTCTAGACATGGATAAATATTTTCTAAAACTAGAATACATTGCAATACAGTTAATACAGTTATGAAACAGAATTCCAACCGCAGGAAGTAAAATCCCCGCATAGGGGGAAAAGGGGCCTTTGGAGGATTTAGCCAATGGTTAAACTCCATATTGCTTCTCAACTTTGAGAAGAAAAGAAAGAAAGAAACAGAAGAACGAGAGCTCATTAAATATTCTGAGCAATCGCAGACAGGCACGGCGTTTACTTATTTAAACACTTCAGACACCTGATTTCTTCGCTACTCGCTAACGCAAGGTTTCAAGTTGATCAGTAGAAACAAGCAGATAAGTGCTGAACGGAAGTGAGTGAATTCTTGTAAGATATATCAGGTAAGGGATTTTTTTCTGTGTGGGGATATGAATATTATGCAGATTGTAAAATTTATGGAGTAGCTCTCGAATTTATCCTTTATCGTGCTGTGTAACGCAATGATTGAATAGCTTCAAGTTAGTGGAATTTTCGAGTTTTATACGATGACTTTTCAAAATATTGTAAATTGGTTCATTAAGACTTATGGATTATTGTTCTTTTAAAACCTCCTAGTATATAAAGTATTCTCCACAGAATTTTTTAATTATGAATGATGTTTTGTCAGTGTTTAATTGTCAAGCTTCAGTTCTATTTAATATTGAACCGTCCAGTAGACTAGATTTCTGTCTTAAGCCAACGAATCTGTCAAGATTTTACCTGGTTTGCGAAAAGGTAGTGGTTTTGAAAGGGAATGACTCCTAAAAGTAGTATATTTATTTGGGGCAGTTTCACAAGTGCATATAGCTTCCGATTATAAGTAACAAATACAAATGTACTTCTCGTGTTTCTGAGACGAAAGCTACGGGGGTGTGGGATTAACACTTATTAACGGTGGTTAAATTTGCGTATATAGATCAGTATCCGAATGGTCTACGGGTAAACCTTAATGTTTATTTAAAAGTAGTCCTTTTGGACTTTGTTCTATCTTAAGATGGGTATAACTGACTGGTCGTGGTTGGACA
This sequence comes from Amaurobius ferox, assembly GCA_951213105.1. Classification (NCBI taxonomy): domain Eukaryota; kingdom Metazoa; phylum Arthropoda; class Arachnida; order Araneae; family Amaurobiidae; genus Amaurobius; species Amaurobius ferox. The sequence goes on along the minus strand of OX578141.1, from coordinate 94,170,950 downwards.
TATTTGTTGTGACAAGGCCATACTTTTATAAATTTACGAGCTAATTATGTTTGGGGTTGAACATGGATTTGATGCATCAATGTTATATCTGACTCTTAGTAAGTTTTCCTATACTTTTATTTGTATAAAGGAATGTTAACAAACTCCTTTTAATTTTTGGCTATAACAGGGCACTTAATTGCAATGACTTATTTCGGATTGAAGAAATAATTTAATTGAAGAAATTGAAAATTTCCGCTTAAGGTATTGTAGACTTAATGATTTTGCATTTCTAACCTGCTTTCACACGTCTTCAGTATGCTTAAGAACCAAATTAAAAATTGGGTGGAAATGGTTTCATTTGTTAAAAACCGCTTCTTATTTTAAGTTCGTTATTTGTCAATATAGATTAACCTATTTTAAAGATTTTCGCCGCACTGCCGCGAAATACTAAAGTAATCTTTAAAGATATTTTCATGTTGCATATAGAGCGTTTACGTTATAATTTGATAATAAATTAGATCTTTGTGCGTAACTACTTGCGCTACCCAAATGTATGGTGTTTAATTTATTTGCTTTCTAATTATAGACGTATAGCGCACTAAATGCTTAATTGTAACAGTCTAATATATTGTAATAACATCCGTTTTTAAAGTTTAATTAAAATTTGAACTTTAATTTGGAGAACTCAATATATTAATGAAAATAATTGGTTAAATCTCGTAGAATGGGTAATAACTGGATGACATTTTATTTTGAATTTTTTCACCAGTTTCTGATTTAAGATAAAACGAGGACTAAATTTGTTATGAATTTTCATGTAAATGTTTCATTTTAGATAAGCAGTTACAAATCCATTGAATTTGATATCTTTACAATGCAATAAAATATGGTACTAAAATATCAACTCATTCAACGTTCGCGATTATTGCTCTTTTGAATAAGATGCATAAATTTTAACAAAGACCTTTTTAATTTTTATAGTTCAATTTAATTACTGGAGTTGTTTGAATATCGAGGATTTTTGGTCTGGAGAAACTTCTACTATAATTTATAGTATATAAAAATGCAATTCAATAATTTAGCCAGAATGAATTACTAACAAATACTAATTTTTTATTGCTCTGTAATACACTTATACAAGCCTTGCCTAGTTTCAAATTAGTTATGAAATGGAAAAAATATATGTGCAGTAATATAAAATAAGTTGACGATTCGTACTTAAGATAGAATTCCCATCTTCAATATCGTCCATGGACAGATTTCGTGCTTTTGAGTTAGCAAAACAGACTTAGCTAACTCAAACGTTAGCATGGACAGATTTCGTCTCTTTGAGTTGGCATAGAATAGTAGATAGCAGTAATGTTTTAAAACCCGTATGACCCGACAATTTGTCCTTCCACGTAACCTGTTTAAAGTTATGCTTCCTAAGCAAGGATGAAGAAGCAAGACTTATTTAGACAGAAAATAAGCGTGGTTCTTGTCAATTAAAATGTGGATACTTTTGAGATGAGTCGAAACAAAACTACAATCCATAATATGTGAAACTCTACAAAGGGTTCGGTTATACTCGTATTGGGTTACAAATATAGTATACACGAAAATTGTGTCTGACCAGAATATTTGTTAAAGTTAAACTTGCGGAATATCCTTACAAGATCTCTTGTTCAATTTTTGAATCTTTTCTGGTTAGTACAAAGACCGGGTAAAATGCGTTGATTATACTTTAAATGCGAACTATTTTCGAGGGATTTTATATCTGTGATCTCGTAACATATGGACAGACAGAATGCGTAAGGCTGAAATATTCTTTAAAAATCGTGAATTTATGACTTTCAGCCGGTCGTACAGTAACTAGACCGCGACATTGTTTTAAATTGCCTTTGATCAAAACGTTTGCTTTCTTAATGCTTTCAATTTGTATTCACAATACATCTGCATATCATTCATAATGGTGTCCAAATTATGTGTTTTCGCTAGGAGCGTGTTGTAATAGTGCAAGAATGGGGGATTATTTAACGTACAATGGCTATAGCTTGTAAAGTAAATGGATCTCAATTTTCTGCATTATAATGAAAATTTCATTAAAATACTTGCGAAAGAGGCATTAACATGCTCTACTGTAAAATGTGTATAAGGTGGTGGATTTGTTTTGACTCCATGTATTCGGTTTATGGCAGGCCATATATGCAAATCGTTAGTTTCACATGTCATAAGTTAACTACAATTTCATGACTAGAGTTCGTTCCTGTGTCCATAAATTCATTGAGAGACTTTACAATGAAGTGAAAGGACCGAACAAATGCACATATTAAATTAACCTTTTCGCGACGACTGAACTAGTCATCAGTACGCCACCAATGAATGGGTGGTCGTACCATTAGTGCACACGCCGTACGTTACTTTTAACCGATACTCCACAAAAGTATAACAAATGCATTTTTTCTCGTCATTTTTTCTTGTGCGCTAGTTAAATGAGTTGCCCAATTCGCGTATTGTTGCTGCGAATGTCTAGCCAATGCGATACATTTGTTGGATGCCGGATATAACCGGTGCTAGTCGTGAAAGGGTTAAACATTCTTTTTACTTCTCATAGTTGAACATATGGAGTTTAACCGTTGGCTCATTTAAACATTCTTAAATTTGGAAATTTAGTGAAACAATTAACCTGTAAGTTTCTCAAATTAGCTTTTATACTCATTAAGAGGTCTAAAATGGCTATTGCCCTTGATCAGATTGTGTAACACTGGCACTGCTTCGTATTATATGGTCTTTAAATTGTTAGCAAATTAAAGGATATCTTATCCGTTTTCAGTTTCTGTGCTTGGGGTTTTGTATTCAAACAATATAAATGCCGATTTCGATATGTGGATGGTGCATCTATTCTTGAAGAATCCCTTCTATTTTTAATCTATTCTATTGACTATCCAATTTACGCATAAAATTGAAATGTGCAGTTAATTTTCCATAATATTTTTACGTCCAATGACTTTCTTTTCTGCGGCCATTTAGACCTCTGAATTTATACTTCCTCACTTTATTGAATATTTTATTCCCTATTCAGTTTTCTACTGTAAGTTTCTGATGAATCTTTCTTTTCAGAATGCAGCGTTGGATTGGTCGTGTAGCTCTCGTCACGGGTGCTTCAGCAGGAATTGGTGAACAAATCTACAAGGCTCTTCTTTGGCATGGAATAAATGTTATAGGATGTGGCAGAAATTTGGAATATACTAAAGGGTAACTTATTTGTACTAGGCTATTGGAAATAACTTTGGTTCAACAGGGTTTATTTTGTATACAATAAAAACTAGAAATGCGTGCCATTATGCTACAAGGGGAGACGTCAGAAGGCAATTTCATAAGAAAGCGGATAGTCTTCAATTTTAAAATTTACAAAATACACCATATAACCTCTTCATTTTTAGAGTATAAGCAAGGAAGTTTAAAGAGTTACAACCAGGATCGTACGAATCCTGAAGAGCCAGGCTGATTCACTTTTTACGAAATTCTCAAACTGGGATGAGTTGTTTTCAATATTTGTAATGTTTTAATGTATTTAATGACTAATTTCTTATGACTGTAATTTGACATGCTTAATTACTGCCCTTCCTTAAAAAGAAAGCCTGTTTAACAACTTATTAACTGAATAATATTGGACTGGGGCAGTTCGAACGAATTTACTCCCGTTTTCACTTAAAATACGAAATGTATACATTAGAACCTTTCCACTTCTATTTCGGTTTATTGCAGAAGTCATTTGTGTCTTTATTCCCCCAATAGACATGCAAAATGCTTTTTTTCATCAAAATTTAAATGTCGTTCCCTAATATTCAATCAATAAAAATAGTAAGGAGAAATTAATTTTTCATGTATAGTCTAAAAGCCCAAGTTGGTTTCTAAATGAATGTGCCCACTCGTTGGTGACAAAATGAAACTTCAAATTATCAAGACTATCGGCAATATCTGCCACTTATTCAGAAGAAAATTGTCATTGGTTATTTTTCACTTAACATGTTTTGCATCTTCATTTAAATTTGACTAGTTCTATTGCATGTCATAAGACTTCGCTTATTTCATTGGGAATTCTTTAGTTGGAACCATAGTCTTGGGATGTAATTGGTGTTTAACGGAGAAAAGAAACTTAAAATGCAGGCAAATTATAGATGTCTGAACAGCCTGAAAATAGTAAATACGGTTGGGTTCAACTACCAAATCGGGTCACGAAGCTTCATTGCTCGTAGTGAATCGTGTGCATGGAGTAATGATTATATGGGGATACGGATTTTTTAAATCGAAATAAAGTTGTTTTTGATTACTTCTGCATTTTAATCCTTCAACTTTGCTCTCCTTTGGGCTCAACAAGATACCTACATTTTGATCAATGTAGAATGTGTTTTTATTCTGTTAAACTGATATAACTGAACATGTATATGCACGAAGGGATGCAGACTAATCAAATATTTGTTTTATATGTAATGTATACTTTTAATAATATAAGCTTCCTTTGTCTATAATGAGCCATTGTCGCGATATTGAGTTTTAATTGATAACTTAGTTTTACATTGCGGTTAAAACTATTCTCCAAATTGCCTTAAATATGGTATGAAGTTGCACTAGGGTTATCGCGAGTTCCGATTAGGTTTAGGTGCAAGATTCGGTAAAGCTGAACCGGCAATACTTCGCAAAATGAATGGTCATTAGTCTCAAATTGCTAAATCTGGAATAAAATGCTTAATATTAAATCTTTTTATACACAATTTTTGACTACACTATAACTATCAATGGCTATTGCTCAAAGATAAGATGAACCGTTTTTAAAATGCTCGGTTTTCAATTATTTGATATCAAATACAGTATTTTTTGAAGCAATTAAGCTATGTAATGGGTCATTAAAAAGAGCAAATGAGTCTAAGGAAAGTAATGTGTTGCCCATATCTGATCTTTCAAATTGCTTTGGGAACATCAGCTTCAAAATTCCTAAAAGTAGATTTCCAGAAGGGTCCATTCTAGAGTAATGGGGTGGTTTATTGGTTTTGTCTTTAAAAAAAACTAGCGTTTAATTACTTTAGCGTATTTATTTTTATAATTGGGGATTTTAGACCATTTTTGCGGGTCATTTCTTAAAGGCACCATATTCCGAATCGTACTAAAATTTAATCTGGACAAGGGTATCTCAAATGACGCACTTGGCAATAGTTTAACTAGAATTGACACTCTGAAAGAAGTGATTTGTTATATGGTTCGAAATGTGTAGATCCGTCTAAAAATTTGATGCTTGTAAAATATTTTTAAGTTCTTTTCCTGTTTCTAGATGCGACTTGTCTCGCGAATCTGAAATCCTCTCCATGTTCAAAGAAATTTCCAAACAATATGGCCGCATTGACATTTGCATAAACAATACAGGTTTCAATCTTCCAAGAACTACTCTTCTTGATGGATTAACTGAAGAGTGGAGACGCATGCTTGACGTATGTTGAGATTACTCTTATGTTTATTTTTACTATTTAATAAACTCAAGATCTTTTTCAGGTAATTCACGGGCGTCAAAAACTTTTATTTGACTTGGACTATAAAAGTTAGGAAATGAATTCCGTTAATCTAGAAACTTCATAGTTAAACATGGTAACTGTTTTACTTGATTGGAATATATAAAGAATAATGCAGTGTAACATTAAACGTGTAGTTGTATATCGCAAAGAGATATTTTGAACATATTTTTAAATTTCAGAAAGAAAATTAGGCTTTTTTAAGTGTGTTAACAAGTTTAATTCACTTATTTAAAATTGTATTTAAATTCTGCCATAGCTGATCATGTATAATGAATACGTATTGGTATATCAATGTATTCCATAAATCTTGGTGTCTTTGGGGTCGGTGGCATCCGACTGATTCAAGGTGTTATAAATCTATACCCCCTAGTAACCTATCGGAAAATATTAAAAGCAATTTTTGAAGGAACAAAACTAAACCCTTTTTCTACGAGGCTGTTTAGTGTACATTGGTTTTGCGTAACACTTCATTTCGAACAAGGGCCTCGAAAATTAAAAATGCCACTGAAATGTCAAGCCTAGCGTAATTATAACATCCTATTCACTAGATCGTTCAAATTTTAATTGCTCCCTGGGTTCGATTCCCCCCCCGCCCCCCGCTTAATGTTTGATCTTGTGATCACACAACAGTAATGCCATTGACCGAACAGTAGAATTTCTAATTCTCTATTTTGATAACTTTTTCTCAATGTTAATTTTACATGGAGAAAATTAACCATAGTTCCTGGAAAGTTTATGGTCAATCTGACTAAAAAGATGAATACTGTAGAAACTCTCATAAAGCGGCATTAAATTCTTAAAGATACGCATCTTTAACTATAGAATACTCTCTAAATACATTAGGCTCCGGTATCAAAACCTACAGATTGAAGTGCTCGGTTTACAATTGTAGGACTGTAAACTTAAATGTGGAAGAATGCGAGATTATGCATGTTAACAATTTTCTTTTGCAGATTGTATAATTCTTTAATCTATTTAGGTTAATGTCCTTTCACCTTTAATCTGCACTCGTGAAGCAATCAAGTTGATGGGAAAAGAAAATAAAGAGGGTCAAGTTATCAACATCAGCAGGTATACTTTAAAATTAGCAAGTTTTGGTCTAATAAATTTGTAGTGACAACGTGGAATTTGATATTTAAAGACATTCTTAAATGCAGTCTGTGCAGATGGCCTTTACTAGATAGCCTTACAGTCATTTGACTAATGGAACCTATGCAGAGTAAAGGTTATATAGAGGAATATATTTAATGAAAGGATTCAAATTTTAAGAAATTTTGTTACTTCTACAACACCTAAATCATACTGCTCGGTGTAAAATTTGTTTAAATATATTAAAATTACTTTTGAACTAGTCTGTAGATTGCAAAGACATGACCGCAATAAAGTATCCGTACAGGCTGATTGCAATTTCAAGACCCGAAAATGCAAAATTCGAGAATTTTTATAAATATATATTTGGTATGAGGGTTCTTTTAAAAGTTAATCATTATATATTAAAGTTTATTTATATCATTAGTATCTGAATGCGAAACCTTTTTGTATTTTGCGTTCATACGTTCTTTAAAAATTCAAAGAATTAAAGCTCATTCATCTGCGAACTCCTGGTTTTAATTAAGCTGTTGCATGCGCTTATAAGATCAACCCTCCTATAACGCCATTAATTTGTAGCGTGTTATAAGAAACGCTTGGTTCAAATTAATTCGTACAGTGTTATATGGAAACTGCATACAGTTTGTATGGGGGGGCGGGACCGCGTTATAAGAAACTCTGAATTGGTACAAACTAAAATTCGTACCACGTTATATGGAAACTTCATTAAGTGAAACGCTGAACGAATCTGCTTTATTTATCTTCAAAGTTTTATAAAACCGCTTTTAGAGCACATGTTATGACTACTGTTATGAAATACAAATTTATATATAAGGAAATGTTTCCATATTTAGAATTATTTTTGAGTTTTTAAGACTTCATATAAGCAAATTAAAATGTGAAACTTAAACTTTTCCAAACAAATCTTAATAATCATCTGTCAAATATAGTGGTCCAATTCTTTTAATGTCCTCTTCTCTTTGCATATCTTAATTTTCAAATGTAGTTTTATTTTGTAACACTACCAAAATATCCAAGGAGCTAAGCAATTTTGCAATTCATTTTAAACTTTCCACTTCGCACTGTTGAAGGATAATTTTCAATAAAATAATTTTCTAATTGTTTACCCATATCCTGTCCCCTTTCACATCATTGAAATTTGCAACACATTTACCCATAGTTTGGTAATGCATTTGAGGAATGTAGAATTCTTTTACAGGGGACTTCCTTGATAACTGAAATTGAAAAATGGTGATGTACGTGGATGAAGAAATGGGAAATTCCCTTAATTTCAAGTGTAATGGAAAAATTCATGCTATAGAGAGACTGTCAAGCTAATTGAGTTATGTTATAGAAACTGAATTTTATGAGTACCGCGTTATGCGAGGGCTGACTGGCGGGTTGACTGTATATAAAATGTTTCTAATGTATAATCTTCATACAATGTATATAAATGGTCCGAAGAATGGACTCTGTAGGTTGCAGTCTATGGTGCCATAAAAGGAACATGACTATATTAACTATAGTTTGTAAAAATATATTTACCAAATCTTTAACCACTTTTTGATTTTTGGGGTAAAGAAATCATTGGGTGCTAAATCGGGCGAATACGGACAATAACTCATAGTAAATTGTTTCATGCTTCAAATAATTGGTTTAAAACGCCGCGTGAGCTTTCATTTTCATGCAGGATGCGACGCTTCGAATTAGAAACATCATTTCTGTCAAACAAATTGTCTTGTACCAATCGGCATGTATTGTCCTAAAATTCCAAAACAACGGTTGCAACGTGACCAGATTTAAAGAAGTAAAGCAATTTTATGAAACTCTTCGTGAAAGGACAACTTTGTACGATTGGTTCATTTTAAAACTCTCAACATGCGAATAAATCCAAATTTCGTCGCTTGTTACAATGTCTAGCATAATTTGAGGAACCCAGAGTTGAATATCAAGGATATTTTTCTTGCACCACTTAACATGGGGATCCTTTTGAACGAGTTGTGTTTGCATTGGATTCAACAAAATTTAACTTTGGCTTTTAATGCTCGTATAAAATTGAATGCACACGGGTCCTTGAAATATTGATGCCTCAATTTCATAAGACATGACTATCTAAAAGGATCATAAAGTTTCTTGGTCGACTTTGACGAAATTTTGATTCCTACGTCAAATAGAATTCTTAAACAGTTGCTGCTTTGGATGGTTTTTTAACAGTAATTCATTGGATTGACACAGTTGCTGTCTCAATCCTTCAACCTAGACCATGCGACCTACCTGAATGTGTAAAGAACTGTTTGAACGGCTGGGAAGTGCTACCCAATTTGGACCGTACCCTCCAATAATCGGAGAATCAAATCGTTTAAGCAGAGAACAAAACCCTGGTTGCCACGAGTGCAAACCTCGCCCTCTAACTACTGGGTTGTCCCACACCTGTCTCAATCCTTGCCGAAAATCATAAATCAATGTTCACGTACAATTCAAATAAAAAAAAAAATTCCTGCACTGAAAGTTGTTATTTTGGTTTTTCAGATAAAGTTAATGTTATGAAATGTTACAACAAAGGGACAAACGTTAAAGCACTAGCAAAATGAGAAATGGACTAGATATTTTAGTAGAAGCTGGTAAGAATTGGCGGGGATAAAAGAATTGGAAAACGTACGTTTACGGAAGTATGATAGCCTAAAATATCTAGCAGTATAATTAAGAGTAAGTCACTGTGTCTACAAGGCCGTGGAGGTTGTTTATACTGTGGTTCCAAATGATTCTCCACATAACGGCACCACAATTTGTTCAAGGGGTAAAAAAAGCTTCAGCAAAAATGCAAGGGAAAGGACTACCCATAGGTGTACTCTCGTTTTGCAAAAAATATTTCTCCACGAAAACAAAATTGGTTTTCGGGACAGTGTTCAATGCAGAAGATTGAGTCGATGAAGGGCATGAGATATTTGAGTTCGGTAATAGCAGTGGATACAAGTGTGGGGGGGGAGCAAAACTGTCAAAGCCATGAAGGGGTACGAAATTGGTACAGAGACAATTTATAAAATTTCATTAGAATAAATTCTGTACTACACACAACATTAACATAATCTTAAGTTTTAGAAATTTTTTATCTTGATTTGCTCGCCCAGAAAATCAATAGGCCTGAAACGTTCAGATTGAAATTAAACTACAAAATTTTATTCCATTTTGCAGAAAGATGCCGCATCCAAGCAGACGTTGTAAGAAAAATGGTTGATTCTTATTCAAAGGTGCTCGGTCTGTTCCATTAAAATTGAGGTTCGGTCTTTAAACACCATGCCAATAATTTAACTAAATGGCTTGTTAGATTTTTATCCAAATTTCGTATCTATGTTTTAGACGAAACTATTTCTTAAACTTTTGAAGAATAGAAGTTTGCAAAAGTCGAGGGAAGCAGATGAGTTAAGTATTGCGCTTATTCACCGATATTAAAATTATGAATGTGCCCCACTTTACTATATACAATTCTCAAATTTTCTATGGTAAGCAAAACTATGCAACCATTAAAGTCCAAATCTTCGTATTTAATCATAATTTCAAATATCTTTAGTTTCAGTTCTCCCATTGAATGTTGAAATTATATGGTTGGAATATTTGTCCTTTGTCTTATACTTCCCTTGCACACGCTTTTCAAACTATTTTCCAAATGAGTTGGGTCTTAATGGTGTTTAACAGTCCTAATCTCAAATTCGGGATATTCTACTTTTCTGCACTAGTACGGAAAGTAAATTATATTGCAGACAATGTTATTCCAGGAACTAGAAGGTAGCTGTAGTTACTCAGAAATTTTAGCAAATTTATTTTGTAAAACACCAAATGCATTTATTTCGAATTCATGGAAACTGAAATTCTGTTGCCTCAATTAATCTAATATAAGGGTTTTCAGACTCCGGAAACTCAATTCAGTTTTTGACGTTAAGTAAAAATTTCAGCCTTTGTGACCGCGAAATGCCCAAGAATTCTCATTGACAAGCACTTCTTCTGCGGTACAATGTCTATGGTTACAGCACTCACCAAAGGTTTACGACAAGAAGTCAAGCCCAATATTAGAGTATCGGTAAGTGTAATCTGCATTTATCTTCATTTTGACTTTTGTATTCTAAATGTCTAAATATATCTTATAGAGCTTGGATTTACTTGCAAATTAAATTTGTTTTCTCAATTGCAAACTTTTGTCATTAACTGCTATTTGATTCCCCTCATTTAACGATAGTCCCGAACGAGCATACAAATAGTATAACTTGATATTTTATTTTGCTCCAAATTTCATCATTTATCTGGCCTGCATTCTTGAATGCTTGTATAATTAGTGGTAGAAGTCTCATAAGATCTTAGCCTTCATACCTCCCTGAGAAATGTTTCATAACAAGTATTTAACTAGTAATAGCTGCAAAGTTGAATACATATGGCTAGAGTTCCTGCAAATAAGTATTGGTACAAGGTCAAAATTGGTATCGCGCCTGAATCAATAGATAAAATCAAGGACAAAGCTTCTTTTAAACGAAAGGTCTTTTATTTAAAAAATCTTAAAAGACGTACAAATTATATTAAAAACTGCCAAATATAATTTGTAAGTCTTTTAGGACATTTTAAATAAAAGGCCTTTCATTTTAAAGACGCTTTGTCCTTGATTTTATCTATTGTTACAAGAATTATGTTAAGGAAAGTATACCCGAAGAAAAGTTTAAAAATTAGTTCATAAAAATGTTACTTAACAGTTAACTTGATTAGATGTTTCTTTAGAACTGAACATGAGCTTCTGTTTAAGTTGGCGTCACCAGCGTTTCGCATTACTTTAAAGCCTTTTGGGGAATTTTAATCTTCTTGGACGTGCCAGTGTCTCAAATTTTATGGATATTTGTCGTAAAATGAGTTAACGACTAATTAGTGGTCCATGATACCCTAGTCCTACTCAATTTCTGAACGTTGACCACTGTGAAAGATTCGGTAGAATTGATGTTATTGCAACACTAGATATGGATTTTCGCAGATCTCGTCTATACGTGGCGTTTATAAAGACAAATCTGCTCCCTGAATACGAGATCCATCCAGAATCTCTAAAATAGGCGGTAAAAATCGGTGATCAGTTTTTAATTGTTAAAAACTGATCAAATATACAAAATTTAGAGACATCATTTACACCCAAATACAATAGCTGGTGGGAAACACTGGTATTAAAAAGTTGAAGACTCGTAATGTCTTACTGGGGTGATAAAATTGTTCGGGATAAAAAAATTAAGGTTTTATTTTTGGGAAGTAATGAAATGATGAGATTTGATAATTTAGATTTTTCAAATGAAAATACATTGCAGGTTCTGAATTATAAAAATATTAAGAATGGGATATCCAAACGGTCACGTGCATAGACTAAATCTCAACTTTTCAATTTTGCAGTCAAATGCAGAGGCAGACTTAATGCTAAAGTTTTCTATAATCTTTATTTCCAGATTGTAAAACTGAAATCTGCAACTTTTCGGATATCATTTTAAACTTATTGCACAAAAATTAACCGGATGATTCCGGTTGATTGGATAAATTATACCGAAACGGTCGGAATTAACGAAATACTTGAATGCAGTATAACAAAACGGGGTGTATTACGGTTGAAAAAGCCAAATTTTTAATAGATTACTGGATATAAATTAACCCGTTTTACTTTCATTAAATGTAAAAATTACTTTCATTATATATAATGTAAAAGTATATATCTATACTTCAGTGGAGGGTTATAAAATGAGGGGACGAAACTTAAGTTATAAAATAATACAGTAGGTTAAATTGCATCATATTTACTCGATATTAAGTTTTGAAGTCTGTGGTAAAGTGTCTAAAATTTTCATATGTTCGTAGTCTAACCCAAATGCAAGAAAATAAGACTCTTAATGTTGATTAGAAAAAGGTAAGACGAGTGGGCGAGTAATTAATATTGTGCTTTAAGCACTGACCCGAGAACCCAATTTCAAGACTATTTATTCGACATGTGATTGAAAAGGCGAAGTCGTCTAACAAACGCTTATAAATTTGTATGTGTATAATAGAAACTCAAGGATTTTGAATAAGTTTGTACTGATTTTATTTAAATCGTGATCAACATCTGGTATATCTGCTCATAGTCATTGAAAATTAAAGGTGGTTTAATTTTATATTAAAATATATTGCAATATTAGTAGTTAAATCTATCTTAATAGTCTGAAATAAGATTAATATGCATACATGGCAAAGATACGACATGCAGTTTAACGTGCAGTGCCATGGGACGTACATTCGCCACCGATGTGAAATTGTTTTAATTAAAGCATCACTTAAAATGTAAATTCTGCTATGACTTAATTTTGTTTGTAATTAGTGCATCAGTCCAGGATTGGTGAAAACAAATTTTGTGGATAATTGCTGGGGCTCCGAAATGCCAAATATTATGTGCAGAGATAACACTTATTTATCGCCCAATGACGTAGTAGATGCAGTTCTCTATGTCCTGAAATCTCCCCCACATCTAGAAGTACCAGAGTTACTTGTGCAAGATGTGAAAAAAAGAACTTCATAGAAGTCTACAATATTTTTTGTGAAGCTAGAGTATCTTGTTGCCTCTAGAAATTGTCCTTAACCTTCGTGTGAGGTGTTAATATGTAAACCTTGTTTTTACTAATAAATTATTTTATACTTTAAATGTGGAGTTCTGTATGCCCGATTCCATATAGAATTCGCAAAAGTCCCTGCAATCGCCAACCCTTAAAAGGACCTATTTATAGATTTTTATTACTCAACATTAAAAATTAACCTATTGTATATTAACGTAATATTTTGACGTCAAATGGTATTGCCGCTTCCCTATAGGTTTTTATTACGCAACATTAACATTTAACCCATTTTTTATATATTGACTTTAATTTCAGCACCGTCAATGTTATTAGACCTGACTTTGATGGCATTTTGGGGTGATTCGCTTGGGGCATTTTTAAAATTAAAATTTTTGGGGTCTTGGCTGAAAAGGCAACTTTATTTAAATTATAAAATTTTTAAAACCAGAATTATTAGACGAACAAAGTAAACCTCAGTTCAAGATTCTTTTTAGTACTGATCGGTTGATAATATCTAGTGTCAAATTTTGAATGGAGGAGAGTAGTGAATTTAAAATTAGTTTTGGTACTTCTGCTGACATTTCAAACCCTTCAAGTACTACCTGGCAAAAAAGGTTATAACATCAAAGAACTTCTGGAGAAATGTGCAATGCAACTCCTGATATACTTTCAAATAAGTTCAGATTCTCTTAAATTTAGGACTATACTAGCAGTATAAAGCCCAAGGAGAGTTTATAAAAAGAAAATTATGAAATTGTAGTTTAGGATTTGTCCATGATTGAAGTCATTTGATTTTTTAAATTATCTAGGAATGTTTTTCATTGGAATTTTAAATGAATGTTTTAGATTAACACAATTTCAGTCTTGCGGATATTTCTGAATACCTCGGTTTTAGTTATTGCTTTACTCTTTATATGCACTTTTACAATTCATGGTACATGAAAAGGAAGTATTCAGATATGGTCAGTAATTGGACATTTTAATGTTCACGGAGTTTATCAATGTATATGCCAGTCTCTGCATACCGTATCTAACAAATTTGGTTTTCCCCATCAAATGATGTAAGCTAGAAAATTTAAATCTCTAGAAATTAAATTAACAATTTTCGGCGTGATATCTTGTCTATCTGTGCGAGGTGGCAAAAATTATTGGACCAAATTTCTTTAAATATGATATGTCGGTTATGGATTACGTCTGTGCGCGTTAGATTTTGGTATACACTCAAACCTGTTTTTGTGAGGTCTCAAAGGTTTTGTCACTCAAACCGATTTTTTATTTGTGCGTTTTTGTGCGGTATATGAAAATTTCAATCAAATTGGAACATAATTGACTAAGTTATCAATAAAAAGAAATTAGTCGGTTTGATCGGCCCTTTAGTTTTTCGATGCCAATTCTGAAAGAACTTCAAAATTCCAAAAGGAGCTTCAAACTTGTATATCTGGCTACCGAGACATATACAAGCGTCTAGTGAAATAACAGTCGTTGCAAAAACTGATCACCGACTACATGGTAACTGAAAAAAAGTCAACTCTAAACGAGTGCGAGGCCGAGGTAGTATCTTAGTGACGAAAGCGATTTTGAACCAGTTTACCACAAGAAAGTTCGCGTATTGTCAGACTACGAAGGATAATGGTTATACGTTTTGAAAAGTTTTGTATGTATAAAATAAGTACATATGTAAATAAAATATTTAAAACATGTTTGCATGTGTGTTTCCTAGATCAGATTCCAAAAGGTTTGGCGAGATTCAAGTAGCTGCCAAGCCTCGTGTCTTGATTTCGTTAAAAAAAGCAATTCCTAGTTATTTCGTAAGGTTCTGAGGTATTTTCTACGTGAGACTTTTTTTATGCGGTCCCTATTCACCGCATAAAAATACTTTTTAATTGTGTTGTGAAAACCATTTTTTATAGCTACTCGTGAAGTTTTGCAAGATTTTTTTTGAGTTTTCTTTTATGCGGTCCCTATCCACCGCACGAAAATAGGTTTGAGTGTATTTGGTATATAGCAATAAAAGCATTAGGATGTGCTAGTAAAATTGATGAAAAGCAAATGAATTTCCTATGCTTAATCCCCAAGACATAAATGTGCTGTGACAAATCAAAGGCAAAATAAGTAATCTTATTAATTTCTGGATATTAACGATTGTTTCCGAAAATATCCTGAAAGGAAAATTATTTTTTTTTTAGACAAATGGATTTATTTTTACATTTATTTCCAAACCTACCAAAGGTTATTAAAATTATAAAATTTACGAAAATGCAAAAATTTCCAAAAATCCTAATTTACCGTATAAAGTTTTTAAGTGTGTGATGTGGTGACTCTGGTATGACATTCATTATATTCTGTCTCGACTAAAATTGGTCACTGTTGATGGAAAATTACACTACCCGACACAGAAACTGCAATGCCATGAAAGAGTAATGCGATCATAAAAAAAAGCCATATATAAATACATGTTAATTCCAGAAGGATAATGCACGACAGTAATGGCATAGACAGGCTAATTACTAGACAGTAGGACTACCTCTGGCAGCGATACAATTGGCAACCTTTCGAGAAACAAATGTAAGAGCATGCGGGTAGATTTCTGAGGGATGGATGACCACATGCCTTCAACCATCCTCCTCGGGTCGTCATCTGAGGACAGGGCAGTCAAACGACGGCCAATCGCATCCCATACATGCTTGATGGGTGAGATATAAGGAGACGGCTGAGGCCAAGGAAGTATCTGGATATGTTTTAAGGATTGTTTTCCGATGGTTAGTGTGTGGTCGCGCGTTATCTTGCTGTAAAACAGAATCTTCAACCACTGAAAATAGGGCAGTACAACCGGTCGTAAAACATCCACATATCGTCGTGCCGTCATTTGCCTTTGACGCGAACCAGGGGTAACCGGCTATCTAAGTCGATGGCACCATAAACATGATGCCGCGTAGAAGTATGGAAACAAGCAGTATGGCGTTCAAGAGACTCTGTAGGATTGGATATGTATCTACGTCGCCTCCAGACTCTCTCACGGTGATTGTCATTCGACAAACTGAATATAGACTCGTTGCCGCACACTACCCTATCCTATTAAGTCGTCCAAGAGGCTCTGGCCCGACACCGTTGCAATCTTTCGCGTCGGTGCCTTATCTTCAATGGCAGTCTTCGTAAAAGACAGAGTGGAGTGCAAGAAGCCGCTTTCGGTTTTGATTTTTTAAAAATTTCATTTGAAAATTCCGAACACTGGATTGTGTTTAAAAACAAAAAATTCACTGAGTGAATTTTTGTACCAAATTTCGTTCAAATCACTCCATTCGTTTGTGAGTCTGTGGAGACTAACACACGCACAGACATCACCTCAAAGACATTCGATTAGTGTTCAGGGATGCACTAAACGTGTTCAATTGTCGAAAATTCGAATTTTTGACCCAGCCACAATATTTTCTTTATACATTATACTGTGATTATAATGAAAGTAAAAATGAACAGCACAAGCTTAAGTTGAAGGTTAATTCAGGTTAGATTCTTAGTCTGATCATCCAACCTAAATGAACCCAAACAAATGCTTGTTTCCGATATGGCAATAGTTAGTAACTATAAATACCATACCCCCAGCCTACAAGTGTAAATATAGGATAAGTTTTGAAAAAATAAAGCACTGCCATGGGCAATAAGGCAGGATTCCTGCAGCCACGTTTTCAGCAGTTGAGATTGAATGACGGAGTTGAATAGTGTGCAGTAGAGAGTAGTAGATTAATGATGGATTAAGAGGGGAAACCAAGAGTTTAATCAATTTCCACTGAAACTCCACCCGAGGAGCAAGTGTTAGACATAGTTAAAATGCATAAAATCTGTATCTCACAACCAAAGCTTAACTATATCAGGATACTTTCTTAAAACAATTGTATTTTTTCGGACCATTTAACAATACAAAATTTTTCGAAGATCCGCCAAATTTTAGTAGATTAAAACATTCTAGTAGGCTAAGTTGTGGACCAAATTTCAGCTCTCTAGGATGTAGGACAGTATGTTAAAATGCAATCTAAGAAGTTGAAACAGATGGACAACCACACATCGTTATGACTAGTCACATAAACGCGTTTGATAAGACACGCAGTTATACTAGCAAACAAGCTCGAAGACCTCATTCGAAAATAGTTTATTTTTGCTCAGGGATGACAAACTTGTAGCTGCCCCAGAATTCTCGAGTCGTGTATTTTATTTACATATACCTCTACATTACCATATATTGTAGAGAAAGAAAAATTAATATATGTTATGCATAACAACTTTCTTAAAAAGAGCATTTTAAGACTCTTTTATCGATATAAAATATCAATAAAGCAGTTTTTGCAAAGTAAACTATTTTGTATAACTTTACACACCACTTAAAGGTTTAAAAGGCATTATGACTTTTAATATATAAAATTTTTTCATTTTCCGCATTTGCAACCACTTTCTCTCGAACCTTTGAATTTTTGAAAAATGCATGATATATTTTCACATGGTACACAAGCTTAAAGTAGGTCAATATTTGTATTTTATTTGACGTATATTTTTTTTATTTATAATGCTGAGCCTTTTGCGAGCTATTACACAGAAGATTCATTTCGTATATGGCTATATTCAGTATTTCACGTGCAATAATAAATAAGATATATATTAAAGCATTTTTCTTTTAAAAGAAACATATTTTAATGCTAAAATAAAAGTAATTACTTCGTGTATATGTCAATGCTGCTGGTTTAGTTTATTTTGGGTTATACTACGAAATTGAGTGTTGCTTCTAAGTAAAGAGGGTATTGCATTTCTGTAGGTATTAAATTTTTGTTGCTAGTTTTCGTTTTTGATTTAGAACTTAGTGGCAAAAATGTTGCCATACTAATATTGTTTTTTCAAAAACTTTTGTGAAGCACTTATTTCTCAAGATTTGCTCATAAAGAACTTACAGGAGTTGGACAAAATAATTCGAACACCAACAAATTATCACGACTGTTTGCAAGTACTAATACATCTGAAATACGTTGAGGATAAATAACGCGAGTCAAATAACACGAATGACAATATTGTACCACACTTCAATTAATACGGAGGCTAATTCCTTGACAAACGCAGATGGCGGAAATTTGCTTCTAACCTTCTTTTCAAGAACACACCACTCGGGCTCAATATTTAAATCTGAAGAATGGGACGGTTAGGTTAGTTGCTCTACTTCACTATCGTGATCCTCGAATCACGACTGGACGCTTTGCAGCAGTGTGAATGGGTGCATTGCCATCCTGGAAAATTACATCACCTCGTGGGGATAAAGACTGAACCATAGGATGAAGGCCATCCTTTAGAATTTAGAGATACATATTAGCTATAATTTTACCTTTGAGAACAACTATTGGCCCCAATGCTTCTCATGATATGGCTTCCCAAATCATAGAAACCTCCGCCATACTTCACTGTGCATTTCAGGCAGTCAACATATCATGTGCTTCACGTAGTGGTCACCAGATATACACACGACCTGACGTTGGAAACATCGTTAAACTTCACTCATCTGAGAATATCGCACATTTCCATGTTTCCAATGTCCATGTTCCGTGAGCATGTTCTGTTTTGCACGAAAACGGGTTCCCTTAAACTTGTATTTTATTCCGCAGCAATTTGTGTTGCTGTTGTTTTGAGTTTTCGTCTCTCAATTCGAAGGAGTGTTCTTCTATTCCTGGCATTCAGCTTTGGATTTCGACCACAGTTGCCGCTGTCTGTATCTGTTTTGCAGATCTTTGAGTATAGCGAATCTATCAAGGATACCGTAGATCTGGATACTCCCATGAACTGAGCAACTCGAGTGAAGGACGCGCCAAATAAGAGTGCACAAACAATCATTCCTCTTTGGAATTCCGTTATGTCTGACACAGGGCGTCCGACATACAATACAGCGTTTGCTTAGACGATTTAAACTACTCCAACTTATCGACTATAACATAAGCTACGTAACTGGTAGCAAAGGTGGGCATTACCGCTTAGCATACTTGTGTCAAGATTACTTAAAATTATTTTTATAAATATAGAGGTGTTCGAATCATTTTGTACAACCCCTGTAGATAGTCCCCTTTCCGGTAGGTCGGACGGTCTGGGTCTGAACAACAACCCCTGTAGATAATTGATATGGATGGTGATATGGCTCGGGGGATCACTAAAGATTTCCACTTCCCGTTCTTGCTCCCATTTCCTGTTCAAAAATCTTTTTTTTATTTGGCACACCCATTTCTCAAGATTGGCTATCTATAGAGTTTACATAATAACTAATATGGGTTCGGCATTAAATTATGAAGGATGCTGGAAGTTCTGTTAAGGATTTCTATTTCCTGTATCTTTTTGTCTTCCGATTAAAATTTTTTTTACTGGTCTATTTCTTCCAATTGTCTAAAGATAGACCTTGGGTAATGACTGATATGGATTCAGCCTCAAATTTCAGAAAGATTGCAGTTTTTTTTGTATTCGTCTGATTGAAATAGTCTAACTGCAATGGTAGCAAGAAAATCATGGACCGGTTTCGCACGTATTATAACTGTATCAGCATGCAATCGTCGATACGTGCAATGGTAGTAAAAAAGAACTTGCCATGTGATACAATTTTACATGAGCCTGCATAGGAACTGACAAATTCAGTCCTAACAGGCAACTTGCTTAAATTTTTTTTTGAAGTTTGAACTTGGGCTCCACAAGGCTGCAACAACTAAGTTTATATCGACAGAATCCAATTACAGGGGCATTTGAAAAGTTAAGATTGAGCTTCCTTTGCGGATCACAGCACTCAACTGGTTTCATCCTTTTTACGTGTTCTTTAGCACTTTAGCATGGAATTGCCGATCCCTGCAATGACAGCAAGAAAACTTGCTACGAGGCACAATTTTGCGAATCTATAACCTACAAATTCAGTCTAGCCCCAAATCCAGTTACCTCTTGCTGCCAATTGCGCAAAAATATGCAATAGAAGCATGATATTTTTTGCAATTTAGTTAATATTATAGTCAGAAGAGAGTTTCTCATATTATTTAAATGACATGTCTTAAGATCAGAAAAAAATATTTAAAATCCAAAATACAGAACATATCCTCAAACAAAAAAATATAGGAAATCTTTCAAAATAATAGTATATTTTATGGCAAAAACTGTTGCTTATCACATTTATGAGAAGATAGTTTCAACTCTAATAATGTTTGAGTACAAAGGTTTTATTTATATACCTTTTACCTGACATAAATTAACTTTAGAAATTTAGAAGGACGTAAAGACTTTTTACCTGGCATTTTATGGAATAGAGGTGGCTATAAAGTTGCGTGTATTATGTGAAAATCGTGCACTTTGGAAAAATCCTTTCTCCCATGATACACTGCTGTTTAGATGGCATATAACTGAGAACCTGGGAATTTAAAGTCATAAATTTCCTAAAACAAATCGTTTGCATTTATATATTGACAATACATTATACAGTGGTTCTAAAAAATTGCAAAATTCAGGATTTACAAAATAAATGTTTAATATAGCATAACAAACCCGAACGCTGTTTTGTACTTTTTAGTGCATTGCGTAAGATAAACACCAAGAGATGACGTAATGTTGAGCTCACGAGTACCTTGCTTCTTCGGGTAAGTTGGACGGTCTGGGTAGGAGAAAAATAGAGCATTATGGCGAAGTTTATTCAATTAACATCCCGAAAGAAAAATGTGTCTTTACTTAAGAACTTTTGTATCCGAGAACTTGCTAAAAGAATAAAATGTAACCTGTCAAGTAAAAGTCAACTTAAAAACATTAAATATGATAATTTTAAATATGTTACTGTTCTTTTCCTCCTTTAATGTCATGGAAATACGTGGGTTATGCAGTTTTTGAAGCACCACTTTGCGTTAAGATAAGCTAAAAGTAAAATGGAGAATAAAGTTAATTAAAAATTAAAATCGGCTTTAAATAGTACTTGATATAAAAACTGTCTGTATAAATAAAATAAAGTCTGTAGTTCTGTTTGTTCTGTATGCAAATTCAGTTTTTGGCCGAATTTTTCAAATTTGGATGATTATTTCTTGGAACAGTCCTGGTTGTTTTGCGGACCATATTGACGAGCTTCAATTTTTCCTTTAGCCACACATAACAAAGATCTAAAAAATATAAATAAAATTATATAAAATTGGGTTTTATTCACTCATTTTGTAATATAAATACATCAGTGAGATTCTTGCTTTTCTTTGCATTCACTAATTCGTTTAGGTCCACTTCAGTTTTGATTGCTGCCCAGCTTAAATGATTTTTTAAATTTTCATCTGATATTGAAGCTCGATACTTAATGAAAGTAAGGTTCATTTTTGAAAAGATAACTTCATAAACGTAAGTGGATCCGAATGCAGTTTTTGTGCAAGTAAACTTCATTTAATATACAATTGCACCATCTCGTATATCCGGCCGCCCAAATAGTTACTCAAGTCCTCGGACGGTCTGGGTCTTCATCTCATATATTGTAAAAGTTGATTTTTGCTGTCGAAGCGTAAATACCTCCCCAATTCACTATTGCTCTGTAAAGCGACTATTTCTTCCAGCTGCTGTATTTTCGTGGCAGTTAAAACGTCAACATGAAATTGAGAACTAAATACTTTTAAACCTTTCCATATTTTACAAGTTCAGAGAAACAACTATCAAATTCTAACGATAGTTTTAGAACTTCATGCGAATTTCTCCAAGGTACGCCAATGATCTTTTTTGGACTTATTTAGTGAAGGAAAATATTGAATATTATCATTTTTTAGTTGACACGCAAACAACGATAATTTCAATCGAAATGCAGTTTTTTAATTGCAAGCATTACTAATTAAAATTTCTTGTCACTGTATTTCCATATTTAGTATGTTAAGTTTTCAGTTATATCTACCAAAGCATAAATTAGACAATCGCCCCTCCGTTATTTAGCTCGAAAACTGGTACTCTTTGCAATCTCAATTATTTCGATTTCATTTCGTAACTCAAATTTTTTTATCGATTTATTTTACTTTTATCGGGGCTTTGCATCTTAGCTAAGCGGGCGCAAAAATTCAAACCGGGGTACATGTGACCTCCGGATTTTGGGTTGACCAGTCCTGTTTTAGGATTTCTGCTCACATTGCAGAAGATAACAGTAGAGATGTTGGTGGCAGGGGAAGGAGGATAAGGTCATCGTGGATGTCGTTCCCAATGGGTTCTGGTCTAAATTGGGTAGAACTGTTCCAGTCGTCCAAACAGATACGTTATACCTACAGGTAGGTCGGACGGTGTGGATAGAAAGAAAGATAACATCATCCTTAGACTAGTTGCTATTATCTAACATATGATCGTGGTCCTAAGATCCTAAATTCATCCTGATTGACGGTATTGTTCAGATTATTTTACAGTTAGGCTAATTTCTGTAGAAACATTAAATAAAAAAATTAGATGTGGATAGCACCTGACTTTCACTACACAATGCAATGACTTTAATTCTTATTCACAGCGAAATTACAGTGTGCAAGATTAACAGGACAATGTTTTTGGTATTGAATTAATACCACATAAATTGAAATTGGGCGTTTATTAGTCCAAACAGAATGACTTATGCACGCACACTAGCATACAAACGTGCAGAATACTCGCAATGGACACTTAATTAATCTAACGTGGAATAAATATTGTCGAATTCTATGACGTCAAAATAAATACAGAACTATTACAAAAAGTATCTTTTTCGTGAATGGAGCAAAATAGATCCATGATAATGATGTTAAAAAATGTGTTGCATAATATTGCATATTGAAAGCGAATTTATTGTATGGCTCTTGCTACTTTTACATTTTATGCGATTTTTGTGAAAACTTTATTTGAAAAACGGGCAATATCTCTAGAAAAGTTCATTTAACTTTCTAAAAATTATGTCATGCAATGAAACATGACGTATGAAATGGTTATTTAACATTGTTGAAAGTCCTAGTTTTTAATGATTTTTAATTCAAAATCGTGCAATAGTTCGCGAACAGATCATGCTAGCATATATTGAAAATCTTGAATTTTAAGTGCTTTATTTCAAAAAAATTATTCGAAAATTGGGCTATATTTCGAACATTAGATCCCGTTTAAAATCAATAGGGTTTTAGCATTCACTGATTGTAGTATTCGTACCAAATGACGTTCGAAATGCTCCATTTGTTCATAAGATATCGTATCCACAGACTCACGGACAAACACACTAACGTACATAAACACACACGCACACTAGCATACACACGTGCACACACTAGCATACACACGCACGCGCGCACACTAGCATACACACGCGCGCACACTAGCATGCACACTCGCTCGCACACTAGCATAAGCACACTAGCATGCACACTCGCGCACACTAGCATGCACACTCGCTCGCACACTAGCATAAGCACACTAGCATGCACACTCGCGCACACTAGCATGCACACTCGCTCGCACACTAGCATAAGCACACTAGCATGCACACTCGCTCGCACACTAGCATAAGCACACTAGCATACATATGCACGCACACTAGCATACGCACGCACATTAGCATACGCGCACTAGCATACACGCACACACACGCACTAGCATACACACGCACGCACACTAGCACGCACACTAGCATACACACTAGCATACACACTAGCATACACACTAGCATACACACTAGCATACACACTAGCATACACACTAGCATACACACTAGCATACTGACATACATTACGTCAAAATGTTCGATTAGAGTTCAGGAATGCTGAAAACGGGCTCTTCCGCCAAAAACTCGAATTCGAACTTTCGATTCCGTTACAATTATTTCCTTATACATCATACTATGTATATAGGGAAAGTAATTGTATTGTAGATTTTCTGAGCATTGTACGTATCGTTGCAGAGTCTAATTTCCCCCTTTTTATAACAAAATTGAAACAATTTCCATTTTCACATGTTCAGATTTTATGATTCAATTGACAAAGATACAACATTTAATTGAAACATGTTGTTTAATTACTGAGGTAGAACAGTTATGTAAAAATGAAATAGTTTTATCACCTTAAAAAAGTTCAAATTGTGTAATATCGAGTAACACAAACAATATGCAAATCCTATGATAAAAACCTTACCAATTTAAAGATTAGACACTTCGTTAACTGACACTTAAAATGCGAAATTATAATTTAAAACCTTGTGTTCTCAAAAATGAAATTCTCTAAATTTTCGACGTTTTAAATTGATGTAACACTTTAAACTTAATATAGCTTATAATATCAACTTTAATTTTTCAACGGTATTTGAATTGTGAATGTAAATATTAATTTAATGTGTTTGATCCGCAAGTTAGGTTTATGAAAAAATAGTTTTTATTAAATTTTGTTTACCCATGTATTGGAGGGAAAGTAAAAATCTGATGTGGGAAGCACATGACTTTCCCTGCAGACTCAAATTCATTTTTTCTTAATTTAATGAATTATTCAAGAAATAGTTTAATTGCACAAAATAACACTAAATTTGCATTTTTAATTCAATTTCTGTTTTTATTTGGTAATTGGACATTTCCCCCAAAGCGACATAACTAAATGCAAAAAATCTCAAATATCTCGAGAACGGTTAGCCCTAGAGTAATAGAGTTGCTCTTATTCTTTTCTTCATCAAAAATTACGTATAAAACAAGCATTTAATTGATATATTTGAACATACGTAGCTTATTTTTAGATTTTGGCGATTTTTGCGGGCGATTTCGTAAGTAAAGGCAGGTTGTTATTTTCCGAATCGTACCAAAATCTAATCGACACCAGAGTGTTCCATAAATAACTTATCTACCAAATTTTGTGACAGTTGGTCAATTAGTATTTTAGCTAGGGTGGATAAATGAAATTTTTGCGGGCCCTTTCGTAAAAATAGCCAGGTTTTTCTTTTCCGAATCTTGCCAAAATCTAATCAGCACCAGAGTATCCTACAAGTAACTTATCTACCAAATTTTGTGAAATTTGGTCAGTTAGTATTTTATCCAGAGTGAATACATGAAATTTTTACAGGCCATTTCGCAAAAAAAGGCGGGCACTGTTTTTACGAAACTTACCAAAAACTAATCAGCACCAGGGTCTCACCCAAGTGACTTATCTACCAAATTTTATGAAATTCGGTCCATTAGTTTTTTAGTTAGAGTGGATACATACATTGCACAGACACACACACACACATAGAGACGTCACGTTAAAATAGTTTTTTAGCATTCTAGAGGTCTCGAAACGTGTAGATCCGTCGAAAACTCGAGTTGTGATTTTCGGTATGATTCCAATATTTTCCCTATACATTACCATGTATTGCAGGGAAAGTAAAAGCCTGATGTGGGCACCACATGACTTTCTCTGCAGACTTATATTCAGGTTCTCTTAATTTTAATTAAATATGATTCACTTTAACAATTTTCGTTCTCATTTGGTAACTGGACTTATTTTCAAAGGTGATGTAGAGAAAAAACTAAAATATCTCGGGAATGGCTAGCCCTAGTGTAATAGGGTTGGTCTTATTCTTTTCATTGTTAAAAATTACGTATAAAACTAGCATTTAATGGATATATTTGAGTATTCGTAGTTTTTAGATTTTGACTATTTTTTCGGGCCTCTTCGCACGAAAAGGTAGGTTATTTTTTTTTCCGAATCATACCGAAATCTTTTCAGCATCAGGGTGACCCACAAGCGAATTTTCTACCGAATTTTGTGAAATTCGGTTCATCAGTTTTTCAGATACAGTGGATACAGGGCATTTTCTTATGGTTCTTTTATCCCGAATCGTACCAGAAACTAATCAGCACCAGGGTCACACCCAAGTGACTTACCTACAAAACTTTATGAAATTCGGTCTATTAGTTTTTGAGTTTGAGTGGATACATTCATTGCATAGACAGACACAAACACACACAGACGTCACGCTAAAAACAGTTTTTTGTATTCTAGAGGTCTCGAGATGTGTAGATCCGTCGAAAACCAGAGTTGTGATTTTCGGTACGATTCCAATACTTTCCCTATAATTACCAAGTATTGCAGGAAAAGTAAGAATTAATGTATAGGGGAAGTATTGGAATCTTGCCGAAAATCGCAATTCGAGTTTTCGACGGATCAACACGTTTTGAGACCTCTAGAATAAGAAAAATCTATTTTTAGTGTGTGTCTGTCTGCCTGTCTGTGCAATGTATGTATCCACTCTAATTAAAAAACTGATGGACCAAATTTTGTACAATTTGGTAAGTAAGTAACTTGTGTATGTCCCTGGTGCTGATTACCTTTTGTTTCGGTTTGGTTCGTTCGCTTTTTTTTTTTTACGAAATGACTAGAAGAAGTTGTCAGTATCCACTCTAGCTGAAAAACTAACGGATCAAATTTTACAAAATTTGGTAGATAAATCACTTGTGGAGAATCCTGGTGCTGATTATGTTTTAGTACGATTCGGAAAAAAATAACCTGCCTTTTTCTGCGAAATGGCCCGCAAGAACCGTCAAAATTTAAAATAAAATGCTATATATGCTCAAATATATCAATTAAATGCTTGATTTATAAGTAATGTTTAACAATGAAAAGAATAAGACTAACCCCTTTGCACTAGGACTAGCCGTTCTCGAGATATTTTAGATTTTTCGCATTTTTGATTCCCCACCTTGGAAAATAAGTCAAGTTACCAAATGAGAGCGAAAATTGAATTAAAAGTGCATATTCAGTGTCATTTTAAAAAAAATTATGGGTGTTATTTTGTGCGATTAAACTCAATATAATGAATTATTGAAGAAATAAAAAGAACGTTAATATAAATCTGCAGGGAAAGTCATGTGGTGCCCACATCAGATTTTTTCTTTCCTGCAAAACATGGTAATGTATAGGGAAAGTATTGGAATCATGCCGAAAATCGTAACTCGAGATTTCGATGGATCTACACGTTTTGGGGAACGTTGTAGAATACGAAAAAACTATTTTTAGCGTGACGTCTGTGTCTGAGTCTCTGTCTGTGCAATGTAGGTATCCACTCTAACTCAGTAACAAGTGGACCGAATTTCATAAAATTTGTTAGGTAAGTCACTTGTGTATGACCCTGGTGCTGATTAAGTTTTGGTACGATTCTAGATAAAAGAAAACCCATCTTGTTTTGCGAAATGGCTCACAAAACTTGCCTGTATCCAATCTAGTTAAAAAACTGACGGACCGAATTCCACAAAATTTCGTAGATAAGTTGCCTGTTGTTGTTGTTGAGACCCAGACCGTCCGACCTACCAGAAAGGTGTAAGGTAACTGTTTGGACGGCCGGGAAGTGCCACCCAATTTAGACCGGAACCCAGTGGGGGAGGCATCCACAGGGACCGTACCCTCCTTCCCCTACCACCAACCTCTCGGAAGGACTTACGGACCCACATGTTTAACGTGATCGTACTCCGCGTGAACACGGCGGCAGTTTTGGCAGTGGCTGGAATCGAACCCGGGCCTACCGAGTGCAACTCCAGCGCGCTAACCAATGGGCTACCGCGCCCGATAAGTTGCCTGTGGGTCACCCTGTTGCTGATCAGATTTTGGTACGATTCGGAAAATAATAACCTGCCTTTTCCTACGAAATGGTCCGCAAAATTGCCAAACTCAAAAGGATTACGTATGCTCAAATGTATCAATTTAAATGCCTGTTTTATACGTAATTTTTGTCGAGGAAAAAAATAAAACCAACTCCATTACTCTAGGACTAACCGTTCTCGAGATATTTGAGATTTTTCGCATTTTTGTTATGCCGCCTTTGAAAAAATGTCCAATTACCAAACAAAAATTGAAGTGCAAATGCAGTGGTATTTTGCGCAATTAAACTCAATGAATTTTATAGAAATAAAGAAAAGACGAATTTGAGCCTGCATATAAAGTCATGTGTTGCCCACATCAGATTTTTTCTTGACAGTATATCAATATATTCTAAAAAAAAATTAAAAGCGCATGATTTAAAACGTAACTTTCTTCTACAAATTGAGTTTTAGAATAAAACTCTCTTTAGAATCCGATCAATCTCTTTAGAATCCGATCAATCGATATCTATAGATAAACAAGAAAGATCAATCATGCATAAAGCATTGATTATGAAACCCTTTCCAACTTCAATGCAATTTCACATCTGTAAAACTCGATACATTCAGCGGCAATATTTTTAAAATTATCACAATAGTACAATAAATTATTATATTTGAAAACTTCATCGAAAATAAATGAACTTTATTTAAATGACGTCATCGAAAATAATTTAAATGACGTCATCGAAAATAAATCATCGAAAATAATTTAAATGACGTCATCGAAATGCCATATTTCATTTTGAATGGTTTGGCTCTCTATATAAAAGCAACATTTCAATCATAAACTTTTTTCCATTCCTTTCATTCATCACAATACTACAAGAATTTATTTTATTTAAAAGCTTAAAGCCGTGGAGATTCAAGTAATTTAACTCTATGCTTAGAACTTCATCGAAAAAATCGTCTGCTTCTCTATGTAAAATCGGAATGATGAAGTGAATGAATGTGGAAAAATAGTTTTTCTCTATGTAAAATCTGAATGATGAAGCTGAAATGAATGTTTCATTCATATCAGATAAATTGCAGTCTCTATGAGCTGAATAATTTTGCGTTACAGAAATGCAGCAATTCTTATAAAACTCATTTTACATATTTTGCTGTTTACTTTTTACATAAGTGAAAAATAGGCTTCGTTGTAGAAATAATCAAATTTGGATGATCATTTAAACTCAAATATATTGCAATTGCGTTGTTTGAGTATGTAGATGAACAGAATTTAAGTAAAAATAAAGCGGTTTTAGGACAGACACAATACTCAATATGAATTAAAAAGAACTTGAAAATCAAGATTTTGAGACAAGATGGATGCCATATTTCATTTTGAAGAGGGTCACGTGATCTCTTCATATAATGGTCACGTGATATCTTCATATAACGGGTGTAATTATTACTTTAATTTTTATTTAAAGAACTACTGAATATATTTTGCCGACAATTTTTTTTTATATATTTTATGGTATAATTTGAATATTTTCTAAAACTTTCGAAGCAAATTGTGAATTTCAAATTGGCTTATAAAACGTTTGAAAAATTTGGTCCCATAGGGTTCAATGTGTTTCATTTTTTCAAGCAGTGTTCAATCTAAAACTAATTGGGTGATACTATTCATTTATATTCCCATAAATCCCACAGACCGTCTGAACAATATACTAAAATTTCATTTTTATAAAGTCATTTTTATGGCAGTTATCGTGCGAGCGGGCAGCTTGACAGACAGATAGACAGAATGAATGAACAAAGTCATAAACACTTTTCGACTATGTTGTAAAATGTTAACAAGAAAGATCAATCATGCATAAAGAATTAATTATGAAACACTTTCCAACTTTAATGTAATTTTATATAAACATCTCTAAAATGCGATGCATTCCTCAGTAATATTTTTAAATTATCATAATGCTACAATAATTTATTATATTTGAAATCTTCATCGAAAACAAATGGACTTTATTCAAATGACGTCATTGAAGTATAAATCGCCTGGCTCTCTCTATAAAAGCAACATTTCATTCATTAACTTTTTCCATTCCTTTCATTCGTCACAATACTATAATAATTTATTTTATTTAAAAACTTAAAACCATGGAGGTACATGTAATTTAACACCTATTCTTAAATTATCATCGAAAAAATCGTCTTCTCTGTGTAAAATTAATGAATGTTTCATTCATATCACCTATATTGCAGACTCCACGAGCTAAATAATTTTGCGTTAAAGAAATGCAGCAATCCTAATACAACTCATTCTACATCTCTTGGTGTTTACATTCTCCATAAGTGAAAATTAGGCTTCGTTGTAGAAAAGTCTGATTAGCATCTAAATTCAAATATATTGTAATTGCGTTGCTTCAGTATGTTTTTTTTCTAATGGCCAGACAACTGACTCTTTCATCATTCGCCCATACAACGGCTAGAAGCGTGAACATTTTAGCCGTCATATGACGTTGCCCCAGCGCACCAGTGGGGGTAGAATCACACAGCGTCCAACGACACAACATCCATGCCTGAAGGTGGAATTCGAACCCGCAACCCGGCGGCCGAACGATCGCTAGGAAACGTTTGCCTTGACCTTTCTGCCACCGCGTCGGCCCTTCAGTATACAGATGCAGAGAATTAAAGCAAAAAGTAAGCGGTTTTGAGACGGATACAACACTAATTATGAATTAAAAAGAACTTTAAAAATTTTGACACAAGATAGATGCCACGTTTTATTTTGAAGTGGGTCACGTGATCTCTTCAAATAATGGTCACGTGATCTCTTCATATAAAAGGTGTAATTATGATTTTAATTTTCATTTAAAAAAAACTACTGAATATATTTTGCTGAAATTTTTTTATATATTTTATTGGATAACTTGAATATTAGCTAAAATTTTCGAAGCAATTTGCGAATTTTAAATCCGTTTAAAAAATGTTTGAAAAATTATGTCCTATAGGGTTCAATGTACTTCATTTTTTCAACCCGGGTTCATTCTAAAACTAAATGTGTGATATTATTCATTTATATTCCTATAAATCCCACAGACCGTCTGAACAACATACTAAAATTTCATTTTTATAAAGTCATTTTTATGGCAGTTATCGTGCGAGCGGACAGCTAGACAGACAGACAGACAGACAGAATGAATGAACAAAGTCATAAACACTTTTCAACTTTGTTGTAAAGTGTTAAAAATAACAATAAAGATCAATCATGCATAAAGCATTGATTATGAAATACTTTCTACCTTCAATGCAATTTTATATAAACATCTCTAAAATGCGATACATTACTCGGTAATATTTTTAACACTTTATAACAAAGTTCAAAAGTGTTTATAACTTTGTTCATTCTGTCTGTCTGTCATTTAGCACGATAATTGCCGTAAAATGACTTAATCAAAATGAAATTTTAGTATGTTGTTCTTAACTGTATCGTAATGTATTCTCTTTTTTAAAGTATATCTTTTTTAAAGTATATATTTTCTGACGTATAAATAAACATTAAGAATTTTACTTCTGGTAATAAGCAAATCATAGAATAAATGTTTAAAATGAATGTTATCAAATGCAGTAGTAATGAAAAAGTTATAAACCAAATTTAATTGCTGTTTTTCAATTGCGAAAATCCAGTTCTGAAATTGTTTTCAATTAAAAGTAATTTTGAAATTTACCTGTTACTGTAGGATGGTAGTTTTAGATCAGCTAATGAGGGCAATTTTTTATTATATTCACTTGCTCCTTTAGTTTTTGTGATTTATTGTTAGATATGTTAAAGAAATTATATACATTAAGGTCATCATTAGGATAATTAAAGGAATTTAACAATGTTATGATGATTAAATAATTGATTGAGTCTATATGGAAAAATAGTTTTGTGTGCACATATGAATTCATTTTCAAGGAACAATCTGTCATAATAATTTTTTTGAATAGATAGAATACTAATTTCAATGTTGTCGAACACATGTATAGAAAAATGTTCGTATTCGATTTTTGATTCATTAAGGGTGTTTGCATTATTTGAAAATTTTTATGATTCCTGTGAAAGTTCATTCGGAAGTGCGGAGGATTTCTGGTTTGTCCTCTATATGATATATTATACCTTTTGCATACAATTTTGTAAATGCAATTATAAATTTTACAGAAGTCTAGATTATTGCTACAATTGATCGTTTTACATCTATTAGAATTACAAGTTTTATATTTAAGAGTGTTATTAAGTGATGCATGGTTGTAGGATTGACAAGTATATGAAGAGAACAAAAAATGCTGGCTGGATGTATTAAATGAAGTTGGAATAGCAATTGACGAAAATAGATATTGTTGGTATCGGGATATCAACCTAGGAAAACCCCAACACGTTCTCGAATACCGAGCTTAAATGTCAGAGAACATCCAGTTGCCAGTCGTTAAATATTGATAATTAGACGTCATATAAATCGGGTAAGATCGTAATCTTTATTTCCCCAAAATAAAGGAACTTTCATTTAAAATCAGAGATCCAGTACGCTAAGTACGAAAAGCTAGCTAAGTACGAAACTTTAAAAGTCAAATACAAAAATGGAAACACAAGTTACAAATGAAAGATACCATTAATTTTTCAAAATAACGATCTTCTAAATAACCTTGAAAATAATAAGAGCTAATATGGAGAAACATTAAAACTAGATTAAATAAATTCTCAGTAATAAGCAAAACTAGGATATATGCTGGAAAAAATGTACATATTTCCATTGACTATTCCAAAAAAATTGATTCAAAATAACATTCAACAATACATCATAGAAAAGAATATATTACCTCGGGACTAATAAATAATAATCTAAGAGTAATACAATCATTAAGTAATACTGGAAAATACAAGATTCATAATCTTCCATTGCAAATGTCATTCATAATTAATGGATCAACAATTAAGAGATTCAAGGTATGAAAAGCTAAATTCGATCGCAAAATTAATGGCAAAGAATAGAATAATAACATAGGAATAACAGATAGAAATACTAGACAATGTTTCCGATAGTATTACATATGGAAAGTGAACACATTTTACATAGTAATGCTTGTTTAATTTTATATAATTTTTTGATGAATTTATTTGAAAAAATTTGCAATATTTCGAGAACGGTTTATGCTAGCGTTCAAAAGTTTCTGGAATTGGCTTTGTAATGAAAAATTAAATACAGAAGGAATGAGTATTTACGTAACGTTATTGAAGGTTTTGATATTTTAAAGCATTTAATTCAAAAACTTAGCTGTCTGCCAAACATTCGATACCGTTTAATATCAAATGGTATCCAGTATTTATCGATTTTAATATTTGTATGAAATTTCGTTGGAATCGCTTCATTCGTTCGTGAGATATCGTATCCACAGACTTACACAAAAATCCACACACACAAACTTAGACACATTTCATATACACACATATATGCATACACCCAGATGTTGTGGCGAGATTTCATAATCTCGCCAAACCCTTGTAAAAATCACAAATTATATATTAATTATCAAGATTCTATATTTTTACATCATTTTAAACCCTGTTTTAATTATCCCTCTTGTCTTTGAAATATGTATTATACAAAATATTCTATACCGTTAGGAAAGCTTTTAGCCATTTTCTTATTCCTTGAAAACCGCATTCAGAGAGAGGTTTCGTTATTATTTGACCGTTAAAGTCAAGGTCTTTATTCCCGGGCAGAGCAGATGGTGGCTTGCTCGAGGCCTGGTAATGTTAGTGCAAGGCATGCACTTTTCTACACAATAGATTTTGGAGAGAAACTTCTGGATGAATTTGAGACCTTGCAGCGAGGGTATGATGTATTAGCATGTTTCCTTTTTCGAGACCCCGCTCTGGGCTGGCGAGACTGTCTGAAGTTTTTGATTGGTCAAAAGCCGTAATAAGTCTTCTGCAAGGTCCGAATGATTCTGGGTCCTGAATCCGCCTTGTTACATAAAAGCTGTTGCAAAGAATATTCGTGGCTTTTCTTCCTGTCTAGTTGTCGACGCTCTCAGGTCGGCCTGGACCATTTTTCAATGTTGCCCACCACGGAGTGCGGGAGTCGGCCCCAAGTCGACTTCTGGCCTCTTGTGGGCATGGGAAGGAATGCCGAAGATGCCTACATCGCCGAAGAACATCGATGGAGAGCCCGACGTTTAGCTGAGAGAGCTGCGACGAGGAAGGTACGATGGGGCCCGAGGTCTATGCCGGGTTGAGATGTTGGAATGGTACGGAATGCAACTATGAAGCCAAATTCCCTGCGATATGGGGCAGATGTCCGATTCCGAACCTTCTGCAACTCCGACTGGGGAGGTAAGAGTTGACTGCTCTCTGCATCTACACCTGTCTTACGGAAGCATAAATATGAAGAATCTTCTTAAATTACGTAAACTCTGACTTCCGTTCCTAAAATTATATCAACCTGTTTAATTATCAATTCTAATTTGCCTATCTCTGAGTGCGAGTTTTCTCCTGTTGCTTTGAGACCATACCCTAAAATATTATATCATGTTGTTTGTTATATACTTAAATGTTGCTGTGCCACTTTATTTATATCGTTGATCATATTATTATCATTGAATTACTTCCGTGGCAGCAAATATATTAGTAGGGATCCTGAGTCCAGTGTCACTGTCACGGTTACTTAGCGTTGTGCTTCCTGATAATGATTCAGTTATAATTTTAACTTCTGCTCTTCTTAATTACAATATTGAATAAAGAAAGTGATTTATATTTAAACCTGTGTGGTTATTTAACATTCTTGTCTCTCTTGAAATTGTGCATCTGTGTTTTCAGGTGTGGACGTCTTACAAGGTAAGGGTTTATTGCACCTTTGTATTTATTGCACTGCAGGTCATCCAGGGATTCATTCCTGGACGAGGGAACTTCGAAATGGAACCTGGGTTGTGCCAAGAATATCACGGCATTAGCATATTTGCTTCTTACTAATTACAAACTTCAAATATCTTAATTTCATATTGCATATGACATGCTTGGCGTTTGTCATACATTTGCCGCTCTATTTTTCCTGCGTGACACAGACATCACCTCAAAAATGTTCGATGCGTGTTCAGGGATGCTTGAAATATACTCTTCCGTCGAAAACTCGAATCTGCATTTTCAACCCAGTCACAAAACACGCCCTGTACACTATACTACGTATATAGGGAAAGTTAAATCCGAAAAATGTATACAGTTTAGGTGTAAAACCAGGTTTTGTCAATATCAGTGATCTCTCGTAATCTCAATAGCCGCTGAAACGTTGTCGACTGAATTTGGGTAGTGAACTGATTTTATAATGTAGATGAGGATGCTGAATATACATTTTAAAAAATGTATATAATATGGCTCAGAAATCGAATGCCCACTTGTTCCCTAAGAAAAGTCTCAGGATGTCCTCGATATTTTTTTGTTAAATCATTAACTTCAGTAGCATCGTTCAAATTATTTATTTACCCCTTGTTCTATACAGGGAGTCCCAAAAATATTGAAACGCTCTTTAATTCTTTACCTGTTGGAAATAAGTGGACAATAAAAATGGCAGAAATGTTGAAAGTAAGGTAGGAAATAAGACTACGTTAATGAAACAGTCCTCCCATTAATTTTCAAAAAGTTACACTTTTAAGATTTTTATACGACCTCTCTAAAGACATTTGGTCAATCAGCAATTTTTATTTTTAATGCAACAAGATCATTAAATAAACCGCATATCTGTATCTTTAAAATTAACTGAATTATGATGAAGGAAAAAATCTGACTTATGCCATTTTTCCGTACCATGTGAAAGGCTGTTTCATCAGTGAAAATAGGGATCATAATAAAATTGACGATAGAAATTGTTTAGATCAAAGTACGTTAATATGTGTCAGACGTTTTTATCACAAATGCATCTAAATAAAGCATTACACAGAGCATAAATCATTGTTAATTCGAAAAGCTCGTTATTTGTTAAAAGTACCATAATACAAAACCAGTTACGTGTTCTTAATTCGTCAATTCAGAACTAAACATGCTGACGATTAACTGAATGATTTCTAATCTTCTTTATTTTGGTACTAGCCGCCTTTGGCGACCAGCCTGTTCGCTACCCTTGAAAATTCTGACCGTGGCAATTTTGGGAATCGAACCCGGGCCTACCAAGTGCAAATCCCGCGCACTAACCACTGGGGTACTTCACCCTCCGCGATATTCTTCATAACTTTCTTTTTATTCACCCAATTTAGACCGGAACCAAGTGGGAGAAGCATCCACAGGGACCGTACCCTTCTTCCCCTACCACCAACCTCTCGGAAGGACTTACAGACCCACATGTTTAACGTGATCGTACTCCGCGTAAACACGGCGGCAATTTTGGGAATCGAACCCGGGCCTACCGAGTGCAATTTCCGCGCGCTAACCATTGGGCTACTTTGCCCTACGCGACAATCTCCATAACTTTCTTTTTATTCATCCAATTTAGACCGTACCCTCCTTCCCCTACCACCTTCTCGGAAGGACTCACGGACCCACATGTTTAACGTGCTCGTACTCCGCGTAAACACGGCGGCAATTTTGGGAATCGAACCCGGGCCTGGTAACTGGTTGGACGGCCAGGATGTGCCACCCAATTTAGACCGGAACCCAGTGGGGGAGGCATCCACAGGGAACGTACCCTCCTTCCCCTACCACCAACCTCTCGGAAAAACATACGGACCCATATGTTTAACGTGATCGTACTCCATGTCAGTGGCGGAAATCGAACCCGGGCCTACCGCGTGCAATTCCCGCGCGCTAACCACTGGGCTACTTCGCCCTCCGTGACAATCTCCATAACTTTCTTTTTATTCACCCAATTTAGACCGTACCCTCCTTCCCCTACCACCAACCTCTCGGCCATTACTCAATCGTCATCGTTACTGCCATCATTCGTAAATTTTGGTATAATATTAAAAAAAAGTTTAGTTGTATTGAATAGAAATAATACTGGGAGTAAATACGTAAATTAAAAAATAAATCGTCTGCATTTCATTCTTCAGTTTTTAACAATTTACAACATAGTTGAAAAGTGTTCATATAGTTCACATAGTTTAAAATCTATTCGATATTTTTCTTATTTTTTGCAATGAGATTGAATGATTTATTCTGGAACAATAACATATTTTAAACCTCGAGAACGGCTGAGGATAATTTCTAATGGATGGTGATAATTTAATTTCTGTAAAATATATTCAGGAATAATTCACCCATTTGCCAAAACGCCATGTTGTTGTATCTTTTCGGATACAGACGGAATTATTTAGCTCTAATTTCCTCCCTAAGACCTACTTGTGCGGAATGTGGAACTGGAGTTGGTATGGACGTAACCCACCTCAAGAACTGCTCGACTGCTGTGGGAATCATTTATGTAAAATATTGGCGAGCAAGAGAGTTGATACTGACAGTACTGTCTGATTGATTTTTCAGGTCTACAGTTCATTTTAATTTTTTCTTCGTTTTTAATTGCTATGTTCTTAGTTTTAGTGTTACTTCTTTTTGTTGTCTTTACTTTGTTTGGGCTATGTGTTCTTACATAATAGTGAATGATTATTGTATCAAGTGCCACTGCTGGAAATAAAAAATTATAATAATTATCTCATTTGATAATAGTGAGTATTTTTCATTTGCTGTGACTTCTTATGTTTTACTAAAATATCTCTAAAACGTCTTACGTCAGTTACAGCATTCGTTTTTAAAAGTGGCCAATCTTAAAATTGCCGTTTTGGTAACATTTTTACTGTAATTATAGCTTAATTTTTATGTCTTTCTAACGCTTCTCCTTTTAACAAAACATGTTTGATGTATTGAGATACTTTCTTCTAAAGGTTGGCGTTGAAAATCAATAGGCCTCTGACGTATGTTAATTGAAATGCTCGTACTGAATTTCATTCGAATTTCTTGATTTCTTGAAAGTTATCATGGCCACAGACACAGACATCATTGACAAACACGCCTACTATGAGCTCTGTATACATCGAACTACTCAGTGTAAAGGCTCCAAAATTGTTGAATCTACTATTCAAGGCATGGGGAAAGGGATTACGCGAAAAAAAAATTTGTTCCAGAAACGGTGGCGCTGTACAACAGAAAATATGCTGAAAAGACACAAAATAATCACAAAAAAAAAACAAAAAAAAAAAACATGCGATATAGAATTTTTCGTTTTTAATTTATTTTGTTGATATGACAAAAAAATAAGATAAAAAGTGAAGAAACTTAAACTGTCATTGTAATTGCAATTTCGCTCTATAAGCGCAAAAATTTGCATAAACCCTTGGTTTGCAGCTACTATGATCTGGGCATAAAAGGGGGATAAAACTGGGAAATTTTCATTCTTATCAGCGATGGGTGTCACACTTCCAGAACGCGCTTTGCTTGTGAAGCTGTTTTATGAAAACAAAGGACATGTTGCAGCTGCACTTCGAGAGTTTCGTCCACTTAAGAATTTGCGCAAAGGGCCATTTCTTCCACAAGCTCTCAGGAGAATGATCGCTCGATTCGAGAAAACTGGACATCTTGGAGTTCAGCCGGGTCGAGGACGCAAATCGACGCGTTCAGATGATGTTGCCACCGCTATTGTTGAACAATCAATGGATAACGTTATAGGTTGTAGTGTATGTGGAGTGTCACGACACTTGGGTGTTCCCTACAGCACAGTGAGGAACGTACTGAGAAACATAGTGCATTTTTTTCCCGTACAAAATTAGTCACAATCACCACTTACTGACCATCGACAGGGAGAAGCGACTGACCTTTGTACTGACATTTCTGGCTAGAGTTGAAGTGGATGCATCGTGGCCATGGCAGATTTTATGGAGCGATGAAGCGCATTTCCATCTAAGTGGAACAGTCAACACCCATAACTGTCGCATTTGGGACACAAAAAACCCTCGTACCTTCCAAGAGATTCCACTTCACTTTCCGAAAGTTGCAGTCTGGTGTGGATTCACATCCACATTCATTCTTGGATCTTTCTTTTTCGAAGAGACTACTCCCAATAGCCCTGTGACATGCACCGTGACGGCCAGGAGGTACAATAACATACTCGAAAATTTTGTTGTATCCCAACTGCAACAGCACCAATATCTTGATTCAATTACCTTTATGCAAGATGGAGCGCCTCCACACATTGGACTCCACATCTCGTTCTCCAGATCTTAATCCCTGTGATTTTTGGCTGTGGGGATACTTAAAAAGTCTTATTTATCGAGGACGTCTGGTAACCTTGGCAAATTTGAAAGACAGTATCACTCTGCATGTGAGAAGCATCTCAATCGACCAATTACAATCCGCAGTTGAACAAGCTGTCCACAGACTGCAGATTTTACATCTTGAAGAAGGGAACCATATTGAGCAGCATTCCCTGCATCGATAAGTTCCTTGTGATATGAACGTTTGGTAAGTTAGAATAAAATGTGTTACAAATGTGTATTTTGTGTCTTTTCAGCATATTTTCTGTTCTACAGCGCCACTTATTGGTGTTTTTTTGCGTAATCCCTTTCCCTATGTCTTGAATAGTAGGTTCAACAAGTTTGTAGCCTTTACACTGAGTAGTTCGATGTATAGAGATCTCAGAGTACGGGTGTTTTAATTCTGACCACCCGGTATTTTCATTTTATATATTGTAGAGAAAGTAACAGTAATAATGAAAACGAGTTCCCAGAAACTAGAAGAAATTTCGGAATCGTTGCATTCGGCCTTGTTGCCAGGTATGAGAATATTTTCTACCTTGACTTCGGATTTTTATAGAGGATCTACAGAGACTTGGCATATCTCCTCCATTCGGTCCTGCAGTTAGAGCAAAATTTCTTAAATATAAGGTTGCGCCCTCAGCCTGGCAACCAATGAAAAGTTGTCAGATTGACGTAATGGGAGTTCTTCTTTCTTTCTTTTCTTCTCATAGTTGAGAAGCATTTGGAGTTTAACCATTGGCTAATTCCTCCAGTGATCACTTTTCCCCCTATCGGTGGATGTTACATGGAAGTTAGATTCGTTCAGGATCTAGAGAAATGTTTGAGTGGAGTTGCCAAAACAATCATTATTATAGTTAAAATAGTTTGTTAAGGCCTGGATGTTGCCATTTCAAAATTAACAACTAGAACCAGACCTAAACAATTAAGTAAAAATATACACTATTTAGTTAGAAAGGAGGAGATAAAACTCCTATGGATGAAATTCTTGAAAATGCCATAATGCTTTGAGAATTATATCTAGGTGTCCCTAGTGTTAGTAAAGTAGTTGCTATTATTTGTTGAAATTATAGAAAGGCGTAGTATTTAGTATATGCATTTTTGATTATTTAAATTCAAGGCTGCCTTATGAGTATAATTAACCAGTATTTTTGCATAGGTGTAGGAAAGAGTACAGAATATAGGGAGATAAAAATTAATTGAAACGTAACATTACTTTGAATACTTGAGAATATTGTTTATTGCTTCAGTTCTACTTTACATTGCACGAATAATTTATTTTTACAAAATTGACAGTTGAAACAAATAATTTAGGTTTTTCGCCATAGAAATGCATACTATACAGGACTACTTATCTTATCCCAGAGCCACCTGAATTATTGTCTCAAACGATATTGGAGTTTTCTTAATACGAAGATTTAACCCCTTACTTTTACCTCCATGATATACACCTTTGCTGCAGAAGAAAGTTTTGATTGATAATACGAAGGTGAAGAAAAAAAGAAAGAAAGTAAGATTGATAATACGGAATAGAAGGGGAAATTGTTAGGGAAAGGATATACTTTAACAAGAAAGATCAATCATGCTTAAAGCATGGACTATGAAGCACTTTCCAACTTCAATGCAATTTTATATAAAAAAGTCGAAATTGCAATACATTCCTCGGTAATATTTTAAAACTTATCACAATACTACATTGATTTATTATATTTGAAAACTTAAACCTTCATTGAAAAAAAATGAACTTCATTCAAATGACGGCATTGAAATATAAATTGCGTGGTTTAAATATCTCTAAAATGCAATACATTCCACGGTAATATTTTTAAATCTATCATAATACTACGATAATTTATTATATTTGAAAACTTCATCGAAAACAACTGAAATTAATTCAAATGACGTCATAGAAAAAATAACACGCCTGGATCTCTCTATAAAAGCAGGATTTCATTCATAACTTTCTCCATTTCATTCATCACAATACTATAATAATTTATTTTATTTAAAATTAAGACCATGGAGCTACAATTCATAAACTTTATGCTTAAAACTTCATCGAAAAAAATCGTCCTTCTCTTTATAAAATCAATTAATATTTCATTCATATCAGCCATGCAGACTCCATGGACTGAATTATTTTGTGTTAAAGAAATACAGTAATTCTAATACAACTCATTCTACATATTTTGCTGTTTACATTT
This sequence comes from Amaurobius ferox, assembly GCA_951213105.1. NCBI lineage: Eukaryota > Metazoa > Arthropoda > Arachnida > Araneae > Amaurobiidae > Amaurobius > Amaurobius ferox. The sequence goes on along the minus strand of OX578141.1, from coordinate 94,129,744 downwards.
TACATAGGTGAAAAATAGGCTTAGTTGTAGAAATAATCAAATTTGAATGAGAATTTAAACTCAAATATATTGCCATTGTGTTGTTTTAGTATGTAGATGCACAGAATTTAAGCAGAAATAAAGTAGTTTTAGGATGGATACAACACTCAATATGAATTAAAAAGAACTTTAAAAAATCACGAATTTGAAACAAGATTGATGCCATATATCATTTTGAAGTGGGTCATGTGATCGTTTCATAAAAGATGTGTAATTATTATTTTAATTTTTATTTTAAAAACAACTGAATATATTTAGCTGAATTCTTTTATATATTTTATGGAACAATTTGACTATTGCCTAAAATTTTCGAAGCAATTTGTGAATTTTAAATCCGCTTAAAAAATGTTCGAAAAATTAGGTCCCATAGGGCTCAATGTATTTCATTTTTTCAACCCAGGTTCAATCCAAAACTAAATGTGTGATATCATTCATTTATATTCCCATAGGTTCTACAGACCGTCTGAACAGCATACTAAAATTTCATTTTGATTAAGTCATTTTTACGGCAGTTATCGTGCTAGCGGACAGACAGACAGACAGAGACAGACAGAATGAACAAAGTCATAAACACTTTTCAACTTTGTTGTAAAGTGTTAAAAAAGAGAATACATTACGATACAGTTAAGAAGAATAAGAAATGAGAGCTCATTAAATATTCTGCGCAATCGCAGAAAGGCAGTGTGTTTACTTATATAAACTCTTCAGACACTCGATTTATTCAGCTATTCGCTAACGCAAGGTTTCAAGTTAATTAGACGAAACAAGCAAATAAGTGCTGAACGGGTTTGCGTGAATTCTTATAAGATATATCAGGTGAGGATTTGAATATTATGCACTTCGGTAAATATATGGAGTAGATGTCGAATTTAATCTTTGTTATGTCCTGTAACATCTTTTTTATATGGTTTCCAATTACTACAATTGAGGAGTTTTATAGGATGATCTTTCAAAATATTGCGATTTGGTGTTTTGGATCTGTAAGGATTATTGTTCTGTTCTAAAACCCGAATATATAAAGTACTTTCTTCCAACAAAAGTCTTTAAACTTGGAAGCCTTTAAACTTGATTGCGGACTTTTGTCTGTGTCTAAAAGGTAGCTATACTAGGATGTCTTTGCCGAAAGGTAAAACTTTAGTTTTGTTCAATATTTGATTAACCAGCCAAGAATGGTTTTCAGTCTCGAGTCAACTGATCTGGTCAAACCATATTTAACTTGTCAGAATTTACATAGTTTGTGAGCAGGTTGTGTTTTTAGAAGGGAATTCTTCAGAGACGCATGCTTAATTATGGCAGTTGCACAACTGCGTATTGCTTTTTATTAAACTTTATGAAACATATAAATGTTCTTTTCGTATGTAATTACTGGGAAGGGAGGGGGGATAATTAACACTTGTTAATGGTTGGTACAATTTCATATATACAAGGTGGTGTTGCATTCCAATAGTCTAGGCGTAAACCTTTTGTCCTCTTCTCTTTTGATTGGCATAACTAACTGGTTGTGTTTGGATAGGCGTTTGTTTTGGGTAGACTGCGCTTGTAATCGGTTTACAAACTAATTATGTATAGGATTCAACACTGATATATTAACGTCATAACTCATTTTTATAGAAAGTGTGGAAAGCATAACATTCCTTTATACATTGCTTAATTTATTAACAATGCACTTAATTATTGTACAGACTTGTTTCAGGAAATCTAATTTTCTAGTGTGCATTTGTCACCCCATCAATTTTTACAAAATTCTCGGTGTGTACCTTTTAGTAATGCATTAGTTTAAAACAATTGCAAAAATCCTATTTTTTGAAGGTATGTTATAGGATGTACGTAATTGCAAAGTCTGTTTGCACTTTTCTCTCGATCTGGTTGAAGATGAAATAGTTGTAACCGTGCAACATAGACTGGGGATTTGTTTGAACTTGCTGTAGTTATAGTGTAAGTTAAATGAAAGAATATCAAATTTCTGGATTGAAATGTGATGTTCATTAAAATACTTACGAAAAAGGCATTAACATGCTCTATAACATTTGAATAGTGTGTGTAGATTGATTTGGTGTATGTTTAACGCAATGTATTCTTGGGTATTTATGGAGGGTTATATAAGCAAAACTATAATCCTGCATGCATAACATATATTAAGCAATCATAACTATTTAAAAGATCGTTATTGTCCTATTATAAGGGATTCTACAATGAGAAAGGATCGAAAATGCTAATCTCAATAAAAATTAAATTTGGCAATTCAGAGTGAAACGATTAACCTCTTGGGTTATTTCTGTATATTGTTAACTTTGCTTTTATGCAGTTTCAGAGGTCTAATGGGCTAACACTGCCTTTGGATCCGTTATTTTGACGTCCAGAAACTATTATTTCCGTACTACAGTCTATCTGACCTTTGTTACGCCTCCCAATTTATTCGTTCCATATGAATGTTTTTGGAATTCACCTTTTCAGAATGCAGCGTTGGATTGGTCGTGTAGCTCTCGTCGCCGGTGCTTCATCAGGAATTGGTGCAGAAATCTGCAGGGTTCTTGTCCGGCATGGAGTAAATGTTATAGGATGTGCCAGAAATATGTAGAAGTTTGAAAACTTGACAACATCGTTGTCTTTTGTTAAACCTAAAGGCAGTCTTCACGCTGTCAGGTAACCTATTTGTACTATGCTATTAAAAATAACTTTGGTTAATCAAGCTTTATTTTTCATATAAAGATAAAAGAAATGCGTGCAATTATGTTACAAAGGAAGATGTCACAAGGTTATTTCACAAACTGGGGCTCTATGTGATGTAGAATAGCGCAAAGGGAGAGGAATTTGGCCAAAGATGTTCATTTTGAAAGCTTTAAATTTCTAAAATTCTCAAAATACAGCACATCGGTTTTATTTCAGCGTACAGGAAAGTTTTAACAGTTGTAACCAGGATTTTATAAAACCTGTCCAACGTCTAGGCTGATTTCCCCATTTCACAAAATTCGCCTTAAGCTAGTTAAAATTAATTAAAATGTTTTCGTATTTCGCCGGGGTCAACAATAATTTAACATGCTTAATTGCTATCGATTTCAAAAGGAAGTCGGTTTCGGATAACTTGGTTATCAAACCAGATAAATTAGTCCGAACCGCAACTAGTCTAATTTACTTCAGTTATAAATTTTGTATATTTTTCACTTAAAATGTATCTATTCTTGCCTAGTGTAGAAGTAATTTGCATTTTAATATTTCTCCAGAGATTAATGCTTTTGTACATCAGAATTGAAACATGTCGTTAGCCGCATTTTCGTTCAATTACTATTTTAGTAAGGACACATGAGATTTCTTATGTATATACAGTGCAAACATCAAAGTTGGTTTCCAAATGACTGTGCCCAGTCTTTGGTGATAAAATTTACCCGTCGAAGGTCTGCCACTTATAACTAATTAGTCTTCCTCTGAATTTTTCATTAAATATATTTGACATATTTAAACTTTGACTGCATGTCATAGAAAGTAGGTAAACTATGTATGTTAAGCAGCTTAAAAATATTAGATAAGGTTGGATCAAAGTTCGTAAATTCTGTTGCTCATGGAGCTCTATTGCTCATGTAGTAATGACTAGGAGTTTTTAGAATGATCATGTGTTATTATAGTCTCTTCTAATCGTTAATTTTCGGATTCCTGAAATAATACAAATTTATCTACGATTCAATTACTTTCGTATTTTAATCATTCAACCTCGCGGCCTCTTCTGGGCTCTGTAAAATCGCCTGCATTTTGTTTAATCTAGAATGCATTTCTATTGCAAGCTTAAATGGACTCAACATGTAGCAGGTTGAGTTTAATTAGACTAACTGAATTTTTGTTATACCTATAGTAATTTTTAAAGACAATGAATAAAAGCGACCACATTCGTTTACAAAGAACTATACGCGAGATATTTCAGCAATTTTAATTTAGATAACTCTACATTTTATCCTGCAGTTATAAGCTATTTTACCAAATAGTTTTACATTTGGTATGAATGTCATGCATGGATTAGTGGTGTTCATTTGGATTTGGTACGAAAATGAAAAATGGAGAGAGAGAGAACCGGACTTTTGAGAAATGAATCGTAATCTCAAATCTAGCAAAATGTGCATAATAGATCCTCGTTTCTACAATTTTTGCCTGAACGCATAACGCAAATACCTATTTCTCAAAGGTGAACCGTTCTCATGAATTTAGTAATTTGGGTATTTTTAGAAGCTGACTTGGTTTTAAAGTGCATGGTTTTCTAGCGAAATATTTGTTATGCCCAATTTGCAATTCAGCAATTTTCCAAAATTAAATGTAATGTCATGAAAGAACAAATGCGAAGAGCAAGTAATATGCTGCCCAAATCGAATTAATGCAACTGCTTAGAAAATATTGTCGGATTTTCAAAATTCCTAGAGCTTAAATGTCTCTAGAATGCTGTGTTCAGAGACATTGGTGATTTTTTACATTTGTTAAATTATTTACAACATTATTATTTAAGCATTGTATTTCATCATATGTAGTCTCATAATTACGGATTTTGTCTATTTTTACGGACAATTTATTTACGGCAGCTTTTCTTCCTGAATCGTACCATAATTTATCTGCGCCAGTGATATGCTCAAATGACTAATCTAATAGTTTTGATCTAGAATTGACACGCGCACATAAACTAAATGTTTTGTTATTTAAAAATATACTTTAACATTCTTTCCAGTTTCTAGATGCGACTTGTCTCGCGAATCAGATCCTCTCGATGTTCAAAAATATTTCCGACAGTTACGGCCACATTGACATTTGCATCAACAATGCAGGATTAAATTTTGCAAGTACTCTTCTTGATGGATTGACTGAAGAGTGGAAACACATGCTTGAGGTATGTTGAGATTGCTCGTACATTTATTGCTATTGCAATAATTTTGGAAGATCAACAAATGAGAGGATTGTACCTCTTCACGTGTGACACACTTGCCTTAAGAAACCAATATTTGGCTTTAATGACTAAATTTAAAAATGTATTCATTAACTATACTATATAAAGATGGAGTTTCTAGTCTGGAATGACCATTTTTTAAATATTTATTAGTTAAAGAATAATTCAATTAACTTATTTGATGCGTTTTTCCTGCAATTGTCTTCCAAATTGAAAAATAAAATGCATTTGAAGTTTAGTTATTCCATTTACTGTTAGATGTCTGTATTTAAATTCTGCCATAGAAAATATTACCATAGCTTAATTCGTACTTAACGCAATTTGTTCCATAAATTTTCATGCCTTTGTGGTCAAAAGCTCAAATTTCGTTTAAAGAAATGGAACTAAATATTTCGTTACCTTTCTACGAGGCTACTATTCAGTGTATAGGGATATTGCATAACATTTTATTTAGAACCAAAACCTTAAATTTAAAAAAATTTGCCACTGAAAAAATGTTGAACCGTGCATAAATTTAAACATTCTATTCACTAGATCTGTTCATATTTGTTAAACACATTATCTTAATATGCATTTTGTTCGAAATCCTGTTTCGCTATGTTCGTGATCTTGTGATCAAAAAGTGCTCGTAGCATTTCTCATTCACCATTAGTTTATTTTTCCCTCCGTTATTTTTACATGGAACACTCCATAGCTCCTGGAAAAAGTTTATGGTCAATATTGCAGGAAAGACTACTGTTGAAACAATGATAAGGCAGTAATAAATGGAGCTACATATCTTGGTTTATGTATATAATATTCGATTCTAAATGTGGAACCATGCAACTATTATGAATTTTATCAATTTTTCTTCTGCAGATTGTATAATTGCTCATTCTATATATTTAGGTTAATGTTCTTGCACCTTCAATCTACTCGGGAAGCAGTTAAGTTGATGGAAGAAGAGGGCCAAATTATCAACATCAGCAGGTATAATTTAAATTGGCATATTTTGGTTAAATATTTCATGAGCTTGTAATGACAGAATTTGGAGTTATTATGATCCTGCCTTAAATTCAGTTTGTTCAAATAGCCTTTACTAGAGTTACTTGTAGTAACTTTAATATCCTATATACAAAATGAAGAATAAAGTTTAGTAAGATTAATATTTTGAGAAACTGTTTAAAACTGTTATAAAATACTGCTCAGTGTAGTGTTCAATTTCAGAAATTTTCCAAAAGCTCATGTAGATCACAAAGATGACCGCTATAGAAATATCCTTTCACTTATTGTGACTGAAAGGTCAAAGTATGCAGAGTTCGAACAAATTTCCAGAATATTTACCTTGAGTATGAGTAATTCATAACGTTATTGATTATATATTAAGAACTTATATCATTGGTGTTGGAATAGGAAACACTTCGGATTTTGCGTTCTTTAAAAAAAATTATAACTGACCTAAATTTAAAAGTTCATTGGTTTCGTTACAAATTTTACAATGTGAACTGTTAATTTTGCTAATATTTTTATACAATGTACAGCAAAAGACTGTTCCAGGCCATTAGCCAGGTAAGCCGCTGTCTATGGCGCCACAAAAGGAACAAGGCTAGATATTGGTCACGTTTTATTGTAGTTCATGGTCAAATTTAGATGCCTTATTTGAAAAATGAATATCTTGTAGCAAATAATATTGGTCATAGCTAAAAGTATATGAAATGTTGACAAACTTGGAGCATTCCTAATCTTATGAAGTACTCTCCGGTTATGTTCGATTCGTCCCAGAAGCAGATGGACTCGAAAGATCAGGAGCAAAGTCAACTTATATTTTATACCAATTAACTGGTTTTACGCACTCTGCCAGATAAACCTAGCTAGTAAACATGTAATGCATTAATGATTTTATCCTATGTCACCAGAGTGGACATATAAAGTGGTTATACAGGTAATAATTGCAGTCAAAGACAAGGCAGACTTTATGAATATATATACCATACATCGGCACACATTGGAGCAAGACTAAAGCGTTTTAAGTGTAAAGGGAGATCAGATTTAAGAGCGTCTGTTTTGAGAGCCACAGATCTTTGCATATCTCCCAAAAATTAATTCATAAACTACAAAACTGAGCCACAAGTCTTCTAAAAATTTTTATCCTAGAGAATAGTAAAGTTTCATTGCTCTTGATCGCAATCTGCAGTCTCTTCAGTATCGATATAGCCAGTCTTTGCACTGGGGCCTAAAATTACAAATTACTTAGTGACTGTATCCAAAATTATTTGGATATGTTTGCATTGTATATAGTAAAATAATTTGCAAGAATTGGGATTTTTTCAGACTTTGCTCATTTTAAGATTTTAATTGTTCAAATATTACATTTGCCGGGCACATTTAGCTAGATTAGATAATGGGGGGGGGGGGAGGGTAACATCTGGGTTCTGTGCAAGCAGAATTGTGGAAGTTCAAATATTGCCGTGATAATTTGAATGTACAGATCAATTAAACTTGGTTGATTCATTTTTCATCCTTGTATGCCATAATTAACGAGTCTACATTCAATGCACTGAAACAAATGGAACCTGAAGATAATGAAATATCCGAAGGGAGTCTCCAATCTACTTTCTCATTCATTCATATTTCAGAATTCATCTATAATGTATCAAATTATTGGATAGAAATTATCTAGCACATTATTTCCCTTACAAATTAATGAACTTGGATTTCTTGTGAAAGTTTCTTCACTTCGACCTCTCAAAATCGAACGACTTATTGCCGTTAATTTAACCCCTTCAGTAAAAAGCCAGACATATTTTCCAGCAGACTTCGCATAAATCAGTTTGCTGATGCAAATAAACTCCACATTTTGTTTAAAATTTCATTAAGTTTCCTATATGCACATGTTTTCTAGATTTTTATATAGTGTATTCTATAATTCACTGAATTAGGACTATATAAAATTCGTATCTCGAGAGAACAAATCTTAAATGTTTTGGAATCGTCTAAAATATTTTATTTACATGGAGAGAAAGTATAACGTGAACTAGACATTGGATAAGTTTAACACGCAAGATTGAGATGCTATGCCTAACTGTTAGTTTGAACCGGATGGAAGTTTCAATTTTAGTCACGATAAACTAACAAGGATTCTAAAGTAGAATTACAGGTTTATTGCAATTTTTAACTGAAGTTTTGATCAAATTGCGTTAAATTATCATTAACAGATTGGGAAATAGGAATGGATGATTATATCGCGAGTTCTCGGATAAACATGACAATGTTGTATTTGGTACCACTCATATAAAACTTGTAATTATATTCAGGCGATTATTTTTTAAATTTTTCTGTACAAATAAAGGGTTAACTGTATAATGGGTCGGTTTAAATTCACTGCAATAATTCATTGGGGGACTAAGAAGCTACCTATTCATCCTGCAATTTTATAAACTCAAGGGGGGGGGTGAAATTAGTTTTAGGATAAACTAAACTTATAAAATGTTCCCACCATTCATTTTTAAGTTAAAGAAAAGAGTTTAGAAAATGGTACAAATATTTTTGTATGGCAAATATTGAATGTTTCAAAATTCTGTTCTAATTAAAATATGCGTTTATGCAATTAAATTGTCATTCAGAAGCTGATGTATCTCATTTTTTTTATAAACTGCTTCTGTGTTATATCATTGACAACTCATTTTGTTACATTATTGGAACCGGAAAAATCTGCAATGCTAGATCAGGCGATGGACAGTGGCTCGTCAAATCAATTCATTCTTCGAATTGATAGTTTGAAATGCAGTGTGAGCTTGCATTGCCATGACGCATGATGTGGCGTTTCGCATTCTTCTGATATGAGAAACTATTTTTGGTAAATTGTCTTATACCATTCTACATTACTGTTTTACGATTATCCTAAGCAAAGATTGAAACATGGACACATTTACCAAAGACTAAAATAATTTTATTTGAAACACTTGTAGACTTTGGTCCATTTTGAAACACTCTGTACTTTAGGTCCATGGGAATAAATTCACTTTCTCATCTGTTTCAATATCAAATTTGTTTTAAGGCACCCAGTTTTGAATCTCTATTTTCTTGCACAATGCCACGATCATCCTATTCAGTAAGAGTTAAATTGTGTGAAAACCAATAAGACATGCTTTTCAAATGATAATGTAAAGTTAAATGCACTGGTTGTTGATGTTCAAATACGCCTCCATTTAATCATGCGACATGACGTTTTAAAGGGATTTTGTTGCACAATCGATGTTTTCTGGCGTGGTGGTAATTCTTGGTCGACCTTCACGAAATTTGTTTCCTACGTCTATAATGGTATTCTATAAACCAGCTGTAAATTGTTTCATTGTAAGGTGCTTAATCATAACGTCGAATTCATTCTATTGACTGTTTTCTTAACCCTTTGGCTTGGACCGTCCGACCTACCTGATGGTGTAAAGCATGTTTGAATGCCCGGTACGTTACCGCATAATAGAGATCAAAACCCGCGAGAAAGGCATCCACAATCTTTTCAGAATTACGGGCTCGCATATTTAATGTGCCCGTACTCCACGGAGTCATTTTGAGCCTATGCGGGAATCCAATTCGGTTCGTTGGTGCAATCTCCATCCGCTAACCACTGAACTGTCTCATCCAATTTGTCTGAATCATTCTTCGACCCTGACCATTTGACCTACCCTAATGTGTAAGGTATGTGTTTGGACGATCGGGAAGTCTCCAATTTAGACTGGAACGCAGTGGGGGCGGCATACGCGAGGACCTCGTTCTCCTTCACTTACCACTCTCTCGCTGAAGGACATACGGATCCATATTTAAAGTACCCGAACTCCGTGGGGACAGTTCAACAAAAACGAGCAACTCGGGTAGTCTGATTTCAATCCTCTAGTGCCAACGACTGAGCTATACCATCCCTTGCCTCATTTTGTAACTGTATTTATTAACTACGCCGTAAAAGGAATTTATAGCATTTATCATTCTTTTGCAGATGATGTTCACGTGACAATTCAAGATTTCAAAATTGTGTGCACTGAAAAGTTTCTTTTTGTATTGCCACTTCCTAAAATTGCGAGTACTGGTACTCGTAAACGGTCAAGAACAAAGATAGTTCATTGTGTAAATCTCCAACGAAGGAACAAACCTCAATCGCACGATCAAAATAGGCAATGGACGAGGTATTTTGAAAAAAATGGGGTGGGAATAATTTGCGGGTATACGAGAATTGGGAAACGTGGGTTAAGAAAGACTGAATGATTATCCGAAAGTCATGAGACGAGAACGTAAAGAAAAAGCAAGGAACAGTTATTTTCTCAGCAGTAAAATTATAAAGTAAAAGTAACAGACGGGTCATTTAAACTGGTTCCAAATGACATCCACATAACGACACTACAAAAGCTGTCAAAAGGGTTAGAAAAGGCAATCTCATTGTTCAGTCTCTGAAAAAATCGGACATGTCTACCCGCAGGAGCATGCGAGTTTTGTAAATATTTCCCCGCAGAAACAAACATTTCGATTTCGCGCAATGTCAGTGAATGCGTTGATGGCGGGAATGGGAATATGTTTTTGGCAGTGGAGAACAGTGTGTGGGGAGGAAGTGGAACTACGCCAAAGCTATGATGGGTCGAAATTAGAACTAAAAATAAAATTTGTAAATATTTCGGTATAATTAATAGGCTCTGTTAATGTCTTTAGTACAAATTTCGAAAATTTATCTAAAACTCATGTTTTACTTAATCCGTTCGTCCCGAAAGTCAAGCCGCCTACGTTCAGATTGAAATCATGCTACCATATCTTTTTACATTTTATAGAAAGTGATCCTATCCAGGCACACATCGTGAGAAAAATAGTTAATGTTTATTCAAAGGTGCTCAATATGTTGATCCGTTAAAATAGAGATTTTGCCTTTCAACACCATGATAATACTTGGATACGAAATCTGGATAGATTTTAACAAAGTTTAAAAACTATTTCTTAAATTCAAAAGTATATTTTAATTTTGAAAAAACAGTAAAGCCGATCAATTGCAAGTGTGGTGCTTATTCGCGCGCACAAGCTCTCTTTAAATGATATTGCAAATGAGTTGGGTCTTAATGTGTTAATCTTCATAATCCCAATCTGTGGAAACTATACTTATCTGAACTGGTACGAGGAAGTAAATATTAGTGTTGCAGGAAAAAATGTATTCCAGCAAATAGAATGCAGCCATAGTTTTACTTTCTAGTACGGGAAATATATATTGTCTAAAGACTGCAATTTTCCGTACTTATCATAATTGAGGCAACTTTATACCTTACATTAAATTATATGGATTATGAATTATTCGGAATTGTTTTTAACGCTAAATTTAATTTTTAGCCTTTGTGATCGCGAAATTCCCAAGAATTCTCATGACATGCACTTCTTCTGTGGTACAAAGTCTATGATTACAACACTCACCAAAGGTTTACGACTAGAAGTCAAGCCCAATATTAGAGTATCGGTAAGAGTAATCAACATTTGCTTTCATTTTGATTTTATAAATTATATTTAGAAATGTAATTTTCAAGTTGTGTTGAAATTTGATTTACTTGCAAATTTAATATTTTCTCTCTAAACCAGTGTATAAAGAACTCTATTTTTAGTGATTCGGGCATCTATGAGGGAATTCACTTTCGTTACCTGCCATTTGATTTCCTCTTTTAACGAAAGTCCCGAATGTAACGAGCATATGAATAACATAACTCGGTAAATTAAAAAAATATTAGGGGTAAAATATTCTGGTTTGCCTTTCTGAATGCTCGTATAATTAGAAGCCTCATCGTAAGATCTTTGCCTTGTATACCCACGAGAAATGTCCCAAAACAAGACTTTAACCAGTAGCAGCTGCAGAGTTGAAAATGTATTATGGCTAGAGTTCCTCCAAATAGGTTTGGTAAAAATTCAGGAGGAATGTTTTAAAGGAATATTCTTGGAAGAAAATTTTTGAAAAGAGTTCGTAAAATATGGTACTTTTATCTTGATTGAAAAAATTTGATTCAGCGGTGACCACGAGCTTCTGTTCCGGTTGGAATCTCAAGCATTTCATATTCCTCTTGAAGCCTTTTAGGGTATGGTCTTTAAACTTTTCTGTGCATGCCCACTTCTTATTTCCTGGATATTTTTTGTAAAGAAAGTCTTACGAGGTGGGCAGTTATACCATGATCTTGCTGTATTTCCAAACTTTCATCACAATGGTAAAAACAATTCAACAGATTCGGTAATTTAATGATTTTGCAGCACTAGGCATAGATTTTCGCAGAACTTCTTATACGTGGCGTTCTCAAAGCTTTATCTGCTACCGGTATTATCCAGAATGCAAAAGCTGGAAGAGTCGGCGAGTTTTATTGTGAAAAAATGATCCAACAATTCATATAAAAATCATGGATGTATTATTTGCACCCAAATGTAGTAATATTTTGAATGTTTAAGTTAATATGAAAGAGTATTAATATATTGGCTATACAAAATTGTCTTGATGGTATAAATTATTCGAGTTCATAGACAAAGGACATCGCAAAGTTTTCTTTGACTTGAGAGTAAATTTCCCATCTTCGGTAAAATGTTTAGATTTTATTGATGTAATGAAGGGGAAAATGCAAATGTTTTAGGTTAATTAGAAAACTGTGGTTAGGTTAATTAGAAAACTATGGTTAGGTTTAATTGGCGGGTTCAAAATTTCAATAAACTAAATTTGGAGTGGGATTTGAAACGGACACGAGCATAGCCTAAATCAATAATCTTCAATTTTGCAGTCACAAAGACTTTATTGAAATATTCCACCTTTTTTAAAACATTACAACAAAGTTGAAAGTATTTGACTTTGTTCATTCTGTCTGTCCATTAACACGATAATTACCGTAAAAATGACTTAAATCAAAGTGAAATTTTATTATGTTGTTCAGACGGTCTCTAGGACCTATATAGTAATATAAATGAATATTACCCAATTAGTTTTGGATTGCACTAGGGTTGAATAAATGATATGTATTAAACCCTAAGGGACCAAATTTTTTAAGCGGATTTATAATTCACAAATTGCTTCGAAAATTTTAGGTAATATTCAAATTATTCCATAATATATTTCAGAAAAATATATTCAGTAGTTTTAAATAATTGCACCTCTTATATGAAGCGATCACGTGACCATGATATGAAAAGATCACGTGACCCACCTCAAAATAAAATGACATCTATCTTGTCTCAAAATTGTGATTTTTAAGTTCTTTTTAATTCATATTGAGTGTTGTATTCGTCCTAAAACCGCATTATTTTTCCTTAAATTCTGTGCATCTACATACTAAAACAACGCAATAATATATTTGAGTTTAAATGATCATCCAAATTTGATTATTTCAATAACGAAGCCGATTTTTCACTTATGCAAAATAAAACGCATTCTACATATTTTGCTATTCATAAGAATTGCTGTATTTTTTAACGCAAATGTATTTAGCTCATGGAGTCTGCATAGCTGATATGAAAGAAATATTCATTGATTTTAGAGGACGATTTTTTCGATAAAGTTTTAAGCATAGATTAATTATTTGTAGCTCCATGGTCTTAAGTTTTTAAATAAACTAAATTATTTTAGAGTACTGTGAAATAAATGATTGGGAAAATGTTATGAATGAAATGCTGCTTTTATAGAGCAAGGCGTGTTATTTTTCTATGACGTTATTTGAATGAATGTCGGTTGTTTTCGATGAAGTTTTCAAATATAATAAATTAATGTAGTATTGTGATAAGTTTCAAAATATTACTTGGGAATATATTGCATTTTAGAGATGTTTAAATAAAATTGCATTGAAGTTGGAAAGTGTTTCATAATCAATGCTTTAAGCATGATTGATCTTTCTTGTTAAATAGTTTATCTTTATTTCTAAAATGAAATAAATCGAGAAATCTGCAATTTTCAGATATATCGATATCATTCTAATCTTGCTACAGGAAAATAGTCTTACTTGGGTTGATTAGCAGGATTGATTATGTTGAAAAGGTGCGAGAATTAACAATTGAATATTGGAATGCTGTATAACAAAACGGGGCGTACTGCGGCTGAAGTGACTAGTTAAAATCAAAGCAATTTTCCTTTTCATTGGGTTAATGAATATGTAAAATTATTCATCCATACGTCAGTGGAGTGTTTTATATTCGAGGGGGCAAAACTTAAATTGTAAAATGTAGTACAGTAATTTATAAATATAGTGCAGATAATTGCAGTCGGGTAGGTGGGGGTAAAGAGTCTTAAAAAATCCCATTCGTAGTACCAAATGTATAACACGGACAGCTTAAAGCTGAAACTATAAATATTGATGAAATGAAAGAACTGACCCACGATCCTAAGTTTTAACAATTTGGCAAATAAGTAAAGGCAAACACTTCTAAATTAGTATGTAAAATGGTAGCTTAATTATTTTGAATAAGACTGCACAAATTTGAAATCACGAGCAAAACTGAGCATATCTGTTAATCCATAAAATAGCAAGATTTTACTTTGAGTTAATATTTAATGCAAAATTAACCCCTGCAGCTATTAATATTGCAATAATCTAAGATTAATATACATGACGAACATGCATCAAATTTAACGTGTAGGGTGCCATAAAACTATTCGCAACTGATGTGATGACGGATTGTTGCAATTGCTTTAATTGAAGCATCGCTTAATAATGCAAATTCTATTTAATTTTGTTTGTAATTCTTAGTGCATCAGTCCGGGATCGGTGAAAACGAATTTTGTGGAAACTTGCTGGGGCTCCGAAATGGCCAGCAAGGTGTACAGAGATAACAAGTATTTAACACCCACAGACATCGCAGAAGCAATTGTCTTCATCTTGAAATCGCCCCCACATGTAGAAGTAACAGAGTTACTTATGCGAGCTGTGGAAAGAACTTCATAGAAGACTATTTGTGGAGTATTTGTGCAAGAGTATCCTGTTAACCCCCAAACAATTGTCAGTAACCTTGGTGTAAGATGTTAATATGTAAACATATTTACAAATAAATTATTTTATACTAGAAATGTGAGGTTCTGTATTGCACAAGCTACATGAAATAGACTACCGCCATCGTTGAAACGTTAAAGTGTTTAATCTATAGATTAACGTCATATTTTAATGTCAAATGTTATTACTGGATCCTTTAACTTGAGGGCATTTGCCTTATTGCATCTAGTGCCACTTGGTGCATTTTTCAAACTTATTTCTATAATACCCTTTCTGCCGCCTTATTCACTAAATTGAAAACCAAATAATTTTGAAGGTGCAACTTTTAAAACCAGCATTGCCAGGCAAATATTTCTGGTCAAAATGGCGTTTTGTACTACTTTTAGGAAAAGAGAGAGTAGAGAATGAAATTAGTTTTTGTACTTCTGCTGACATTTCACGCTACCGATAGTTCAAACCCTGCATACGGTTATAATAAAAACTACTGAGAAAATGTACGCCAGTAATTATGAAACTTTTATTGGAAATAAAGATACTTTAGTGCTAGTAAATACCAGTTGTTATATAAAGTCCTCGAAAGGAATTTTAATAAATGACTAGATTCTAATCAATGCGTTGTCAAAAGATCAAAGTAATTTGATTTTTCAAAATTATCTGGAGTGGTTTTTCTTTAAAATTTTAATTCATTTTGATTCTAAATTAAGTATAAAGGATATTTTGAATACTCTGGTTTCTTTACAATTCATGGTATGTGCAATGAGAAGTACTTGGATATGGTAAGAATTCTCAATCTCCTCATACAAATTCGTTACTGTCTATTCCAGCCTATGCGCACAGTATTTATCGCAGCCAACAAAGTTGGTTTTTCCTGTAATGATTTAAGTCATCAGTTTCGAAGAGGGAATTTCTTAAATTTAACAAATTTTCAACTTCCATTAGTTTTTAAGCCATCCCTCACCGACCAAATGCTCACAAACTAGGAAAGATTGACATATTTCCAAATGCGAGGACTTTGAGGGGGGGGGGGGAGGGGGGTAAGCTTTCTTTATATTTAATTTCACATACTATATTATAATTTAATGCTTTATACATTAAACTGGTTTAGTCTAAGTACTTTCAGACCCATGTACGTATCTCTAAAAATGAAGTTATATGCTGGTGTCCAAATCCTAAACCAGCAGTTGGAAGGCAGGCGATTCCATCGAAATTAACTAGATCTTTATCCCTACTTTTGAAATTGTTATTAAAATATTACTTATCGCTAACTCTAATAGAAAATGTGGGTCTGTAGCGGGAAATGCAAGCTTCGTATGGCTATGAAATTTGGTACGTAGGTATTTCAGAACCCTCGGCGTCTTTTAATACGAACTAGCATTTTTGTTTTTGGCTTAATTTGCGATATTCATCGCCATGGGTTTCCAAATGCTTGATCTAAACGTCTGATCTTGAAACTGCGATATAACTGCAAATTGACTGGCAATCTAGTATTTTAATTCAACACCAGTTCTTTTAAATATTCAATTTTGAAGCAGTGTGCAATATTTACTGGAGTCATCCGTTCATTACAAGAGTGAATTTTTAGCAAGCAATCTCATACCTACAGAAGTGACGCATGAAAAGGAATCATGCTGTACATTATTTGCGCATGCACATAATGGGTGTGTTTTTGGAATAGGACTGGGGAAGCGTCCTGATGGTTGACCATGTCGCTTGCTTCAGCTTCATGAGCTATCAAAATGAGATTCTCATTGACTTGAACACAATACTCATTTTTCAAATATCTTGCATTTAGGCACCCGACATTTATTAAAGACCAGAGTAACATGAGGCGATTTGTTATAGTTGGTACATAACATTTTAAATTAAAAATAGGTGTAATAAAAACTCGTATAGGTTGTTGTTGAGACCCAGACTGTCCGACCTGCCAGAAAGGTGTAAGGTAACCATTTGGACGGCCGGAAACTCGGTATAGGTGTAATAACTCGTTAATTGAAATTAAAGTTTCATTGCTAAATTATTTTATAGATGTTATTAGATTTTTTACGATATTAATTAAAGCTTTAAATTATTTTGGATTTAAATTAAATTTTTATAAAAGATCCAATTTTTATATCAAAATATAGTCTGCTTTATTTCTCGAAAATCAAAACTGGTGCTGAATAGTAGCTTTTATAAAACTGTTGATACGATTAAATGCATCCAATTCCTTTAAGCTAAGATAGACTGCTCTTTTACAGTAGTTTGATTGCTTCCACCAAGTGAAAGAATTTTTCTTGTAGTTTCTCTCGAAATCATGGAGTGTCGAGACTTTTTTTTCAGAACCTGCTGTTGAGGGTGCGATATTTGAGATATTAGAATTTTGAAAGAGATTCAGGATTTTGAATGTTACTAATACTCTCCAGTATTCGCGGATAGTATTCATCCATATCTATTATCACATAGAATATTTTTCAGTTAATAAATCGTTCCGAAATTAAAATACTGTGTTAAGTGCAACATAAAACAGTTGATTAAAAGTATAAATCTGCTTTGTAGGCAGAAACAACATCCACTTTCAGGATTAAAAGATGGAGCATACTCACCAGCGAGAGCTAGAAGGCGTCTGTCAATAAATAGTCCATTACTTAGTCCAGGAAGGACACCGTTGAAAAGAAAAATGGAAAAGCAGAAAACTTGGGAGGACGGAAAATAACACTGGAAAGAATCAAAACGCCTTCAATTTTTAGTGAATAAAGCTATGGACGTAAATACCTTATGCTAAAATAAATATACAAATTCCGAAACCGGTTATTTTCTAAAAACCTATAAGTCAACTAGCTTTGAAATACATGTGAAAAGATTGGTATTTTATTACCAAGTATTTTAGTTTAACCAGTAAAACACCGGTTCTCGTTAGATCACCGAAGTCAAACAGCATAGAGCGCGGTTAGTACTTGGGTGGGTGACCACCTGGGAACACCGCGTGCTGTTGGCACATTTCGGGCGCGGTAACCCGGTGGTTTGCGCGCTGGATTTGCACGCTGCCACAACTGCCGCAGTGTTCATGTGGAGTACGATCACGTTAAATATGTGGGTCCGTAAGTCCTTCAGACAGGTTGGTGGTAGGGAAGGAGGGTATGGTCCCCGTGGATGCCTCCCCCACTGGGTTCCGGTCTAAATTAGGTGGCACTTCCCGGCCGTCCAAACAGTTACCTTACACCTTTCTTGTAGGTCGGACGGTCTGGGTCTCAACAGTTTAACCAGTTTCATAACTTTCAGTTTTTCATATTCTTTATTGTTTCACAAGATTTTAATCAAATGTTTATTCGGTAACTAAAGAAGTATTTCAGTTAATTTTAAATGGCAGTTAGAACAAATTTATGTGAATAGTTTTCACGGAAGGGAAACGTTGAATTTTTCAATGATTAATGAACGCAGTAAAATATGCACTTACGGTGTGATATAGAATTCCAAATGTTCTGTAGAATAGAGTTTTCTAGTTATATATTTTAAGGGTGAAAACATTTTTTGCAGTTATGTTTGGATTTGATTATTTTAGTTTTGCTGTTACTTAGCACACGAGAACATTTTAACTATGAGCTCTTATAGGCTTTAACTATGAGCTCTATGTGTTCTTATAGGTTACTTGCACGGTAGGACAGAGTTTAAACTCTTCAAAACTAGTTTATCAGAGTAACATGAGACTGGAAGGTAAGAAATTATCGAATTTCCTCTTACTGAGTACAAACCTTTAGAATGCCCAGACATTGCATATAATGCTGAAAGTGATGTGTCAAAATATAAAATTCTTGGAATTTCACACATATCCTAGGCATTCGAACATTTTAACTATGAGCTCTTATAGGCTTTAACTATGAGCTCTATGTGTTCTTATAGGTTACTTGCACGGTAGGACAGAGTTTAAACTCTTCAAAACTAGTTTATCAGAGTAACATGAGACTGGAAGGTAAGAAATTATCGAATTTCCTCTTACTGAGTACAAACCTTTAGAATGCCCAGACATTGCATATAATGCTGAAAGTGATGTGTCAAAATATAAAATTCTTGGAATTTCACACATATCCTAGGCATTCGAACATTTTAACTATGAGCTCTTATAGGCTTTAACTATGAGCTCTATGTGTTCTTATAGGTTACTTGCACGGTAGGACAGAGTTTAAACTCTTCAAAACTAGTTTATCAGAGTAACATGAGACTGGAAGGTAAGAAATTATCGAATTTCCTCTTACTGAGTACAAACCTTTAGAATGCCCAGACATTGCATATAATGCTGAAAGTGATGTGTCAAAATATAAAATTCTTGGAATTTCACACATATCCTAGGCATTCGAACATTTTAACTATGAGCTCTTATAGGCTTTAACTATGAGCTCTATGTGTTCTTATAGGTTACTTGCACGGTAGGACAGAGTTTAAACTCTTCAAAACTAGTTTATCAGAGTAACATGAGACTGGAAGGTAAGAAATTATCGAATTTCCTCTTACTGAGTACAAACCTTTAGAATGCCCAGACATTGCATATAATGCTGAAAGTGATGTGTCAAAATATAAAATTCTTGGAATTTCACACATATCCTAGGCATTCGAACATTTTAACTATGAGCTCTTATAGGCTTTAACTATGAGCTCTATGTGTTCTTATAGGTTACTTGCACGGTAGGACAGAGTTTAAACTCTTCAAAACTAGTTTATCAGAGTAACATGAGACTGGAAGGTAAGAAATTATCGAATTTCCTCTTACTGAGTACAAACCTTTAGAATGCCCAGACATTGCATATAATGCTGAAAGTGATGTGTCAAAATATAAAATTCTTGGAATTTCACACATATCCTAGGCATTCGAACATTTTAACTATGAGCTCTTATAGGCTTTAACTATGAGCTCTATGTGTTCTTATAGGTTACTTGCACGGTAGGACAGAGTTTAAACTCTTCAAAACTAGTTTATCAGAGTAACATGAGACTGGAAGGTAAGAAATTATCGAATTTCCTCTTACTGAGTACAAACCTTTAGAATGCCCAGACATTGCATATAATGCTGAAAGTGATGTGTCAAAATATAAAATTCTTGGAATTTCACACATATCCTAGGCATTCGAACATTTTAACTATGAGCTCTTATAGGCTTTAACTATGAGCTCTATGTGTTCTTATAGGTTACTTGCACGGTAGGACAGAGTTTAAACTCTTCAAAACTAGTTTATCAGAGTAACATGAGACTGGAAGGTAAGAAATTATCGAATTTCCTCTTACTGAGTACAAACCTTTAGAATGCCCAGACATTGCATATAATGCTGAAAGTGATGTGTCAAAATATAAAATTCTTGGAATTTCACACATATCCTAGGCATTCGAACATTTTAACTATGAGCTCTTATAGGCTTTAACTATGAGCTCTATGTGTTCTTATAGGTTACTTGCACGGTAGGACAGAGTTTAAACTCTTCAAAACTAGTTTATCAGAGTAACATGAGACTGGAAGGTAAGAAATTATCGAATTTCCTCTTACTGAGTACAAACCTTTAGAATGCCCAGACATTGCATATAATGCTGAAAGTGATGTGTCAAAATATAAAATTCTTGGAATTTCACACATATCCTAGGCATTCGAACATTTTAACTATGAGCTCTTATAGGCTTTAACTATGAGCTCTATGTGTTCTTATAGGTTACTTGCACGGTAGGACAGAGTTTAAACTCTTCAAAACTAGTTTATCAGAGTAACATGAGACTGGAAGGTAAGAAATTATCGAATTTCCTCTTACTGAGTACAAACCTTTAGAATGCCCAGACATTGCATATAATGCTGAAAGTGATGTGTCAAAATATAAAATTCTTGGAATTTCACACATATCCTAGGCATTCGAACATTTTAACTATGAGCTCTTATAGGCTTTAACTATGAGCTCTATGTGTTCTTATAGGTTACTTGCACGGTAGGACAGAGTTTAAACTCTTCAAAACTAGTTTATCAGAGTAACATGAGACTGGAAGGTAAGAAATTATCGAATTTCCTCTTACTGAGTACAAACCTTTAGAATGCCCAGACATTGCATATAATGCTGAAAGTGATGTGTCAAAATATAAAATTCTTGGAATTTCACACATATCCTAGGCATTCGAACATTTTAACTATGAGCTCTTATAGGCTTTAACTATGAGCTCTATGTGTTCTTATAGGTTACTTGCACGGTAGGACAGAGTTTAAACTCTTCAAAACTAGTTTATCAGAGTAACATGAGACTGGAAGGTAAGAAATTATCGAATTTCCTCTTACTGAGTACAAACCTTTAGAATGCCCAGACATTGCATATAATGCTGAAAGTGATGTGTCAAAATATAAAATTCTTGGAATTTCACACATATCCTAGGCATTCGAACATTTTAACTATGAGCTCTTATAGGCTTTAACTATGAGCTCTATGTGTTCTTATAGGTTACTTGCACGGTAGGACAGAGTTTAAACTCTTCAAAACTAGTTTATCAGAGTAACATGAGACTGGAAGGTAAGAAATTATCGAATTTCCTCTTACTGAGTACAAACCTTTAGAATGCCCAGACATTGCATATAATGCTGAAAGTGATGTGTCAAAATATAAAATTCTTGGAATTTCACACATATCCTAGGCATTCGAACATTTTAACTATGAGCTCTTATAGGCTTTAACTATGAGCTCTATGTGTTCTTATAGGTTACTTGCACGGTAGGACAGAGTTTAAACTCTTCAAAACTAGTTTATCAGAGTAACATGAGACTGGAAGGTAAGAAATTATCGAATTTCCTCTTACTGAGTACAAACCTTTAGAATGCCCAGACATTGCATATAATGCTGAAAGTGATGTGTCAAAATATAAAATTCTTGGAATTTCACACATATCCTAGGCATTCGAACATTTTAACTATGAGCTCTTATAGGCTTTAACTATGAGCTCTATGTGTTCTTATAGGTTACTTGCACGGTAGGACAGAGTTTAAACTCTTCAAAACTAGTTTATCAGAGTAACATGAGACTGGAAGGTAAGAAATTATCGAATTTCCTCTTACTGAGTACAAACCTTTAGAATGCCCAGACATTGCATATAATGCTGAAAGTGATGTGTCAAAATATAAAATTCTTGGAATTTCACACATATCGTAGGCATTCGATCAATTGCCAAAAGGCAAATCGGCAAAGTAAAAATACTCCCGGCAGTGTTTCCAAGGCGCAACCTAATGTCTGCCAAGATTTTGTGAGGTGCACTCGCAAATGTCGAAATTTGAAGGGTTTTGTATGAACAAGGTAGTTAAGTTGTTGAGACTCAGACCGTCTGACCTACCAGAAAGGTGTAAGGTAACTGTTTAGACGGCCGGGAAGTACTACCCAATTTAGACCGGAACCCAGTGGGGGAGGCATCCACAGGGATCGTACCTTCCTTCCCCTACCACCAATCTCTCGGAAGGACTTACGGGTCCACATGTTTAACGTGATCGTACTCCGCATGAACACGGCGGCAGTTGTGGCAGCGTGCAAATCCAGCGCGCAAATCATAAGGCTACCGCGCCCGAAATGTGCCAGCAGCACGCGGTGTCCTCAGGTGGTCACCCACCCAAGTATTAACAGCGCCCGATGCTGGTAGACTTCGGTGATCTAACGAGAACCGGTGTTTTCTGCACGGTAGGGCCGTTGGCATCAAGGTAGTTAAGTGTAATTCAAACTATCTTTCCAGTCTACCTGGTATCAACAAGCAGTTCCGCACTGGTCTTTTTCTCTTTGTGTAGAAAATTGCTGCATCTTGCATTTTTACATGCAAGTACAAAACGTATCTTTTCAATAAAATCTTTTTCAAACTTTGCCGAAATAGTATTTGTCATTCATTTTAATGCCTAGGTATTCTATACAATGCCTAGGGAAAATATTAAAATAAAACTAACTTTTTATACGTTGCTTAAAAACTTTATAGAATATCTAGACATTCAATACAGATTCAGATATTCACACTTTACAGGTAACGCACACGCATATAATATATCTCTATAATATACATATGTGGGGTCGAGTCCTGCGGTGATTACCTCCTGCTTTATACGTCAACAGTGTTTATGCAATGAAAGAAGGCACACTTGTAGTGATTTAGCTTGGTGGATATGTAAGGTGTGTAGGCATTCTGAAAACTTATCACTCGCTTCTATCATGGACAAAAGGAGCGATTTACCAGATTTGAAAAAATAGATGATTATCGGGTTTGGGCCCATAGGTGGCAGTATTTCCGAAACGTCGCAGTTTGTGAAATGTTCGCGTGCTGCTGTGGTTAGTGTATTATTGCCAGTGGAGAAATGGCACCAATGCAATTAAGCGAAATTGAAACTGCGGAGCATCAGGTGCTATTGATGCGGGAGGTGAAATTCGGCTCTGAAGGTTCGTGAGGGCCGATCGCTTTGCTGCAGTGAATCGCTTTGCTGCAGTTCGCTTGTGATCGCTTGTGTTGCTTGTGATCCTTGTGTTGCTTGTGATCGCTTTGCTGCAGTTCGGCCCCCACGGCGGCCGAATTAGGGGCGGCCATTTGGAAGTGAAATTATGTGTAGTAAGAATGACTTTTGTGGTCGTATTAAAAAAAAATTGAAATTGAACCAATTTTGTGCCACTTTAATGTAAATGAATTAATGTACTCTTTTAGATAGTATTAAAACATTAAAAGGATAAAAAAACTCGTTTTTCTCCCAAAATTATATCTTTTTTGAAGCAATGTATAGTTCTGCTTGAAAGTACTAAGCTCAAACACTTACTAGATTACTAGATTTTATACAATTTGCAGCTGGGTGCAGCCTGCATTCCCTGAGGCTGACGACCTCGTTCCCCCAAACACTGGAAAAAATACAAGGGGCGATTCTCAGAATTTGTTCCTGCTTCCAAATTCAAATTGTAAACACATGGATGCGGTCTCTATGATCGCACTTCTAAAAGGACAGGAGGGAGAAGATTAGTCCAGATGGTCATTATTTTGGTCATCTACCATTTTACCTCATTTGGGCATTGAGCCTAGCAGGAGGCCATTGCAGTTGCAGATAACACAGTGACTAGAAGTAAAAAGCTACTTCTTGGTATTCAGAGTGTTGTGTTATGATGCTGCTGTGCAAGATTCACAAATTCATATTCGTGAAATATGGCTTCTTTTAAGTATTCGGGTAACTTTTTTTTTCAATTATTTAAAATATTTTCGTAAAATTTCTTAATTGACTGTGTCTTTTGTTGATTTTTAATGTGTTTTAACAAATAAAATAAATTTGCTGAATTTAGTCTATGGCATTAGCCCCAGAATAATACTGATAAAAGAATATTTTTTTTTCACGTTTTTATCCAAAATAATATCTATAGGCCCCATGGCTGTTCTATGAAAAATCTTCAGACGCAATAGCAAATAATTAAGCAACGGTGTAAAATGATCTTAATTTTGTACATTTTTTAGTTTCATTGCAAAATGATAGAAAAAGAAATGGTATAAAAGGTTTTTGCGAAGCAAAATATTCCGTTATGAATATTTGCATAAAAGTGGAAAAGTTGTTTCTAAATTGTTAGAGCTGTTTTATAAATTAATAAATTTATTCTATAGACCCAGTCTGCGAATTTGACAGATTCTTTTGCTCATGCATACAAATTTCTGTCTAGATATACGTTCAATAATCTGTAAATATTATTTTAATTTTGCATAATTACACTTTTAGTTATAATTATAGTGCAATACACTTTTAGGTAAAATGTTAAGTAAACAATCTTAAAATTTGTAATATACATTATGATATTGTGATTTTTTTATTTCTACTCAATCAATTCATTACCCCTATCCCCATGTTCTAGTCAACTTAAAACATTCGAGTTATTATTATTCTTATATAAAGTTTTATTGTATGATATGCGGTATTGCTTTGTCCATTTTTTTTTCAAAACCCAGAATAAAATGAAATACTGACCCTCCTCTTTTCCAAAGAATGGAAATTCTTTATTACCCCACTCGAAATTCACATTTTTTAATCTCTCCCCCCCTTCCCCCCTGTTTTTGAATTAATTTAGAAGCATTTGGGTATTTCCCTGTGTTTCTGTTGGGCCAATGTATCTCTAAATTCTTTCCATATGTTTTCGTTTATTATCTTTTACAAAATTACTAAAAAAATATTGAGTTTTTTACCGCCTTGTCCTCAATAATTGCAAATATGATCCCCCCCCCCCTCTTAGTTTTGTGATGCTTTTTATCTTTTGGCAGAAAAATGGAATATTTTTTTATTTTTACTCCCCTCCCCCTTTCCTTCCTTATTGTTATCCCCCTTTATAAGTATTTTTCGTGACTTTGGATTAGGTTTTGTATCTTCCAATATTTTTTTATTTATTTTCATTCACTTGTCACAAACTCAGGGACATTTTAAACATTACATTTCTATCGTCTTCACCCCCAGTGAATCTATAATAAAAAGAAGAATCTGTCTGTTTGTCTGTCCACAGTAGCGCGCGATATCTACCGCACTGAATTTTTTCACACAGTCGCATCTCCGGCCACACATTTAGCTGCCATAAGCTTCAACACAGTCGCATCTATACCTGAACTAATGCATCTCGAAGGCCTTTTTAAAAATTTAAATTAGATTTTTAAAGAAATTTTTAAATTCTAAAATCAGTTAATCTCCAGCTACCGATATGGTCTAGCAGCTACATTCGCGATTTAACAGTTACAGAACCTCCAGTCATCGATATGATCTAACAGCAACCCATACGATTTAACAGCTACCGTAACGATCTAATGCCACGTTCATCTCCTACAGGTTATTAATCTTTCATTCATTTATTATTTGCATTACGGAGAGCCTGTATTTTCTTTTTACTTTGCGGTAAGCGTACTGGTAATTTGTCGTCGGTTTATGATTTAAAGAAAATTGAGTAGTGTTATCTGTAAATGTATTATTTAAGTAGCGGGGGTTTATTTACGTCCGAGTCAACGCTGAGTAATTCGTTCCATTGATAAAAACAACTGTTAAATTCGTCAAGGCGTAAAACTTTCTTGTAATTTGGCTAGTATTCCATTATTCTGTATCTGTGTCCCTACAGGATTTGAATCACATTTTAGAGGGGCTACAATGGACAATAACAAACAGCTTCGAAATAGGATTTCAGGTTTTTATCTGCGAAATCAGAAACGCAATAAATTAAAATGTTTTTGTGTTTTTAATCTAGTATTTAAATATTAGCTATTTAAATAAATTGCTGATAATAACCTGTAAAATTCTGAATTGTCCTGTTATATTATATATTTGCTTTTTAGGGATTGAAATGCTTTTCCTTTATCTCTCCCCTTTCCAAATTTGTTCATGAGATAATTTGTTTGATTTGTTTATAATGTATCACTGTAAAATGTACAAATAATTCATAAGATTTATGTAATTCCAAATTCAAATTTTATTAGAAAAAATAAGGGTGAGGGCAACTTTCATGGCCGGCCCTACATGCAGTGCAGTAAGTTACTTCTGACTCCTGATAAATTCAGGAAAATATAATCGGCGATGGCTCCAGTTCAATGGAGCTGAAATTGTTTTAAGTGAATTATATATTGGTAAGATAAAATTCCAGTAAAGTTCAATAAGTTTATTCGATTTCTTCAGATTTATTTGTTTCGTTTACAGGCTTGCAAAGCAATATAAATTACTAGCTAACTATTTATAGATAGCTAGCGCTTTTAGTTTTCGCCCTGATTTCATCTGAAAATTCCGACAATAGACTCCACTTTAATATATTCGATTATTTTACTAACTTGATTTGCGGTATAAAAATTAAACTTACTGACCAGATTTTATATTCTAGCTAATCTATAAACTTGCGGCACATAAATACGTATTTGAGTACGTATATTTCTATTAAAAATAGTGAGTAATTAAAAAAAATAAGCACGTTCTATGCACTGCGAAATGGCATTTAAAAGATCACGCAATATCACGTGATATTCGAAACAACACCTGATTGGTTAAAAAATGTCACCTGACATAGCACGAAACGGCATCTGATTGGTTAAAAAATGTCACGTGACACTTTTGCATGTCATCATATGTTAGATCTTAGATAAGATAAGCTCTCATTTTAGTATTGTAGTATCGTTCATTTCTAGTTTGGATGGATGACGGCTGGTGAAGATCTCATTCTGTAAGTTTATTTTCATGTTTTTGCTAACTATTCTTGTATATTCTGTGTGATGTGGTAAGCATATCCGCTAAAGATATAAAAATATACAAAATTTTCCTATGTATTTAATGATAGTGTGATTAAAAATTATGAATTTTAACTAATTTTTGTACATATTTCCACTTTATGGTTTCGAAGATGAATAAAATAATGTAGTCAGTATCCCACGTAGATAACAATTGCGCTTGGCACAAACCGATGTTGTGCGATTCATTGAAAATTACAAGTTCTAACCCCTTCATGTCTTATCTTATGTAATCTATTTGCACACGACACTCGATTTAGGTCACGTGATTAGTCTTATGACGTAACCTGATCAGTCATTTCAACCTTGTGTGTTGCGTGGATAGGTTCGGTTCGTTCATAGCTGTGACAAATTTATAGTATTTTAAGATCTTAGTGTTTTAAAAATAAATCTTATACTGTGAATGTGGTACTTGGATGATGCTATCTGCAAGTAATGTCTAAAATTCAAAGTATGCCATCACTCGAACAGTTAATTTCTAGTGGAAATAGTGTGGAGTTGTCGGTTCCTGTCCTAGATGAAGCAAAATCTGTGGATATCGTCTCAAATGTGATTAATTCACCTTCATCAAACTTTGTGGTGGATTGGTTAGACACCTATCTTATGTCTTCCATACCCCCAGCAGAAACATCCACCACTGCCGATTCACAAGTCCTCACCGAGGTCGGAACCTCATCTCAAGATCTGCTTTCTTGTGCTCTAACACACAGCGGAGTGTTAGTCCCCACTACAGAATCTGTTTCGACTGAATCTACTTCTTCAGATTCCGTGCAAGATGCGCTCCGTCGTTGGCATTTAGGTTCTGGTGTCTATGTATATTTGAAACTTCGCCATGAGAAGCTAAAAGTGCATATATGGAGATATATCTCTAACGAACGAAATGAACTAGTGCCTACGCGTGAATGGGTTACATTGTCACCTGCTACTTGGAGTGAATTTTCACAAAAATTGTGGTCGTTCAATAGTCTATATGCGGATACCTCTTTCGTCAGTCGCAATGAGTTGTTCTGTTTCAATGACAATGGAAAACTTCATTTACAGAAGATAATTCAATTATATGATTCAAAATTTTGTCTAACGCAGTGTCATATTATCTTAGATAAAAATCAAATAGCATGTTTAATGAATTGTGTCAACAACATTAGTATGGAACTTCGAGAAAGTATATTTCTAGAGTGGCTTCCTGCTCAAATATTAAAAATAAAGGACACGATAACCTTTCTACCATCAGTTATTTGTGACAAAAATTTTGCATTCGAACAATTAATCTCTTGTATTCATGAGAGCATGATGTATCATGTAAGAAAACTTTTCAAATGTGTTGGCTGTGTTAGTCAAATTGAAGATCAAAGTTACCACGAATGTCTTTACAGCACTCCATTAGAAATGTACAACAGAGTGGCTGAACAGGTACTTCTAAATCTTGACATTAATAACATAGCAAAGAAAGTTTTGTTGCGTGGTGAAGAAGTCTTTTACTGGTATGATCGAAATTTTTTCAAGTCATTTAAATCAGAGGACTATGAATGTGCGATAAGGAAATTATTTTAACTTGTTTGATTAAATGTGCAACAAATAATGCTTAATGTGTATTTTATGAAGAATAGATTCATTAAATGGATTTTTATCTTTCAAACTGAACTCCTTATTTACGTTCATCAACTCATTTTTAACATGTTTTATTTAAAAATGCTATGTGGTCGTAGGTTATGTATCTATACATTCAAGTATAACAGGTTTACTAATATCGCTTTTTAAAATAAAATACAAAAAAAAAAAAATTAAAAATAAATTTATTCGAATCATATAAAATGTTTACAGTGTGAGTTTCGTAATGAACGATATTTGCACTTTACAGACATTAATTTATAAAATTTATATTCTGAAATTATATACCCTTATTCATTAAAAATAAATGCTAAGTTATGTTCCATTCTCTAAAAGTATGAAGATTTATAAAGAATGTGGTGTTTCAATCTCTAAGAATAGGTCGGCCACAGAGTTAGTTACCGTAAGCTTTAGGGTTGGTCGTGTGGTCTGGGCCATCCAATCTCTAAGAATAGGTGAAAATTCAGCCCTAGTTTCCTAAAAGTCTACGAAGTTGGGATTTATTTCGTAGGAAGTGTAAAATTTTGTCTGAGTTTCGCCCTATCATTTTCCGGGTGTTGTTAAATATGTACATTCAAATGTGGGCATTCATTATGAATTGAATGATTTTATGGTGCACCTACAATCGTGAGATCATGATATTCCTATTTGTATGTTAATAGTGTCTCGTATTAAGATATCAAAACTCATTACATGTTTCTTTTAAAGTGTTAAATGCATATCTTTCATATTTTAATATTATTACAATGTACTACACTTGGTCTAGAGGGTCAGTCTTTCATTTAAATTCAATGTTGACAATCGCATGTCCTTAAAAAAAATCGTTAAGTGATATTCTATTCCCCTAAAATTCATGACAGTTTTAAAAATATACCGATTTAAGGGTTTTAGATGTTGCTGTAACATTAAAAACATATCTCTTATTCAGTAATTATCCACTAAGTATTGTGCAATTTTTGCAAATTTCATTAAAATATCATAATTTTAAGCGCTAAAGGAGTCTTACGGCTTATGTAACATTAAAAAATTCATTCTTAGTTCCCCAAACATATGCTAGGAACCAAACAATTTACTAAATTCATGAAATTTTAGGGTCTTAGACCTCTTGGAATATCGAAAAGACATACTTCTAATTCCTCGAACATGCACTATGTGTCGAGTAATTTTTGCTAAATTTAATCCTCTGTTTTATTCTTCTTATAAGCACCTAAAAATAATTTTTCAAATCTTAATATTCGATCTTTAAATCGATATGCATCAATCTCCCAGAATCCTTTGCGGTCCTCATCGCTGGGTATGTATACAATGTACACGTGATCCGAAAAAGTCACACACCTCATGTCACTAAATTAAAAAAAAAATAAATGATCGAATAAATAACAAAGTTCTCTGCCAATAGAGGGCGCCGCTAATCATCTTATTGCTTTCAGTATGATAGAGAAGGTTAAATAGTGAGTTCCCATCGAGCTTCTATGGGCCAGCTGGCTACGTGTTCGGCAGCTGACCCATAGACGCTTTTTAGTCGCGGGTTCGAATCCAGACGCAAAAGTAAACTTTACAACCCAATAAAAATAAAATTAAAACATACTCTTATAGATCTTCAGTCTGAATTAAGATATTTAAAGTTTCGCATTAATTAACAATTTTATGAATATCATTAAAAAAAATAAAAAAAAAATCTGACAACATTTCTAGTAAAATTAAAAAAAAAATTGTCGAGTCATGTTCAACCAGTATTCTAACCTAGCATTAAAATCTCACATGGTATGTGAAAATAGACATTTAGCGCAATTGCCGAAATGGATTCAGAAACTTACCATAAAAAAAAATCGCGTGGCATACACAATCATTCTGAAAAGTGTCGAGTCACGTTCAGTCAGTAGTATAACATGCCGTTAAAATCTCACATGGTATGTGAAGATAGACATTTAGCGCAGCGATATTCTAGTTCACTATGGAGTGCTAGAAATCCCCCATTCTTTCATTCAAAAATAGCACAAAAATCATTTCATTAAAATTAATAAAATTCAATAACATACACCATGTCCTTAAAAAATCACTGATGAACGGTCAATGTAAAAATAATTATCTTCATTAAAACATGTATGAGCGTGAAGCTAAAATTATTAAGTCATCGTTCGACTAGCTAATTAAAAGAACACAAAAACCTCACTCGAAATTAATTCTATTAAAATTCGTCGCATGTATTTCATTCAAGTGCCAATAGAGGGAGCCATCACCGACGTCTAAAATTTCGTAAATGTCTTCAAGCATTTTCCAAAACATTTCATAAAAACAATAATTACCCAATCATTAAAAAAATAATCCCCCTTATTAAAATTCAATTATGACTATATTCCATTTTTTTTTCATAATATATTTTATTCATTTATTAAAAATGAATTAAAATCTTAATTCACTCGAACCATCCCCTCGTAGAAGTTCAGAAATATTCTAAGTACCCAACTCCTTTCGCAGGGAAGATATCATTCATTCACCATATACCTACAAGTCTCAAATTGTATACTGGTTAAAGCACTGTCCTACGGTGGAAGGGGTCCCCAGTTCGAGTCCAGCTCAGTCCAGAACCAATTCTTTCCTTTTAGCCAACACAGTTCTCAAACCTGTCCATAGAGGGCGCCACCAAAATTTCCAAGATGGCCGCCAAGTTCTTCTTCACTGTCGGTGTCAGTACATGACGTCATCCAATAATCTTATCGAGTGAGTCATCCGATAAGATAAGCCGATGACGTCATCTGATAAGATCAGATAAGATAAACCGATGACGTCATCCGATAAGATAAGCCGATGACGTCAGCTCGGATCCGCAGATCCGCATTGGGGTGAAACCGCTACTTCTTTACTACTTATATTGTTGTATATTAAAAGATGTGCCCGTCTGTTAGTAAAAGATTACCCATATTGCAATATGAGTTTGAATAATCCTTGTCAAAATTAAACACATGACATAATAAAGGGAAAATATCAATAATCTCCGTAATCTTTAAATCAGAAGACCGTAATTGATTATAATATATGTCAAAATATATGCCACTATACCTGTACTACTTATATTTTCATAGATTAGAAGGTATACCCATGCATTCGTGGAAGAGTTTCCGTACTATTTACTATAAGTTTCAACAATTTTTGCGAAAATAAAATAATGACGTAATAAATTGAAACTATCAACAATCCCCAAAAATATCAATAATAATAATGACCGTAATTGATATATAATTCTATCAAAAATGCAATATCGGTGAAATTTATTTGATATATATACATATCTTTATTATTTAAATCGGAAAAGATTTAATAAAAATCTTCTGCTACATAAACACATTGGATTTAAATCCATTGCTAAGTGACATGGTATAATTTTCTTTAAATAAATTGGCAGAAGAAATATAGTCTGCATAATGCTATCTCTATAGAAGGTTTAATTGTTCGTTTTTAATTAATATTTTAATAATTAGACAACCCCTGGTCTTAGAAATTTGAAATATGCACTAAATTTTAAGTGCAGGATTATTCCGTTACCCATAAAATTTCAATAAATTCAGTTCAACCGTTCTCCCGTGATAATCAGACAGATTTTCATTTTTTTTTATATAGATTATGTAATGTTATGTCAAAATATAAAATAATATAAATATGCACATAACTGTAAAGTCTTGTGTAAATACAAATTTTAGTACATTCCTACATAAGCTGATAATGATATGTAAGAAAATAACAAAAGTACACACTCAGAGTGGATAACAATTTCTTCCTAGCTATTGACATATTTACATTTGTCAGCTGAAACATATCATTTATGAATGACTGATTGTGGATTGAAATTATCCAAATGTAGACTTTTAATAGATAACTAAAAGTTTACTTATTTTGCTGATTTTCAATCTATTTCTCTAAATCTATATAAATAAAATTGAAAATCTGTCTGTCTCATCATTACGGGAGAGCAACCGAACCGAATTTAAATGAAATTTTGTGGGTAGCCTTGAAATAGCCTGACTTAAAATGTAGTCCATGTTTTGAGTTTATAAGACCAGGGGTTGTCCAGATATTAATTAAAAACAAACAATTAAATCATTTATATAGTGTTATGCAGACGATATTTTTTCCGCCAATTTATTGGAAGGAAATTTTATCATGTCTTTTAGTAACAGATTTAAATCCAATGTGTTTATACGGCAGCTGATTTTTATTAAATCCTTTCTGATTTAAATAATAAAGATAGGTATATAAAATAAATATCACTGATATTACATTTTTGACAGGATTATATCAATTATGGTCTTCAGGTTTAAACATTAACATTATTGATATTTTCAGTTTATTATGTCATTGTTTTATTTTTGCAAAAATTGTTGAAACTCATATATTGTATGTAGTACCAAGTAATCTTTAACAAATGCATGGATATATCTTCTACTCTACGAGAATATAAGTATATTTGCACATATTTTGGCATATACTGGAATCAATTACGGCCTTTAGGTTTTAAGATTACAGGATTATTGATATTTTCAATTTATTACGTCATCTGTTTTATTTTAGTAAAGATTTTAGAAACTCATAAGTTGCAGTTGTAGTATGGGCCCTATACAGTTTTAGCACTTTTATTTTGCATATTTATTCAACTGCAATTTATTCAACTTCATATATTTTGTAAATTTGTTTACAAACAAGACCAGGACATTTTATTCTTCAGATCTGCTCGTGAAGATAATTTTGTATAGCAAGAACAGATATTCTTAAACTTCTTTTTAGGAGCATTAAATTAAATATTTTAATAGAATATTTTGATTAACAATGTCATTTAGTACACTATAGGAATTTGCACATAATTGTGCATTTTAAGCTTTATATTATATACTTCATACGAAAAATGGGTATACTGCTAGTGTTTTTATACGATTAAAGCACTGAAACCACACTCAAGAAAAACAGTACTTGAGGGAAGAGGTGTAAAACTCCAGGGGTGTGTTTTAAAGGATTCAACACCCACATGATGTTACGAAACATGACATCTGATACATAGGCATTGTATATTTTTTGCTGCATCCAAGCCAAAAAATATTTTCTGTCACTGTAGTTTCAAACAACTTGAATGTTGCAAAAAACAATGTTTCAATTTGGCTTCTGAATGTCATCGAATAAATATGAATGTCGTCTTCAATTTTTATATGAAATTATAATTTTTCTGTATCAGGTTTTAATTTACCCATCTGCATTTTTCATACAAAGCAAATTTTTATTACTTAATATGGGTGGAAACTTTTATCTGCTAATGTCAAATTTTGTTTCATATGTAATTTCAAATTTGACTCATTAAACCCCCAATGACCCGAATTTAATAAACCCAACCTGACACGAATTTAATAAAACGTGGTCCGAACCTGGCCCATGTCCTAGGTTGGGCCTAAATCTATAGACCAGACCCGAGCCCATACAGATCTCTAACTTTAACACCCTTGAGATTGATATTTAAAATTGCCCCCCCCCCCCTATCAAATTGAATCTTAAAATATGCCACTGGCTTTGGAGTCAGTACTTAAAACATTTGACTCTCTTTTTTCTACTGTCTTACTCTTTGTTTTTTAACATCCAACTCCCAAATAAATAGCAATTATTTTTTTTTTATAGCAATAGTCTTTTAATTGGCAATCATTTGATATTTTTTAAATTTATTGCCTTAAAGTTATTTGAAAAACTATTAAAAAGTTAAATATTCCAATATAAAAGTATTTTAAATACATTTTATTTAGGAATCATCCTGAATAAACCAGCAAAAAAAAATTAATAAACAGCAAATCTTTAAATTTGTCTTCATTTTGATTCTTAACAATGCTTCATTGAAATTTACCCAATATATAGGGAACTTATATTCTGTCCATTTCATTAAATTAATACTTTTGCACAGAACTTCAATTTCTGCAATGAAGAAATTTAAATTTATTGCCCTACATGGTCATTGTAAACTGTCAAAAATAAGTACCGCAGTTGCTACGTTATTAGAGACTCATTATAATCTTTCTTGTAAGTACAGTTGGCTGAAGTAATAAATTTTTTAATGCCATGGTATATATAGATGTTTTCAAATATAGGTTCTCTTGCACACATGCTATGATTGTGATGCCAGTTTATATTAGTAAAAGCCACATAAGTGTGCATTCGCAATAAAGTTTCAAGATGTAGTAAAACCATTAATGATAAAAAGCCCTGCTCAGCTATAATGCTTATGTTAAACTGAGCAATGAATTGCATCGGAAATTGTATCTAACAGCAAATTTGGTCTAGATAAATGATTTTTCTTCTTTAAACTTTCAACTTTAGTTGAACTCATCTCAGTAAATATTGTTTCCAAGAAACATAATTTAATATGGAAATAAGGGATTCTAATAAGTTGAAACTGTAAAATTTATATACATTTATAAAAAAAAAATGAAGTTTTAATGAACTTTTGCACTAAAATAATCACTAATCGATAGACTAAAGTGATTCACTAATCTATAAAGTAATTCACTAATCGATAGACTAAAGTGAATTTTTTACTATATTTGATATAGGGATCTATAAAATTTTGTCTGAATATCTATACCGTTTTGTTATATATTAATCTATAAAGTTGTGTTAATATTGTTTGAATCTATAAAATTTTCTTCCAAGTTTCGCACCATTTCAATAAATGCAATATCATTAAATTTATGTTGCAGGCAACTCATGTCAGATAATCACAAAAACAAATACACTTATGATTTTCTCAAACAGTGGGCATTATTCATGATTTGCCATTGCATGCAATATTCAACTTTATATTTTTGAGACATATAATTAAGCAAAATCAACATCAGTTTATAAATTAAAGCTAATGGAGTTGTGTTTTTAAATGTATTAATTATAATATTTACCCTTGTACTTTGTTTTCTTATTTTATTTTTATTTAAAAAAAATGAATTTCTTTAGTTTATTTTTATTTACAGCACAAATTGAAAAAGAATCTGTGAAATACTAATTCTTTGATTTTTTTGGGGGGTATCAAGACTATTTGACCTACCAAAAGGTTTCAGGTAACTGTTTAGATGACCATGACAGTGTCCCTCAGTTTAGACCAGAACCCAATGGCCAGCATAAGGATTGCAACATCATTCCCCTAACTCATCACCTTTTAGATGGACATTTGGGTCTACAGACTAACATACTCATACACTATGTAGACACAAAAATAGTTTTGGGCATCATCGACATTGGAACCCGGGCCCTACTGTGTGCAAATCCCCTACCATCACTGAATATAACAATGTCATTTTTTATTTGAATGAATATAACAGGGTGTTTCTAATAAAAGAGATATCTATTTAGCAATACAATAGGAATTGTGAAAAACAACCTTAAGACATGAAAATATAAATATTTATTCGAAATAATACTATATATGCCAAATTTAATTATCAGTTTCCACTTTTATGACCACCAATGTTTCTACAGATCTGAAAGCTATAAACTGTTTTGCACACATTCAAGTATTTCAGCTATTATTTGAACTAATGAACTGGTTTACAACAAAAAATGCAACTCAAATCAAGATAAATAAGCAAATGTATGTTTTAGAAATTAACTGTCTAAATGTGAACATCCAAATAAGTGCAAGTCTATGTAGGTCAAACTGAAATAGCTAAAGTTTAAGTAAAGAAATTCAATTGATTTCTAAAATGTATGTATTCTTATTTATTTTGATTTGCATTGCATTTTACATTGTAAACCAGTTCATTATTGATTATGTGCAAAGTCATGTGCTGTACTTATGAACTGTTGCAGTAATATGATTTGAATATCATTCCTATTTTTAATTCTTTTGTGTTCCACTAGTGACTTAATGAAACCCCCAGGCAGAAAACATGTAAAGGTGCTAAATCAGCTAGGACAAAAATTTAGGTGCCATTTTTACATCTAAATAATGAAATTTTAACTCTTAATTTGTTATATTTTCTAGATAACAAAGTGTTTGGGGGGGGGGGGGGAGACCAAAAATTGTGTTGAGATACCATTTGTATGCTTTTGCAAGTGAATTAACACAAGAAAAATATTTTTAAAACTTAAATAAAAATTAACACATGTTATTCTTTCTCTAATATTTTCTTATAGCATACATGCTTTGATTATGTGGTATACAATTCATAGTACACTAAAGAATGATAAATTAGAGTCACACCTATATAGAGTAGCACCTACATAGAGTTCTTCTAAAAATGTCTCTTTGATTTATATTAAATTTGTCTAACTTAGAATTGAAATTTATATTAATTTAAAATGTATAATTAATTAAAAAGAAATTATGATTTGTAAAAGTAAAAAGAGCCAACTGCAGATTTACTATCTTTGCGGTTTTCACAGTTGAGGGGGGGGGGGGAGACTTGCTATAGCACTAAGATACAGAATTCTCCTAAAACTATTCATTTGATTTATAGCAAAATTATCTAAATTAGAATTGACATGTATATTAATTTAAAGTGTGAAAATAATTCTGAGTTGTAAAGAAAATCATTAATGCTGATTTAGTATCTACAAGATTAAATAGTGATGAATTTAAGGAGTCTATATTATACATTTTACATAGATTAATTGTGGACCTTTTAGCAGTGGTGGAGTGACCATAAGTGACTTCTAATTCATCTTTTTAGTAAATCCATCACTAATATAAGCTAATATCTCCATGTAGAATGACTGTGCATGAAACATCATATAATATTGATCGAAACTTCTTACAGAAATATCCACATTGATTGAAAGTAGATTACCTTTTGCCATGCAGCCCCCCCCCCCAGAGAAGGGGAGGTAAGTTACAGCTTGCAAAGAAATTTATCAATCAATCACTCCAGTTATAAAGAAAGAAAGAGGCTTAACTGCAAAACTCATATCTCCATTTTTGTCATTTTACTCACTTTGCTTAAAATTCATAAAACCTGAAAACCTTTTCATTTTAATTGTCGCTATACTGTAAGCTGAAATGATTCATAAAGAGTAATTTAACCACAGGAAAACAAAATTTATCCATGGTAAAAAACAAGATGTAATTGATGAATGGTATGTTTTACATCAAAACTAATTAAAATGTAACATTTTAAAAGAAATATAAAAATATCTACTTTAGTTAAAATAAGCTTCAAATACTATATTTTACAAATGATAATGAATCACACTCAACCATACTATGTAACGAAAAGGTAATAGAAAAGTAAGTAGATGGCTGATCATGTGATCTGATAAAGTCTTCCTATTGGCTGTGAATGGAAAATGTGAGTTTTTCAGCAAAATTCACAGTGGAGAATGTCAGTTTTTCAAGTAAATCAGGTTCTGAATACTAAATAAATATAAAAAAATGTGCCTTTTTCAGGATACTACTTGATTCACATACCTACCACCATGAACAAGAATATATATATAAAGAAAAGCTTTTCGACCGAAAATGGGGAAGAGTTTTACAACTAGACTCTTCAATACTGACTCAATTGATCAGATGACCTACCAATAAAATGCACTTACTCTTACTCTAGATCACTATATAGATTTAAATTGTCCTCTTCTAGATATATGTATATACAATCTGGTCGGTGTCTAACAGCCACTGGCTAATGGAAATGTCTGACTTCACCAGAGGTGAAGTCAGACATTTCCATTTGAGTTGGGGTATACCTTTCCATTTGTAAGGGCTTTTTATTATTCACCTACTCAAACCTTTTAATTCTTTGTTATATTCTAATTGTATGACATAGAAGTATTAAAATATTGTAATATTTGTAATTTCATAATGATAAAGATGCATATTTTAAATACATGGCAGTATTTAAATCAGTTTTCATAAGCAAGAGACCCGCCCCCCGCCCTGTCTGTTCTCCTCTCCATGACATATAGTATTAGTATGGCAAAGTAGCAACCATAATTATTTTAAATAACACTGAATTTGCACTTTTAATTCAATTTTCGTTTTCATTTGGTTACTGGACTTATTAAAGGTAGTGTATCAAAAATGAAAAAAAAAAAAACCATGAAATATATTAAGAACGGCTAGTCCCAGAGTAATAGGGTTGGTCTTACTCTTTTCATTGTCAAAAGTTATATATAAAACAAGCATTTAATTGATACATTTGACCATATTACCATTGTCTTTTATTTTAAATTTTTGCGGGCCATTTCGTAAAAAAAAGCAAATTTATCTTTTTTGAATCGTATCAAAATCTAATCAGCACCAAAAGGTGTCCTTCATGTGACTTATCCACCAAATTTTGTGAAATTTGGTTATCTTCAGCTAGAGTGGATACAGGAAATTTTTGCGGGTTATTTTGCAAAAAAAAAAGGCCGGTTCGTTTATCCGGAATCGTACCAAAATTTAATCATCACCAAGGTCACCCAAAAGGGACTTACCTACCAATTTCTTTTTAAAATAAGGTCAATTAGTTTTTGAGTTAAAGTGGATAAATTGCGCAGACGTCACGCTAAAAATAGTTTTTTCGTGTTCTAAAGGTCTTAAAACATGTAGATCCGTCGAAAACTTCCGTTGCGATTTTCGAAACTATTCCAATATTTCCCTATACATTATCATGTATTGCAGGGAAAGTAAAAATACAATTATATATATTTTGGGCTGTAATAATAAATTTGGAGGACGTAATTCATATCTATATAATAATCGTCTAACATGCTTTTGTCTTCATAAAACACAAAACCCGCCGCATTCCCCAGAATATAGATACAGGTCCCATTGCAAATATCAGCAATGCACCTGTTTCGCGCTTATTATCGTTTACGTTGGCCTCGTAACTGTTTACGTATTGGTTTTGCGTTGGTTTCGTTATTATACGCTCGTCCGTATGGAATAGCCGAAATCTGCAGTGGCAACAAGAAAATTGCTGTAAGCCACAATTTTTGCGAGCTTCTATGAGAATTAACAATTTCAGTCCTTCCATGTGGCCGGCATAAAGAACTTTGCCTGTGCAGTTTCGTGTGGCCTAAACTAAATTGTAAATGAATTTTATTTTGTCCACGCGGAAGGATTGAAATTGTCTGAGTGTCTATCTTTCCAGATTCCAGAAGGTCCTCGGTGACCTAGAAAACTGAACCCACAAGTGACTTACCCTTCAAATTTTGTGAAATTTCGTCGAATAAATTTTGAGCTAGAGTGGATACATACATTGCACAGACAGACACGCACCCACACACAAAGCCGTCACGCTAAAAATAGTTTTCTCTCGGTTATAGAGTGTTCGAAACGCGTAGATCCGTCGGAAATTCGAGTTGATATTTTCGATACTATTCCAATACTCTTCCTTCCCTATACATTTCGATATATTGTGTTAATTATATAAGAATTAGTAATTGTATAAGTAGTAATTATATTGTGGGGATTAATATATATATTAGTAATTATATATTGTGGGGAAAGTAATTATATAAGAATGCAAAAGAAAAACTGAATTTTAATAAATAAAGCCCTTGGAGGGGTGCATGCATGCCCCCCGGTCCATCACCTTCTCTGCTCTACTGACTATCGCATTCCTATTCCAGATTGTTTAGGTCCACTTGTATCAATCAGTATTGGAATATAAAAAAATCTGATGTGGGCAGCACATGACTTTTCCTGCAGACTAAATTCATATTTCTTTAATAATTCATTAGATTGAGTTTAATTGCACCAAATAACGCTAAATTTGCATTTTTAATTCAATTTTTGTTTTTATTTAGTAATTGGACATTTTCCCGATAGCGGCGTAACAAAAATGCAAGAAATCTCAAATATCTTGAGAACGGTTAGTCTTAAAGTATAATGGAGTGTGTTATATTCTTTTCTTCGTCAAAAATTGCGTATAAAATAAGAATTTAATTGATATATTTCAGCAAACGTAGTTTTTTTTTTTTTTAAGATTTTGTCAATTTTTGCAGGCCATTTCGTAAAAAAAGGCAGGTTGTTATTTTCCGAATCGTACCAAATTCTAATCAGCACCAGAGGTCCCATAAGTGACTTATCTACGAAATATTGTGAAATTTGGTCAATTAGTATTTTAGCTAGGGTGGATTGGATACATGAAATTTTTGCTGGCCATTTCGCAAAAAAAGACGGATTCTTCTTTTCCGAATCGTACCAAAATCTAACCAGCACCAGAATATCCAACAAGTAATTTATCTACCAAATTTTGTGAAATTTGGTAAATTAGTATTTTAGCTAGAACCGATAAATGAAATTTTTAAGGGCCATTTCGCAAAAAAAGGCAGGTTCTGTTTTTACGAACCCTATCAAAAACTAATCAGCATCAGGGTCACACCCAAGTGACTTATCTACCAAATTTTATGAAATTCGGTCCGTTAGTTTTTTAGTTAGAGTGGATACAAAATCTGCACAGATAGACACACACACAGACGGCACGCTAAAAATAGTTTTTTTGTATTCTAGAGGTCTCGAAACGTGTAGATCCGTCGAAAACTCGAGTTGCGATTTTCGGCATGATTCCAATACTTTCCCTATACATTACCATGCATTGCAGGGAAAGTAAAAAATATATCTTTTTATTAGCCAGCCTTTATTTAAAAATTTACGTAAAAGTTTATAAGATATTTATTTTGTCAAGTTAGTAGCAGGGCTGTCACCCCGATAAATTCGCCGCATCCAGGTGATTTGTGTTAATATATGATTTTAATACTATTTATACGTGTAGCTAGCTAACATCATTTTCCCGCATTTATATACCAGAACCAGACGAGGCATAAAAAGAGATTGTGCTCTAGAACTTCAGAAACAAAATAGATACTAGAGCTTCCCCTTTACATTCTTCCAAGAATTAGGAGGGCTGGACCAAAAGTATTTCCTTTTATGACCCCCTCTCTATGTTCGTCTCCTTTATGGTGATGTCCCATTTCATCCCTTCCCATTTTATCCTGCGTCTCTTGTTATTCCCATTTCGTCCTGTCTGCACCCCTCCTAATTACCTTGTGGTCCTCACCTGTTGATAGAGGGGAAAACTGTGTGCGTCCCCCAATAGTCTCTTCTCTTCACAGCTCTCCTCGCCTGTTGGAGGGATTAAGATTTGTTCCCCCT
Source organism: Amaurobius ferox (assembly GCA_951213105.1). NCBI lineage: Eukaryota > Metazoa > Arthropoda > Arachnida > Araneae > Amaurobiidae > Amaurobius > Amaurobius ferox. Next base: position 94,087,917 of record OX578141.1, on the reverse strand, counting down.
CCGGCCGTTCCATTTGGAATGACTTTACTTTGTTAAAAAAAATATACAGTAAAGATAATTTATCTTTGGGAAGATCTATGTTCGTCTATATCTATTTTATACATAACTAGCAGTATTCCCGTTTTCGTATTAAAAATACATTATAAAGAAACTTAAAATTTACCATCAGGTGCAAATTCCTATATAGTATTCTAAATGACATTGTTATTCAAAACATTCTATTACAATAATTAAATTAAAGCTCCAAAAAGGAAGTTCTCTATTCTCGCTATACAAAACTCAATATTTAGTGTAGTAAAATGAAGGTCGCGTATACTGCACCCTATTTAAAATGACTGATGGGTAGGTCCCATAATTTTTTTTTATTGTTAATATTGTTAATGAAGACAACATAGAATGAAAACCTCTAAAAATGAACAACCTGAAAATTTTTCTCACAAAGATGGTTAACAATCATTGACATATTTTTCTAATTGTCCGAACAAACATTTTTCATTTCTATTTAGAATAATTTACTTGCAATTTTCCAATCTGCCTTCGATTCGACAATATCTTTGGCATTTAGGTCATTTTTTCATTACAAGCAAATGTGCCTCTGTCAAAAAAAGAAACGTTAAGCGTTCTTTCAAAAATGCCATGAGTGACATATTATTTTAAAGTATTAGCTAATTGTCATAACAATAATAATTGATAAGTGATAAAAAAGCTCAAAATTATTTTCTTTGGACATTAAATTGTGCAGCTTTATTTTACGAGATTATATTACTCCAGAACAGTATTGCAGTTTTTATTTTTAAAATACTAGATATCTTAATCGAAGCGGTACGATAAATATAAACCCTTTGGACGTTTATGTCACCGAACCTAATAGTTAAATATGTAAACAATTTTTTTTACTTATTTTGTTGAAAAGGAAAATATAGTGCTCATTATGATTATATAAAATGATTTCAATATTTAAATATTTTAAATATTTTTTCGAAAAGATCAAAGTTTTTGTCCGAGCAATGATTTGCTTCACTTTGCTTATTTTCACTCGAAATATATTTGTAAATATAAGAGATAAATGTAAATAGTAAGCGACAAAATGTTCAATAGGAAATCTAGTTTCTAGATTTTTAATTTGTTTTTTTCAGTTTTTGAGAAATCGTCTTGTCAAATTGAAGAATATTAAAATTTTTCCGTTTTCCAAGTTTGTAATGCTTATGTATCTTAAAAACTAAAATTACTAGCTATAAACTATACAAAGTAATGTGTAGCCCTTTGAAAATTCTAAATAGATATATAATAGGACCTGGGATCGAGTTCTTCATTAAAGAACTATAGGATTCTAATTTCGATATTTTATTATTTTGAACTGTTTTGAAAATGTTTAAAGAGGACAAACTACACACAAAGAAAGATGTTGCTCACGTGAAATCGTTTTGGTTCCATCGGAATGGAGCTACTGTCGATTCTTTTTTAATAAAGTTGAGTATTTCATTAGCTTCTAAAAGGAATCAAATACAAAATTATTATTAATTAAATGAAAAAATTTGACATTTGGTTGAATATTTAAGATTTTTAATGCTAAAAGAAACGTAGATTTGCTGCATATATCATGTTGGTAAAAATGCCCATAGTTGTAAACATGCATAATTTGATGGCTTGACAAGTTTTGTATATCTGAATATAAATTATTATGTTTTCAATATCTGCAAACTGTCTGTGCATGTATAGACAAAACATCCTTCGAGAATCGGAATGATTTAGATAACAGTAGAATGATTAATTTTATTTGAAAATCGAAGAACATCTTTCGCAAAAATCTCGAAAAAAGAATAAAATGATTTCCATGAATATTAGTATACTTTTTTATTCACTAATATCAACACTAAACCTGTCACCACGGATCAAATGCCCCATTTTAAACATTCTAGCAAAATTTCTTACATACAGCGTTATCACATCGCCATTTGACTTTACGACTTCTATCGGGGGTGACGGACGGAGCTCCTCGGAACTCATCACCTAGGGAGTCATTTGCACCCCTCTCAGTTGGGAGAAAGGGTGAGAAACAGGTGTACATTGGATAAGGGATGAAATGCTACTATTTTAAAAAAGGGTAGCGTAAGGGACGAAATGGGAAGAGATGAAGTGGGAATAAACCGCACACACACACTAAGTATACTCAGTCCACCCTCCTGATAAAAATATTAAAGTTTTAGTTGTGATAAGAAATGTCCACCAACATGTCATCCAAATTTTGCATAAAAACATTATTTTTTTTATAAATTGCTTTGTTTTAAAGATTTTTTAATTTAGCTGAATGTGTAGTTATAGTGATGATTAATTTATTTACATATTTAATTTAGAAATATTTAAATATAGACAATAGTAGTTGGATACTTTTGTATTATTGCTGGATTCATTGTTCTAATTTATTGTGTCAAAATCAACTGATAGGTAGTGAAGAGTTGATATTAAGCGTTAACATGTATTATCTTTCAGATTTTTTTTTATTAACTAACAGCTTTGCTACTAATAAATTCTTATATTAAAATCCATTGTAATTATTATATGTTATAATATTGATGCATAGTAACTATATGGATTTTCCTAATCAACTCTTAGCTTACAAATATAAATAAGCCTAAAAAGATTAAAAATATGTATCGTACAATAAATAAAATTGCTGATATCTTTCTTTTGACCCAGGCTGTCCGACCTACCCGAAGGTGTAAGATATCTGTTTAGACCGCCGAGACAGTGCCATCTAATTTAGACTGAAACCCAGTGGGGGAGATATTCACAGGAACCGACCCTCCTTCCTTTGCTACCAACCGCTCGGAAGGACTTTCAAACCCACAAATTTAGCATGCTCATACACGGAAACAGTTTAGGCAAAGCAGGAAATCGAACTCAGGTCTTCCGAGTACAATCCCCATGACTTAACCAATCAGTTATCTCACTCCAAAACTGCTGCTTGTAAGACAATAACTTACAAAACTTCCTTGAGGAAAGCATATATATGTCAGTTAGGTGACTACAGTTGCTTCGATGGTATTATAATCCCCCCTTTTCAGGCCATAATAACAGTATGCGCTCTTAACAACCACTACTGCCGTTCGTTGGGCAGTTCATTCTTGACGGTTATTAAGGGCGCATACTGCTCTTTTGACCTGAAGAAGGGGCTTAAAATGACCTCAAACCAATTGTAGTCATCTAACTGACATATGCTTGCTTCCTTTAAGGCGGCCTTGTAGGTTGTTATATCTATATTGACTTTGTGAATCTTTTATATAACTTTACGGATATGCGGATTGTAGCTCTCCTGAGATTTTGAAAACTCAGTGCTTATGTTAAAAAGCTACACTTTTTTAATTTTCAAGCGACCCCCTTAGACAAATTTGGTCAATCAAAAAAATTTTATTTTTAATGCAACAAGATCATTAAAAAAATCCGCATATCTGTATCTTTAAAACCAACTAAATAGAATTATGCTAAAGGAAAAAATCTGACTTGTGCCACTTTTCCATACCATGTGAATTTTTACAAGATCACTGATCTTTATGTATCGCATATCTGTATCTTGTATCTGTACAAGATACAGATCTGTCGTATATCTGTATCTTGTATCTGTACAAGCTGTTTCATCAGTGAAAATAGGGATCTTGTTGTAAAAATTCACATGGTACGGAAAAGTGGCACAAGTCAGATTTTTTCCTTTATCATAATTCTATTCAGTTGATTTTAAAGATACAGATATTCAATATGGTTATGGCTGTTTCATAAGTGAAAATAGGGATCATAAACAAATTGACGATGGAAATTGTTCAGATCAAAAATACGTTAATATGTATCAAATTTTTTTATCGCAAATGCATCTAAATAAAGCATAACACAGAGATCATATAAAGCAGTCGTACTCACTACGAGGTTGGGTATCCTATGCATTATCATTTAGGTTTACTTTTTTTGTGATATGTCACAAATTTACATTTCTAATTTGATATATGGTCCCTATTCACAATGTTCAATTTTCAATTAAATATAACTCCCTCAATTTTAAAGATACAGATATGCGGGTTTGTTTAATGATCTTGTTGTATTAAAAATAAAAATTTTCCGATTGACCAAATTTTTCGAATAAAAATGAATTCCGAATAAAGTCGAATAAAAATGTAAAAAGTGTAACTTCTTAAAAATTAATGGGAGGACGTAGTTTCATTAACGATGTTTCATTAACATAGTCTTATTTCTTACCTTATTTTCAACATTTTTGCAATTTACATTGCCCACTTATCTTCAACAGGTAAAGAATTAAAAAGCATTTCAATCTTTTTGGGACACCCTGTGTATGTATGTATATATATATATATATATATATATATACATAAAAATATGATATGAAAGTCCAATGATAGATTAGAGAGAATTTGTAACTTAAAATACCCTAAATTAAAATTTACCTACAAATTCAAAAGATGTATTAAATTGAAAATTAATCTTCATAAGGAAAATTAAATGAATATTTCTAGTCATCAAGCTAAAGATAATCAACAAATATCAATGGTGTGGAATCGAAAATAAGATTATAAATATTAAATTCTTTTCAAATCTTTTTTAACTGTAGATGTTAATCTCACAAAAGCACCACTTTATGATAAAACACTCCCAACTGAGTACAAAAAATAAAAACCTCCTTCCAGAACATTTAAGAAATCTCAAAATGGTTTGCACCAAGTTTCGGCACGGGGCAGTACTTTCAGGTCTATGTACCCTGTTGAAAGATCCTACACATAATCACACATAGCCATGGGCGTATGCAGGATTTCTTACAGGGGGTGCTAAAATTGATTGCATTGAAAATTTAGAGATTACTATCAACCTTAAAATGTATTGTTACAAAGTGAATTGGAATATATGTATATGGTATGAACATCACATTTTAAAATTAGTGTGTATAGCACTTTTAAAAATTAGTATGTATGAATTTTTAAAAATTAATGCATATCACCTTTAAAAAATATCCCTCCCTTTCATAAGAGAATTCTAACCTTCCTGGAGACAGAGCAACTAAACTAACAAATTGGACATTCATAAACATACCAAATGCAATAATCTTAAGTTTTCCATTTAGGTATGAGTTTAAATTGTTTTTATTAATATACATGTGGGAGAAAACACACTTATGGTTAAATGTTCTTAATCCAAAAAGCATTTTTCTTATTTTTTTTCTCTCATATTGGCTTTTAATTAAATTAGCAATTTTCCATAGGAGTGCATTGCTCCCCACCTCCTCCCTAAATACACCCATGTACATGGCCTATTTTAAATGTATTAATTTTTTTAAACTAATTAAAAAGGGCTATATATATAATTTGAAGAAGGGTCGAATTCCTTTGGCAGGGTACACAGACCTGTAAGTAAAGTTCAGGTTCAGTTCAGTAAAACCGTGGCACAAATCCATTTTAGATTTCATAAATTTTTTGGAAGAAGGTTTTTGTTTTTTTGTACTTAATGGGGAGTTTTTTATGATGTGTTTTTGTGAAATTTAAATAGTTTTCATAGAAATATGTATCAATATGATTATACAATAGTCAATAATGATGCAGCAGGTACTGAAATTTTAATTTACCAACTAGCATCATTTATTCATGTTTTCTCAATTTTCAAAATTCTATATCGAATGTTTTCATGTTTCATAAGAAAATTATGTACCTCCTACCAGAATACAAAATATTATCCATTACTAATTACAATCTACTACACTAGCTTAGGTTGTGTAGCTTAGGTCTACTACACTAGCTTAGGCTAGTGTATTACAATCTAATACACTAGCTTAGGTTGTATATCTTTCAACACAGAAAAAAATGACAGAAAAATCATGTTCTTACATTTTTTGAAATTCTAAATAAAATTTATCTTTGAGATTAAAAATAAAGTATGTACCTACCATCAGAACACACAAAATACGCCATCGTTAGTTAAATTTAGTTCAGTAGTTAAGGCTGTAGGTCCGTCAATATTGAAGAAGGCTGGGACGAAAATCATAAAAAGTGCACTACACAATGTTTCTTGAGTGCTACCACACCAAGTGCAAGCTTTTTATTTGCTTTTGTTAGCTTCACGGTCATGTTGTACATAAAATAGATCAAGTCTCTAGCTATACGAGGGGGGGAGGGGGCGATGAGATACAGACAGTGTGTCTATTATTACTTTTTGGCTGTGGGGGGGGGGGGGGGGGGGAAGAGTGAATGAAATTTTAGGGGAAGCAAGTTTTCTATATATAAATATATCTAAATAGTGTGTTACATAAATAGAAACTAGATTAACATAAAATGTCTTTGGAGTGGAGGGCTTCGCTCTCCAGCCCAGAGGTATGCCTGAAAGAAACACTGGGATACAAATCCCTGAAAATCGGGTTTAGTCACATGTATGACCTAAATGACGATTTGGCAGGGTAGAACACCGTCATGTTCCTAAAATGATAAATGTTAAAGTCATTCAAATAATAGTGGAGTGGGATATCAGGTCCGTAGGTCATTCTTTAAAATAAAAGAATTTTTTTTATTTTCATATAAAAATATAAATTTGCAGTTCTAAAATTAGTGTTGCACATTTTCTTTTCTATCAACTCACCTGTGTAGGGTACAATACCAGTGCTTATTGAAATATATAGATGTTCTTACGTAATAAAATGTTGAAAATATATTATTTTGTTAACAGAAATTTCATTACCTTTATCGCAATCACTGCTCTGTCATTTATCTCAACAAAGAAAGCTCTTTTGCTTTTAAATCTGGTTGATACAATTAATAACTGTTGATTCTGTTATTAACAAAAAGCTTATATTTTTAGATTATTTCATACAGTAGTTAGAGTGAATTTTTTATATCAAATAAGTATGTTATTTTGAGATTTACTTCATTCATTCTCATTTTGTCAAACTGATATTACAGCAAATTATTTATACTTTTCTAAATTTATTGCATTTACAGTTTAGAATAAAACAAAATAAATTATGTTAAACATATATATATGTCACAATTTTATTTGGGTGCTGATAAAGTCTTAACTCAAATCGTTGCTATTTCTGCTTGATGTTATACTGCTCTTTACCATATTTTGAATATTCAATATGTATGTTAATATAGGGTATAAGGGGGTTTAGTACCTGTATTACACATAAATGACTTTTTTGGTGAGATTTTGAAGACATTTTATTTGGGTTCTGTTACAGGCTTAACTACAATCACAGCCTTTTCTGTTTCATGTATTACAGCTCTATCATTTCTCTTGATCATTTACCTTATACATAAAAACAGGAAACAAGGAATTTAGTACTTGTTTTATGTATAATCAGTAGTTGGTGTAAATGTGAAATAAACTGCTTTAACTGAAATTATTTTTCAATGTCAAAGCTGAAGAAAAGACTGGTCAACGGGTAAAAAAGGAGCCAGGGATATAAAGCTATAAATTATAACAAAAATTCTACTTTAATTATGCATGAACAGCCTAAAAACTGATTATATTTTTGAATTAAGAATATATATTTTAAAACAAATTTAAAAATAAGTTTGATTTTAGATGAATTCTGAAAGAAAGTGGACATGACCATTGACTTTTTTGACGAATAATTATGATGTAAATATAATGCAACTTAAAAAGTTCTAATTGTATATAATATCGAAGAAATATACATTTTCTGCATTTTGTGAGATGGCATGGTGTTTACACTCATCTTAAAATAAATGATATCCATTATTTTGAATCATTTGTAAAATACATTGAATAAAATATATTTGCCATATTTATTTGTGCCAAAGGTGGAAAAGTTAGTATGAGGGGAGATAAAAAGACAAATATTATTATACAGCTTATGAGGAAGCAGTCTTTAGTGTCAAATGGCATATTATATTGAACAAGACAAATTGCTAATTGAATGCGAGGTAAAAGAGTCTATATGACTATGTTGCTCAAATGTTTATATGCAGATGGTGATGGTGCGGAAGTATCTTGTTTAAGAAAAGAAAGCACTGAAGAATTTCTAATTTTCAGAAAAAAAGACAAAAAATTCATTCTAAATTTGTACAAATACCACTCTATTTTCTCATGGGTCATAAATATTAGTTAACGATGATTACAATATAATGTCTTAGTGTTTACAATCCAACATTATATGCAATTTACATGGTAAAATAATATTTGGAATTTTAGAAATTTTGTTTTCCTACAACCATGATAAATTTCAATTTTTTACCACTGTATTTAGGATTTTTTACAAACTGATTTGAAAATATAACAAACTATTATGCCTTTATGCATAATTAATTTTTTGATGAATATTTATATCTGTAGTTTAGCAAAATTTGCAATAAAAGGAACATATACTAAATACAATGTACAAAAAATGTCTTTCCAACTACATATTAAATTAGAATATTTAATGAAGCTACCAATTAAAAAAAAATTTTTGTAAGATTTTATAAGCATAAAGGTTAACTATTCAGTTCCCTCAATACAACCATTAACTTTATTAGTTAAAATTTTGAATATACCTACTGATTCTGTTCGACAAATTTTTCTTCTGTTATTGCCGGAATCTATATTTGTTTAATTTATATTTCAAGAATATATATTGTCATTTTTTAAATAAAGTCAAATAATTACTTGATATGAGGATTATAATGCTGAAAGTTAAATATTCATGGCAATATAGCATCAAATCTTTTCATTATTTGGCTTAATGTAAAAATACAAAAGCACTGAAATTTCTTTTAAAGGCGATAGCAAGATTTTATGAGAGTGATGCAAGTATTGTTCATTGGTGTTTGTTATGGATATTAACCAACAAGGTTGAATCCTTAAAGATGGTATTGGGAGGCTACACATGTGGATTAATCAGAACATAAAAGAGGTGCAATTTTTGCTTATAGCCCTTGTTTTTCTTTTAATTTGTTAGCTTGTTGTTCAATTAGAATTCCTAAATTAGTTGTTTTACTGTAAAAAATTTAACCAATGTAGTCTAACTGTAAATTAATTTTTCATTCATAAATATTTTCAAAATCTTATTATAAATGATAAAAAAGTGCACTACTATCTTGTGCTTATTTATAACTGAGAATAGAGGTATTTTATAAAACACAATTTTGGGAACGCTAACCCTACAAACTCTCCAATGTTTTCTTACAATAGTACCTAATGTTAAAAAAATAAGCATATTTTACGTATTTGTTATCATCTAGCATAAGCTGTCTACAACATAAGTTTAATTTTAATGCATTTATTAATAAGGCATTTGCAAATCTTAAGGGAAATTTTTTAGCTTATAGCATAAAATATATTAAAAAATACCCCTTTTATATTGTCAATATGCACCACCATCTTACACTTATTTATAACTTAGAATATTGGTATTACATAAAACACAACTTTCCAATGTTTTCATGCAATGTTACATACATTTTAAAAAATAATAGTGTATTGTAATTAGTTTAATTTTAATTCATTTACTGATAAGGTGCAAATCTTAAAAATTTTCTTGCTTACTTAAAAGACTAGCTTAATTTCTAGCTTACTTACTTCTTTAAAATTTTCAAATACAGAAAAAAATTCACTTTGTATTGTCAATTGACCGGTGAACAGAACCTAATATGCAGGAGAATTAAACTTTTAATCATTATACAGACATAGACATAAATTGAAATAATGGAATTGTACTAGACATGTATTAAATATAATACTTACCCTTACTTACATTTTGATGAAGCAGAAAAATGTTTTTATTCACGTTCACAGATAGGGTTGCCATGCTACTAACTTTACGCCAATGTTATTGGCTGCAAAAATGTTAAATTGGCTGCAAAAATGTCCAAAATTTCGCCTGCCACTCTAAACCGTATTACAACATAAACGGGTTAATTACTGCACAGAATGTTAGAAAAATTTATGTAAATGATAAAGCTATAGCTCTATTTTCTTGTGTAGTCAGAAAATTTAAAATATCTGGCGCAGGAAATAAGAAAACGACTATTAAAGTACCCCGATAGCTGTGTGACGCCTCTATAGCGCCCTCTAGTTAGAAGCTGTAAAACTAAAATTTAATTATTTTGTTTGAGTTTTTTATTTATAGATAATTAATTAATTAATATTATACGAATTTTCTGACTACACAAGATACTACATATATCATTTTATCACTCGTACAAATTCCAAAAGGATTTGAGCAGCCGTTCTTTCGCGGTTGTTGTAATAGAAATGGCCTATACTTTAAGGGGGAGTCTCACTCATTGACTCCCTATACGCCTATACCATCAATGCAATTTTATAAAAATGAGCAGTAATAAAAAAATACTGAATATGAAAGTCTGAAATTTACTTTGCTTGTAAAATAGGCTATTATGAATCTTCTAATACAATTAGAACACTCTTTATAGTTAGTAAATATATTAAATTAATTTTCAAAAAAGTCATTTTTCCTAATTTTGGCTTATTGTGTGGTGGCGCCATCTAGAAATAAAATGAGTAACTATGTTTTATAAATCGCCAATTGTTTAACTAAGGTATAGCAACCCACTAGACCGCCAAAACAGTAATACATCGACGAGTTCATTCCATCCGAAAGTAATGGGTATGGTAGGAAGCACAGAGGTGGAAGTAGGAAGAGTCGAGTCATTTTCGCTTTGTTCCATCCCTCCCGCAAAACGGAGTTCTTCAACTTCAGAGAACTTGTGTTTCTGCTTTCTGCAGTACCGGGGAGGGGGGGCTACATTCTTGCGCTAGCCTACGGTACTGGGAAATGGATCAACATATTCCTTTGGTATATTTTTAACGATATTAACATAATAGATTTCCTCCCATAGCAAACTTTACACATAAAAGAACATATTTTTACCGATTAAAGAAGTGTTTCTGTAGTCTGAAATTAAAATTAATTCGTTAGTTACAGCATAAATAGTTGATTAAATATATAAATCGTTTCAGAAGCAAAAAATACCCTCCTTTTTCAGAAAGTTCTCGAGATATTGCACATTTTTCAAATAAATTTATCAAAAAATTATTAAATATTGTGAAATATGTTCACTTTTCATATATAATATCATGTGATAAATTGGATGATATCATTCTCGTGGATCTAGCTAGTTCCATTCACGAGAAAAGATACTTTGGGTAATACTTTTTTATTTGAAAGCCAATAGTCATTTATTTGCTATAAGAATAACTTATTTTTCCATCCGTAATGCTTAGCGAGATTTTGGTAACGAAGTTAGCGGAATATCATCAACTTAACAACTTTTCTATAAAATTTGGCAAAATTTTGGTGTATGGTTATCCGTGAATACTGGAAGCCTATTGTTTTAGTATCAAATAAATATTATATATTCTTGCGCTAGCCTACGGTACTGGGAATTGGATCAACATATTCCTTTGGTATATTTTTAACGATAATAACATAGTAGATTTCTTCCCATAGCAAACTTTCTATACATAAAAGAACATATTTTTACCGATTAAAGAAGTATTTCTGTAGTCTGAAATGAAAATTAATTCGTTAGTTACAGCATAAATAGTTGATTAAATATATCAATCGTTTCAGAAGCAAAAAATACCCTCCTTCTTCAGACAAGAAGTTCTTTGCTGGTGTGGTTGCTCAGAAACTGATTGATATATTCAACCAAATGTTTATGCTGTAACTAATAACGAAATATTTTTAATTTCAGATTATTTAAGACAGCAGGTTTAGCGAATATATTTTATGTTGCTATACAGTGCTATTTCATCAGTTTTAGCAGTCAATCTCTAAATTTCAACAGTATCAAATAAAATAACATTCAGCATTAAATTTCTTTTGATCGTTTAGTAAGTCAAACTAAACAGTTAGTAAGTGAAATATTAAATAAAATTTTAAAATATATTACTTTTCTTATATACATAGTATAATATATATGAAAAGTATTGTGACGGGGTCGAAAATTTGACTTCGAGTTTCCGATGGGAGCACGTTTCAAGCATCCTTGAACACGAATCAAACGTTTTAGAGGTGATGTCTGTGTGTGTGTGTGTCAATGAGTCTGTGGAGACGATATCTCACGAACGAATGGAGCGATTCGAATGAAATTTAGTACAAAAATTACAATCCGTGAATACTGGAAGCCTATTGTTTTTAAACGCAGTCTAATGTTCAGAACTCTCCTAAAGTTTTGAGTGAAATTTTGAAAAATCAAAACCTTTAATAAAGTGTTATGCAGATAGTTATTTCTTATGTAGTTTTTCATTAGAAAACAATTAACATAAACTTTAGAACACTAACAAACTGTTCTCGAGATATTGCACATTTTTCAAATAAATTTATCGTCAATCAAAATCTACGTATAAGGTGTTTATCTGAAAATTTTTGTATTCGCACGTTATAGGGACTCCTGAACACATTTTAAACACTTCCCTATATTTGACCAATCATAAAATTTGAATTGGAGTTCTGCAGAGAACTTGCCATTTGATAAAACATTTGTTAATTTTGTTTGGGACCATTTCACTTTTAAAACATAGGACCAACATAAATGGAAAAAATACGTTATAAGTACTCCTGAACACTTCCCTGTCAGTCAAAATCGAAGTATAAGGTAATGTTTTCCGAGATATTTTGCATTTGAGATTTCGGTGAAAAGTATACGTACTCCTGAACACATTTCATATGAATCGCTTGTGGAAAGCGATTGAGGTCGCCTTGGGGCTAGGGCTCTTCCATAAATTAACCTGGCTTCCATCTTTTCTCGACCGTCCTGCTTATATGTTTGACCCCATATGATACCGTTCGTAGAATTATCATTGTTTTCCATAGAAAATAACGCTTTAATCGAATTCTTTAAAATTTGTATTATTTATTTGCAAATTATATTAAATTAATATTTTTAATTATTTATGGAAGGAATATTAAAATATATAGAATTGCATATTTCACGTTTTTATTATTTTAATATACATGCATTACTATATCCTTTAGTAAGCAACATCGCTCAAAACAACGAGTTCGTACCATAAGCATCCGAAGCCGAACTGAATCCCAAAAGCCTTCACCACTCATGATCCCAAGTTATTTATTCACAAAGGCACAGAATACTATATTTCACCAAACAAAATTCACAAAGGCACAGGATACTATATAATAGTCTGTGCACAAAGGGATCTTCCCTGACCCCGAAGCACAGGGGTGGGGTTGGTAAACTTGTTTCTGAGAATTCCCAGAAAATACGTCACCTCCTCAATAGAGGAAATGGGACTAATCTTTTGGCACGCTTTGAATGTCGCCAAGAGGCAGAGGTAGATAGAATTGACGAATTATCGCTCTTCTGTAATTTTGAACGGATTCATGTCCAAATACGTTCCGCCATCTAGTGATAGCGAATCAAAGCTTAAAACACTGAGGATTCCTCTTCACATGGGTGGAAAACAACCGAACAGGAGGCGGTGCAACTGACGAAACCAGAATGGACTTTGCTATTCCTTGGCGATATTTTCTTATAGCAACCCCAACGGTAACAAAGAAAATGTCACATGACATCAGAAACGACCTCTGATTGGAGGGAGAGGCCACTCTCTCTACCGGCTCTAGGTAAAGCTTTAGTAGTCGTTTGAGTTATTATGCACACGTGTTCCTTTCTTCGAAGCTTGCTGAGTGAATTATTATCAAATTTTAACAAGGTGCTTGATATTTATATTTAAATTCATCTTCTTGGATACGGGTATATTTCTCCAACTCCTCTTAGGTAAGTTTTTTAAGTGTTTTCAATGTGTTGTCATTTTGAATTTAAAACAGTGGTGATAACCGAAATTACGGACTATCCCCAGCAATGAAATGAGCTGAGGCAAATCCTTACTGTCAGGAATCTCTAATAATTCGGGTAATCTAATCCCCCGAACATGTTCTAATTGTAGATTAGATAGCGTTTGTGCATACAATTGATCGTTATCCCATGTTCATAGCTACCAATTCTCATGGTTTTTTCTGGAACTCCAGATTTTCAATGATTTCTCTCGGTTTCCCGATTTTTAATGAAAATCTCTCAATTTTGCCTTTCGAAAATTACCGATTTTTTAATAAAAGTTTTTTGTCAAACGGAATTTCAATCGAACTTGTCGCCGCCATAAGTCCAATTTCGCGTGTATATGATTACATTCCCGTGTAATGTTGAATTATCCTTTTTCATCCATATTTAATTTCAAATTATGTGAGTTAAAACTGCACAACATTCATTTCTTTGTAATATGTTTCATTATTAATAACATTTTTGGTAAAATATTGATTATTTTTTAAGTGCGATTTTATGAGTATAGATTAAATTCCATGTAATGGTAAAACATCCTTTTCCATCCATCTTATTCTTGATGGAATCGCAAATGAGATAAACAGAACTTTCACATCCTTGCAGTTTATATACAGATGGATTATTTCCTTTTTAAAATATACTCCAGATGAGTGATTACGCAAATGAATTTTATATCCTTATTTTCTAAGCAATAAAATTCTAAAAACATTGTTCTATCCATCTTTATCTAATTATACTAAATTAGAGAACTGAACATATTGTGTTTCCTTATTAAATGTCAATGTCCAACAACGAAACGAGCACCTATGGACAGATATTTTGTAAAAAATCATTATGTGTATAAAAGCATAATTTAATCAGGTCTGGTCTAGAACATCAGCTCCCTCCAAAGTCAGTGACTATGGCTCCTACATAGAAAGGCCCTAGAATATAGGAGCCTAAGTGAAACAATTGGCTAAAACGCATTCAACATTTTTACTCGCTCCTATATTTATCCACAGATTGAAATTTAGTTAAAATTGCAAAAAAAAATGACGCCACATTAATAAATTAACTATTTTAATATATGGACGATGGCTTATATATAATAACGATAATAATAAGGACGATAATGCTATCAATATTGATAATGTCAGTTTAGAATTGCATGAAATATAAGTTACTTGTGTACCTCGAAATAATTTTCCATGTTGTAAGGAAAAGAGCCAAATGTACAATTTAACATTAGAAACATTTATCTGCAAATCTTATGCATCATTTTTCTTTCCCTGCAACAAGTGAGTTAACTCTTGTTTTTGAGCGAGTGTATTGCTGTTTTAGTGACCATTGTGCAGTTCAAAGTCTACACGGCAACTATTTTTTTTTTAATTTTCGAGTGTTTTGTGTATAATATCCAAATCATACCCACCAACTAAAAAAGAAAAAAAAACGAGTTTGCTGCCTAAGAATTAGCGTTTTGTCGTACATGCAAATCATACAACAGTCTCAAAACCAAATTTTTGGTTTTGAGACTGTTTTGGAGGGGGGGGGGGTGTAAATATTTGTACAGTTTTTAATTATCGGATGTGTTGTGCACAGGGTTCATTCTAGGATTTCAAAAGGGCAGGGAGCTAATTTTCAAAAAAGGGCACATTGCATACGAAAGGGCACACTTATAAATGTTAGCTAAAGAATGCATTGCATAATGTAGCCCACATGTAAAATGTAAAAAAGATACAGATAATTTATCTATTTCTAAATTTAAATTCAAAGCTTATAAATAATTAATAAAACAAAATTGCAAAAATACAGAAAATTTTATAATTACATATCTCTTACTTTACAATATATTCGTTATAAATTTATTTTTCTAACTCCACAAATTGAAGATAATAGTTAGAATCCTCATAATTTAGGCTTCTTACTGAAGATCAGAAAAGTAGATAGAAATACTTATGCATCATTTTATATTATGGGGGGGGGGGGCGGCGATATTTATAAGGGGTTCATAAAAGAACAATGATGGTTATTCGTAAGTTATTTCCTAATCTGTGTGGAAATGGTGCTTGACAACTCAGCTTTAAATAAATAATCATGTGTCATGCACTTCTTATTGATAGGCCGTCCGTCCAAACTGCTGCTCATGTCCAAGAACGAGTCGAACGGTATGGGCTTTCGACTTCTTATTGATAGGAAACAATAAGAAACGATGGGTGGAATAACATGCGATAAATTGGGTGACATCATTCTCGTGGATCTAGATCGTTCCATTCATGATAAAAGATACTAATTGAGTAGTACTTTTGTGTTTGAACGCCAACAGTCATTTATCTGTTATAAGAATAACATATTTCTCCGTCCATAACGCTTGGTGAGATTTTGGTGACAAATTTGGCGGAATGTCACCAACTTGGCGAATTTTTTAAATCTTGCCAAATTAACTAAAATCTCGCCAAATGGATAAAAACGACGCTAAATCAATGAAAATGACCACTAATTGACGAAAATTCAATATCTTGGAAAAAATATAAGTATCTACTATAAGAATAACCTATTTTTTTTACTGTAAAAGTAGTCAATTCATTGCATTATATAAGGAAAGTCATGTGCTGCCCACATCTGATTTTTTTTTTTTTTTTTTTGTATTTATGATTGACTTTTTTTTTTTAGGAATCTAGATTTTAGAAACTGACATTACTACATTTTTAACATGTATAATTTTAATTTATATCTGCAATTCATTCATTATTCCTTTTTTGGTATTTATGTTTTGTTTTGTAAAACAAAATATATTCAACTATTATTACTGTAACTTTTAAAGACAACTTTTTAAAAGAGTTATGTGTTACTCGAGCGTATACTAAAATGAAAATTGTTTCGCTGGGAAAATATTTAGATATTGCTACTGTTTATGTACCTGTAGATTCTAAAGCGAACTGCAATAAATTTGTATTATTCCCGTATATCATTGATTTGTGGGCGCTTTAAAATTCTGCAGAACCAATAGTGGAATTCTTTGAGACTGAAGATCCCAGTAACTATTTAAATCAAAAAGTATGATGTGGCAGCACACAACTAGCCCTATATAATGAAATTAATTTCTCTTTTTCGCAGTGAAAAAATTATGTATAAGATCCACGGCACTGGGTTTTTAATACAGGATAGTATATTTGACATTTTTCCGAATCATAGCTATTTCGCAATACCCAATTAACTTATATTTCACACAACTCTAAATTAAAATTGTCAATATTGATGGCATCAGCAATAAGCAAGACTCTATATATTTTAAGAATTAATCCATTAATTTGGCGTCATTTTTGCAATTTTTACGACAATGGCGATATTTCGCCATATTGGGACCAAGTTCGCCAAATTTATCACCAAGTGTCAAAAACAGACGAGGAGAGCAGCATTTCTTACATATAAATGACTGCTGTTGAATTGTTATACGTTAAAATGCAAAACTATTACTCAAAGTATTTTCTGTCGTGAATGGAACGAACTAGATTCTCGAGAATGTTAACAAATTTATCGCATATTATTACATATGTAAATTGAACAATTTCACAATAACTTGTACTTTTTAATTTTATTGGATTTTTTTGATACATTTATTTGAAGCATGTGTGATATCTTGAGAACGATTTCTGTAAAGTTTATGTCATTCGTTTTCTAATGAAAAATTATATAGGAAATGATCCTTTGTGTAACATTATTAAAAGTCTAATTTTTAAATAATTCTTTCAAAATTTCATTCGAAAATTTGTGGGTGTTCTAAACATACAATTGCGTTTAAAATCAATAAGGTTCCAGTATTCGCTGATTTTAATATTTGTACCAAATTTCGTTCGAAACTCTCCGTTCTTTCGGGAGATATCACACAGACTCACTGACACACACATACAGACATCACCTCAAAAACGTTCGATCCGAGTTCAATTTAGGAATAATTGAAATTTGCTTTTTCGTCGAAAATTCGAATTTGAATTTTCAACCCCGTCACAATATTTTCCAATGCATTATACTATGTATATAAGGAAAGTGATGACTACATCACCGTTTTTTTTCCTACCAGAATTTCATTTTTGAAAGGCTAAATTAATCATGGAATGGAAAATGCATTGAGCGTATTGTAGTACGATTAAAAGTAATTTTTCCTTTCAACGTTTAATTAGCCATTCATCTGCAACTTTGGAGCTTTAAAAAACTTATTCAAGTTTATATCCACTACTTTGTTTTTCTTCGTATAGCTATAACAGTAGTACTACATAATTCGTCATTGCTCCATCAATATTATAACTGTTATAAAACTAATTAATTACTTTAAAATAATTGCAGCTCAATTAATTTTTCAAAGATATTAATATAGATTATTGCTGTATATTCAATCAAAGCTCTTAGACTAAAGCAATACTAAAAAAGAATATAATTATTTGACAAAATAAAGCCTACAATTTCCATAGAATCCTCATACCTTCCTCTTTGCTTGTCCCGTTGTGACGTCAAGAAAGTCAAGACTCCTCCCACCCCTAAAAGCGGCTTTCGTGCGTTTGATGTCTGACCACCTCTCGGAGGTGATGGTTTATTCCCATTTCATAAAATTCCCATTTCATCCCTCATTCTGTCCCATTTCATCACTTACGCTACCCTTTTTTAAAATAGTAGCATTTCACACATCAGGGAGCTACTGACAAATGGACTACTCGGACGGGACGAGGACCAAGTCTCCAGGATTCTGGGTTCGTTTCTTTCTGTAAATTCTTTTTTGTTGGTCCAGAATTTGGATAGGTTTTATGCTAGTAATTTAAATGAGATTTATAACTGTGAAGGAAGTAATTCTAGTGATGTAATTAAATGTAAAATGATAGAACTAGGCTTAATTAAAGAAATTAAGGATGAAGATAAACTTAAACCTGTTGAAAATCCAAATAAAAAGAGGAGGATAGAGGGGCAATCTACTATGGATGCTCCTACTAAAAACCAGAATGGAGAATTAAACTTAAAATCTAATGACAAGGATAACATGGATTGTAGTGAAAAAATTGATAAAGATGTAAATGATAATGTTAAAACTAAGAGTTATGCTGAAATTGTCGCGCAACCTATAGTGTTCAAAAGTGCACCAAAACCAAAAACGGTTCAAAATAGTGACAGGCAAAATAGTGTAGTGGTTGAGAAAAAAGACCCAAAAGCGCAATGTTTTTTCATCAAGTTTAATGACAATTACCAGGCTCTCCTTAAAAAATTAAATGAAATCTCAGGTAATAAAGTATCTGGCAAGCTCACAGGAGACATGCTAAAATTGATTCCAAATGACGCTGACGCCTATAGGGTTGTACAACGCCATTTATCTAGTGAGAAAATCCCCTTCCACAGTTTAAACTTAAAGACGGAAAGGCCCAAAAAGGCAGTTTTGAAGGGGCTACCAACAAACTATAGCATTGAGGAAATAAAAATCACTCTAACATCCGAAGGATTAGATGTAGTCCGGGTTTCTCAACTGAGTAACACAAAAACGAGATTGCCCCTGCCGATCTTCTTAGTCAGCATTAGGCCTACGGAAGACTGGCAGAGGGTATACCGACTGACAAGATTAGGATACTTGGCTGTGAAGGTAGAGGCCTTCAGAGCACGGGGCTTCAAAATCTGCTACCGGTGCCAGCAATTCAATCATTCCTCCGAGAATTGCAGCATGCCACCAAAGTGCCTTAAGTGTGCTGAAGAACACTTCACACGTGACTGCCAAAGACCAAGGACGGAGAAGGCAATGTGTGCTAACTGCAATGGAGATCACCCGGCGAACTTCAGGCAATGCCCGAAGAATCCCTGGAACAGAGGAAAGGCACCGGGGTATGCCCCCCTCCCCCCAAAAATCAGATACCCCCTTGGAGGCAAAAGGCCCTCGGTCTAAACCCTCAGACACCCCATCAGGGCTCCTCGCACTCTGTGCCACAGGTTAAAAGAACTCAAACTTCAGCACCTACCAGATCGGTGCAAGAGCAGGCCCCTAAACCGTCGACCTCCAGAGAAATGACTGTGGAGGAAGTGAGAATAGCTCATGAAGACATAAAACAGAGGATAGCAATTGATAAAGCCGCCAAAAAGGCAAGAGAAGCAAAACAAAGATTAGAAAAAAGGTTCAGGAATGGCAGAAAACTAAACGCGCCCGAGAAGAGCTCGCGCAAACACAGCAGTTAGACAAATCGGCTGAAAAAAAACAAAAGACTACCGAGGTCCAAAAGGATACTCACAAAACAGATCAAACCGCGGTTGAGGCTGAGGAAATTGTAGCTGAGACTGAGGAAATGGAAGCTGAGACTGAACTTGCTGATAAATCCAATGATGAAAAGATGGATGAAATCCTCAACCTCGTCAGAGGATTTATCAGTATGTTCAACCTAGACGATATAAAACATCTGTTGATGCAGCTCGCTGAGTTAATTAAAAAAAAGAGCGATCCAATGCAAATGGTCTTTGAGGCTTTTAAATTAATCGCGGAATTTAATAAAAACAGTGAGAAACAAACCCGCCATGAATAGATCCCAAAAAGAAAGTTTTAAAATAATATTTTGGAATGCGAACGGCATATCTCCAAGAATAAATGAACTTAGGAGCTACGTAAATGAAAATGATGTAGATGCCCTGCTAATCCAGGAAACTAAAGTTAGAGAAAACAAAAAACTAAATATAGCAAATTATAATAGCTATCATACCCTTAGCTCAAATATAACTGCTAGAAATCCCCATGGAGGAACAGCAATATATATTAAAAGTAATATTCCCCACGAGGAAATAAACAACATAAATCTTCAAGGTATAGAAAATACTAGTATAAAAATTAAAATAAATAATGTAAACCCATTTATCCTAACTTCAATATACGTCAAAAACATGAGTGGTATAAATGTAGCTGCGCAGCTGGAACTGCTTTTCTCGCGATATCCAAACACAATACTCGCGGGCGACTTCAATGCACACCACCGAGCGTGGGGCAGCAGGAGAGCCAACACACGCGGTACACAGATACATAGATTGCTAAACACGACAAACACTGACATCATTGCACCGTCGAGACCAACCTGCTTCTCAGGTGCCAATGGCTCATTCATAGACTTTGTCCTAACGAGAAACATAGATTACGCTCACACTATTAGTACCCTGGATGAATTCGACTCGGATCATCTGCCGGTACTGGTGACATTCGACCTGAAAACGCCTCTTCCAGCCTCTTTGGGACAAGAGAGGGTGAACTGGAACGTATTCAAAAGAGCACTTTTCGAGCCGCACTTAGCAGTACCCAACATTATGAGCACGGCGGATATTGACTCTGCCACGCACACACTCACAACAGAAATCAGGAGAGCTATTGCATCTGCCACAACACATCGTGAGTCATCAAAAATGCCAACACTTTCCCACAATGTCAAACAGTTAGTTAAACAGAGAAATAGAATGCGTAAGACATGGCAGGCTAACAGAGACCCTACCCTTAAAAGGGAGCTTAATAGACTCACGTGTAAAGTCAGTGAAAAAATTGTCGCAGAAAAGCAGCAACAGTATAAAGAATTAATCGAATCCCTTAGCCAGGAAGATGTATCGCTCTGGCAATTCGCTAAAAGACTCAGAAAACCTCAAATTAAACTTCCGCCACTAATAGATGGCGCTAATATCGCGTACTCAGACGAAGAAAAGGCAGAGGCGCTTGCTAGGCATTACGAAAAGCAATTTGAACCAAACCACGATTTAATGTGTCAGGACACCCTAAGAATGGTTAGGCAAACTAAACAATTTCAGGAACTCCCCGGTCACGGCTGAGATTAACCCAGCCACCCCGCAAGAGATAATAGAGATTATCAAAAACCGTAAAAGTCCAGGGCACGACAAAATCAGGAATATCGCGGTAAAAAACCTACCCTTAAATATAATATTTTACTTGACCATCTTAATAAATAAAATACTAGAACTAAATTATTTCCCCAAAGAATGGAAGGAAGCGATAATTATAGCGATCCATAAACCTGGTGAGGATGCCTCAATTCCAGCCAACTACAGACCAATCCGTTTGTTACCGACACTTAGTAAAATTACTGAGAAAATAATTCTTAAGAGACTGAACACGCACCTTAGTGAGAATGACATTATCATTCCGGAGCAGTTTGGATTTCGGCCAAAATACTCCACCACTCATCAATTGCTGAGAGTGGTAGAGTACATTTCTTCTGGTTTTAATAATAAGACACCCACAGCTGCGATTTTTCTTGACATCCAAAAAGCCTTTGATAAAGTGTGGCACTGTGGATTAGCTTACAAATTGATCACTCTAAAAGTCCCTGACGCAGTTGTCAAACTTTTAATTTCATACCTAAATAACAGACACTTTCAAGTCAGAGTAAAAAATAACTTATCTACACCCAAGCTCATTAAAAGTAGTGTACCGCAAGGATCTATCCTGGGCCCGACACTCTTTAACATATATCTAAATGACATTCCCAGGACCCTAGACACGGAGCTGGCACTCTATGCAGACGACAGCGCGATACTTGCAAAACACCCTTACGTCTCAGTAATGCACAGACTGCTACAACACTTAGACATACTCCAAACATGGCTGGAAAAATGGCGAATAAAATTAAATCCCAATAAATGTCATTGGATTTATTTCTCAAGAAAACGTAAATCTCCGCCTCCTCTGTACATAAACAACCATGCCCTAAAAGCGGAAAAATCTACTAAATACCTAGGTGTAACGATAAACTCCCACCTAACTTGGAAACTGCACGTAACGAACATAATCAAAAAAGCGTATATAACCATAGGAGCCTTATACCCAATGATAGGAAACGGAAATCTAAGTTATCAAAATAAACTCTTAATTTATAAATCGGTCATCTGCCCGGGAATGCTGCATGCAGCACCCGTATGGGGATATGCCTGTAAAACTACCATAGACTTATTAGAGACAAGACAAAACAAAACCCTAAGGATTATAAGGAAAGCCCCTAGATACTTAAGAAACTCGGTAATTAGGAAAGACTTCAAAATAAAAACTGTTAGAGCCCAAATCAAAAAGCTAGCGCTTAAATTCTACAAAAATCTGCCATCTGTCCCAAATGAACTATTATTTAATCTGCATGACTATGATCATCGCAAGACTAAATCTCGTAAGAGACCCCGCTCGGTACTTAACTTTGATATTCGGTACTAGGAACGTCCCACCTTAATCAGTTGATATTAAAGAAAACTCGCGATCTTTGGTTTTCTACAAAATGTTTAAAATCCTAAACTGCTAAAATGCTAGGTTACCCTCAGATCTGCATCAACTCCCCCAAACTGCTTAAACTCTTAATGTGCAACAAACTGCCACACTAGGAGCTAGGACAAATAATAAAAACAGTAAATCAAAAACCTCGAACCTCCAACTATGGACCAATGAAATAATGTCACAGTATGAAGATAAGAACCACACCTAGAGATTAGAGATTAAAGGCGCTTCGCGCCTGGTGCTCTGTTCTGGACGAAACTCTATGAAGTAGCATTTCATCCCTTATCCAAAGTACGCCTGTTTCCCAATTTTCCTCCCAACTGAGAGGGGTGCAAATGGCTCCTCAGGGGATGAGTTCTGACGAGCTTCGTCCCACTTGCGATCACTTTGAAAATTGTCTCGTGATTGCAGGTGTGTCTCAGAGGGCAAAAATACAAACGACATTCACAAGTCGTAATATTAGTGTTGAGAACAAATTAAAAATATTACTTGTAAATATATTGTTTGGCGTTATTTAGATATATTTAAATAATTTAGATAGAGTAAATACTATCTTATCAGATATCCATATGAAATGGATACTTCTAATTGTTTTGTAGTACCATGAATATATGCATGATGTTTACAACTATGGGCATTTTTAACCAATATGATATATGCAGCAAATCTGCGTTCCTTTCAGCATTAAAAATCTTAAATATTCAACCAAATGTCAATTTTTTTCAAGGAATTAATAATAATTTTGTATTTGATTCCATTAAGAAGCTATTGAAATACACAACTTTATTAAAAAAGAATCGACAGTAGCTCCATTCCGATGGAACCAAAAAGATATCGCTTGAGCAACATCTTTCTTTGTGTGTCTGTAAACATTTTCAAAACAGTTCAAAATAATAAAATATCGAAATTAGAATCACTATATTTCTTTAATTAGAAACTTTATTCAAAATCCAATTATATATCCATTTAGAATTTTCAAACGGCTACACATTACTTTGTATAGTTTATAGCTAGTATTTCCAGTTTTTGATATATATAAGCATTACAAATTTGGAAAACGGAAAAATTTTAATATTCTTCAATTTGCAAGACGATTTCTCAAAAACTGAAAAGACAAATTATAAATCTAGAAACTAGATTTCCTATTGAATATTTCTTCGCTTACTATTTATATCCATCTCTTATATTTACGAATATATTTCTAGTGTAAATAATCAAAGTGAAGCAAATCATTGCTCACACAAAAATTTAATCAATAGGAAATATTTTTATTTTATATGACTTTTTGATAATTTTTTGAAAAGTGTGTAATATCTTAAGAAGGGATCATGTTATCGTTCTAAAATTTATGTCAATCGTTTTCTAATGAAAAATTACATAAGAAATGTCTATTTGCGTAACTTTATTAGCGGTTTTGATTTTATGATGATTTTTTCAATATTTCACTCGAAAATTTAGGGGAGTTCTGAAAATTCAATTGCGTATAAAAACAATAGGCTTCCAGTGTTTACGGATTGTGATTTTTGTACCAAATTTCGTTCGAATCGGTCCATTTGTTCGTCAGTTATCGCCTCCACAGACTCACTGACACACACACACACATACTTTCACATACGCACACATACTTTCACACACACACACAGACATCACTTCAAAAATGTTTGATTCGTAATCAGGCATGCTTGAAACGTGCTCTCCCGTCGAAAACTCGAATTCGAATTTTCGACCCCGTCACAATACTTTCCTTATACATTATGTATATAAGGAAAGTAAAAAGAGATTATATTTATAGTAGATATTTATTTTCTTTCCAGGATATTGAATTTTCGTTAATTTAGCAATATTTAAAAAAGTCGCCAAGTTGGCGACAATGCACCAAATTCGTCGCCAAAATCTAGCCAAGCGTTATGGACGGAGAAATAGGTTATTCTTACAGCAGATAAATGACTATTGGCATTCAAATACAAAGGTATTACTCAAAGTATCTTTTTTCATGAATGGAACGAGCTAGATCCACGAGAATGATGTCACAAATTTATCGCATGGTATTACATATGAAAAGTAAACATGCTTCTCAATAGGAAATATATATTTTTTATTTTATATGAATTTTTGATATTTTTTTTAAATGTGCAATATCTCGAGAACAGTTCGTGTTCGTGTACGACGACTTTGTTAAAACATTTTTTTTGTATGATGCGTATTTTGCGAGATATTTGGATGTCTCAATTTAAATGGACCACCCGGTATATATTTGAGTGGAGTATCAAATATTCACGCATCAAAACTAAGAGAAAAATTATAAGTTTTTCAGTTTTCCAGCGAGAAAGAGGAATAAGGGCGGAAAGAAATTCGTTTTTTTTTTATAGTTGTATTAAAAGTAATGAAAGAAAAAATCTGGAACAATCTCCAGAAATATATTAACCCCCCACACACACACAAATATAGGGAAAATAACACGGAGAATGCAAGTTGATCAGAAAAATAGAGGGTTGGGTAATGAAATGTGTGTGGGGGGATGGGGGAGGGGAATAAAATAAAAAAGTTTCGAAACATTCATGTGGGGCATCAAAAAATAACATTTTTTTCATTCACTGGAGAAAATGAAAAACGTCCAGTTTCAATATTTTTAGTTTTAAAAAACATTGAATGAAAGCATCCGATTTTTTTTTTCAGGAATATATCAAGCGACATTATATATAAGCTAAATTTACACCGTTGCTGCCATTTATTTGGAAAAGGAAGGGTGTAGAAAAAACGTTACGATTAGAATTCAAGAAATTTCGAAAATTTTGAGTGATTGTGTTAAATTAAAGTTAAAAGCAGGACTAAATAGAAATGCATATTATACAATTTTGCATTCTGTATGTAGACTAAGTATTTCTACGGTATCCTTACGGAACACTAAGGATCTAAGCGATCTACCTAAGTTATTTTTAATTTGTTTCAATAAATATCAAACAAATTTGATTTGATGCAGAGCCTAAACGAAGTTTTTGGCGCCAGAATAATATTGGTAAACAAAAGTATTTTCAAGTTTTATCTTAAATGCCAAAATAAATTGAAGTCCCTACTCTGAAGATTTTATGGACATTTGTATGTAATCGGTCAAAGAATAAGTTTTCCAAGTTTCGTTAATAGGTTCATTCGAAAGAGGTTTGAGAAGTAAAATTATCCCTCTATATAATTTTGCTTTTAAGTGAAAATTTGTGTTATAATTCTAAACTATTTTGTGAATTATTAAATGTATTTACATCATATTTAATCTAAAAAATCAGCCAACAAATTTAACAAATTCTCTTAGATTTTAATACGAATAATTTCTGCTTGGATATACATTTGAAAATATGCAAATATTAGTTATTCTTGACATAATTTCTGTTATTAGTTTCTGATTATGAGGTAATACAAACTTAAGTAAAATATTACATAAACAATCTTAGAATTTAAAACATACGAACTCGAATATTGTGGCAATCTTTTCCAACCCCACTCCACCTATTTTTCCAGTCAAGTGTAATCATCAGAGTTATTTTTCCATTATTTACGTTACATTGCATCTCTGATATTTACTTTTCCAATATCAAAGAAAAACTAAAGCATGGCGTCTTTTACGTCCACCACCACTTTCTAGTGAATGCAAAAATGAAAAATTTGATGTTTTCTTTTATTTTTGATGTGTCTGTCCTGTTATTTGATCCTCCAATCGCATGTTATGAGTTTTTAAATTTACACCTCGTAATATTACCCCTCGTCCTTTAAAAAGATCAACTTGAATTATGTAATTTTTTCCTGTATTTAGGTTACGTTCATGTATCTATTAAATTTTATTAAGATGTTTCCTTTTATTTCTTTAAAAGCTTTTAAAAATTAGAATTTTCATTTTTCCCAGATTCCTTCACCAGTGACTTAAAAAATGAAAGTGGATTTATATTTTTGGACTATATGTGCGCTATATTTTGATACCCCCACTCAAAAATTTCGACTTTTTAATTTCCTCACTTTCAAATTTTATCATTATCTTTTTTTTTTGTGATGCCTGCCCAATAAATCCAAAAGTGAAAAGGTAGAGGTTTTCTTATTGTCTTGATGCGCCCTAATTGCTGATCACCACTCGTATATATTTTGATTTTTTTTAAATTTCTACCTTCGGTCCTACATTTTATTACTCATACCTTCTTTTTACTAATCACTCAAAGCAGCGTCATTCCAACTTTATTTTTTCTGCATTTGGGTTGGATTTATAAATATTTGAAAATTGTTTGATTTTTTTTTCTTTTATCGTTTTTTTTTACAAACTCAGGAAAACAAAAGTTTCTTGTCAATTTTATAACCCCCTCCCCTTCCTGCATTAAAAATTGTTTTCCTCCGAGTCTTGTGAGTTGATGCACCACGTAATTATCACACTCTTTTTTAATACTTTACAACTTAATTTTTTAAATAAAAATACTTAATTTTTAATAAAAATTAATACTTTACTAATTAATAAAATTAATATTTAATATTTTAAATAAAAATTAAAATAGTAATTGCACCCATATTATATGAAGTGATCATGTGACCCACTTCAAAATAAAATATGACATCCATCTTTTTTGCAAGTGTCAAAATCATGATTTTAAAAGCTCTTTCTAATATATATTCAGTGTTGCATCCGTCCCAAAACAGCTTTATTTGTGCGTAATTTCTGTGCATTTTTATACAATATACTGCGCTAACGCAATTACAATATTTCTGAGTTTAAATGATCATCAAATTTTGATTATTTCTACAACGAAGCTTAATTTTAACGTATGCAAAATGTAAACACATCAAGCTGCAAGGTGAGTTGTATAAGAATTGCTGAATTTTTTTAACTCAAAATTATTTAGCTCTGAAGTCTGGAATATATCTGATATGAATGTAACATTCATTGATTTTATATAAAGAAGCAGACGATTTTATAGTATTGCCTTTTCCGATGAAGTCACACAACGAATGAAGTTCCACAGTCAAGCAGACAGAGGAAATCAAACTAAAGAAAGTCAAAACATGTTGAGGAGTCTTAAAACATATATTGGTATCAATATCTCGGATTCAAATATTTTCGTGAAAACAATACTTTCTCTATACTAAATTACATAGTATGAGATAACAACATAGATAATATAAAGTTAATATGTAGTTCTCTAAATACGCTTTTGTGTAAATTTTGTTATGCATAGTATATTCTTAAAAATTGAATTTTATCGCTTTAAAATATTCAAAATTTATATGTGACGAGGAGGTGGGCGGCCCAAAACTCTTTTGCCCACTTACGAGAGAATCCTAGAACCGGCCGTGATTGCCCTCCATAAAAAATGTGACAAATTGTGAAAAAAATTGAAGGCATTGCAGATGGAAAATTATAAAAGTGTGTAATTTTCACTAAATTATTTTAATTTAGACGCGCTATAGGGATTTTGCAGCAACATGAAAATTTCCCTAATTTTTATTCCCCAAAGTTGGCAGATATGAAATGTTAAAAATTTTTGTATCTAAAAAATGGCTAATGTTCTCTTTTATTTCTCTTTCAGGTCTTCAAAACTAAGTAGAACTTGGTCCATTTTGTGAAATATTCAATTTTTTAATATTCTGCTAGAAGGTGTGTGAATTAAGAATGAGCGTAAGCAATATGAACATATCTGAGAAATTGATAGAAGGTTACGTAAAGGCCCCAAACTCACTCAAAGACCAGGCCATTACAGCTTTAGCCATTCAGTTATGTCAACATTTTGAGCTAAAGAAGGACATTATATTTGAATCAGAACTACCAAGACTGCATGAACATTCAATTCTTGACAACACATGGGAAATTTTAATTAAGAAACGATCCACTGAGATGTGCCAGAAACTCCCCCTTCCTCTTGCATTAAAGAATCTATTGATTGTTCGAATTCGACTAACAGCTCTGCAATTGTTCAGTTGGAACAGGAAACAAGTCGTCATGTTTAATTTTTCACCTCTTTTTGCTGACAGTCTTTTGGCCCTTTCCGATTGGACAGTAGAAATGAGATTAGACGAAAAGCAGATTGCTGAACGTTTAATCCAAGACGAAAGAATACCAGTTTACCAACGTTATAGAATGGCGTGTATGTATTGCATAGAATTATTTATTCCTTCTCTATGGAATCAAATTACACCTCAACAACGAAATGATAGTTTGCATTTTGATGAATGTAAAATAATTCGGTTGTGGTCTCGCCAATTAGCTGGGGGAGTAGAAGAAATAATTGGATACAATATTCAATTTTGGAAAAATTTAATTATATATGGATTATTTAAAGGATCAAGGTCGACTGTGCTTCATTGCTGGGGTAAATTGAATGAAAACATAAAACCAAATGTTATTGCATTTGCTAAACGAGTAGTGTTCGAGATCTACAGACGGAAGCTACGGAAAGAAAGTAGTGGATATTTTCTACCGTATTATAACAGTTTATCATCACTAGAACCTTTAATTGATATTTTATGTTTTCTGTTAACACAGATGTCTAAAACACAAAGAGTTATTTTTTTCCAAAAAGCCCTTCAAGATATCGAACATAATATACTTGTATGCTTTCTACAATGGCCTTATTTGGATCTTTTAATTCCACTTATTGAAGAGTTGTGGAGCATTTTACCTGAATCAAAATACGGAGATCTTTTATTAACCCTAGCTAATCATTATTTAAATGAAAATGGTCATAATACTATAAGTAATGATTATATGGATTACTATTACGGAGATTTAATGGTAGAGCTATTGAAAAACACACCAGACCGTTTCAAACGCTATGTATTTAGCGATAATTATCTTACAGGCACAAATATTGGCAAAAAAGGCGAATTGCTATTCGCTTTGATCAATAAAAATCCACTTAAAATACGAAACATAAAAATATTTCAAAATATTTTACAACATGTTACTCTCAAAGAGAAACTATTATTTTTAGGGTCAAAATATGGAGAATCGTTTTGTTGCCATTTGGCACTGGAAGAAGAGTGGGAACTACTGAATTCAATATTAAGAGAATGTTTGCCCCCAGATGAAATAGTCAGGTCTAAAAAGAAAATTTTGATTTCTAAATCAGGAAAAGAATCATGCTTTCAGATGTTAACACAGGTTAATGAAAATAACTTAAACTCATGGTTAAATTGGGGATTTTCTTCAAAGCAAGATATTTTTCAATTTATTTTTAAAATATTTTTTTGTGATTTTAAAAAGGTTCAGGATTTTCAATATATCATAGAAATTGATTGCTTGGAAAATATAATAAAAAAGTATGCTCCATCAGACGATGCTACAAGAGAATTTAAATCATTGTTTGCTGAAATATATTCGAGTGATATGTGCATTAATTTTATAATTCACTCGAAATGGCTGGAAGTTGACCGATTTCTAATTTGGGGCTTTCCATCTGATGACGCTAGAAAGCGATTTAAAAGATGGTTTATCAAAAAGTATGCTTTGTATTTATGTGAATATCATATCTTCCATTCGAATTTGCAGGATGCTGAGCAATTTCTTACTTGGGGTTTTCCAACGGTAAACGCTATAGAGCATTTTAAACAAGAATTATTTATCTCTTCGGGTTTAAAGATTCCATGGGTTCTCCTTTCACGTAATTTGCAGGATATTGACAGTCTTATAAAGTGGTTCAGACTGAGTCCAGAAGCCTTAGAAGTGTTTAAAAGGGAAGTTTTGTTTTGTTCTAACTCTTTGAGTACTATATTTGACCCTCTGCCACTCCTTGAAAAGCATCTAATTAAAAAACTATCATATGTAAGCGAGGTGCTTCGAAGAGATGAGAAGTTTTTAAGATGGGGGTTAAAAGATTTAAAAACCTCGATAGATTTTAAAGAAGTGTCCAACAATTATCTGAGGAGTTTATCTTTCTGTGATAGAGCAGTTGGATTGTCCGTAGAACTCAAGTGGGGTGAATTGATAGATGAAATATCTCTAGATCTAACTAGCGAGTGGTATCATGAATACATGGAGCTCTGGAGATCAAGTGAGGCAAATGAGAATCGAAAGCTGAAACTCATACTTATCATTTCAAGTATCACCGTTGCAAGTATCTTCGCTGTAAATAAATATATAAGTTGATAACATATTTATGTCAGCCAAATGAATAAAAAGTATGTTTTTTTTTTGCTGTTATAACGCGTTTTACTAATAATATTTATCAATATAGAATATTGATGTAAAAGCTTGTAAAATCCAATATTTAGTACTTATTTTTTTATTTACAGGGTAATGGTAAAAATGTTTATTTATTTCAATTAAATATATGATTTGTAAATTATTACTAACTAGCCGCCTTCGGCGACCAGCCTGTTCGCTATCCTTGAAAATTCTGACCGTGGCAAACTTTCTGGCGCCATAACCCCATGGAGTTAACAAAGCTTGTTTTAGTTTATTGACGTTAATAATAATAATAAAATTTCAATATGAGAAAAAATGTTCTAGGGGGAGGGGGGGGTGTTCTTGAAAATTGATTTGTAAAGTGAATTCATTCTAATGCTTGTGAACTGTGAGATTCTGAGGATTTCTGTACCTGTAACCTTATGAAAGGGGATCCCTTTGATGTGTACTCACAGCCAGGATCAGTTGCTCTTATGTTTTTTATAGAGGTATGCGCCTCTATTTTTTGTTTTAAATAAATGAAATTGTATCCGTTATTGCATCGCAAATGACATGAAAGTATTTTTGAGACTGATAATGTTGAATGTGAATTCAGTATTTAAGAAATAACGATGCTGCTTTAACGATACTGCTCAGCGAAAAAAAAGTTTTTTTTAAAGATTGTCCCCACCACCACCCGATGCATAAATGCACCTTGACAATCTCCATAACTTCCTTTTTATTTATTTTTTTATTTTTATTGCGGTCTCAACCACCACCCGATGTAAACAATACATTGCCACAATTCAATCCAGCATAATGAGCCAAAAACCTTATAAAAAGCAAACACTAATTCGGTTTTTAATTGTCCCTAGGCCAAAAACCGTACAAAAAGCAAACACTTTTTCGGTTTTTATCTTCCCTAGCCCAAAAAAATGTATAAGAAGCAATCACTGATGACATTTGCAAATATAATTTGCAAATATAATTCTACCTACTTTAGTCATTTGTTCAGATGTATATTCGATAGTAAAATCATAACTGAATGCAGCATTTTTTTTCCCGACCAAATTTGACTTCTAACTGCAACTTTTCTCTGTGCATCAGCGACCTGTCTTTCTTCCCGCTGTTCCTGACTTTCATTGTCCCTAACTGTAGCTTTTCTCTGTGCATCAGCGACCTGTCTTTCTTCCCGCTGTTCCTGGGTTTCATTTTCCCTAACTGCAGTCATTCTCTCCGCGTTAACCACCTGTTTTTCTTCCCGCTGTTCCTGACTTTCATTGTCCCTAACTGCAGCGCTTCTCTGTGTATCAGCAACCTATCTTTCTTCCTGCTGTTCTTGACTTTCATTGTCTCTAACTGCAGCCCTTCTCTGTCATCAGCGAGCCGTCTATTTTGACGCTGTTCAACACTTTCGGAGGCTTGAGCAGCGGCAGTCCTTTCGCGGTTTCTTCTTCGGCTTGTTTTGCTACTTAATCAGACTTTTTTTTTGAGGGGGTATTTTTGTTTTCAATAAAAACGCGAAACAAAATTATAAACACCCATAATACTAATAGCCCACTGTTAAAATAAACTCAAAACTGAATAGAATGTTTACAAATTAAACAAAAATCTAAATATAATTTTAGAATAGAAGTCGAAAACATGTTAAATCAGAACAATATATAGCTCCTGTTTAAATCAGAACAATTTTAAAACAATATAAATAAAATACACTGTAAACGTGTAAATACAATTAATACGTAATGTTATAAAAAGAGAAAGATTCGTTTATGTTCTTAAAAGAACAATAATGAAGTAAAATAAATTCTTATTTTGATACGGATAAAGCGCTCCAAAGAAACTGCTAACACAACAAAGTGAAAGGTTTGGATTGAGTTGTAAGAAAAAATGACGTTTTTAAAAATTTAATAAATGCATTTCAAGCAAATTGAAATTTAAAATGAAAAGTAATTTATTTCGAAAACAATAATTTATTCCAATAAAATGAATGGTTTGCTTTAGTTTAATGACGTACATTCACTATTTGGCAGGCACAAATATCGAATGTTCCATTCAATTCGCTATGCGTATCTGCGCAACCTCGTCAGAACCTCGCCCACCTTCCCTCCACCATAGAAACACCGTGCATCTGCGCTCGCATGTGGGTGAAAAATCGATCCCTGCTTTCGATGTTTGTCCGTGAAATTGAAAATCATTACTTACTCAAAATTCGGATCGTACGGCTACTTTTTCTTATTTCTTGACCAGATGGGACTTGTAAGAAAGTCTGATCTTTGAGCTTTCTAAAAATGTAAATTATTAGTCGATATTGTCGGTACTTTTTCCGACGCGAGGATTTAAAAACGAAAGTTCGTTTTTTTTTTCTAGCCCAAAGTGACTTTTATTTTAAAATGTTTAAAAAATTTTGGAATTTGTACCTGAGGTTTAAAATTAATATGTTTTTACTCGCAATTGTCTTCTCTTTCCGGTCGTATGATTTGTTTTTTTCAACGACGTTTGGATGGTGGAGAAAAAACGGGAAAAACTGTCGAAATCCTATAAAACATTAAATAACAACAAAAAAAAATTCAAATTTTAAAAATCGGTTTTTACGTGTCACATTCCAACCCCCATCCCCCGGGTTTCCGATTGTCACATTTCGTAGCTCTGCGATGCGCGGTCGCTGAGCCTGTAGTGTATAAGACACACAGACAGACATTGCCTTTTATTATATAGATCAATAGTATTAAAAGAAGTTGCCTGTCAGTTGATTGCGTAGCGAAAATCTACGAGACTCAGAGTTACTAAATTTGGTGCAGTGATACTTCAGTAATATTGGAAGATACCTCTGAAAAAATATTGTGTTCAAATTCATTTTTTAGTTATTTAAAGTTGATGTGCCATTTTCAAGGTTGATGCGCCATTTCCGAACTAATCGGTTCTTTAACGATCGAAAAAGTTATTGCAGAGTTTTCATCTTAACACCATTCGATACGTTGAAGGATTTCTTTCAATAAACTTCGGATGGAGTCCGTTTAATCAATACAGGAATGTCCTTGCAAAAGTGACGAAATTGTCGCCAAAATTATAAAAATGCGTTAAATGGGAGATAATATTTTGCAATTTTTGATTTCCGTCATACGACGGTAATACCTTCTAGTATATAAGAAATGCTCTTCTCGCCATTATATGTAACACTTGACGATATATTTGGCGAATAATCTAGCGAAATATCGCCACCTCGGAGATATTTAGCTCCAGTAGATTGACGAAGATATCGTTAAAATTGCGAAAATGACTCTTAAATGATGACGAATTTATTATTAAAATATTTTAATATGTGAACCATATTGCTTATTGAGGACATTGATAAATGTCAATTTAAGAGTTGCGCGGAATACAAATAATTTGGGTACGAAATGGTTTTATGTGTCGTCCCCGGGAAGAGCGTAAAATGTACAATTCAACGTTGAAAAGAGTGGTAGATCTTTTCATCATTTTTTCACGGTGAAAGAAGTATATTCATTGCATTATATAAAGAAAGTCATGTGCTGTCCACATTAGATTTTTAACATTAAAAATTTTGCAGACGATTAAAAAAATCTGATGTAGATAGCACATTATTTTCCCTACAAATTCGAATTCGTTTTCTTATTACTTTCCTTATATAATGTATAAGGAAAGTATTATGACGGGGTCGAAAATTCGACTTCGACGGGAGAGCACGTTTCAAGCATCCCTGAATACAAATCCGACGTTTTTGAAGTGATGTCTGTGTGTATCAGTGAGACTGTGGCGACGATATCCCACGAACGAATGAAGCAAATCGAACAAAATTTGGTACAAAAATTACAATATGTGAATACTGGATGCCTATTGTTTTAAAACTCAATTGAATGTTCAGAATCCTACTAAATTTTCAAGTAAAATTTTGAAAAAATCAAAACCTTTCATAAAGTTACGCAAACAGTCATATTTTATGTAATTTTTCATTGAAAAACCATTGACACATACTTTAGAACCCTAACATGAACCGTTCTCGAGATATTACATATTTGTTAAATAAATTTATTAAAAACTCACATAAAAAATTGTAACTATTGTTAAATATGATCACTTTTCATATGTAATATGCAATAAATTTGGGACAAGCTCGTTCCATTACTGGGAAAAGATTCTTTGGGTAATACTTTTGTAGTTGGACGCCAATAGTCATTTATCTGCTATCATAGTAACTTATCTCTCCGTCCATAACGCTTGGCGCGATTTTAGAAACGACTTTGGTGGAATGTTAATAACTTAGCGATTTTTTCAATGTTGCCAAATTGATAAAAATGACGCTAAATCAATGGAAATGACGACTAATTAACAAAAATTCACTTTCTTGGAAATAATATAAGTATCTATTATAAGAATAATCTATTTACCATCCGTAATGTTTTGCAAAATTTTGGTGACGGATATGTCGGAATATCTCCAATTTGCTGACTTTTTTAAATGTTACCAAATTGACGAAAATGTCACCCAATTGATGAAAATTTGGAATTCGTCAAATTGATGAAATAGACGCTAAACCAATCAAATGACGACTAATTGGTGAAGGTTCAATATAAAACATATAAGAGTCAACAGTAGTGTATATAAAGGGGTTCTGGACCACCAGGTGCTATACTTTCACATAGGACACCTGCAGGTGCTATACTTCTCCTTGTTAAAACATAGGCGCACCAGGTGGAGAGAGGGCGTCATGAGGAGATCTTGCGTTGGCATTTGAAAGAATATTAAAAATCTAATGGCGCGATCTACTGGCATCTTAAAGCGTCTGGCAGGCGGGATGTAAAAGAAAGATTTCCGTTTGGACCGAACCGGTTTCGAACTCGAGACTACTAGCTCGGCGTTCTAACATCTACGCCAGTGGTCTTCAAACTTCTAACGCCTTCGGAATCATACGCTTAAAAAAAATATTTTTGGAACCCTAGTACAAAAAATATGCCCGTAAGCATAGTGACGTAACAGAAAATCTCGGTGCCCCCTCTCCCCCCGCAAAAAGTTTTGAGGCTACTTACATTTACAAAAATTAACTACCGAAGACTGCAAATTAATTTTGACCATTATAATTATAAAACCAAATACTAAATACAAAAATAAATTATTAAAAACATGTTATTCAGATTTTTTATTAAATACAGTTGAGATGAATTTGCTAGCTCTAAAAAGCCGCCACTGCAGTGAAACATACAAGCATATTTGTAGGCATAAATGCAAGAAAATACAAAATTCGGAATATATCTAATTCAGAAGTAATACTAGAACTAACTAAATTTAATGACTTGAATGCGCTTGCTTCTTGCTACACAACTATTGAAAATCAGGCTTAATTGTTGTTATTTGCAAACGCATTTCAAATTCTGCATCAAATTTGTTCCTGTATTTAGTTTTAGTGCTGACATAACTCGAAAAAGATCGTTCGTAAAGATAGGTAGTAACAAAGGGCATAAGAATTTTTACTGCTCGATCAGACACTTCCGGGTATTCTTTGTAAACTTTCAGCTAAAACCCAATAGTTCTTGTTCAAATTACATTTTTAAAGTCGAATCCATGGATATATCAATCAGTTGTTCTCTTTCCATCGGCGGTAGATCAGTATCTTCTCACTTGTAGAAATGGATTTTGAATCCAGTTATATGACTGTTTGGGAGTCGGAAAATATTTTCTGAAACTTTCCTGCAAATTCGATAAATGTTCGATAATGAATTTTTGGACAGTTTCATTAAGATTAAGCTTGTTTGAAACCAAAAAATCCTTTTGCTTTTCAAAACATTCCACGTCATTTCTCTTGCATAATTTTTCCAAAGATCAAGCTTTAAAATCATTGCCTCAATTTTGCTGTGAACTTTGAAAATATGTGTTTTTGCTCCTTGGAGTGAAATATTAATTTCATTTAAACGGGAATAAATATTGGCAAGATACGCCATACTTTGCATCCAGTTTTCATCGTTCAACTTATTTGCGTATTCATGTTTCTGTTCAAATAAAAAAAAATCTTATGTCATCCTTCAATTCATAAAATCAACTTAAAACTTTTCCACGGGATAACCAACGAACCTCCGTGTGTAAAAACAATGTTTTATGTAAACTGGATAATTCTTCGCCAAGTAGTGTAAATAACCGGGAATTTAGTTTCCTTGATTTGATGAAATTTACAATTTTAACTACATTATCGAGTACTATTTTCAATTCATTTGGCATTCGTTTGACAGCAAGAGCATGGCGATACAGGTAACAATGGCAATGTTGTATGTCAGGCGCTATGGCCTTTATTCGCGATATTGCACCTTATTTGCGACGCGCAAGGACTTTGCTCCATCAGTACAAATGTGGGAACATAAATTCCAAAGTAAGTCATGTACTTTCATATAAGTATTGATCGTTTCAAAAATTTGTTCACCCGTTGTTCTGCATCGAAGAGGTGTACAAATAAGCATATCCTCATGAACAATCGAGTCAGAAACATAACGCACAAGTACAAGTAATATGGCTAAATTAGCAATATCAGTAGATTCGTCTAACTGCAATGTAAAACCATGTGGGGAATTCTTTAAACGCCTTAGTAATTCTTCCTCACAAATATGTGATAAATCTTTAATACGTCTAGCAACAGTTGTATCAGAAAGAGGAACGCTATCAATTTGTTTTGCATATTTTTCACCGATTTTACAAATCATCAAATCTTTTGCACAAGGTTTGATTAATTTTTCTCCAATCGTGTAAGCTTCACCCGCTTTACCGATTCGATGACTAACGCGGTAGGAAGCTTCAAGTGATGTTTCATTTTCATGACAAATATATTTTGAAATGATCTTACCTCTGATTTTAGATAAATATCAAATCAGATTTGCACTTAACTATTTTGATGATATAATAGTGTTTTCCCAAGATTTTAATGAACATTTGGAACACTTAAAAACTATCTTTTCCATTTGTGAAAAAGAAAATATTAAGTTAAAATATTCAAAATGTCAATTTGCACAAAGAAAAATTAATTTCCTAGGGTACGAGATTGAAAATGGAAAATACCAACCTACTAATGTTAATATTGAGGTAATAAAGAAATTACAACCTCCCAGAAATGTCAAAGAGTTACAAAGATTTTTAGGAAGTGTAAATGTCTATAATAAATTTATCCATAACTATGCTAAGATTAGGAATCCTTTAAACAAATTGCTCAGAAAAAATGAGTTATGGAATTGGACCCCAGAGTGCCAAGAAGCATTTCAGTATCTTAAAGATATTCTAATTTCCAAACCTGTTCTTACATTATTTAACCCAAATTACCCTTGTCATATTTTTTGTGATGCATCCTCAAAGAGTATCGCTAGTATCATAAAACAAAAGCATCCAGATGGTTCATTACACCCTATTGCATAGCATTCTAGACAGTTGAGGTCTTATGAAAAGAATTATGCCATAACAGAATTAGAGTGTCTTGCCATAGTAGATTCTATTGACAAGTACTACTGTTATTTGCATGGATCACATTTCACTGTTCATACAGATCATGCTGCTTTAGTTTGGTTAAAAAAGATTAAACATCCGAGAGGAAGATTGTTTAGATGGTCACTTAAATTATCCATGTATGATTTTGAAATTAAATACAAAAAAGGGTCTACTAATTATGAAGCAGATATGCTAACCAGAAATCCCATAGCACATCAAACTAGGTTATGCACACATTTATTAAGTTTAGGAGAAATCGAAGAACATCAAGCAAAGGATAACCTTAATCATTCTTAATTTCAAAAAATTAATAATGTCTTAACTGTAAAAAAGAAAGGATTTATTAAAATTGTAGTGCCATATTCATTAAGAGCTAAATTATTAGAAAAAACTCATTCAGAGTTTGGTCATCCTGGAGTAAACTCCATGCTAAATTTAATTTCGCCGAACTATTATTGGCCAGAGATTATTGAGGATGTAAGAAATTATGTGAAACATTGTGAAACATGTCAATTGAATAAGAAATCCAAACAGAAGAAATTTGGGCTACTAGGATGTTTACCTCCAGCTGTGGAGCCTTTTGATATAATTTCTATTGATACCGTAGGAGGATTAAGCTACTATAACTCTGCAAAGAAATATTTATATGTTGTTATTGATCATGCAACTAGGTATGTGTGGACATTTCCATCAAAAAGTGTCACCACAGATACATACATAAATTGTTTAAGACAGATATTCCAAATTCAGGCGCCAAGGAAAATATTAACGGATAGAAATGCAGCCTTTACCGCATCCAAATTTAAACGTTTTCTCAAAAGTTATAAAATAACTCAGTTGTTAACGTCAGCCCATAAGCCACAGTCTAATGGAAAAAATGAAAGAGTAAATCAGACAATTATAACCAGATTAATTTGTAAAATTAACTCATTTCCAGGCAAAATTGCATGGACAAAATTATTAGAGCAGGTAACAGCAGAGTATAATAATACTCCACATTCAGTGACTAAATAAACCCCAAATTATTTAATGTATGGGAAGTTACCCTATACTTCTCCCCTTGATAATTATGAAATCTATCCAGCCATAGAGGAAGCCCGAAAAAATGCAAAAGAAAGAACAGAAAGATATCATTTAAAAAATAAAATTAGATATGATCTACATTTCCAAGAAGCTGATTTTAAACCAGGTGATTTAGTTATGCTGGAAGAATTTAAATATCCCAATACAAGAAAATTAACTTCACCTTATACAGGCCCATATACCATATTAAAGAAAATTTCCAGTGTAAATTTTGAAATAGATAAACCAAACATGTTAAGTAAACAAAACACAGAAATTGTACATTCTACGAGATTGAGACATTTTTATCCAGCAGAGACATTTGAGTTACAAAAATTTAAATAAGATAGATACTTGAAAAATATTAGTTAAGATTCTTTGTTAGTAAATGAGACATATATCAATTGAAGATTAGATACACTTATTAATTAAAGAGATAATATAATGGTTAAGATTAAAAGGATCTAGTATTATTTTATATATCTGTGACAAGGATATGAAGTAGACAGAGAAACATTTTCTTGATATTATAATATTTATGGAAGAGTATTAATAATTCAGATGATTCTAAAATTGTTGTCCAAGAGAAAGTTTCTTTCTTATTGTTTTGAAAATTTTATAAGATAATTATAATTAATTTAGATACATAAGTGATTAATGAGGAGTGGATATCAGGGAGAAGAAATTCCTTGATGTCCAAGAAGGTTTGTTTTTTAAATATGATTTACGAACTGATTAGCAGTGATTCGGAGAAAAATTAAGAAGTAAGGAATTATTTAAGGAGAATAAATGAAGTTATAGAATGGAGTGTCGCTTTGTGGATTCTTTCCATATTGAAAGGATACCCAAAGATACATACCAATATTTTTCAAAATACTTTAGTATTATACTAAAGAATATTTTATTTTGATACTGAGACAGAAGAATGCCGGAATTCTGCCGAGTGATCAAAAATTTTGTGAGAAGTTTTTGTTTTTGTTTCTTCCACTTTATGAAAGGTAAATAAAGTTTGAAGAAACTGTCATATGAAAGATTGAAGGGATTAGTGTAGGTAAAGAGTGAAGGTATTGTAATAAGGTGTATTATAGTTAAGAAGAGTATTGTGTAATAATGATTATTGTATTAATAATGATTTTTGTATTGATGATGATTTGAGGTGTAAGTTGAAACAGAATAGATTAAAGAGGAAATAGAGGTTAGATTATTTAGATAAAGATAGGGAGAATTAAGATAAGAGATCCGTAAACCTGGCAGAGAGTCCAACATATAAATAAAAAGTAAAGGATAGGGAGAGGAGGTTGAATGTAAGCTTCTTATTCATATCGAAATGTTTACTTACCCTTTGGCATTGATACTGGGAGAAGGATATATCAATCCCAAGTGAGGATAAGCTGATTTTTTTTACTGCCAGTGTTATTGGATTAAAATATAAGAGAGTTGTGGAGAAGAGATAAGGAATTAAGATGGTAATGTAGGGTATAAGGGGAAAGAGAAGGAGTTCAGGGATTTAGAAAAAAGAGTTAGAAAGGCCTTATGAGATATGCGTGAGAAGAAAAAAAAGGTACCATGTACATAGTGAAGTTAGAAAAAAATATAATAAAGAGTTATACTTTGAGAATGTAAAGGTCAAGGTATTTGATATGTTGATGTATTAAGAAAAATCATATGTAATCTCATATAATTTTAGAATTGCTAGTGTGTTGAATGTGTGAATTGTATGTATTTTCATGTATATTGATGAGTAGGGTAAGAATAGTAACTTAAATTTAATTAAGAAATATAAGTATATTCACAGAACTAGAAAATTTTAAAGAGCTCTTATCTTATCTTATCTTATTTTTATATTGGGTATATTATTTTCATATTAGAGATTAGGATGTTTTGACATAACAACATAAACATAAACACTGTGAGAAGAATGAATGGTGTATGAGAGTTCCCTTGATCAAGGAATTCTACATTTATAACACATATCATATTACATAGAAGTAAAGTAAGATTTTGTGACAAATTAAAGGTTAAAATAAATGAATTTATTGGGATTGTCCTACATTAATGAAAATTATATTGAATGAAGGTACTTCAAGAAAAATTGATGTAAAAGGTTCTGTAAACAGTTTTGCTTCTATATTATTTTTGTAATGTGATGATTTGAAACGTACTTAGAGTATTGTATATGATTTAGTGTATATAATATAAAGGTGATACCGAGACTTGGACTTAGGGGGGGGGATATGATACATATATTTTTAGGGTTCTCAATTCTATATAAAAAGAATCTTATAGTTTCGTAGAACTATTCGAAATTCTTCGCTT
This sequence comes from Amaurobius ferox, assembly GCA_951213105.1. NCBI lineage: Eukaryota > Metazoa > Arthropoda > Arachnida > Araneae > Amaurobiidae > Amaurobius > Amaurobius ferox. The sequence goes on along the minus strand of OX578141.1, from coordinate 94,045,877 downwards.
GTAACATTAATGGGAATACTTATCTCAAGAGTAGCCATAAAATTTTATTATATACCTTATTAAGAAAGTGGAGAGCGCTGAACTTAAACAGTGATAAGAGGTTAAGACTTGAGAAACTCTTCAAATGAGGGTTCATACCATATATGGTCAGGAATCAAGGAAATTGTAAGATTGGAGATGGGAATAATTGCCGTGATAGTGAAAAGGCTGACAGACGTCAGAGTTCCGATATAAAGTAATTGGCTATGTTATAAACTACTTGAGAGCCAAGTCTCGGGATGACCGATAAAAGTCCCTCATAAATATTCTGAAGTAATCTGAAGTATCTGTGAAGTGTCGTATATAAGTCGATGCAGAGCATTTTGGCTCTCTCTCATACGTTCTCTCTCGCTATGTCTTGTCTAGTTTGCGTGCTCCGGCACCAATACTTCATGTTTAAAGGAGTTTTGTAATGCTATAATGTTTGAGAGAATTAATGTAAAAACGGCGAAATCGCTCTTAAGTTGAGCTATGTATTGTAAAGAATGTGGAATGATGGAAAAAGTAAATAAACAGAATTTTGAGGGGATTTATGCCTGATCTTTGGACAGTAAAAAACAACACCAAATCTGAACCACCATTTGTGTATATTTTATCATATATATATATATATATATATATATATATATATATAACTATTTAATTCTTGAAACTCTATTCAATTGTTTAGAAATATTATTCTTAATCAACTCTTCAAAATTTTTAGATTATCTTATAAAAAATATCATAATTTGCATATTTATAGCCTTAAAAATACTAGTAAATTACATAAATATCCAGTATATTAAGTTAATGGTACAGTGAAAAGTTTAAGTTAGCTGAACATTCTTAAATTTATCCTCCTTATTTTATTAAAATTTTTTAGCTTTCTCTTATTGTTACATATCATTATAATTCACTTTTAACTCCTCTGTCTTATGTTATACTGGTTGTATTTATAGAGGTATGTCCTACTTTTTCTTTTTATTGCAATACCGATTTTTATCTCTTACGAGCAGCAATAGTTGATTTGTAATTTTCACATCAGCACTTATACATTTTGTTTTCTCTGGTAATTATTTGATTTCTTTATTATTTTTCATCTTTTATGCTTGTTGGTTGAGTATATGGAGTTTATAGTTATTAACTATTTCTGTATGAAACAAGCATTCTTCTTGATTAATTTTGATGGATACTTTGCCTTGATTAGCACACTCACCTTGACTCCACATTTATCTCCATCATCCTCTTCTTCACAAACTGACCTCCATATTAAGCCTAATGCTATTCTACTTTATAGGCACGATTGTTTTATCTTTTTTATTTTTGAATTCACATCATTGCTATCTGTTTATTCACTAATTTCTTGATACTTGATATATATTGTTTCATCTTTAATTTTTATGAATTTAGTCATGGTGCTTACTGCATGGACTTTTTTTTCTGTAGTTATAGCCTATTAGTAAGTATATCAATCTTATAATGGTTGCTACTTTCTTAAATGTTTAATTTTTGGCTTTAGGGTTAGGGTTTCTAGGTGTTACAATTTATCTTTACTATTTCTTTGGATCACCATAAACTATTTTAATGTATATATATATATATATATATATATATATATATATATGATACATGAATTTAAGACTTTCCCAATAACACACCCGTTTCTTTCATAATTATTATTCCAAATTCCTATTTCATGTCCAGCACATATTGCAACTATATTAAATTCTATCCCACTAATATTAACAAAGTCTGCCAGCACTTCCTCTTTTCCTTGACCATACCATATATGGTCACTAAGCTTAACCTGTACGTTTCTCATATAAAACTGCATTCCCAATCACATTTTTAATGCCTAAAGAACGCGAAGGCAACCTCTTTCCCATACCACTATATTCCTCCTCATCCAATGTAACTATACATTATGTGAACAACCACAGACTGCATTGAGATTTTGTGAGAGCAGGTCGACAATATGAAGCTTGGCCTATGTAACTAAGTATATTTTATGAGTGTCATATAATAAAGTAGATTTTAGTAATGTGTAAAAGGTCTCTTCCCTGGACATTTCAGCCAATATTACACACATACATATATATATATATATATATAATATTGGCTGAATGCCGGTATATATGTAATATTGGGAACATAGTTTCAGATTGAAATGTGCTTTAATTCTTTATTTGTTGGAGATAAGTGGGCAATGTAAATTGCAAAAATGTTGAAAATAAGGTAGGAAATAAGACTACATTAATGAAATAGTCCTCCCATTAATTTTCAACAGGAAAGATCAATCATGCATAAAGTATTGATTATGAACACTTTCCAACTTCAATGCAATTTTATTTAAACATCTCTAAAATAATATACATTCCTAGGTAATATATTTTAAAATTATCACAATACTACATTAATTTATTATATTTGAAAACTTAAAACTTCATCGAAAAAAATGAATTTTATTCAAATGATGACATTGAAATATATATTTCTTGGTTTAAACATCTCTATAATATAATACATTCCTTACTAATATTTTTAAAAATATCATAATACTACAATAATTTATATTTGAAAACTTCATCGAAAACAACGGAAATTTATTCAAATGACGTCATCGAAATATAAATCGCCTGGCTCTATACAAGCAGCATTTCATTCATAAACTTTTTTCCATTCCTTTCATTCATCACAATACTATAATAATTTATTTTATTTAAAAACTTAAACCATGGAGGTACAAGTAATTTAACTCTATGCTTAAAACTTCATTGAAAAAATCATCTGCTTCTCTTTGTAAAATCAATGAATGTTTCATTCATATCAGCTACTTTGCAGACTCCATGAGCTAAATAATTTTGGATTAAATAAATGCAGCAATTCTTATACAACTCATTCTACATCTTTTGGTGTTTACATTCTCTATAAGTAAAAATCAGGCTTCATTGTAGAAATAATCAAAGTTTGATGATCATTTAAACTAAAATATATTGTAATTGCGTTGTTTCAGGATGTAGATGCACAGAATTTAAGCAAAAATAAAGTGGTTTTAGGACGGATACAACAAACACTAAATATGAATTAAAAAGAACTTTAAATGTCACGATTTTTGAGTCAAGATGAATGAGATTTTATTTTGAAGTGGGTAACGTGATCTCTTCATATAATGGTCACGTGATCTCTTCATATAAAGGGTGTAATTATTATTTTAATTTTAATTTAAAAAACTACTAAATATATATTTTGCTGAAATTTTTTTAATATATTTTATGGGATAATTTGAATATTTCCTAAAACTTTCGAAGCAATTTGTGAATTTTACATTTGCTTAAAAAATATTTGAAAAATTATGTCCCACAGAGTTCAATGTATTTCATTTTTTCAACCAAGATTCAATCCAAAACGAATTGAGTGATATTATTCATTTATATTCCCATAGGTCCCACAGATGTTTGAAGAACATACTAAAATTTCATTTTGAAAAAGTTATTTTTACGGCAGCTATCATGCTAATGGACAGACAGACAGACAGAATGAACGAAGTAATAAACACTTTTCAACTATGTTGTAAAGTGTTAAAACTTTCAACTATGTTATAAAGTGTTGGGGGGGGGGGGCAGAGGAACACGAGCCCCCGCTGAACTTTTCCAGAGGGGGCTTTGCCCCCTCTGGGAAATTTCAAGATTTTTTTTTTCTAACTGCATATTTTACTAAATACCAAAAAATTAAATTTTTTAAACATAAAAATAATTGAAAGAAAATCCTATCAACGTAAATGTCTCATTTCAGTTCAGTCTTGTTCACATCTTCCTTACCATAACTCCCTAAATTATCTAACGCACAAACCAAGCTCATCTTTACTCCCAGGAAACATGTTTACGCTAATGGCAAAAACACCTGGTTACCAGAACTTTTTCGACTGACCACCTAATTCAAAGAGAAATGGAATATTTACAGCCATGTTATTGGCATTTCCAAAAAATAGCTGTTTCCCTCCAGTAATAACTATAAATGATAACCATGAAGTAGAGATGAAGAGATCTTATCTGTAATTACTCCTCGATTCTACATACCAATTTGAAGCTCCAAACCCAGTGGGTGGTGGTATCGTCTGTCGGAGGTGACGGCGGTATCCATTCTGCTTGAAGTTGCAGCTTTATTCCTGTTGAGCACCCAAAGTTTGGCACAGCACCGTAGTCAGGCAAGGGCCAGAAGGAGCTAAGTCTCCCCCCCCCCCCATGCACACACACACTAAGTATACTCAGTCCACCCTCCTGATAAAAATATTAAAGTTTTAGATGTGATAAGAAATGTCCACCAACATGTCATCCAAATTTTGCATAAAAACATTATTTTTTTTATAAATTGTTTTGTTTTAAAGATTTTTTAATTTAGCTGAATGTGTAGTTACAGTGGTGATTAATTTATTTACATATTTAATTTAGAAATATTTAAATATAGACAATAGTAGTTGAATACTTTTGTATTATTGCTGGATTCATTGTTCTAATTTATTGTGTCAAAATCAACTGATAGGTAGTTAAGAGTTGATATTAAGCGTTAACATGTATTATCTTTCAGATTTTTTTTTATTAACTAACAGCTTTGCTACTAGTAAATTCTTATATTAAAATCCATTGTAATTATTATATGTTATAATATTGATGCATAGTAACTATATGGATTTTCCTAATCAACTCTTAGCTTATAAATATAAATAAGCCTAAAAAGATTAAAAATATGTATCGTACAATAAATAAAATTGCTGATATCTTTCTTTTGACCCAGGCTGTCCGACCTACCCGAAAGTGTAAGATATCTGTTTAGACCGCCGAGACAGTGCCATCTAATTTAGACTGAAACCCAGTGGGGGAGATATTCACAGGAACCGACCCTCCTTCCTTTGCTACCAACCTCTCGGAAGGACTTTCAAACCCACAAATTTAGCATGCTCATACACGGGAACAGTTTAGGCAAAGCAGGAAATCGAACTCAGGTCTTCCGAGTACAATCCCCATGACTTAACCAATCAGTTATCTCACTCCAAAACCTTGTAAGACAATAACTTACAAAACTTCCTTGAGGAAAGCATATATATGTCAGTTAGGTGACTACAGTTGCTTCGATGGTATTATAATCCCCCCTTTTCAGGCCATAATAACAGTATGCGCTCTTAACAACCACTACTGCCGTTCGTTGGGCAGTTCATTCTTGACGGTTATTAAGGGCGCATACTGTTCTTTTGACCTGAAGAAGGGGCTTAAAATGACCTCAAACCAATTGTAGTCATCTAACTGACATATGCTTTCTTTCTTTAAGGCGGCCTTGTAGGTTGTTATATCTATATTGACTTTGTGAATCTTTTATATAACTTTATCGGATTGTAGCTCTCCTGAGATTTTGAAAACTCAGTGCTTATGTTAAAAAGCTACACTTTTTTAATTTTCAAACGACCCCCTTAGACAAATTTGGTCAATCTGAAGAATTTTATTTTTAATGCAACAAGATCATTAAAAAAACCCGCATATCTGTATCTTTCAAACCAACTAAATAGAATTATGCTAAATTAAAAAATCTGACTTGTGCCACTTTTCCATACCATGTGAATTTTTACAAGATCACTGATCTTTATGTATCGCATATCTGTATCTTGTATCTGTACGAGATACAGATCTGTCGCATATCTGTATCTTGTATCTGTACAAGCTGTTTCATCAGTGAAAATACGGATCTTGTTGTAAAAATTCACATGGTACGGAAAAGTGGCACAAGTCAGATTTTTGCCTTTATCATAATTCTATTCAGTTGATTTTAAAGATACAGATATGCAATATGGTTATGGCTGTTTCATAAGTGAAAATAGGGATCATAAACAAATTGACGATGGAAATTGTTCAGATCAAAAATACGTTAATATGTATCAAATTTTTTTATCGCAAATGCATCTAAATAAAGCATAACACAGAGATCATATAAAGCAGTCGTACTCACTACGAGGTTGGGTATCCTATGCATTATCATTTAGGTTTACCTTTTTTGTGATATGTCACAAATTTACATTTCTAATTTGATATATGGTCCCTATTCACAATGCTCAATTAAATATAACTCCCTCAATTTTAAAGATACAGATATGCGGGTTTGTTTAATGATCTTGTTGTATTAAAAATAAAAATTTTCCGATTGACCAAATTTTTCTAAGGGGGTCGAATAAAAATGTAAAAAGTGTAACTTCTTAAAAATTAATGGGAGGACGTAGTTTCATTAACGATGTTTCATTAACATAGTCTTATTTCTTCCCTTATTTTCAACATTTTTGCAATTTACATTGCCCACTTATCTTCAACAGGTAAAGAATTAAAGAGCATTTCAATCTTTTTGGGACACCCTGTGTATGTATGTATATATATATATATATATATATACATAAAAATATGATATGAAAGTCCAATGATAGATTAGAGAGAATTTGTAACTTAAAATACCCTAAATTAAAATTTACCTACAAATTCAAAAGATGTATTAAATTGAAAATTAATCTTCATAAGGAAAATTAAATGAATATTTCTAGTCATCAAGCTAAAGATAATCAACAAATATCAATGGTGTGGAATCGAAAATAAGATTATATATATTAAATTCTTTTCAAATCTTTTTTAACTGTAGATGTTAATCTCACAAAAGCACCACTTTATGATAAAACACTCCCAACTGAGTACAAAAAATAAAAATCTCCTTCCAGAACATTTAAGAAATCTCAAAATGGTTTGCACCAAGTTTCGGCAGAGACGGGGCAGTACTTTCAGGTCTATGTACCCTGTTGAAAGATCCTACACATAATCACACATAGCCATGGGCGTATGCAGGATTTCTTACAGGGGGTGCTAAAAGTGATTGCATTGAAAATTTAGAGATTACTATCAACCTTAAAATGTATTGTTACAAAGTGAATTGGAATATATGGTATGAACATCACATTTTAAAATTAGTGTGTATAGCACTTTTAAAAATTAGTATGTATGAATTTTTAAAAATTAGTGCATATCACCTTTAAAAAATATCCCTCCCTTTCATAAGAGAATTCTAACCTTCCTGGAGACAGAGCAACTAAACTAACAAATTGGACATTCATAAACATACCAAATGCAATAATCATAAGTTTTCCATTTAGGTATGAGTTTAAATTGTTTTTATTAATATACATGTGGGAGAAAACACACTTATGGTTAAATGTTCTTAATCCAAAAAGCATTTTTCTTATTTTTTTTCTCTCATATTGGCTTTTAATTAAATTAGCAATTTTCCATAGGAGTGCATTGCTCCCCCCCCCCCCCTCCTCCCTAAATACACCCATGTACATGGCCTATTTTAAATGTATTAATTTTTTTAAACTAATTAAAAAGGGCTATATATATAATTTGAAGAAGGGTCGAATTCCTTTGGCAGGGTACACAGACCTGTAAGTAAAGTTCAGGTTCAGTTCAGTAAAACCGTGGCACAAATCCATTTTAGATTTCATAAATTTTTTGGAAGAAGGTTTTTGTTTTTTTGTACTTAATGGGGAGTTTTTTATGATGTGTTTTTGTGAAATTTAAATAGTTTTCATAGAAATATGTATCAATATGATTATACAATAGTCAATAATGATGCAGCAGGTACTGAAATTTTAATTTACCAACAAACATCATTTATTCATGTTTTCTCAATTTTCAAAATTCTATATCGAATGTTTTCATGTTTCACAAGAAAATTATGTACCTCCTACCAGAATACAAAATATTATCCATTACTAATTACAATCTACTACACTAGCTTAGGTTGTGTAGCTTAGGTCTACTACACTAGCTTAGGCTAGTGTATTACAATCTAATACACTAGCTTAGGTTGTATATCTTTCAACACAGAAAAAAATGACAGAAAAATCATGTTCTTACATTTTTTGAAATTCTAAATAAAATTTATCTTATTTAGAATAATTGTACCCTAGAATTAAAAGATTAAAAATAAAGTATGTACCTACCATCAGAACACACAAAATACGCCATCGTTAATTAAATTTAGTTCAGTAGTTAAGGCTGTAGGTCCGTCAATATTGAAGAAGGCTGGGACGAAAATCATAAAAAGTGCACTACACAATGTTTCTTGAGTGCTACCACACCAAGTGCAAGCTTTTTATTTGCTTTTATTAGCTTCAGGATCATGTTGTACATAAAATAGATCAAATCTCTAGCTATACGAGGGGGGGGAGGGGGCGATGAGATACAGACAGTGTGTCTATTATTACTTTTTGGCTGGGGGGGGGAAGAGTGAATGAAATTTTAGGGGAAGCAAGTTTTCCATATATAAATATATCTAAATAGTGTGTTACATAAATAGAAACTAGATTAACATAAAATGTCTTTGGAGTGGAGGGCTTCGCTCTCCAGCCCGGAGGTATGCCTGAAAGAAACACTGGGATACAAATGCCTGAAAATCGGGTTTAGTCACATGTATGACCTAAATGACGATTTGGCAGGGTAGAACACCGTCATGTTCCTAAAATGATAAATGTTAAAGTCATTCAAATAATAGTGGAGTGGGATATCAGGTCCGTAGGTCATTCTTTAAAATAAAAGAATTTTTTTTATTTTCATATAAAAATATAAATTTGCAGTTCTAAAATTAGTGTTGCACATTTTCTTTTCTATCAACTCACTTGTGTAGGGTACAATACCAGTGCTTATTGAAATATATAGATGTTCTTACGTAATAAAATGTTGAAAATATTATTTTGTTAACAGAAATTTTATTACCTTTATCGCAATCACTGCTCTGTCATTTATCTCAACAAAGAAAGCTCTTTTGCTTTTAAATCTGGTTGATACAATTAATAACTGTTGATTCTGTTATTGACAAAAAGCTTATATTTTTAGATTATTTAATACAGTAGTTAGAGTGAATTTTTTATATCAAATAAGTATGTTATTTTGAGATTTACTTCATTCATTCTCATTTTGTCAAACTGATATTACAGCAAATTATTTATACTTTTCTAAATTTATTGCATTTACAGTTTAGAATAAAACAAAATAAATTATGTTAAACATATATATATGTCACAATTTTATTTGGGTGCTGATAAAGTCTTAACTCAAATCGTTGCTATTTCTGCTTGATGTTATACTGCTCTTTACCATATTTTGAATATTCAATATGTATGTTAATATAGGGTATAAGGGGGGTTTAGTACCTGTATTACACATAAATGACTTTTTTGGTGAGATTTTGAAGACATTTTATTTGGGTTCTGTTACAGGCTTAACTACAATCACAGCTTTTTCTGTTTCATGTATTACAGCTCTATCATTTCTCTTGATCATTTACCTTATACATAAAAACAGGAAACAAGGAATTTAGTACTTGTTTTATGTATAATCAGTAGTTGGTGTAAATGTGAAATAAACTGCTTTAACTGAAATTATTTTTCAATGTCAAAGCTGAAGAAAAGACTGGTCAACGGGTAAAAAAGGAGCCAGGGATATAAAGCTATAAATTATAACAAAAATTCTACTTTAATTATACATGAACAGCCTAAAAACTGATTATATTTTTGAATTAAGAATATATATTTTAAAACAAATTTAAAAATAAGTTTGATTTTAGATGAATTCTGAAAAAAAGTGGACATGACCATTGACTTTGTTGACGAATAATTATGATGTAAATATAATGCAACTTAAAAAGTTCTAATTGTATATAATATCGAAGAAATATACATTTTCTGCATTTTGTGAGATGGCATGGTGTTTAGACTCATCTTAAAATAAATGATATCCATTATTTTGAATCATTTGTAAAATACATTGAATAAAATATATTTGCCATATTTATTTGTGCCAAAGGTGGAAAAGTTAGTATGAGGGGAGATAAAAAGACAAATATCATTATACAGCTTATGAGGAAGCAGTCTTTAGTGTCAAATGGCATATTATATTGAACAAGACAAATTGCTAATTGAATGCGAGGTAAAAGAGTCTATATGACTATGTTGCTCAAATGTTTATATGCAGATGGTGATGGTGCGGAAGTATCTTGTTTAAGAAAAGAAAGCACTGAAGAATTTCTAATTTTCAGAAAAAAAAACAAAAAATTCATTCTAAATTTGTACAAATACCACTCTATTTTCTCATGGGTCATAAATATTAGTTAACGATGATTACAATATAATGTCTTAGTGTTTACAATCCAACATTATATGCAATTTACATGGTAAAATAATATTTGGAATTTTAGAAATTTTGTTTTCCTACAACCATGATAAATTTCAATTTTTTACCACTGTATTTAGGATTTTTTACAAACTGATTTGAAAATATAACAAACTATTATGCCTTTATGCATAATTAATTTTTTGATGAATATTTATATCTGTAGTTTAGCAAAATTTGCAATAAAAGGAACATATACTAAATACAATGTACAAAAAATGTCTTTCCAACTACATATTAAATTAGAATATTTAATGAAGCTACCAATTAAAAAAAAAATTTTGTAAGATTTTATAAGCATAAAGGTTAACTATTCAGTTCCCTCAATACAACCATTAACTTTATTAGTTAAAATTTTGAATATACCTACTGATTCTGTTCGACAAATTTTTCTTCTGTTATTGCCGGAATCTATATTTGTTTAATTTATATTTCAAGAATATATATTGTCATTTTTTAAATAAAGTCAAATAATTACTTGATATGAGGATTATAATGCTGAAAGTTAAATATTCATGGCAATATAGCATCAAATCTTTTCATTATTTGGCTTAATGTAAAAATACAAAAGCACTGAAATTTCTTTTAAAGGCGATAGCAAGATTTTATGAGAGTGATGCAAGTATTGTTCATTGGTGTTTGTTATGGATATTAACCAACAAGGTTGAATCCTTAAAGATGGTATTGGGAGGCTACACATGTGGATTAATCAGAACATAAAAGATGTGCAAATTTTGCTTATAGCCCTTGTTTTTCTTTTAATTTGTTAGCTTGTTGTTCAATTAGAATTCTTAAATTAGTTGTTTTACTGTAAAAAATTTAACCAATGTAGTCTAACTGTAAATTAATTTTTCATTCATAAATATTTTCAAAATCTTATTATAAATGATAAAAAAGTGCACTACTATCTTGTGTGTAGGGTTCTCTCGCTCGCGGAGATCAAATCGCTACGTTCGACTGTATTGGCTCAGTCGATATATAAATTAAATGCCTGTGATCAGGTTGTCGGTGTCATTTCGGGAACACCAACTGCTTAAAGGTAGACGTACTCTTGGATAACGTAAGTATCGAATCCAGGATTCCGACAAGGTGATAATTATAAAATTGGTAAAATGCAAATAGGAAAAGTTTCCCAAAATCAAGAAGTTTTCAAATCAAAAGTTGGATAATTAAAATAAGGTTTTATTTCAAACTCAGCAGAACATAATATTGACGATTACAAAAGCCGGATAAAATCGGCCTGAGACGACAAGTCGCAGTGCATCGACTTGCTGCATGTACGGATGTTAAGCGTCTCTCCCGATGCGTGCATTGCATTGAGTATATATTCATGCTAAAATTCTGAGACCACCTAACAACATGAACTTTGAGATTGTTTCTCATGACCCCGTCGTATCGGGACCACACATTCTTGAAGCGTCGAGATCTCTCCCCCGCTCTTTGATGACAAGTGGAATGGCAAAATGGCTAGATTTCGTGGAAATCTGAGGGAAGTTTATGGCTCTGTTTTTCCCAAGCGCTAAGTTGGAGGTCTGGGCACAAGGAGGTAATGACCTCAGGAATCTTCAGAGAAAAAATGGCGAGCATCCAACTCTGAAAACTCCTGAGTTTCTTACATTGTGCTTATTTATAACTGAGAATAGAGGTATTTTATAAAACACAATTTTGGGAACGCTAACCCTACAAACTCTCCAATGTTTTCCTACAATAGTACCTAATGTTAAAAAAATAAGCATATTTTACGTATTTGTTATCATCTAGCATAAGCTGTCTACAACATAAGTTTAATTTTAATGCATTTATTAATAAGGCATTTGCAAATCTTAAGGGAAATTTTTTAGCTTATAGCATAAAATATATTAAAAAATACCCCTTTTATATTGTCAATATGCACCACCATCTTACACTTATTTATAACTTAGAATATTGGTATTACATAAAACACAACTTTCCAATGTTTTCATGCAATGTTACCTACATTTTAAAAAATAATAGTGTATTGCAATTAGTTTAATTTTAATTCATTTACTGATAAGGTGCAAATCTTAAAAATTTTTCTTGCTTACTTAAAAGACTAGCTTAATTTCTAGCTTACTTACTTCTTTAAAATTGTCAAATACAGAAAAAAATTCACTTTGTATTGTCAATTGACCGGTGAACCGAACCTAATATGCAGGAGAATTAAACTTTTAATCATTATACAGACATAGACATAAATTGAAATAATGGAATTGTACTAGAAATGTATTAAATATAATACTTACCCTTACTTACATTTTGATGAAGCAAAAAAATGTTTTTATTCACGTTCACAGATAGGGTTGCCATGCTACTAACTTTACGCCAATGTTATAAGCATTGGCTGCAAAAATGTGCAAAATTTCGCCTGCCACTCTAAACCGTATTACAACATAAACGGGTTAATTACTGCACAGAATGTTAGAAAAATTTATGTAAATGATAAAGCTATAGCTCTATTTTCTTGTGTAGTCAGAAAATTTAAAATATCTGGCGCAGGAAATAAGAAAACGACTATTAAAATACCCCGATAGCTGTGTGACGCCTCTATAGCGCCCTCTAGTTAGAAGCTGTAAAACTAAAAATTAATTATTTTGTTTGAGTTTTTTACTTATAGATAATTAATTAATTAATATTATACGAATTTTCTGACTACACAAGATACTACATATATCATTCTATCACTCGTACAAATTCCAAAAGGATTTGAGCAGCCGTTCTTTCGCGGTTGTTGTAATAGAAATGGCCTATACTTTAAGGGGGAGTCTCACTCATTGACTCCCTATACGCCTATACCATCAATGCAATTTTATAAAAATGAGCAGTAATAAAAAAATACTGAATATGAAAGTCTGAAATTTACTTTGCTTGTAAAATAGGCTTTTCTGAATCTTCTAATACAATTAGAACACTCTTTATATTTAGTAAATATATTAAATTAATTTTCAAAAAAGGCATTTTTCCTAATTTTGGCTTATTGTGTGGTGGCGCCATCTAGAAATAAAATGAGTGGTTGCTCAGAAACTGATTGATATATTCAACCAAATGTTTATGCTTAACTAATAACGAAATATTTTTATTTTCAGATTATTTAAGACAGCAGGTTTAGCGAATATATTTTATGTTGCTATACAGTGCTATTTCATCAGTTTTAGCAGTCAATCTCTAAATTTCAACAGTATCAAATAAAATAATATTCAGCATTAAATTTCTTTTGATCATTTAATAAGTCAAACTAAACAGTTAGTAAGTGAAATATTAAATAAAATTTTAAAATATATTACTTTTCTTATATACATAGTATAATATATATGAAATGTATTGTGACGGGGTCGAAAATTCGACTTCGAGTTTTTGATGGGAGCACGTTTCAAGCATCCCTGAACACGAATCAAACGTTTTTGAGGTGATGTCTGTGTGTGTGTGTGTCAATGAGTCTGTGGAGACGATATCTCACGAACGAATGGAGCGATTCGAATGAAATTTAGTACAAAAATTACAATCCGTGAATACTGGAAGCCTATTGTTTTTAAACGCAGTCTAATGTTCAGAACTGTCCTAAATTTTTGAGTGAAATTTTGAAAAATCAAAACCTTTAATAAAGTGTTATGCAGATAGTTATTTCTTATGTAGTTTTTCATTAGAAAACAATTAACATAAACTTTAGAACACTAACAAACTGTTCTCGAGATATTGCACATTTTCCAAATAAATTTATCGTCAATCAAAATCTAGGTATAAGGTGTTTATCTGAAAATTTTTGTATTCGCACGTTATAGGGACTCCTGAACACATTTTTAACACTTCCCTATATTTGACCAATCATAAAATTTGAATTGGAGTTCTACAGGGCACTTGCCATTTGATAAAACATTTGTTAATTTTGATTGGGACCATTTCACTTTTAAAACATAGGACCAACATAAATGGAAAAAATACGTTTATATCCTGAACACTTCCCTGTCAGTCAAAATCGAAGTATAAGGTAATGTTTTCCGAGATATATTGTATTTGAGATTTCGGTGAAAAGTATACGTACTCCTGAACACATTTCATATACAAGCTTGTGGAAAGCGATTGAGGTCGCCTTGGGGCTAGGGCCCTTCCATAAATTAACCTGGCTTCCATCTTTTCTCAACCGTCCTGCTTATATGTTTGACCCCATATGATACCGTTCGTAGAATTATCATTGTTTTCCATAGAAAATAACGCTTTAATCGAATTCTTTAAAATTTGTATTATTTATTTGCAAATTATATTAAATTAATATTTTTAATTATTTATAGAAGGAATATTAAAATATATAGAATTGCATATTTCACGTTTTTATTATTTTAATATACATGCATTACTATACTCTTTAGTAAGCAACTCGCTCGAAACAACGAGTTCGTACCATAAGCATCCGAAGCCGAACTGAATCCCAAAAGCCTTCACCACTCATCACAGACTATTATAGTATTCTGTAATATAGTATTCTGTGCCACTCATGATCCCAAGTTATTTATTCACAAAGGGATCTTCCCTGACCCCCAAGCACAGGGGTGGGGTTGGTAAACTTGTTTATGAGAATTCCCAGAAAATACGTCACCTCCTCAATAGAGGAAATGGGACTAATCTTTTGGCACGCTTTGAATGTCGCCAAGAGGCAGAGGTAGATAGAATTGACGAATTATCGCTCTTCTGTAATTTTGAACGGATTCATGTCCAAATACGTTGCGCCATCTAATGATAGCGAATCAAAGCTTAAAACACTGAGGAAAAATGGATGGAAAACAACCGATCGCATGGGTGGAAAACAACCGAACAGGAGGCGGTGCAACTGACGAAACCAGAATGGACTTTGCTATTCCTTGGCGATATTTTCTTATAGCAACCCCAACGGTAACAAAGAAAATGTCACGTGACATCAGAAACGACCTCTGATTGGAGGGAGAGGCCACTCTCTCTACCGGCTCTAAGTAAAGCTTTAGTAGTCACTTGAGTTGTTATGCACACGTGTTCCTTTCTCCGAAGCTTGCTGAGTGAATTATTATCAAATTTTAACAAGGTGCTTGATATTTATATTTAAATTCATCTTCTTGGATACGGGTATATTTCTCCAACTCCTCTTGGGTAAGTTTTTTAAGTGTTTTCACACACAATGTGTTGTCATTTTGAGTTTAAAACAGGGGTAATAACCGAAATTACGGACTATCCCCAGCAATAAAATGAGCTGAGGCAAATCCTTACTGTCAGGAATCTCTAATAATTCGGGTAAACTAATCCCCCGAACATGTTCTAATTGTAGATTAGATAGTGCTTGTGCATACAATTGATCGTTATCCCATGTTCATAGCTACCAATTCTCATGGTTTTTTCTGGAACTCCAGATTTTCAATGATTTCTCTCGGTTTCCCGATTTTTAATGAAAATCTCTCAATTTTGCCTTTCGAAAATTAGGGATTTTTTAATAAAAGTTTTTTGTCAAACGGAATTTCAATCGATCTTGTCGCCGCCATAAGTCCAATTTCGAGTGTATATGATTACATTCCCGTGTAATGTTGAATCATCCTTTTTCATCCATGTTTAATTTCAAATTATGTGAATTAAAACTGCACAACATTAATTTCTTTGTAATATGTTTCATTATTAATAACATTTTTGGTAAAATATTGATTATTTTTTAAGTGCGATGTTACGAGTATAGATTAAATTCCATGTAATGGTAAAACATCCTTTTCCATCCATCTTATTCTTGATAGAATCGCAAATGAGATAAACAGAACTTTCACATCCTTACAGTTTATATACAGATGGATTATTTCCTTTTTAAAATATACTCCAGATGAGTGATTACGCAAATGAATTTTATATCCTTATTTTCTAAGCAATAAAATTCTAAAAACATTGTTCTATATCCATCTTTATCTAATTATACTAAATTAGAGAACTAAACATATTGTGTTTCCTTATTAAATGTCAATGTCCAACAACGAAACGAGCACCTATGGACAGATATTTTGTAAAAAATCATTATGTGTATAAAAGCATAATTTAATCAGGTCTGGTCTAGAACATCAGCTCCCTCCAAAGTCAGTGAGACTATGGCTCCTACATAGAAAGGCCCTAGAATATAGGAGCCTAAGTGAAACAATTGGCTAATTTTCCATGGCAATATTTTCCATGTTGTCGTACGGAAAAGAGCCAAATGTACAATTTAACATTAGAAACATTTATCTGTAAATCTTATGCATCATTTTTCTTTCCCTGCAATACATGGCAATGTATAGAGGAAAGTATTAAAATCGCGTCGAAAATCGCAACTCGAGTTGTTTACGTTCAGGGACGTAAATGGGCAATCTTGGCTGGGGGGGGGGGGATGAAGGAAATTTTTCCGACTGGTATTGAAATTTCCCGACTATACAAACAAGTGAGTTAACTTTTGTTTTTGAGCGAGTGTATTGCTGTTTTAGTGACAATTGTGCAGTTCAAAGTCTACACGGCAACTATTTTTTTTTTTATTTTCGAGTGTTTTGTGTATAATATCCAAATCATACCCACCAACTAAATCAGAAAAAAAAAAACGAGTTTGTTGCCTAAGAAGTAGCGTTTTGTCGTACATGCAAATCATACAACAGTCTCAAAACCAAATTTTTGGTTTTGAGACTGTTTTGGAGGGGGGGGGGGTGTAAATATTTGTACAGTTTTTAATTATCGGATGTGTTGTGCACAGGGTTCATTCTAGGATTTCAAAAGGGCAGGGAGCTAATTTTCAAAAAAGGGCACATTGCATACGAAAGGGCACACTTATAAATGTTAGCTAAAGAATGCATTGCATAATGTAGCCCACATGTAAAATGTAAAAAAGATACAGATAATTTATTTATTTCAAAACTTAAATTCAAAGCATATAAATAATTAATAAAACAAAATTGCAAAAATACAGAAAATTTTATAATTACATATCTCTTACTTTACAATATATTCGTTATAAATTTATTTTTCTAACTCCACAAATTGAAGATAATAGTTAGAATCCTCATAATTTAGGCTTCTTACTGAAGATCAGAAAAGTAGATAGAAATACTTATGTATCATTTTATATTAGGGGGGGGGGGGGGCGGCGGCGATATTTATAAGGGGTTCATAAAAGAACAATGATGGTTATTCGTAAGTTATTTCCTAATCTGTGTGGAAATGGTGCTTGACAACTCAGCTTTAAATAAATAATCATGTGTCATGCACTTCTTATTGATAGGCCGTCCGTCCAAACTGCTGCTTATGTCCAAGAACGAGTCGAACGGTATGGGCTTTCGACTTCTTATTGATAGGAAACAATAAGAAACGATGGGTGGAATAACATGCGATAAATTGGGTGACATCATTCTCGTGGATCTAGATCGTTCCATTCATGATAAAAGATACTAATTGAGTAGTACTTTTGTGTTTGAACGCCAACAGTCATTTATCTGTTATAAGAATAACATATTTCTCCGTCCATAACGCTTGATGAGATTTTGGTGACGAATTTGGCGGAATGTCACCAACTTGGCGAATTTTTTAAATCTTGCCAAATTAACTAAAATCTCGCCAAATGGATAAAAACGACGCTAAATCAATGAAAGTGACCACTAATTGACGAAAATTCAATATCTTGGAAAAAATATAAGTATCTACTATAGGAATAACCTATTTTTTTTACTGTAAAAGTAGTCAATTCATTGCATTATATAAGGAAAGTCATGTGCTGCCCACATCAGATTTTTTTTTTTTTTTTTTTTTTTTTAGGAATCTAGATTTTTAGAAGGTGACATTACTACATTTTTAACATGTATAATTTTAATTTATATCTGCAATTCATTCATTATTCCTTTTTTGGTATTTATGTTTTATTTTGTAAAACAAAATATATTCAACTATTATTACTGTAACTTTTAAAGACAACTTTTTAAAAGAGTTATGTGTTACACGAGCGTATACTAAAATGAAAATTGTTTCGCTGGGAAAATATTTAGATATTGCTACTGTTTATGTACCTGTAGATTCTAAAGCGAACTGCAATAAATTTGTATCCGATAAATTTGTATTATTCCCGTATATCATTGATTTGTGCGCGCTTTAAAATTCTGCAGAACCAATAGTGGAATTCTTTGAAACTGAAGATCCCAGTAACTATTTAAATCAAAAAGTATGATGTGGCAGCACACAACTAGCCCTATATAATGAAATTAATTTATCTTTTTCGCAGTGAAAAAATTATGTATAAGATCCACGGCACTGGGTTTTTAATACAGGATAGTATATTTGACATTTTTCCGAATCATAGCTATTTCGCAATACCCAATTAACTTATATTTCACACAACTCTAAATTAAAATTGTCAATATTGATGGCATCAGCAATAAGCAATGGACTCTATATATTTTAAGAATTAATCCATTAATTTGGCGTCATTTTTGCAATTTTTACGACAATGGCGATATTTCGCCATATTGGGACCAAGTTCGCCAAATTTATCACCAAGTGTCAAAAACAGACGAAGAGAACAGCATTTCTTACATATAAATGACTGCTGTTGAATTGTTATACGTCAAAATGCAAAACTATTACTCAAAGTATTTTCTCTCGTGAATGGAACGAACTAGATTCTCGAGAATGTTAACAAATTTATCGCATATTATTACATATGTAAATTGAACAATTTCACAATAACTTGTACTTTTTAAATTTATTGGATTTTTTTGATAAATTTATTTGAAACATGTGTGATATCTTGAGAACGATTTCTGTAAAGTTTATGTCATTCGTTTTCTAATGAAAAATTATATAGGAAATGATCCTTTGTGTAACATTATTAAAAGTTCTAATTTTTAAATAATTCTTTCAAAATTTCATTCGAAAATTTGTGGGTGTTCTAAACATACAATTGCGTTTAAAATCAATAAGGTTCCAGTATTCGCTGATTTTAATATTTGTACCAAATTTCGTTCGAAACTCTCCGTTCTTTCGGGAGATATCACACAGACTCACTGACACACACATACAGACATCACCTCAAAAACGTTCGATCCGAGTTCAATTTAGGAATAATTGAAATTTGCTTTTTCGTCGAAAATTCGAATTTGAATTTTCAACCCCGTCACAATATTTCCCAATGCATTATACTATGTATATAAGGAAAGTGATGACTACATCACCGTTTTTTTTTCCTACCAGAATTTCATTTTTGAAAGGCTAAATTAATCATGGAATGGAAAATGCCTTGAGCGTATTGTAGTACGATTAAAAGTAATTTTTCCTTTCAACGTTTAATTAGCCATTCATTTGCAACTTTGGAGCTTTAAAAAACTTATTCAAGTTTACATCCACTACTTTGTTTTTCTTCGTATAGCTATAACAGTAGTACTACATAATTCGTCATTGCTCCATCAATATTATAACTGTTATAAAACTAATTAATTACTTTAAAATAATTGCAGCTCAATTAATTTTTCAAAGATATTAATATAGATTATTGCTGTATATTCAATCAAAGCTCTTAGACTAAAGCAATACTAAACAAGAAAGATCAATCATGCATAAGCATTGATTATGAAACACTTTCCAACTGAAATGTAATTTCATTTAAAAATTTCTAAAATGTGATTTATTCAGTGGTAATATCTTTTACATTATCACAGTACTACAGTAATTTATTATACTTAAATATTTAAAACTGTATCGAAATATAAATCATCTGATTCTTTATGCAAAATCAATGAATATTTCATTCATATAACTTGTATTCCAGACTCCAGAGCTAAATAATTTTCTGTGAAAAAAATTCAGCAATTCTTATGTAATTCATCTTACAATCGCTTGAGATATTTGCATTCTGCATATGTTAAAATTAGGCTTCCTTGAAGAAATAATAAAAGTTTAGCGATCATTTAAAATCACAACTATTGTAATTGCATAGGCACGGAATTTAGATACACAGATAATACACAGATAATATATATGTGTATGTGTATGTACTCAAAGTATTGGAATCGTGCCGA
This sequence comes from Amaurobius ferox, assembly GCA_951213105.1. NCBI lineage: Eukaryota > Metazoa > Arthropoda > Arachnida > Araneae > Amaurobiidae > Amaurobius > Amaurobius ferox. The sequence goes on along the minus strand of OX578141.1, from coordinate 94,025,566 downwards.
AGATCGGAACTCGAATTTTCAAAGGATCTACACGTTTTGGGACTTCTAGAACACGAAAAAATTACTTTTAGGAAGACGTCTGTGTGTGTAAGGGTGTATCTGTGTATGTTTCTGTGTGTCTGTGTGGATATTACATCCACTCTAATTGAAAAACTAATGGACCGAATTTCATACAATTTGGTAGGTATGTTTTTTGTGGGAAATCCTGATGTTCATTAGATTATAGTACGATTCGTAATAAAAGAATCTGCCTTCTTTGCGAAATGGCCGCAGAAATTGCCTTTATCCACTCTAGCTAAAAACTAATGAACCAAATTTAACAAAATTTGGAGTATAATATTTCAATAACCTACAAGTGATTTATATACCAAATTTAACAAAATTTTGTATATAAATCATTTGTAGGTTATTCTACTACGATTCGGGAAAAAGGAACGGGCTATTTTTGCGAAATGGCCAGCAAAAATCGTTATATATAAAAATAAAAGACTACGTGTGCTCAATTATATCAATTAAATTCCTATTTTATATGTGATTTTTGACAACAAAAAGAATAAGACTAACCCCATTACTCTAGGACTAGCCGTTCTTGAGATATTCTAGTTTTTTCGCGTTTTCGCTACGCCACCTTTGACAATAAGTCCAGCTATCAAATGAGAACCAAATTTAAGTTTAACGTGTAAATCCAATGTCATTTAAAATACTTATGTTGTGCAGATAAACTCAAATTATCATTGAATAAATAAAGAGAACGAATATGAGTCTGCAGAGAAAGACATGTGCTGTCCACATCAGAATTTTTAACAATATTACACCAATGATTTATAGAAGTGAACGGGGATTATTTTCAGGCCATTTCGAAAAAAATGTATGATCTATATTTAAAGATCCATCAAATTTTTGTCGAATAAAATGTTCAACAAATTTAAGCTGTGTACCAAATTTTAACTCTCTAGGACGTCGTAAAGTGCATTTAAAATGCCATCAATTAAATTTATCATGAAGAGTTATATAAAATTTAAAAAAAATGAAAAATTGTTATCTACCAAATTTATTTTAAAATATGAAGCCACTCCTATATGCAAAACGTTTAAACAAATGGAGAGATATTTATTATATAATATCTCTCTCTTTTCTTTCTGGAAGATATCCCAAAGTCAGAATTTAATTGAATTTGTTTTTTTCCCTATATTAAATAATTTTTTTAATTAAAAAACTACTTAACATATTTTACTGAATTTTTTTTTATATATTCTATGGGATAATGTGAATATTTCCTAAAAATTTCGAAGCAATTCGTGAATTTTAAATTTACTTAAAAAATGTTTGAAAAATTAGGTCCCATAGGGTTCAATGTATTTCATTTTTTCAACCCGGGTTCAATAAAAAACTAATTGGGTGATATTATTTATTTATATTCCCATAGGTCCTACAGACCGTCTGAACAACATACTAAAATTTCATTTTGATAAACTCATTTTTACGGCAGTTATCGTGCTAACGGACAGACAGACAGACAGACAGACAGAATGGACAAAGTCATAAACACTTTTCAACTTTGTTGTAAAGTGTTAAAAAGAACATAATTATTTGACAAAATAAAGCCTACAATTTCCATAGAATCCTCATATCTTCCTCTTTGCTTGTCCCGTTGTGACGTCAAGAAAGTCAAGACTCCTCCCACCCCTAAAAGCGGCTTTCGTGCGTTTGATGTCTGACCACCTCTCGGAGGTGATGGTTTATTCCCATTTCATTCTGTCCCATTTCATCACTTACGCTACCCTTTTTTAAAATAGTAGCATTTCATCCCTTATCCAAAGTACGCCTGTTCCCCAATTTTCCTCCCAACTGAGAGGGGTGCAAATGGCTCCTCAGGGGATGAGTTCTGACGAGCTTCGTCCCACTTGCGATCACTTTGAAAATTGTCTCGTGATTGCAGGTGTGTCTCAGAGGGCAAAAATACAAACGACATTCACCAGTCGTAATATTAGTGTTGAGAACAAATTAAAAATATTACTTATAAATATATTGTTTGACGTTATTTAGATATATTTAAATAATTTAGATAGAGTAAATACTATCTTATCAGATATCCATATGAAATGGATACTTCTAATTGTTTTGTAGTACCATGAATATATGCATGATGTTTACAACTATGGGCATTTTTAACCAATATGATATATGCAGCAAATCTGCGTTCCTTTCAGCATTAAAAATCTTAAATATTCAACCAAATGTCAATTTTTTTCAAGGAATTAATAATAATTTTGTATTTGATTCCATTAAGAAGCTATTGAAATACACAACTTTATTAAAAAAGAATCGACAGTAGCTCCATTCCGATGGAACCAAAAAGATATCGCTTGAGCAACATCTTTCTTTGTGTGTCTGTAAACATTTTCAAAACAGTTCAAAATAATAAAATATCGAAATTAGAATCACTATAGTTCTTTAATTAGAAACTTTATTCAAAATCCAATTATATATCCATTTAGAATTTTCAAACGGCTACACATTACTTTGTATAGTTTATAGCTAGTATTTCCAGTTTTTGATATATATAAGCATTACAAATTTGGAAAACGGAAAAATTTTAATATTCTTCAATTTTCAAGACGATTTCTCAAAAACTGAAAAGACAAATTATAAATCTAGAAACTAGATTTCCTATTGAATATTTCTTCGCTTACTATTTATATCCATCTCTTATATTTACGAATATATTTCTAGTGAAAATAATCAAAGTGCAGCAAATCATTGCTCACACAAAAACTTAATCAATAGGAAATATTTTTATTTTATATGACTTTTTGATAATTTTTTGAAAAGTGTGTAATATCTTAAGAAGGGATCATGTTATCGTTCTAAAATTTATGTCAATCGTTTTCTAATGAAAAATTACATAAGAAATGTCTATTTGCGTAACTTTATTAGCGGTTTTGATTTTATGATGATTTTTTCAATATTTCACTCGAAAATTTAGGGGAGTTCTGAAAATTCAATTGCGTATAAAAACAATAGGCTTCCAGTGTTTACGGATTGTGATTTTTGTACCAAATTTCGTTCGAATCGGTCCATTTGTTCGTCAGTTATCGCCTCCACAGACTCACTGACACACACACACACATACTTTCACATACGCACACATACTTTCACACACACACACAGACATCACTTCAAAAATGTTTGATTCGTAATCAGGCATGCTTGAAACGTGCTCTCCCGTCGAAAACTCGAATTCGAATTTTCGACCCCGTCACAATACTTTCCTTATACATTATGTATATAAGGAAAGTAAAAAGAGATTATATTTATAGTAGATATTTATTTTCTTTCCAGGATATTGAATTTTCGTTAATTTAGCAATATTTAAAAAAGTCGCCAAGTTGGCGACAATGCACCAAATTCGTCGCCAAAATCTAGCCAAGCGTTATGGACGGAGAAATAGGTTATTCTTACAGCAGATAAATGACTATTGGCGTTCAAATACAAAGGTATTACTCAAAGTATCTTTTTTCATGAATGGAACGAGCTAGATCCACGAGAATGATGTCACAAATTTATCGCATGGTATTACATATGAAAAGTAAACATGTTTCTCAATAGGAAATATATTTTTTTTATTTTATATGAATTTTTGATATTTTTTTTTTAAATGTGCAATATCTCGAGAACAGTTCGTGTTCGTGTACGACGACTTTGTTAAAACATTTTTTTTGTATGATGCGTATTTTGCGAGATATTTGGATATCTCAATTTAAATGGACCACCCGGTATATATTTGAGTGGAGTATCAAATATTCACGCATCAAAACTAAGAGAAAAATTATAAGTTTTTCAGTTTTCCAGCGAGAAAGAGGAATAAGGGCGGAAAGAAATTCGTTTTTTTTTTATAGTTGTATTAAAAGTAATGAAAGAAAAAATCTGGAACAATCTCCAGAAATATATTAACCCCCCACACACACACAAATATAGGGAAAATAACACGGAGAATGCAAGTTGATCAGAAAAATAGAGGGTTGGGTAATGAAATGTGTGTGGGGGGATGGGGGAGGGGAATAAAATAAAAAAGTTTCGAAACATTCATGTGGGGCATCAAAAAATAACATTTTTTTCATTCACTGGAGAAAATGAAAAACGTCCAGTTTCAATATTTTTAGTTTTAAAAAACATTGAATGAAAGCATCCGATTTTTTTTTTCAGGAATATATCAAGCGACATTATATATAAGCTAAATTTACACCGTTGCTGCCATTTATTTGGAAAAGGAAGGGTGTAGAAAGAACGTCACGATTAGAATTCAAGAAATTTCGAAAATTTTGAGTGATTGTGTTAAATTAAAGTTAAAAGCAGGACTAAATAGAAATGCATATTATACAATTTTGCATTCTGTACAGGGACGTAAGTACCGGGGGGGTGTGGGGGGGTGTCACACCCCCCCTGACTCAAAAAAGTCGGAAATTTTGGCAATCACTCGGAAAAAAAATCGGAATAAGAGTGTGTTTTGTTCTTCATAAATTTCATTTTAAAAACTTATTTTTTACTTTAATTTTCTAAATGTTCACTACAAAATTACCGATTCTCTTTCGTGAAACAAAATCCTTGAAGCCCGTGTTGAAGCAAAGCCATCTGATGAACGTGGGACAATGGTTTCTTTGCGATGTCATAAATCTCATTTAAATACGTATGAGTCACCTGGATAAGGGCTATGTCAACGAGGGTGGTCCAGGAAGTCCCCAAACTTTGTCGGCATTTTTCTTGAGGAAATTCGGAGAAGCAGATCTTGCAACCGGAGGGTGCAGATCATTTGTAGTACACATATGTGGGGACCTTCGAGAAGCAATCACGTGATTCTAGCTCTTTGGTGGGGACAAACCATGAAAGAGCAATTAGGTTCTGGTACGAGTTCTTCGGACAAAACCTATTTTCTTCTCTATGCTGTCGGCAAAACAGCAGGAGAAAAATACTGAAACACATTGTCCAGGGATTTGGAAAGTAAACCCAGTATGTATTCCCTTAAAAGTGTCTATAATTGGGCAAGTAATTTATGTCTCTCAGAAAATGTGAATGTCTTTTCTGTAAAATGCTGAAAAGCATGGAATCTTCATTCAGTCCAGATTGCTTCAATTTTTCGCAGAGCTAGGTTGTGCCTGCGTAAAGTAAGGTAATATTTTTAAATTATATAAAGGCATGCATAAGAATCGTTTATATACGTTTCTCATAATTATTATTATTTATTTTTATTGCTTTTTTAAATTTTGTTATAAAATTGTGCTTTTAAAGGTATCATTTAACAATTCATACGTCATTTAAATCAATTTTCTGTGACAAAATAAAATCGCAAATTGTGAATGAAACACTAGACTATACAAAAAGATCAGCAGTGGTTCCAATACGGGTCAGAACGGACCGAAAATTTAGAGTTTTTCCCTGCCTGGCACGACAATAGCAGTACTTAAACCAGTCCCGAAGACCATTGAGTCTCGGCTTGATCCGGCCCGAAATAATTTATATTCATATGTGTTAAAAACATGAATGTGTAGAAAGCCCAGGCCGCCCGACTCACCCGAGAGTATGAGCAGCAAAGTGAGCGGCCGCCGAAAACATGAATGTGTTGAAGACCCAGACAGTCCGACTCATCCGATGACATAGAGCATCCTCTTGGACGGCCGGGAACATGAATGTGTTGAAGACCCGGACCGTCCGACTCGTCCTGAGGACTTGAGCATCTATTTGGACGGCCGGCGGGAACATGAATGTGTCGAAAGCCTAGACCATCCGACTCGTCCGAGGACTAAGAGCAACATAATGGATGGCCGGGAACATGAATGTGTGAAAATTTTCTACGAAGAATTGAAATAAAGTTTTTTTTTAAAACATTTATCTATATATAGCTGAAATAAAGATAATTATTTCATGTATTCAATTAAAACTCATTTGAAAAATTTTCAAAATTAAATATGTTCGGCCTGGCGAAATAAATATATTCGGTCCCAGAAAAAATTTCAAAATCAAATATGTTTGACCTTTTTTGAAAGTCAAGTTTGAGCCCGGCCCGAAACAGCTTTCTAAAATCAACGGCATGGCCCGAGTCGAAATGATTTCGCTTGAATAACATTTTTCTATGTAGAAAGTTTATCTTTTTTGACAATTTTAAAATAATTTTAAATAATTAAGAACCACTTTTTCAAAATAGTTCAAAATATTAAGACATCGAAATTAGGACCACATCTACAAAATATTAAAATATCGAAATTGTTGCCACTATTTTTCAAAAACTAAGAACCTATCCAAAATCCAATTGTCCACTCCTATATGGTTTTCAAAGGACTACAAATAACCTAATATTATTTATAGCTACCACTTTTTGTTTTCGAGAAATAAGCATTTATAAACTTAAACAAGAAAGGTCAATCATGCATAAAGCATTGATTATGAAACACTTTCCAACTTCAATGCATTTTTATATAAACATCTCAAATGCGATACATTCCTCGGTAATATTTTTAAAATTATCACAATACTACATTAATTTATTATATTTGAAAACTTCATCGAAGAAAATGAACTTTATTCAAATGACGTCATCAAAATACAAATCGCCTCTCTATAAAGGCAGCATTTCATTCATAAACATTTTTCCAACCGTTTCATTCATTACAACACTATAATGATTTATTTTATTTAAAAATTTGAAAAATTGTTATCTACCTTATTTATTTTAAAATATGAAACCTTTCTTATATATAAAATAATAAAACCCTTGGAAAGATATGTATTATATAATATATCTCGTGTCTCTTTCTGGAGGATATAGCAAGAGTCAGAATTTAATTGAATTTGTTTTTCTCCCTATATTAAATAATTTTTATTTAAAAAACTACCTAACATATTTTACTGAAATTTTTTTTATATATTTTATGAAATAATTTGAATATTTTCTAAAATTTTCGAAGCAATTTGTGAATTTTAAAGTCGCTTAAAAATGTTTGAAAAATTAGGTCCTGTAGGGTTAAATGTATTTCATTTTTTCAACCTGGGTTCAATCCCAAACTAATTGGATGATATTATTCATTTATATTCCCATAGGTCCCAGAGACTGTTTGAAAAACATACTAAAATTTCATTTTGATAAAGTCATTTTTACGGCAATTATCGTGCTAACAGACAGACAGAGTGAACAAAGTCATAAACACTTTTCAACTATGTTGTAAAGTGTTAAAAACAGGATATTATCAATCTTTTTAAACTTGATAAGAAGATTCCTCGAAAATTGCATAAGATTTATAAAAACACATTAACGCGCTTAAACACGCCTTTTCTCGTGGGGCGCGGTAGTCCAGTGATTAGTGCTCGGATTGCACTCGGTAGGCCTCGGTTCGATTCCCTCAGCTGCCAAAACTGCCGTCGTGTTCACGCTGAGTACGATCACGTTAAAAATTTGGGTCCGTAAGCCCTTCCGAGAGGTTGGTGGTAGGGGAAGGAGGGTACGGTCCCTGTGGATGCCTCCCCCCACTGGGTTCCGTTCTAAATTGAGTGACTCTTCACGGTCGTCTAAACCGTTACCTTACACCTTTCTGGTAGGTCGGACCGTCTGGTTCTCAACAACAACGCCTTTTCTCGTTGCGCTGAATCACCTTTAGGATTGAAGAAAATGCAAGGAGGTAAAAATCGGGATTATGTTTGTAGTTATCCGATTCAAATGATTTTTTTACAATGCTTTTAATGGCAAATAATTGTATTTTTAAAAATATGAATCATATCTTTAAAATTCAAGGAATAAGAAAACTTCTCAATTTAAATCACTTTATGTGTTTCGTCTGCTGCACTTTCGTGAAATAAATGCCGAAAAGTAAAATTAGATAATTAAATACTATCTCCGAATATTTTAGTGCTATAGAAGAGATTTGTCAAGCGAATTCTTATAAAATAATTGCTCGTTTAAAAAAATCAAAATGATATCTGTAAAATTCTGGAACTTAGAATTTTTGATTTCATCACCCACATTGTGTCGCGCTAATTGTCTATAAACATCTGCCATTCTGCAAACAATAGTCTGCTGGGATAAATGGATTTAGAAACAACGAAATTTCGACTTTAAATATTCATAACCTTTAAACTAATTGAATTAAAAAAAAAAAAATCCCGACAAGGTGCATATTTGCATAAGCTGAGATGCCAAATCTTCGAAGCTGTTGAAAGCTTGAATTTTTTTCTACGCGTTACACACACACAGAAACAGAAATCCTTTTGAAAAATACTAAATATGTAATAATAATGCAACATTTACTCGGCCGTTCGATATTAAATTGTATATAAATTAAAATGTTACAGTAAAATGTTAACTACGTCAAAATGTTTTTATAAACCTTTTATTAATAGAGAAAAATATGTTAAATAGTTGAGCTTCCAATAAATCAAAATTTTCATTAGTTATAATTTTACCGTTGTACATTTTGTAGACACATTTTATATATTATATTTTTATTAATAAATAATCATTAATTTATTTATAATTACTATTATTTTATTTTTAAATTAAAATATTTCTTTCTCGTGCAAATAAAACCCCCCCAAAATATTATTTAAAATTAAACAGAGTTATTTCAAAATAATATACCAACATTGATAGTTGCGAAATATTATATTCAGATTTTTGTGGTCATCATTTGGTATTTATATAGTCACAATCTCTCTACTAGATTTGCCCCTATAAGTAGGAAACATAAAAGTAATGAAATGATCCTACATATTCAATATCGATGAAGAAGCCAGTAAAAGGATCAAAATAATGAATAACATAATTTTTTTGTTTCTGAAGGTCAGCTGTCCATAAAATATGGTGATGCTTTATATTACTTCATTCATTTCTGATTCTATTTGCACCACTTAATATGCACTCGTTTCCAGTAATAATTTACTTATACTAAAAATTTTGGTGTTCAATTAAAAAAAAATTGTTTTTATATTTTGTGGACTTCCCATCTCTGCAATTGGTTTATTTAATCTTACGTTCTTTCGAAATATTTATTTCTCGAAGACTTTGATCGAAGTTGAATTTTTTTTATAAACCAGCAAACTTCCGCGCACTTCGGACACTAAACTCATGTAAGTACACCATGAGAAACAGGAACCGGCATGAGAAACAGGAGCATGCATGAGAAACAGGAGCATGCATGAGAAACAGGAGCATGCATGAGAAACAGGAACCGGCGGACATCAACTGCCACCGATCCTCCCACCCACTTCTAATATCCACAGTCACATACCAGTAATACACACCCCTATTCAATATTATTATCTCTTATAGGATAATATCTCCCTATAAAGACATACAAACTATACCGTCTCCTAACATAACGCAATGAAGTTACGTTCCCCTATAACCTTAGCAAATCAATTTATCAAGTTTAATACCTCAAACTTTTCATCTTAAGTTTTTAATTGGTCTAGCCATACCATAGAAGAAAAGAGTCTAACTCTCTCTTACTTTATGGATCATATAATTCAGCTCCAACCAATCTATCTATAAACAAAGTTTGTATAATTGCATCGTTTACAACGTGATTTTGAAGATAAAGTAGAAAATAAGTCTCTCTAAGTCCATGGCTTAGATATTCATATTCTGAATTTTTAAATAGGGATGACCTCACAAAATGAACTTTCCTAGTCAGCTGAATCATGGAGGTGGTCTCGCCTCTAACTTCATGAGTTGAATACAGTTTTCCTGTTATTTCTTCAAGCATTAAGTTCTCATAACCATGCAATTGCATCATGTTGTGGCAACATCTTCGACCTGAGATTATAAACAAAAATAGCAAAAAAGGTCAAACTTTGAGAGGCTATCTTCCCAGATCCAAGGGTTAATTTTAAAAACGACTTTCAGATTTAAATTCAGCATGGTAAAATCAGCAAACAGGAGTTTTTTAGCCTTCGAAATTGTATTTGGAGCTCTGACATGATGACACTGCGCTTTTAAAAAGGTGATTAAAAATTCGTTCAAATCAGTGATGAAAAATCATTGAAGCTATACACACAAAAAATTATATGCACCCATAAGAAATTGAGCCTACAGCCACGAAGATCGGCATATATGTGTCGTTTGAGAAAATATGCAAATGATTAGAATTTGGGATCAGTTAAAAACGTTTTATTAAGAAATGGTGACAACAAGAAGCTGATATTTTATTAAGTGGTTACCGACTATACAAGTCGATATTCGGTGCGGCATAGGGTCAGTTAGGTTGCTTATGTCCCTCTGCGGAAGATTCTGCCACAAATGTTGCAACCGATCAGCTAATTCAGTGGTATTCAGAGAAGGCTGCAATTGCTGTCACAGCATGTCCCATACGTTCTCTATTGGTGATAGGTCTGGAGATCTGAATGGCAATAGGAGGGTATTAAATCCTTGAAGACATTGTTGAGAAAGTTGTGCAGTATATGTTCGAGCTTTGTTTTGTTGGTAAATGGAACCTGGGCGACTTGACAGGATAGGCAGAGCAATTGGCGGCAGAATATCGTCAACGTACAAGCGAGTCTTCAGATTGGCTTGCAACAACTAGAGGAGATCTTTCCACTTTCGACCCAGACCGTATGACATACACCAAAGTGTAAGGTATCTGTGGCCGGGATATTCCCATATCTATGGCCGGGATATTCCCATATCCTTATCTATGGCCGGGATATTCCCATTTAATTTAGACTAGAATCTAGTGGGGACACAACTACAGCTACCGTACCATCCTCCTACCACCAACTTCTTGTAGCCCACATATTTAGGTCTTAGATAAAAGCCCGCTATACTACATAAAGAATTGTATTTTCAAACGCGGATGATTTTCGTCAACTCCGAAAGGAACCGCGGCCCAACAATGTTAAAGTGTAATATGCACTCACTCCAGTTGTATTCAATAGCTCACCGTTTTTCGAAGTTTTTTGGTCTCGGAACCCCAAAATGAGAAAAAGTCCAATGTGGTCCAAACTGTACATCAAAATTCTTTAATTTTCCGTAAATTTACACGAAACTATAACACACGTTGAAAAACGCTGTATAACTCAATGTTAGTTTCAAACTAAATTTAGAAGCATGCGATCAACAAACCTGGAAAAAAAAATAAAGAAAATAATCGATCCTTTCTCTAGGAGAGTGCTCAGGCATGTGTAATCTACCGGGGAGAAACCGCAGTCCTATGCATCTCATTAAGGGAGATGCATTTGTTGCTTTGATGCGTTTTCTTAAAAAAAAATGTAGTAATTAAAAAAAAAATTGTTAGACTGCGAAGATAAACACAACTTTCTGTAGAATTCAAACTGTAGAATTAAGCTAATCTTCCTGTTTTGGATGCTGCAAAGTAAGTATCATATAAACTAAAAAATGCAATTTTGATGTATTTAAGAATATGTGTATGACCACATGCAAGTAGGTTTTCTGGTGGATCATTTGGAACTTTTTACTTTCCTTATATACATAATGTATAAGGAAAGTATTGTGACGGGATCGAAAATTCGAATTCGAGTTTTCGACGGGAGAGCACTTTTCAAGCATCCCTGATCACGAATCAAACATTTTTGAAGTGATGTCTGTGTGTGTGTGTGTGTGTGTGTGTGTGTGTGTGTGTGTGTGTGTGTGAAAGTATGTGTGTGTGTCAGTGAGCCTGTGGAGACGATAACTGACGAACGAATGGACCGATTCGAACAAAATTTAGTACAAAAATCACAATCCGTAAACACTGGAAGCCTATTGTTTTTATACGCAATCGAATGTTCAGAACCCCCCTAAATTTTCGAATGAAATTTTGAAAAAATCGTCAAAAAATCAAAACCAGTAATAAAGTTACGTAAATAGACATTTCTTATGTAATTTTTCATTAGAAAACGATTGACATAAATTTTAGAACGCTTACATGAACCGTTCTCGAGATATTGCACATTTTTAAAAAAAATTATTAAAAAGTCATATAAAATAAAAAAAAAATTTCCTCTTGAGGAACATGTTCACTTTTCAGATGTAATACCATGCGATAAATTGGGTAACATCATTCTCGTGGATCAAGCTCGTTCCATTCATGAAAAAAGATACTTTGAGTAATACTTTTGTATTTGAACGCTAATAGTCATTTATTTGCTGTAAGAATAACTTATTTCTGCGTTCATAACGCTTGGCGAGATTTTGGCGACGAATTTGGCGGAATGTCGCCAACTTGGCGACTTTTTGAAGTGTTGCCAAATTAGCGAAAATCTTGCCAAATAGCTAAAAATGACTCTAAATCAATGAAAATGACGTCTAATTGAAGAAAATTAATATCTTGGAAAGAATATTAGTATCTACTATAAGAAAAACCTATTTATTTTACTGTAAAAGTAATAAATTCAATACATTATATAAGGAAAGTCATGTGTTGTCCACATCAGATTTTTTTTTTTAAGTCCGTGTCTCGACGATTTTTTTAAAACAAATATCGAGGAAATGAAACAACGTCATCCCTTATGAGCACTACAAATCATATCATATTAATTTCCTTTGAATAATGTATGTATGCTATCATGCACATCCCGTGTCTTACAAAGATAATTTTTGGCCTAGAAACGCGTGTTTTTCTCCTTTTTTGAGGAAATTATTTGGAAATGTGCAATGTGCATTCGAAAATTAGAAAATAAGTTTTAATTATTTACAAAAACCTATTAAAAGACCCAAATTTAGCTAAAAAAAGATACATGTTCCGAAATTTACACAACCAATTCTTGGCATAGAAACTCGCGGGTTCTTAAGTGCTAGGCAATCATCTGGGAATGTGTCAAGTGCATTCGAAAAAAAAATCCCAAAACATACGAAATTTAATACTTTTTCAAATATATTTAACATTCTGCTAATCCTTGCCCTAGAAACTTGCCTTGTTTCAAATGATAGCTAAAAATTTGGGCATTTGCATAACACATCCGATAATTAAATAACAAATGTAAAATTATTTATAAAACAAAACCCTCAAAACCAAAAATTTGGTTTTGAGACTTTTTTCTTTTTATAAATTGGGGTATGATTTGGATATATACACAAAACATTCGAAAATTAAAACAAATAATTGCCGTGTAGACTCTGAACTGGACAAATGTATCACTAGAACAGCAATGCACTCGTTCAAAACCAGAAGTTAACTCACTTGTTTGTAAAGTCGGAAATTTTCAATACTAGTCGGAAAAATTTCCTTCACACCCCCCCAGCCAAGATTGCCCACTTACGTCCCTGATTCTGTATGTAGACTAAGTATTTCTACGGTATCCTTACGGAACACTAAGGATCTAAGCGATCTACCTAAGTTATTTTTAATTTGTTTCAATAAATATCAAACAAATTTCATTTGATGCAGAGCCTAAACGAAGTTTTTGGCGCCAGAATAATATTGGTAAACAAAAGTATTTTCAAGTTTTATCTTAAATGCCAAAATAAATTGAAGTCCCTACTCTGAAGATTTTATGGACATTTGTATGTAATCGGTCAAAGAATAAGTTTTCCAAGTTTCGTTAATAGGTTCATTCGGAAGAGGTTTGAGAAGTAAAATTATCCCTCTATATAATTTTGCTTTTAAGTGAAAATTTGTGTTAACATTCTAAACTATTTTGTGAATTATTAAATGTATTTACATCATATTTAATCTAAAAAATCAGCCAACAAATTTAACAAATTCTCTTAGATTTTAATACGAATAATTTCTGCTTGGATATACATTTAAAAATATGCAAATATTAGTTATTCTTGACATAATTTCTGTTATTAGTTTCTGATTATGAGGTAATACAAACTTAAGTAAAATATTACATAAACAATCTTAGAATTTAAAACATACGAACTCGAATATTGTGGCAATCTTTTCCAACCCCACTCCACCTATTTTTCCAGTCAAGTGTAATCATCAGAGTTATTTTTCCATTATTTACGTTACATTGCATCTCTGATATTTACTTCTCCAATATCAAAGAAAAACTAAAGCATGGCGTCTTTTACGTCCACCACCACTTTCTAGTGAATGCAAAAATGAAAAATTTGATGTTTTCTTTTATTTTTGATGTGTCTGTCCTGTTATTTGATCCTCCAATCACATGTTATGAGTTTTTAAATTTACACCTCGTAATATTACCCCTCGTTCTTTAAAAAGATCAACTTGAATTATGTAATTTTTTCCTGTATTTAGGTTACGTTCATGTATCTATTAAATTTTATTAAGATGTTTCCTTTTATTTCTTTAAAAGCTTTTAAAAATTAGAATTTTCATTTTTCCCAGATTCCTTTACCAGTGACTTAAAAAATGAAAGTGGATTTATATTTTTGGACTATATGTGCGCTATATTTTGATACCCCCACTCAAAAATTTCGACTTTTTAATTTCCTCACTTTCAAATTTTATCATTATCTTTTTTTTGTGATGCCTGCCCAATAAATCCAAAAGTGAAAAGGTAGAGGTTTTCTTATTGTCTTGATGCGCCCTAATTGTTGATCACCACTCGCATATATTTTGATTTTTTTTAAATTTCTACCTTCGGTCCTACATTTTATTACTCATACCTTCTTTTTACTAATCACTCAAAGCAGCGTCAATCCAACTTTATTTTTTCTGCATTTGGGTTGGATTTATAAATATTTAAAAATTGTTTGATTTTTTTTCTTTCATCGTTTTTTTTTACAAACTCAGGAAAACAAAAGTTTCTTGTCAATTTTATAACCCCCTCCCCTTCCTGCATTAAAAATTGTTTTCCTCCGAGTCTTGTGAGTTGATGCACCACTTAATTATCACACTCTTTTTTAATACTTTACAACTTAATTTTTTAAATAAAAATACTTAATTTTTAATAAAAATTAATACTTTATTAATTAATAAAATGAATATTTAATATTTTAAATAAAAATTAAAATAGTAATTGCACCCATATTATATGAAGTGATCATGTGACCCACTTCAAAATAAAATATGACATCCATCTTTTTTGCAAGTGTCAAAATCATGATTTTAAAAACTCTTTCTAATATATATTCAGTGTTGCATCCGTCCCAAAACAGCTTTATTTGTGCGTAATTTCTGTGCATCTATATACAATATATTGCGCTAACGCAATTACAATATTTTTGAGTTTAAATGATCATCAAATTTTGATTATTTCTACAACGAAGCTTAATTTTAACGTATGCAAAATGTAAACACATCAAGCTGCAAGGTGAGTTGTATAAGAATTGCTGAATTTTTTTAACTCAAAATTATTTAGCTCTGAAGTCTGGAATATAACTGATATGAATGTAACATTTATTGATTTTATATAAAGAAGCAGACGATTTTATAGTATTGCCTTTTCCGATGAAGTCACACAACGAATGAAGTTCCACAGTCAAGCAGACAGAAGAAATCAAACTAAAGAAAGTCAAAACATGTTGAGGAGTCTTAAAACATATATTGGTATCAATATCTCGAATTCAAATATTTTCGTGAAAACAATACTTTCTCTATACTAAATTACATAGTATGAGATAACAACATAGATAATATAAAATTAATATGTAGTTCTCTAAATACGCTTTTGTGTAAATTTTGTTATGCATAATATATTCTTAAAAATTGTATTTTATCGCTTTAAAATATTCAAAATTTATATGTGACGAAGAGGTGGGCGGCCCAAAACTATTTTGCCCACTTACGAGAGAATCCTAGAACCGGCCGTGATTGCCCTCCATAAAAAATGTGACAAATTGTGAAAAAAATTGAAGGCATTGCAGATGGAAAATTATAAAAGTGTGTAATTTTCACTAAATTAATTTAATTTAGACGCGCTATAGGGATTTTGCCGCAACATGAAGATTTCCCTAATTTTTATTCCCCAAAGTTGGCAGATATGAAATGTTAAAATTTTTTGTATCTAAAAAATGGCTAATGTTCTCTTTTATTTCTCTTTCAGGTCTTCAAAACTAAGTAGAACTTGGTCCATTTTGTGAAATATTCAATTTTTCAATATTCTGCTAGAAGGTGTGTGAATTAAGAATGAGCGTAAGCAATATGAACATATCTGAGAAATTGATAGAAGGTTACGTAAAGGCCCCACCCTCACTCAAAGACCAGGCCATTACAGCTTTAGCCATTCAGTTATGTCAACATTTTGAGCTAAAGAAGGACATTATATTTGAATCAGAACTACCAATATTGCATGAACATTCAATTCTTAACAACACATGGGAAATTTTAATTAAGAAACGATCCACTGAGATGTGCCAGAAACTCCCCCTTCCTCTTGCATTAAAGAATCTATTGATTGTTCGAATTCGACTAACAGCTCTGCAATTGTTCAGTTGGAACAGGAAACAAGTCGTCATGTTTAATTTTTCACCCCTTTTTGCTGACAGTCTTTTGGCCCTTTCCGATTGGACAGTAGAAATGAGATTAAACGAAAAGCAGATTGCTGAACGTTTAGTCCAAGACGAAAGAATACCAGTTTACCAACGTTATAGAATGGCGTGTATGTATTGCATAGAATTATTTATTCCTTCTCTATGGAATCAAATTACACCTCAACAACGAAATGATAGTTTGCATTTTGATGAATGTAAAATAATTCGGTTGTGGTCTCGCCAATTAGCTGGGGGAGTAGAAGAAATAATTGGATACAATCTTCAATTTTGGAAAAATTTAATTATATATGGATTATTTAAAGGATCAAGGTCGACTGTGTTTCATTGCTGGGGTAAATTGAATGAAAACATAAAACCAAATGTTATTGCATTTGCTAAACGAGTAGTGTTCGAGATCTACAGACGGAAGCTACGGAAAGAAAGTAGTGGGGATTTTCTACCGTATTATAACAGTTTATCATCACTAGAACCTTTAATTGATATTTTATGTTTTCTGTTAACACAGATGTCTAAAACACAAAGAGTTATTTTTTTCCAAAAAGCCCTTCAAGATATCGAACATAATATACTTGTATGCTTTCTACAATGGCCTTATTTGGATCTTTTAATTCCACTTATTGAAGAGTTGTGGAGCATTTTGCCTGAATCAAAATACGGAGATCTTTTATTAACCCTAGCTAATCATTATTTAAATGAAAATGGTCATAATACTATAAGTAATGATTATATGGATTACTATTACGGAGATTTAATGGTAGAGCTATTGAAAAACACACCAGACCGTTTCAAACGCTATGTATTTAGCGATAATTATCTTACAGGCACAAATATTGCCAAAAAAGGCGAATTGCTATTCGCTTTGATCAATAAAAAACCACTTAAAATACGAAACATAAAAATATTTCAAAATATTTTACAACATGTTACTCTCAAAGAGAAACAATTATTTTTAGGATCAAAATATGGAGAATCGTTTTGTTGCCATTTGGCACTGGAAGAAGAATGGGAACTACTGAATTCAATATTAAGAGAATGTTTGCCTCCAGATGAAATAGTCAGGTCTAAAAAGAAAATTTTGATTTCTAAATCAGGAAAAGAATCATGCTTTCAGATGTTAACACAGGTTAATGAAAATAACTTAAACTCATGGTTAAATTGGGGATTTTCTTCAAAGCAAGATATTTTTCAATTTATTTTTAAAATATTTTTTAGTGATTTTAAAAAGGTTCAGGATTTTCAATATATCATAGAAATTGATTGCTTGGAAAATATAATAAAAAAGTATGCTCCATCAGACGATGCTACAAGAGAATTTAAATCATTGTTTGCTGAAATATATTCGAGTGATATGTGCATTAATTTTATAATTCACTCGAAATGGCTGGAAGTTGACCGATTTCTAATTTGGGGCTTTCCATCTGAAGACGCTAGAAAGCGATTTAAAAGATGGTTTATCAAAAAGTATGCTTTGTATTTATGTGAATATCATATCTTCCATTCGAATTTGCAGGATGCTGAGCAATTTCTTACTTGGGGTTTTCCAACGGTAAACGCTATAGAGCAGTTTAAACAAGAATTATTTATCTCTTCGGGTTTAAAGATTCCATGGGTTCTCCTTTCACGTAATTCGCAGGATATTGACAGTCTTATAAAGTGGTTCAGACTGAGTCCAGAAGCCTTAGAAGTGTTTAAAAGGGAAGTTTTGTTTTGTTCTAACTCTTTGGGTACTATATTTGACCCTCTGCTACTCCTTGAAAAGCATCTAATTAAAAAACTATCATATGTAAACGAGGTGCTTCGAAGAGATGAGAAGTTTTTAAGATGGGGGTTAAAAGATCTAAAAACCTCGATAGATTTTAAAGAAGTGTCCAACAATTATCTGAGGAGTTTATTTTTCTCTAATAGAGTAGATGGATTGACCGTAGAACTCAAGTGGGGTGAATTGATAGATGAAATATCTCTAGATCTAAATAGAGAGTGGTATCATGAATGCATGGAGCTCAGGAGATCAAGAGAGGCAAATGAGAATCGAGAGCTGAAACTCATACTTATCATTTCAAGTATCACCGTTGCAAGTATCTTCGCTGTAACTAAATATATAAGTTGATAACATATTTATGTCAGCCAAATGAATAAAAAGTATGTGTTTTTTTTTGCTGTTATAACGCGTTTTACTAATAATATTTATCAATATAGAATATTGATGTAAAAGCTTGTAAAATCCAATATTTAGTACTTATTTTTTTATTTACAGGGTAATGGTAAAAATGTTTATTTATTTCAATTAAATATATGATTTGTAAATTATTACTAACTAGCCGCCTTCGGCGACCAGCCTGTTCGCTATCCTTGAAAATTCTGACCGTGGCAAACTTTCTGGCGCATAACCCCGTGGAGTTAACAAAGCTTGTTTTAGTTTATTGACGTTAATAATAATAATAAAATTTTAAGATGAGAAAAAGTGTTCTAGGGGGAGGGGGGGTGTTCTTGAAAATTGATTTGTAAAGTGAATTTATTGTAATGCTTGTGAACTGTGAGATTCTGAGGATTTCTGTACCTGTAACCTTATGAAAGGGGATCCCTTTGATGTGTACTCACAGCCAGGATCAGTTGCTCCTATGTTTTTTATAGAGGTATATATGCGCCTCTATTTTTTGTTTTAAATAAATGAAATTGTATCCGTTATTGCATCGCAAATGACATGAAAGTATTTTTGAGACTGATAATGTTGAATGTGAATTGAGTATTTAAGAAATAACGATGCTGCTTTAACGATACTGCTCAGCGAAAAAAGTTTTTTTTAAAGATTGTCCCCACCACCACCCGATGCATAAATGCACCGCGACAATCTCCATAACTTTCTTTTTATTTATTTTTTTATTTTTATTGCGGTCTCAACCACCACCCGATGTAAACAATACATTGCCACAATTCAATCCAGCATAATGAGCCAAAAACCTTATAAAAAGCAAACACTAATTCGGTTTTTAATTGTCCCTAGGCCAAAAACCGTACAAAAAGCAAACACTTTTTCGGTTTTTATCTGTCCCTAGCCCAAAAACTGTATAAGAAGCAATCACTGATGACATTTGCAAATATAATTCTACCTACTTTAATCATTTGTTCAGATGTATATTCGATAGTAAAATCATAACTGAATGCAGCATTTTTTTTTTCCGAATAAATTTGACTTCTAACTGCAACTTTTCTCTGTGCATCAGCGACCTGTCTTTCTTCCCGCTGTTCCTGACTTTCATTGTCCCTAACTGTAGCTTTTCTCTGTGCATCAGCGACCTGTCTTTCTTCCCGCTGTTCCTGGGTTTCATTTTCCCTAACTGCAGTCATTCTCTCCGCGTTAACCACCTGTTTTTCTTCCCGCTGTTCCTGACTTTCATTGTCCCTAACTGCAGCGCTTCTCTGTGTTTCAGCAACCTATCTTTCTTCCTGCTGTTCTTGACTTTCATTGTCTCTAACTGCAGCCCTTCTCTGTCATCAGCGAGCCGTCTATTTTGACGCTGTTCAACACTTTCGGAGGCTTGAGCAGCGGCAGGCCTTTCGCGGTTTCTTCTTCGGCTTGTTTTGCTACTTAATCAGACTTTTTTGGGGGGGCCATTTTTGTTTTCAATAAAAACGCGAAACAAAATTATAAACACCCATAATACTAATAGCCCACTGTTAAAATAAACTCAAAACTGAATAGAATGTTTACAAATTAAACAAAAATCTAAATATAATTTTAGAATAGAAGTCGAAAACATGTTAAATCAGAACAATATATAGCTCCTGTTTAAATCAGAACAATTTTAAAACAATATAAATAAAATACACTGTAAACGTGTAAATACAATTAATACGTAATGTTATAAAAAGAGAAAGATACGTTTATGTTCTTAAAAGAACAATAATGAAGTAAAATAAATTCTTATTTTGATACGGATAAAGCGCTCCAAAGAAACTGCTAACACAACAAACTGAAAGATTTGGATTGAGTTGTAAGAAAAAATGACGTTTTTAAAAATTTAATAAATGCATTTCAAGCAAATTGAAATTTAAAATGAAAAGTAATTTATTTCGAAAACAATAATTTATTCCAATAAAATGAATGGTTTGTTTTCGTTTAATGACGTACATTCATTATTTGGCAGGCACAAATATCGAATGTTCCATTCAATTCGCTATGCGTATCTCCCCTCCACCATAGAAACACCGTGCATCTGCGCTCGCATGTGGGTGAAAAATCGATCCCTGCTTTCGATGTTTGTCCGAGAAATTGAAAATCATTACTTACTCAAAATCCGGATCGTACGGCTACTTTTTCTTATTTCTTGACCAGATGGGACTTGTAAGAAAGTCTGATCTTTGAGCTTTCTAAAAATGTAAATTATTAGTCGTTATTGTCGGTACTTTTCCCGACGCGAGGATCTAAAAACGAAAGTTCGTTTTTTTTTCTAGCCCAAAGTGACTTTTATTTTAAAATCTTTAAAAAATTTTGGAATTTGTACCTGAGATTTGAAATTAATATGTTTTTACTCGCAATTGTCTTCTCTTTCCGGTCGTATGATTTGTTTTTTTCAACGACGTCTGGATGGTGGAGAAAAAACGGGAAAAACTGTCGAAATCCCATAAAACATTAAATAACAACAAAAAAAAAAAATTCAAATTTTAAAAATCGGTTTTTACGTGTCACATTCCAACCCCCATCCCCCGGGTCTCCGATTGTCACATTTCGTAGCTCTGCGATGCGCAGTCGCTGAGACTGTTGTGTATAAGACACACAGACAGACATTGCCTTTTATTATATAGATCAATAGTATTAAAAGAAGTTGCCTGTCAGTTGATTGCGTAGCGAAAGTCTACGAGACTCAGAGTTACTAAATTTGGTGCAGTGATACTTCAGTAATATTGGAAGATACCTCTGAAAAAATATTTTATTCAAATTCATTTTTTAGTTATTTAAAGTTGATGTGCCATTTTCAAGGTTAATGCGCCATTTCCGAACTAATCGGTTCTTTAACGATCGAAAAAGTTATTGCAGAGTTTTCATCTTAACACCATTCGATACGTTGAAGGATTTCTTTCAATAAACTTCGGGTGGAGTCCGTTTAATCAATACAGGAATGTCCTTGCAAAAGTGACGAAATTGTCGCCAAAATTATAAAAATGCGTTAAATGGGAGATAATATTTTGCAATTTTTGATTTCCGTCATACGACGGTAATACCTTCTAGTATATAAGAAATGCTCTTCTCGCCATTATATGTAACACTTGACGATATATTTGGCGAATAATCTAGCGAAATATCGCCACCTCGGAGATATTTAGCTCCAGTAGATTGACGAAGATATCGTTAAAATTGCGAAAATGACTCTTAAATGATGACGTATTTATTATTAAAATATTTTAATATGTGAACCATATTGCTTATTGAGGACATTGATAAATGTCAATTTAAGAGTTGCGCGGAATACAAATAATTTGGGTACGAAATGGTTTTATGTGTCGTCCCCGGGAAGAGCGTAAAATGTACAATTCAACGTTGAAAAGAGTGGTAGATCTTTTCATCATTTTTTCACGGTGAAAGAAGTATATTCATTGCATTATATAAAGAAAGCCATGTGCTGTCCACATCAGATTTTTAACATTAAAAATTTTGCAGACGATTAAAAAAATCTGATGTAGATAGCACATTACTTTCCCTACAAATTCGAATTCGTTTTCTTATTACTTTCCTTATATAATGTATAAGGAAAGTATTATGACGGGGTCGAAAATTCGAATTCGACGGGAGAGCACGTTTCAAGCATCCCTGAATACAAATCCGACGTTTTTGAAGTGATGTCTGTGTGTATCAGTGAGACTGTGGCGACGATATCCCACGAACGAATGAAGCAAATCGAACAAAATTTGGTACAAAAATTACAATATGTGAATACTGGATGCCTATTGTTTTAAAACTCAATTGAATGTTCAGAATCCTACTAAATTTTCAAGTGAAATTTTGAGAAAATCAAAACCTTTCATAAAGTTACGCAAACAGTCATATTTTATGTAATTTTTCATTGAAAAACCATTGACACATACTTTAGAACCCTAACATGAACCGTTCTCGAGATATTACATATTTGTTAAATAAATTTATTAAAAACTCACATAAAAGATAGTAACTATTGTTAAATATGATCACTTTTCATATGTAATATGCAATAAATTTGGGACAAGCTCGTTCCATTACTGGGAAAAGATTCTTTGGGTAATACTTTTGTAGTTGGACGCCAATAGTCATTTATCTGCTACCATAGTAACTTATCTCTCCGTCCATAACGCTTGGCGCGATTTTAGAAACGACTTTGGTGGAATGTTAATAACTTAGCGATTTTTTCAATGTTGCCAAATTGATAAAAATGACGCTAAATCAATGGAAATGACGACTAATTAACAAAAATTCACTTTCTTGGAAATAATATAAGTATCTACTATAAGAATAATCTATTTACCATCCGTAATGTTTTGCAAAATTTTGGTGACGGATATGTCGGAATATCTCCAATTTGCTGACTTTTTTAAATGTTACCAAATTGACGAAAATGTCACCCAATTGATGAAAATTTGGAATTCGTCAAATTGATGAAATAGACGCTAAACCAATCAAATGACGACTAATTGGTGAAGGTTCAATATATAACATATAAGAGTCAACAGTAGTGTATATAAAGGGATTCTGGACCACCAGGTGCTATACTTTCACATAGCACACCTGCAGGTGCTATACTTCTTTTTTGTTAAAACATAAGCGCACCAGGTGGAGAGAGGGCGTCATGAGGAGATCTTGCGTTGGCATTTGAAAGAATATTAAAAATCTAATGGCGCGATCTACTGGCATCTTAAAGCGTCTGGCAGGCGGGATGTAAAAGAAAGATTTCCGTTTGGACCGAACCGGTTTCGAACTCGAGATTACTAGCTCGGCGTTCTAACATCTACGCCAGTGGTCTTCAAACTTCTAACGCCTTCGGAATCATACGCTTAAAAAAAAATTTTTTAGAACCCTAGTACAAAAAATATGCCAGTAAGCATAGTGACGTAACAGAAAATCTCGGTGCCCCCTCTCCCCCCGCAAAAAGTTTTGAGGCTACTTACATTTACAAAAATTAACTATCGAAGACTGCAAATTAATTTTGACCATTATAATTATAAAACCAAATACTAAATACAAAAATAAATTATTAAAAACATGTTATTCAGATTTTTTATTAAATACAGTTGAGATGAATTTGCTGGCTCTAAAAAGCCGCCACTGCAGTGAAACATACAAGCATATTTGTAGGCATAAATGCAAGAAAATACAAAATTCGGAATATATCTAATTCAGAAGTAATACTAGAACTAACTAAATTTAATAACTTGAATGCGCTTGCTTCTTACTACACAACTATTGAAAATCAGGCTTAATTGTTGTTATTTGCAAACGCATTTCAAATTCTGCATCAAATTTGTTCCTGTATTTAGTTTTAGTGCTGACATAACTCGACAAAGATCGTTCGCAAAGATAGGTAGTAACAAAGGGCATAAGAATTTTTACTGCTCGATCAGACACTTCCGGGTATTCTTTGTAAACTTTCAGCTAAAATCCAATAGTTCTTGTTCAAATTACATTTTTAAAGTCGAATCCATGGATATATATCAATCAGTTATTCTCTTTCCATCGGCGGTAGATCAGCATCTTCTCACTTGTAGAAATGGATTTTGAACCCAGTTATATGACTGTTTGGGAGTCGGAAAATACGAGTATTTTCTGAAACTTTCCTGCAAATTCGATAAATGTTCGATAATGAATTTTTGGACAGTTTCATTAAGACTAAGCTTGTTTGAAACCAAAAAATCCTTTAGCTTTTCAAAACATTCCACGTCATTTCTCTTTACATAATTTTTCCAAAGATCAAGCTTTAAAATCATTGCCTCAATTTTGCTGTGAACTTTGAAAATATGTGTTTTTGCTCCTTGGAGTGAAATATTAATTTCATTTAAACGGGAATAAATATTGGCAAGATACGCCATACTTTGCATCCAGTTTTCATCGTTCAACTTATTTGCGTATTCATGTTTCTGTTCAGATAAAAAAAAATCTTATGTCATCCTTCAATTCATAAAATCAACTTAAAACTTTTCCACGGGATAACCAACGAACCTCCGTGTGTAAAAACAATGTTTTATGTAAACTGGATAATTCTTCTAAATTTTTTAATAACAAAAAATTTAATAAAAGTGTTATAAAATATTATAACATAACAAAAATTTAAAATCGCACCTACAAAAACAACGTATTTTTTCTTAATTGCACTCTTAAATCCTCTAATCAACAGCTTAATTATTTCTTAGAAAAATAATTTGCAGTCGGTAAAAAAAGCAGTCAAATCTTAGGTAAACCATATTGGAATATACTACCTTATACTATTTATTTTAACAGTATACTAACAAATTTTTATAGTGTACTATAACGTCTATTTATAGTATACTATAATAATAGACATTTTCACATTTAATAGCTAGCTTTCGCGACATGTTTGAAACTGGATTCTTAAATTATAAAAGTTAAATTTTTTAAATCATAAATTACTTATCAGATATTTTAATAATACAAATAAACTAACATATTTTGTGAAAAATCATTCAAGTTAACATTTTCATGCATTTTATATATTGGGATAATTATTATAGATATTTGTCAGATTCCCGGTTTCATCTGATTATTTTATTAACAATTCATAATAGTTTTCTACAATTGACTTAATTTAGCTGTATTAATATAAACTATTTCAATATGATTTACAAAATTATAAATTTCCCTCCAGGACTAGGTAGTTAGTTCTTAGTATGGGAGGGACATCATCATTGTTTTTAAAGAAAATGCTATGGTAATTTTAAAATTTCAATAATTGCACATCTAAAAGTTCTTTAGTTTTAATTTTTCACATAATGTATATACACTTAAATTTCATAGAGGTATTATTTCTTGAGTTATTGTGACTACACCCGACAAGCATATGATCACACTCAACATGCACATATATACTTACAGATATTTTTTCAAAAGTATTCAAAATGCTTTCAAGGAATTTAAACTTGTTTATCCAACAAAATCTCGATGTTTTTTTTTAATAACAATACTTTTTCTTTACAGTAACATAAGAATGTAAAAATATGTACAATAATATATATTGTTTTCCAGGGAAAATTGGAATTTTAAATTTTAACACAAAATGAATGTTTTAAATATATATTTCTTCTTGTTAATGAACGTTTTTGGAATATAAAGAGTAATATGTTCTTCCTCGTATCGCTGCAGCTATACAAGTTTTAAAAATATCTTTAATAAATATATGAAACACATATTTCAAATATTTTTCTTTGGAGTCACACCTTTTAAAATTGAAAACTGCAATCAATTAAAAACGAACACTTTATTTCACCATTTTAAAATATTTTATATGTTTATCTTACACATAACGTCATTTTACGTCTTTCTGGCCATCCATCTAATTACTCTAAGTCTTAGGACGAGTCGGGTGGTCTGGACTTTCGACATAGCGTCATTTAAAGAAATACATTTATCAAACCAATTGGTATTATATGTATTTCATGATGAATTTTCAAGGATATGGTAATTTTTTGTATTCTAATATTCTTAGCTAAACTCATTTTTTACATTGCCTGAATTACAAAATTGTTGAAAATACAAAGTAAGTTTAGGAGGATCGCAAATTGAAGTATCTGATCATGAAACTTTGATTTAAATATTAGGTTAATAAAGTATAATATATTTATTCTAATTTTTATGTGTTTACCAGGAAAAATGAAAATAGCGTATCGATGTAAAACACGATTTTATTTCGTGTAAATACAATCATGTGTGACCATTTGAACACTCAACGTTATTTATCTCAATAAAAGTCAAAACATATTTTAATTAAAATATTATAATTTTTACTCACTTTTGAAAGTTAAAAGGTATTGGCATATAAATCTTAATAAAGCGGTACATATATAAGTACTAGATAAAAAAATATACTAACATAACCATACTGAAAAAATATAACAAATTCAGATAATGATTTAATTGCTTTTAATTCTCATAACTTTTGATTTATAAACCGAAAACATGGTTGGACTTATCTAAACAAAATTTTCAAATGCTGAATTACAACAAACTAGTTAAATTATAATTGCAGTTCTACAAATATTCGTTTTCGTACTCATTGTAACTTAATAAAATACATTTAACATACATTTTAAGAAATACGTTTAATATACATTTTAATAAATGTACTTATTTTATAATAAATATATCTGATTTTTATTTTAAATACATTTGATATATATACTCTGCATAATATTATTTAAATTTTTATTTCAAAAACTATATAAGCTAAAGCGGAAAATCGAATATAATCATCTAGGAATCTGTTCAGCAATACTTCCAGATACGCCACTTTGGTCAGGTGAGAAACCACCTGGAAGCCAAAAGAGCAGAAAAGAACATGCTTAGAGCAACTGATTTTAAGAGAAGGGGGGGGGGCAAATAGCTCCTTAAGATGATCTGTTTATTAAAAGAAGAGTAATAAGACTTGATTTAACGTTTTCCTTGGGTACACAAAGCAGAAACCGAAGCCAAGACTTAATACGGGAAAGGTCTAAAAAAATAAGTAATGAAACGTTTCCAATATAATAAATATTTTGAGGTATTTTAATATTTTTAATTTCTTGTATTGAATTGTATACAAAAACTGTAGTTTATAAAAAAAAATTCGAATCAATATTTCGAAACAATCACCATGTGAAATGTTTTACATTATGTGATCTTCATTTGCGTAAATGTCATTTCCTTATGATATAATTTATAAATCATATTTAATTTGCAAAATATTTTATAACTGTAAAGTGGAACCATTATAAATAAATAATATAAAGAAATGTTGTTAGAGTACCTTTTAAAATAAGATATATAAAACTAATTGTAATTTACAGAATTATTTTAAGTTATACATAATGTCCTATACTCAACTGCGGCTTAATAACTCATGCCTATGTTTCTGAAGAATAGGAATAATTATCTGCATTCAGGAGTGAGAGTACTTTGATAACTAAGGAACCCACCAATCAAACGCATTCCCAAAGTTTGGAATCGCGCTTCCAGTGTAGCAACCAGCATTCGGGAACCATTATACCGCTCGCATGTTCCGAAAACGTACCCGCTATACCCCCTGCTGTGAGGCCGATTCTTCGCTATTGGCTAAGTTAAATGACGTCATGGGCGGAGCCTAGTATACACTTTGAAGTTTGACAGTTTAAGACAAAATCTGTCGTCTTCGAGATTATACGTGTTTACATTTTCCTTATATACATCTCGTCAAGTATTTTATTTCATACACACATATTTATTTGCTTTTGATATGATTTTAAACTAAAGAATTAAATAAAATATATTATTATTATTACTACTTGATCAATGATGAAAATGCTTCATTTACGGGGAAAAAAGTATATACAGCATACAGTTTAAAATGCTTGTGTTATATGTATTATGTTTATTAAAGGCACCTTATGCCCATTTTATGTTGTATTCCGTACGTGTATCGCAACTTTTTTAATCCTATTTTCATAGATGACTTATAGCACTTAAGGCAATTTGTTTTATTTTATTAATGTTTTAACTACAAAAAAATAAGTTACCTATCCAAAACAAAATATATAACCGTTTAAATGTGGGTTACCATAACCTTTTTTGAAGTCGGTTTCAAATATTTATGCAAGTTTGTAAACAAAACTATGTGTTTGATTTAAAAGAAAAAGCCATACAATGGAATATTTTGGACAAAAAATGTGGAAATTTTTTTAAAAAATTAATCTAAAATTAATAAAAATGCAGGCTTACAGTGTAATCCTGGGTAAAATATTTAGTGGGTAAATCCGGAGATCAGGTCACCACAAATTTTTTTCTAAGTACAAAATCGGGCCAAGTTGGCCTGTGGTTGGCGCTTTCTTCCGTGTTTTGAAATTGGCTCCACCCATCCTTAGTGATGTCATTTTTCCGTCATTAGAAATAGGCTCCTCCTACCAAAATGATGTTTTGGTAGAAGAACCCTATTTCTAAAGACAGACTATTGTGTTTTGTTCTAAACAAGATTTTCTAATATAAATGATAATTTAATTTAACTTAAATAACAGTGAATAATACTCAAAAAAACGTTACAAGATCAGATTTTTGTGTATTTTAAGAAAATTAAATAACTTTATAAAACTGCAGAATAAAAAAATTAATAATACTCATGTAAACGTTCCAAAATCAGATTTTTGTAAAATTTAATATTTTTATGCTACAATTTTATCTGTGCATATCGCACGTATCAAGATCGCTTTCTCCATCTAACTGAAGATCCATATAAAGGAAGGGGTTCGACCTACAGGTCCGTGTAAGGGCAGGGATTCGATCTAAAGATCGAAAATTGTGGAACGGATGTATCGGTGGTCCGTACAAGGGCAGAGGTTCGACCTAAAGGTCGTTCTACACCGGAACGGGGCCCCCAGTGATCTCCGGTTTATTAGGAACGGTCGCCTGCGGCGCCCAGACACAGAATATGCTACAATTTTATCTGTGCATATCGCACGTAGCAAAATCACTTTCTCCAAAATAAATCATATAACGAAAGAACAAGCAAACACGCACAACAATGGCCAAAAATATTGATAGAAATGTTCTTTTACATCAAAAAACTGTAGCAAACACAAAAACGTATTCTTATTGGATGATACACAATTTCCGCCGAAAACATCCGATACAAGAGGTTACCAGATTGCAACATAAAGCGCTCACAAAGTGCGTGGCGTCTTCTCCGATTTAACCTCACAAAGTGCGTGGCGTCTTCTCCGATTTAACCAAGGTGACCTAATCTCCGGATTAGCCATTTAGTGTAGAGGGTGGGTAATCCATCCCACTCTATATACCCAGTGATGTGCTAATAATTTTCTATGCTAAAAATTTTTATTAATTGATATGCTTCGAAAATTATATATATATCAGTTGCTTGATGTTCCCATTAAATTCTAAACAAATAGATATGCATATTGGTTTCTTTACCATTTGAATAGATGTGAGTAATGCTATGCCACTGTCACTAACCGAAAGAAAACAAAGTGGCAAAACCAAAAGAATGGCATACCTATATATTTATAGAACTGTGTCAATGGATTTACAATTAAAGTACTTCAATACACCTTCTGGATTTTGAGGAAATTTTTACACACATTAACAATTACAATATGATTTGTGTCTTGATTTAATGTAATTAAAAAAAAATTCGAATAAATATTTTCCTGTAGTTGGGGGGGGGGGGGAGTATCTTTAACCAGGTAAGTCCATCAGTCACAACCAGTGCATACTTTTAAATATATAAGTTAATTTCTTGGCATTCTTTATTAAACTTTTATTTACTTTAAACATTTTCAATGTAACAACTGATACTTGAACATTGAAAATTTTGACAATCGGTATGTACATACTGACTCTAGTTCTCCTTTAATGCTCGCTCCTTGTTTCTATGTGAATAAAAGATACAAATAGATCAAAATAATTAAACTACTGCTTTTGAGAATATAAATTTGTAATACTTTCTTAAAGAATCTGATTTGTCACCTAATTTTTTTTATGCCTGGTTTCTTTATAGAAGTATTAAAAAGTTATATACCAATAGAATAGATGCTATGGATTTGAATTGATATCACCAGAAATAAACAAGTTGGTTGAGATTTGCACTCTAACTTAGTGTGTTACCTGAAGAATTTGACATTCAGAGGAATAGCTTTTTTTTACATTAATTCAAATTTCATGTTAACTACTTTATATGTAACAAATAAATGTATAATAGAATATATAATAGGCACTAATAGTGCCTAGCCTGCAGTTCGTTATAACTGATATTTCACATAAAGTGGTTTCAACTTTTCTTAGACAGCAAAACCCTCATATAATTTCATATTTTAGTATCGGAACATTCTAAATTGATATTTTGTCTCTATGATAACCATCTACGTAATATATGTACACGTAATAGGTGAATGGAAACAAATATGAGTAAACAGATTCAGCTTTCCGAGTACATTCAAGTTAAATGCCTGAAATATAGCTAAAATACTTATTCATCAAAGACGTCATGTGAAATATATTAGCTGCAGCCCCAATTTCAACTTCAAAATATATCTGCTATTTATCTTGCTCATATTTGTTTCTCCAGTCATAATATTTTTTGTGAAAATAGCTTGATAAAACTGTTTTGCTCTTACAGTTTTGCAACATTCTAATATATTAATTTGTGAATAGGATGTAATGGAGAAAACACTCCTATTGCAGATACTAGCATCTATGGACTAGTTTCTCACTTATTATATGCTCGTCATCATGAAATAATCAAAATTTGCAGTGGTAGCATGAAAGTTAGCATGCACCACAATTTTTTAGAACTTCTATGGGAACTAACAATTTCAGTTCTTCCACGTGGCCGGCTCAAAATTCATATACAATTTAGCTCAGGCCACATGAAGTTGCAAAGGCAAAGTTTATAAACACAAAGCCCATCTATAAGAGGCATTCTAAAAAATATGGGTGATATTCCTATTACAGATACCAGCATGAGCATTCTTGGACTGGTTTAATGCTTATTATGCATTTGTCCATATAGAATATCTGATATCTATAATGGTAACAGGAAACTTAATGTAGATCCAGGTATGGGTCATTGTGGCAATTACCCTCCCCCCCCCTTTTTTTTCAGATATGTCATTTCTTGTGATTCTATAGATTCACTTATAAAAGTTTATTGCAATGTCATAAATCGCAAAATGACATAAAATTCATTTTATCTGGCTAGTTTGCTTCATTTTATGATTAATAAAAAAAAATTTATCAGTTTAACTATTTACTGATATACTACAAAAACGAATGTTCAATAAAAGAAACATGTTGAAGTAAATCCAGGGATGTATCTACAGTGGTCAGTGGTGGTCGGGGTTTCCACCACACACTCAGAATTGCCGACCACCACTCATCCAAAAAAATATACATATTATAATTACATTTAAAAAAAGTTATATTCAATTTTATCAAATGTTTTCGTTAATATATAAGTATATAATACTAATACTGTTTGTGTGTGCGAATTAACGTGAAGCTTGTTTCGAAATTTTATATTCTCAATTATAATTGTTCTGGAAAATCAACCACCACTCACATTTCTCTAGATACATCCCTGTAAATCCCTTTTTATTTCTGCCTGAATCTGCCCTTGTAATGTACTAACTGTAAACTTTGCAGCTACCTTTTAAATTTGGTTAACTGTACTCATGACTCATTGAATGATTATCAATTTACAAGGACCTAATTAACCTTCAGCTTTCTATAAGAAATCCGAATTGGTTAGACATGGATTAACATAAACACTATGTAATAAAAATTATGTTTTAAATTTGATTAAGTAGGTACTAGTCAATCATGTTCAGTTGATTAAATATTTATAATTTTTCAAGATATTGTTCACCGGATGAACTAAAATATGTTTTTTAAGTAATGCATATGGTTATCTTATTTGTACTGATTTTTTCCCATCAGTAGTACAGATAATAGAATTTTGATGCATAAAAATAAATTCCTACCTTAGAGTAAAGGTAAAAATAAATTTCAAAAGTAAATAAAAATATCCCATTTAATAAACTAATATCTATATATTGCAATTGTAACTGTAGACGAAGAAATTGAAAAGCAGATTTAATTTTAGCTAGAATCATTGTACTATTAGAAAGAAATTGTATATATAGCTTGATTCAGTACTATCTTATTTTAGTGGCTCCCACATATCCGATTGAGCCAAGGTTTTCGTTAACGAAAAAGCAATATGACAATAATATAAACACGTGCTGTTTCTTTAGGACTGCAAATGTTTGGTGAGATTTTACAACCTACTTTGGCCATAAATCTCGGACGCTTGGTGATTCATCCTCGGGGGCCACTATAATAAGGAAGTACCCTTGATTCTTTAAAATTATAGAAATATATTTAAGAAATATTTTTTGTCTCTAAACACCAATAGCATTACCAAGTAGGGAAATCGTATTCCCTAGAAACCCATTTAAGTTCAGAGAAATGATATTTAGCGAAATGGGAAGCAAACTGTTTGGTTACCAATTCAACCCCCCCCCCTCCCCTTCCTCAAAAAAAGAATTGCCTGGGGACGCTACGCTACTGTTACACACATAATACTAACGTTAAAGGAAAATATTGTAATAGGATCAAATATTTGAACTATCAATGAATTTACATGTTTTTGTTTTAAATATTCTTATTTTCGAATTGAATGCTTTTGAGATAAGCATGTATACGTTTGTAATCACTGATATCTCACAAATGATTCAAAAGTTAGTACTAATTTTCTACTACTCAATTGAATGTATCTTCAGGTAATGAAATATGGATAGTTATATTAAATTTCAATATTTGTATAAAATTCATAATTTGTTGTCAAATCAAAACAAATTTTAATTTTATTTACATAAAAATGTTTCAAATATTTTGTTAAATCTTATATAGTCTAATTTCCCATTCTAATCAGTGAATATTAAATTTCATATTTGAAATACAGTACATACATAATTTATATGCATTTCTACATAGCTCGTCAAACATTCCTATCCAGTGACATTAATTTCAGTTATATATTTTCACAGGTATACGCTTTACTTCACTGGTCCCTAGAGTAGTGATAGTGCTTTACTATAGTTAAAAATATGCATTTTCTATTTAACAGTACAATCTGTTTGAACAACTTTAACTGCATAATAAATGTTGCATGAAATTACCTAATTTCAATTTATAACATGTTTATAAAGAAGGAGTTTATCCAACAGATATTTTAAATCAACTTACTGAATGCTGTTTTTGAAAATAATAGACAGTAGTTACTAATTTAATTTTATATGAAGATGGATTTGATGTCTTAGGATGCATGAATAGATGCAAAATAACTTACCTAGTTAATACTGATGTTATCTGATTTATCCTGATGTAATGAGATATAATGAAGCTGAAAATACATGTACCAGTTAAAAGTTTGACTAATTATCACTGCGTCCAACCGATGCTAAAGTATTTCGTTAACATTAGATAGTAATATATTATCTAAATCGAATTATAGTTGTTGAAGTAATAAAGATATTGAAATTAGTATTTGTTTCAAATAAATAATTTTGGGTTTAGAAATTAATAGTATTTTGACTAAATGTTTCAAACTGAAATTATTCAAGAGATTGAAAAATAAAACTTCAGGTTTTATATTTTAGATGTGTTATACAGAATAGCAAGTGTAAAGAGGTTTTTAACTGAATTAACGTTGAGTTAAATTCAAAATGTTCTGAAAAATTTGAATGATGTATCAATACATGCCTTTTA
Organism: Amaurobius ferox; assembly: GCA_951213105.1. Taxonomy (NCBI): domain Eukaryota; kingdom Metazoa; phylum Arthropoda; class Arachnida; order Araneae; family Amaurobiidae; genus Amaurobius; species Amaurobius ferox. The sequence continues at coordinate 93,991,694 of OX578141.1, read as the reverse complement.
AATGTGAATATCAAAATTTTGTATATTCAAAATTCAAAGTGTAGGATAATACACATGTAATTGTTATTAAACATTTCCAAATTTTAAATATTGGTTGTTAAATTTCAAACATAAACAACAAGCACACAACTATAATAGAAGGTCTTTATTTCACTTCTTTAAGACGTACAAAACTTAAAAAGGCCAGAGTGCTTTCGAGCGTTCACGCTCTTCATCAGTGGCTGCATGGAAATAGGAATGATCGTTCATATATAGACCAGAAAAGGTGGCAAATTTGCATAAATACAATTATCAATAAACTTACGTTTATCTAAGGAGAATCCAAAAATACAAAACATTTTGAACAGATTAAAAAAATCGAGCATAAATCACGAAAAGAACAGTAAAAATTTACAATTTTATTGCAGAATTTTCAAATTCAAAAAATTTTAAAAAATGGGGGCAGTCAGGCCCAATCTCCGAGAGGATGACGTCAAAGATAACTATGAAGAGACTTGAATTGCGTGGAGTCGAGACTGAGTCGCCAAGCATAATTTAAAATCTGAATGGGGTCAAAATTACAAATCGACTCGCGGTAAACATAAATAAAGAGGGACTTAAAAAGGAGAATATTATGAGAGTTATTATAGCGCATAAGAAGGAAAGTTCTTTCAAAAAGGGGCCGGAAATTTTCTTTAACAACAAAATGAGCAAGGGCCGTAGAAAGTTTACCACCTTTGACATCCCTAGCATGTTCTGCCAAACGGATACCAATAGTATATTTTGTACTGCCAATATAAAATTTAAAGTTACCATCGATGAACAACAGGGGAACCACATATACCCCAGCAAAGCTTTTAAAGTCATCCTTATCACCCAGCTTATCAGACAGAATTCAGTTAAATAAAGAAGAAACATTAGAGTGAGCAGGTCTGAAACCAAATTCAGAGCACTGATGACGAGCGTATTTACGCTCGAAAGCGCTCTAGCCTTTTTAAGTTTTGTACATCTTAAAGAAGTGAAATAAAGACCTTCTATTATAGTTGTGTGCTTGTTGTTTCTGCTGGTTGAAATCAGACGTGATGCCAATTTTATTTATTTTAAACATAATTTGAAATAAATATGTTTAAGAGTTAAAATATCCATCGAAATCAGGAGGTCATAAGAAACAACAACAGCGTTAAAATATAAATAATTTTAACTCGAACACCAAATGAATTCTAAATGCACAATAAATGTATATTATGTTAGTGTGAACTGCGAAGAATGATAGCATTTGAAACCATAATCTTGCATAATAGCTTACTGGCTGTTAAAAATTTGGCAACTCACTACTGGGTACAGATCAAACTTCAAAGTATTTCATAAACATTAGATAATGGCTATTAGTGTTTGCTTTCTTCAGAATGTTACTTAATATCTATAAAATCTCAAAATCAACACCCATACAATTGAAATCAAACTTCATATATATGCTATTTAAATTACAACTTGGTATATACATATATATTAATTTTATTAGTAATTTCATTAATTTGTATAACATCTTTACACTCTTATACTATAATACACTACTGTGATAAACAAAGTAACTATGAATCAGATTAAAAAATATATTGCTGTCTTCTACACAAATTTAGTTAGCATAGAAGGAAATAAATCAAAGTTTCTTCTTTAATTTAACTGATACAACAATAAAAACATCTGACCACTTAAGTTATTTAAACAGGCCAGGTGAAATATTGCAGTACAAGTTTTGATATATTCATATTTGGTTGGCGATCTTCTATCTAAAATTAGGTACTATAAAAAATAAGTTAGAAAATCATTCAATCGGATTATTACAGATGTATAAGGTATAACGTTTCCAGTGTCAGCATTTTACTCGCAAAAATTGTAATAAATATATCATATACTACTTACCTAAATTTAAGACATTTTTGTTGTTTTACGAACGTGTATATATCTCCGAATATTGTCACACAACGTTATATCTTTGCACTACTTCTTTCTATCATAATTTTCTTCCCGATTTAATAACAAACATTTTTTTTCCCATGTATAATCTCGAAGACGACAGATATTGTGTGAAACTGTCAAACTTCAAAGTGTATACTAGGCTCCGCCCATGACGTCATTTAACTTAGCCAATAGCGAAGAAGCGGCCTCACAGCAGGGGGTATAGCGGGTACGTTTTCAGAACATGCATACCGCTCTTCAGCATGGTGTAGACGATAATTAGATTCGCAGCAAGAGAACTTGCTATATTCCGATATTTTGTGAACCACTGTATGATTGATAAGTTAGTCATGCCATGCAACCAACTTCAAATTTCACGAATACAATAAGGATAAAAGCAGAGCCTCGTAGATTGTGGTCATGCGTGCTATCAGATACACCACTCGTGCCATGTACGAAATTACTTGAATTAGCATACATTCTCTCCTTTTTAGACAATGCTAGAATGGGACACCAACACCCTGCGGTTATAAACATTAAAGATTTTGGTTCAAGCGCTAATTGTAATATATTTTAGCTACAAACAATACTCGTTCATAGTTGGGTATTGAACCAACGACTCGTGGATTACGTCCAGTTATTCTACAAACTACACAAATTCCGCCATGTAAAGAGTTATTTGAATTTATTTTCAACACTAAGACATAACTGTTCATTTATATATTTTTAATAATTGTTGCCATTTGAGAAAAATGAAATCACCCTAGAAAGCTAATATTCCAGACAAATATTTTTTTCTACAAGTCGTAATTGCACCAAATATTTGTTTGTATTGTGCAATAAAACGACGTCTGTGAATGCACTTGAGGTGGTCTTTGTTATATCGTGGGAAGGACGTGCCGTAGACAGTCACTCATTCTTGACTCGAGAGTTGAATGGGCATAGAAAATCCGCCGTAATCAGCGGCAAGGAATGAGCTCCGGGCAAAAGGGGGGGGGGGGCAAAAGGGGGGGGGGGCAAAAGGGTATATGGTTACAGAGTAGGCTATAATTTTCTTGCCTATAGTCACTTTCTCAGAAGACACTAAAAATAATTCGTTCTTAAAGATAATTATTTATCCTTTGAAACTTCCTACATAATGACACGAGTTACAAGGACTTTTATTTCAATCCCCATCTTTATATCAAAGTATATGTAAAAGTGAGCCTACCGAAAAAACTTTGTCGCAAATGCATTATATTTGTGAAAAAAGTTTTTGCATGTAATATTTTATTAACCTGAAAAGGCGGCAACAATAACGTCATTAAAACATGTACGTTTTTTCATTGCAATATGTCTTTAATTATGGGGGTTCGCTATGGATACTATATTCTTGCTGGCTGAAAGACCTATATTTACTAGGCATAGACAATATTATATGGGATCGCGCTCTCACTGCAAATAACATTATTTATGGACAAAGTTAATTCTACTCTCGTCAGCATGAAATAGTCAATATTTGCAAAAGCAATAGGAAGACTTGGTATGTTTCATAGTTTTATGTTCAACATATTTAATCCAACCATGCAGCCAGCTTCACTCCGGTTACGTGGAACATTAACGCCACAACAAACGGCTACTAAAGTATGTAAAATTATGTAAAAGCACACAGAATTAAGGAACATAGTACATTTTTTGCTGAAATTGCAGTTATCGAATATTAACTGTTGACGACCACATAAATGTGAAAATGGTCCATGGACGTGGATAATGTTGTTTGCAATGGACACACGATGATCATTTTAAGAGAGTTTCTCTGTAGGCCGTAATATTAAAAAAAATCTGATGTGGACAACACATGACTTTCCTTATATAATGCAATGAATTTACTACTTTCACAGTTAAAAAAATGTTATTCTTATAGTAGATACTTATGTTCTTTCCAAGATATTCAATTTTCTTCAATTAGTAGTCAATTTCATTGATTTAGCGTCATTTTTATCCATTTGGCGAGATTTTTGTTAATTTGGCACACAGACATCACATCAAAAATGTTTGATTCGTGATCAGGGATGCTTGAAACGTGCTGTCCCGTCGGAAACTCGAATTCGAATTTTCGACCCCGTCACAATACTTTTCTTATACAATATGTATATAAGGAAAGTAAAAAGATGTTTGAAAAATAAGAGTTAAACATGTTTAACAAACAAGCATCTCGCATGCAACTTCGCATCAGAATACGAATGGGACTTATTTTAGAACACTTGAATGGATCCTCTTAAGATATTGCATAATTTTCAAATAAATTTATATAAAATATGAAATTTTTAATATGTTTAAATGAGTTAGCATCGCCAACATTTTCATCCAGTTAGCACATTCATTCGTAAGAAAACAGACACAAACAAAAATTTTCTCACTGCAAGCATTAACTTTTTGAAACGATTATCTTTTTCTAGAAAATTGGCAATTAAGGAATGTTTGTTGGAATTATGCAATTTTAAACAGTATGAATTCGTAATAAAAATAATTTATGAATGTTTGTTTTCTTATAATTTATGAAATTTACTCTGCCGCACATTAACATTGCCATTTTACATCTAATATACAGAATATGCAAAAGAAAGTAATTTAACCCCGTAGCTTGATGGCTTCCTTCTAATAAATCAACAGTTTTTAAAAGATTCTATTTAAGTATATAGAGAATGTATAAAATATTCTCTAAACCCCGATAAATGATAATCAAAGCTAAATCAAAATTGATTTGTAAAATAAATTTAAATATTTTCTTTGCGTGCTTTACAGAGGAAAATGAAGCAAAACAATGGATTAACATTTTATTAATCAAAATACATTTATTAGGTAATTTAAACTTCAAATAGCGTTTGCTTAAAAAATAAGGAGAAAACGACTATTAAAAAATTAGCTATAAACTTGAAAGGGATTATAAAAAAAGAACGATTTTGGGCCAAACAAGATCCATCCAATTCTTATTTTGTAACTCGTTTGTTTTTCTGTAACAATTCTGTTTTTCCCTTTCTGAGGGGATCGTATCACGTGGTGCAAGCAAAGTGGGGTCTCCCGTCACTCCGAGACGGCTATTCAGACACCTGCAGCGCAAGCTAATGATCAATTAAGTTGTTGACAGTTTTCAGAGGGGGAACGGGAATGCTCAGTTGGAAAAAAAACATTTACGATGCCTCTCTGCTGTCAGTTTAGCTACAGATCTTCTTCTTGAAAGGTGACAAAACTGAGTCAGTGAGACAGAGTTTTCTCGGCCGGTCAAGTGGTTAGCTTACTTATTAATGAAAATTCTAATGATGTTGAGAATTCTAATTTGACTATAAATGATAACCATAATGTAAAGGATGTTGACAATTCTAATATACTCAATGATATATCCAATTTAATTAATGCTGAAAAACCTAATTTAAACTATACCAAAAATGATAACCGTCTTGTTGACTCTGACTCTAATAATGACCAACCTCCCTCCCAACCCTTTAAATCTGAACCTTTCTACATAAAGATGGTAGAAAACTGGAAGGCTCTTTTAAACAATGCTACCAAAGACTTTGTTTTCAAAAACCCCTCCAGATGGCAAGCAAGAACGTCAGAACCAAAAAATGTGGAACAGTATAGATCACTCCAAAAGTGCTTGTTAGCAAATAAAACCCAATTCCACAGTATGAGCATAAAATCGGAAAGGCCCAAGAAGATCCTCTTAAAAGGAATTCCCATTGACACTAATGGCCAAGACATTAAAGAGGATCTAGTATCTAAAGGATATGACATCCAACCTGTGTCCTAGCTGAGGAAATTCAAAACGAAAGAGCGACTTTCAAGCTTCCTTGTGAATATCTACAACTCCGATAACTTTGATGAAATTTGTGTTGACTTCATTGTCAAAATAACAGATTACGATCCTTTTCCCTGGTTTCAGTGTTACAACTGTCAATCATGGGGACATAGTTCTGACAATTGTAACCTTCTCCCAGCATGTCTAAAATGTGCAGAGTCCCATCAAACCAAACAGTGAACCAAATCAAAAGGCCTCCCAGCAAAATGCATAAACTGTAAAGGACCCACCCGGCCAACTATTTAGGATGCCCCAAAACTTCAACCAACAAGGGACTCTCCCCCCCAAATTCAAACTGCAAGTACCCTCAGCAATAAAAATCAAAACAATCAACCTGGACCCTCTCCCATCAAAACTCTAACTCTAGTATACCCTATACCTAGAAACAATCAAATTCAATTGCTCCCATCCCACCAACTTCAGTGCAGAAACCATTCCGCACCCCACCTCCTTCAGATTCCTCCACTAGCACGGCCTGCCCTGAGCTAAAACCTTTTCAGTCATATATGGACGGTATAGGAAAAGAAAACTTGAGGATAAATTGATAGAAACCAGAGAACTTAGCCTTTCAGAGAACCAGAACAAACCTTATTTTGCAAAGAGCTCCAACTCCACTATTAAAAAACTAAGCCCGCCTCCTCTCCTTCTAATGCTCTGCTCCTGTTGAAAATAATCAGCATGCTCCACCCACTCCTGTAGGCTGTAGCTGAATATCTCCCATCTAAAAATCAAACTAAATCAACTAATCATTCAATAGCAAACAATAACACCAAATCAAATAACCAAACTAGTACTTCCAATCAAAACAACCAATCATATAATCAAACTAACCAATCATATAATCAAACTAACCAATCATATAATCAAACTAACCAATCATATAATCAAACTAACCAACAAAACTGGCCACCCCCACGCTCCCAATGGAAGATGTGGATATTCGCGAGGAAGCAGTGAGCTCGCCCTCCCTCGGAGGAATCAGTGAAATTATGAATTTAATTAATGCAATTCAAAAAATATTCTCAAAATTCATTATTCGGGACATGATAAGTAAAATCACAAAAGCTGTCACCGATATGGAAAAAGTTGATGTCCCCTCAACAAACTGTTTGAATTTATCCGTGCTATTGAATCTATCTTCGGTACCCAGATAAATCCTACCAATCATGAATAGACACCCTCACCCATCCAAATTAAATATCCTTTGCTGGAATGCTAACGGCTTATGCAATGTTATGTGGGTTTTAACCACACGTCCGGTTAGAACGCATAATTCAGTGGTATTGTTCATTAAAACAATCTCCGACATTGGCCGTGTCGAATAAAAATACATTAAAATCAAATTATTGGAAAATGAGGACAACGGACATGATATAAAACATTAACAAAATATATTTATTGACAAAAGGAAATTAAAATAATAATAAAAGAACATATTTAATTAATTCAATTAACACTCTTACTAAATCATAATTATTCTCCACTGACATACGTGTTTGACATTTCCTAAATCATAAGTATTTTAAGTATATATATTTAAATCCCCTTCATTTAAGTTCTACAGTAAATTCATTCAAATTATTTTACTCAAGTGGAAATTGAATAAGATGTCGAGAGAGAGCGGAATTATCTAAATTAATGTCACACAGACTGGTAGTATAAGAGACATGCATTCCGTACCTTCAAATACATCGTAGGATCGTCACTCGATGCGGGGCACTTCGGCCGCGGAGGAAACGCCGGTCATCGCTACGTCTTTTTTTTGGGAGAACTTTTCTCTCCGAAGCACAAAACCAATTCTCCCCTCTTTTTGCAAAATCTAACACTCTCTCGAACATCCGAAAAAAATCTCCTTCTACACAATTAAGCCCCAGGTTTATTACTGGTCCCCCCAATTGAAGCCCCTGGTATTTCCATTGGATATTTCGGAAATATGTGCAGCTATTGAGTGCTGTGATGACAGGAGGACGGCGATCACCCCAGAATTAATATCTGGCAGGTGGGTCCGCGTTCCCACGACCCTGGATGCACGTGTCGCCGAACCGGACAAGGGTCAGCTCTCCCTAAGAACGCCCTGCTGTGCGCCCCTCTGTAACTGGGCCATCGTTGTCCATATTTCCCAGAAACATGGCTTGCTCATCCTTTTGCAGGTGTTCTCTTAGGGAACTGTATATGAATTGAAGGAGAAGTACAGGGACCATCTTTGTAGGTTGTACTCCCCCCATAATTCGCAATGTCCCATGTTTGCCTTGGGAGATGCAATAAAATCGACGACCTAAGAAACCATTTAACTGACAACCCTGTTGACATCATTCTAATACAGGAACTCAAAATAAAACACCCAAACCGTTTAAAAATTCAAAAGTTTACTCTCTACTATACACTTTTATTTATTATTTGCTTCAATTTTTTTATACAAATTAAAAGTGGTATAGTTGTTTATAACAAAGAAATTTACAAGTCTATGTATTAAGGTCAAGGTAAAAAATTCGTATGGAAACCAAATAATCTTGAATGTAGTATACAAAGACACATTTGGAATTTTTATCAAATGCAAAAGTAAAGCTTGATAAGTGGTCTATTTATTTTCTTCTATATTTTCCTTGATTTTTATATTCTAATTAAAATGGAGTTTACCGTGTATTTTGTTTTTCTGTATATAACGTTTAAATTATAAAACCAGGGTTTCACTTCAATAAATTTGTACATGTCATTAATTTATTATAATTGTAATTCAGTTACTACCGAAAAATTACCTAAAACAGTCCTGCATATTTCTCAAACCGCTGTCTAGTGCAGAGGCGCTGATAGGCAAGGTAAAAGAATACTTTGCATAGGAGTCTCAGAGCTTCCATTTTTTTACCAAGACCATCTGACCTCCTCGAAGGCGTAAGGTATCTGATTAAATGGCGGGGAAGTGTCATCCAATTTAGACCGGAACCCAGTGAGGGCAGCATCCACAGGGACTGCACCTTTCTTCCCCTACCCCAACATCTCGGAAGGACTTATGGGCCCACATATTTAATGTTCCCATACTCTGCATGAACACATAGACAGTTTGAGCAGAGCTGGGAATCAAACTCGGGTCATCCGAGTGCAATCCCCGTGCACTGACAACTAGACTGTTCCGCCACCCGGCCCCTTGTTGCCTAAATTGTTTGTGAAAATAGATCAATAATTTGTAAAATAGGGAGGGGTGCACATTTGTTGCTTAGAGCCCAAAATTTCTGACGGTGGCTATGTTCAATTCTACTCAGAGTTACTCAGGTATATTTATTATAATAAACTAAATGCTTTTCTATGCAGATTTCTGCTTATCGAATTTTACCTTATAATATATACATTAATTTAAATATTTTTCATGTACTGTATAGTGTAATCTATTATGTTTAATACTTTTGAACACAAATTTATTTACTGCTTAATATTTTGTTTTAAATTATTTTTTTTTCATTTCTTACCCCATTTTAGTTCGACATCTGATAATCTGGCACCACTTTGAGTCTTAAATGTAACCTAGCTAAAATATATATCATGAAACTTTGTATTTGCAAATTTTAGACCTTGGTTTTCTGTCTCTCGAAATTAATTTATCATGACTTATCCGTCCTCCTCAAAATTAAATAACTAAATAATCAAAGACTTGTAAAGTTACTTGCTATTTAAAAAGCAATGTAAAAAGTACTAATTTTCAAATCTATTAAAATGAAATAAAAATGGAAAACTTACCGACATACATCTCTAACTATGTCTGAAAAGATTTGGTATGAAATTGATATGATGGTTTTAAATAAGAATCTCAAGATGTATATAATTTTTTTTTAAATCATGATGCATGTGAATTTTTAGTGTAGTTTAAAAAAAATTTGACTTTCTTACTTTCATGGATTTACACGTTTTAGTTATCCCTGTACACGAATCACAGCTTTTAAATGATTTCTGAACAAATATTTGTGTACAATATCGTTAACATTTTAAGTACTCATTCGTTTAACGTAACATGAAGTAAGAGATATTTTTATTTTATTTTAAAAAACATGTTATCAACAAGGAATGGTTAATACCTTCAATGGCAGCAAGAAAACTTGCTATATGTCACAATAATGTGAGTTTCTATGGGGACTGATATATTAAGTTCTACCATGCAACCGGCTTCTAATTTATTAAAAATTAAACTCTTGAGTTCGCCTGTAGAAGATATTCCCAAAGTTTGAATCAGGCTCTCATTGCAGATAAGATTACTGCATCCTTGAACATATAAAGCTGACATAAAAGTTTAAATCAAATCTCAGATTCACAACAGCATTCCTATAAAGTAATTTAGATTATCAATGCTTTAAGTGGTATATTTATCAATGCTTTGATAGTATATTATATTAATTATTTTGGAGTGTACTACAAGCAACAGATTAAGGGATCATAGTGGGGTCCATTGTTTATAAATTGCAGTGTGTGATATATTAGATAGCTGTGAAAAATTGTAACTACATACATGAATCATGCAATACTATTTACTAATTGCCATTTGTAATTATAGCAAGAAAGCATTAAAAACAGAATAAAAATATTTGATATTCATGTTTGCAAGCTTTAAATATGTTGTAGAAAACTTGAGAGTAAGAGGAACTCGAATTCAACACAAAATAATACTGATGATTAAAATTATTTTAAAAATGCGAGCAAGATAAATTTACAATGAAACAGATGTTTTAAAATCCACCTAATCCAAAGAAAAATACCTAGCTCGCTGAAACATTTCAAAAATTACATTATGTGCTCAAATATGAATCGTAGTTTGAATGAGTTTTGATAATACGTAAATAGAAAAAGATGCTTTACATAGAAATGTTTCCATCCGTAATACGATGAAGACAAAAAATATTGAATTTCCGTGATTTAGAACACATAAACTAATAAAAATCCTCTTTCCGAAATACATCAAATAACCTTAAATTGTTTAAAAAATTATATCCATCTGAATAATAGATTGAGGGCCGATCCCACCAACAACCGTTAAAATATAGCAAAGGTTTAACGGTTGATTAGCACTGTTTTGCGTCCCACCAACACGTTTATGGTATTAAAGAGCTCACTAAAGTGCTGTTTGGCCACTTAAATATTTAACAGTTGATTAAAAGTCGAACAAGATGGCGGCAATTTCTGCATCGTTCGATATTTCCAGATGAAATTTTATTTAAGATGGAATTCTTTTATATTTCTTTTCTGAAAGAAGAGTGTTTGAAAGTTTTTACAACATAGGGGAAAATAAAGCCGATTTCGCTTATTTATCAGAAGTCAGTGAAAGTTTGAAAGGCACTTGGGAGTATTTACAATACACTACTCAGGTATGTAATGCATATATTTCGTTTATATTATGCTACAAGTTTCTGAACTTCTTAAACCATAATGTACGCTTTTGAATTATGCTAAAATTACAGAATTTCAAGTCTTGGAAGAGAATTAAACTTGTACTGCAATATTTCGGCTGATCTGTTTATTATATCAAATAGGCTGTTTTATTGTTGAACCAGTTATAGAAATTGTCCTATATGGTCTGATTTAAAAATTTCATATGTTGTCCGTAATTTTTTCTTGTTTAGAATATAATTTTTACATTTATTTGCATATAATCTCAGAAATTATATTTTCAAAACTTCAATTTACTTGAAGTTATGCATGCTATACTGTTTATTTACAAAGCCAAACTGAAAAATAAGCATTGTCTGTAACAAACATAATTTATGTATGGGTATAAATGAATTTATCAATAGTTAGTTATTAGATTTAAATTTATATGCATTCAGCATGGTGTGAATGGTAATCCCTATTGTATTTCCCAAAGATAAAAATTGCATTTCCATTAAATGTCCGATGTTTCTTTTTAATATTTCCTGTCTGAATTGGAATGCTTCCATGGACTTGCTTCTATGTTTAGTTGGTACCTTATAGAAAGGACCTTTTTCAAATTTCAATGTAGCATTCTAAAGTATCTTGCCAATGTATGCTGTGATAATTTCTCCTGAATTGACTTTTATTGAGTTCGCTCTTTTGAGCAAGACATTTTGTATCACACAGACTTCATATATTAAAAGTTCAACATATTTAAAATTGTTCTTGCAAAAGTCTCTTTTATTTCATGAAATGTTAATTTTTTTTATGAATGATTCTAATGACAATACTAGTAAAAGAAATCTTTGAAAATAGGATAGGATAATTTCTATGTTAATAATAAACTGGATAACAATATAAAATGCAGCAAAAAGAAAGAGCATACATATATTTATTTACCTTGCATTTTATATTGTGCTCTAGTGTATTATATTGATTGTGCGGAAAGTCATATTCTTTACTTAATTTCTATGTTATATAGGAAATAAAGTGAAATGTGTTTTCACAAATTAATAACTAATATCAAAAATAAGTGATCAAAATTCATTTTCAAATTTCAACACACTACAATTGTTTTAAAAATAACTTTATTTACCTATATAAGTCAATAAATGACGTTATCTTATCAGTAGCGAATACTGTCGTTGAATTTGGTATGGCACTTCTATACCAAATTTATCGACAAAAACCCTTCTCTAGGTTAAAATATATAACACAATAACACTAACATTATTATCATTACTTTTATTGTCATTATATCCCTTGAGTATTGTGGTGCAATTGGGAACACGGGGATTGGAATGTAACTTTTTCACTTTTGCATGACCTGCTTTCTAGACTAGAATTCACCACTGTACCGTATGTTAAATATTTTTGTTGGATTTTGATCAACTTTGCCCCCTAGACAATTTGTAAAATTGTTGCGTATATACCTTCAGCTCGGTTTTTATGTCATAAAATAAATGATTTTTTTTTTGCTGTCAAGTTTGGTAAGTGTTATATATTAAAATGCTTTAATGGATATATAACAAATGTGAAGTGATTTTTGAAGTACTTTGTTTTCTGTTATATACACCAGATATTTGCCCCAATATTTTATCTTTTAATTGATGCACAACGGTATTGATGTAGCAATAGCTTGATTTATTTATACCATGTACTTCAATAGTTTGAACAATGAACAATGATTGTTCGCCTAAACACAATATTATAAAACAACATAAAAATTTGATTTTGTTTATAGCAGCACTTGCGCAAAGATGATTTATAACTGGTAATAAATAGTTCATAATATTGGTTAAATGAAACTCTGCTTTTCGTTTTGTTTTACAAATTTGCATTCTACTGACTTCCCCCTGGATGTCAAGCTCATGTTTTAATACAGTAAAATCTGATTAATTTGAATAATTATATTCAAATGTTACCACAATTCAAACTTTTCATGGCAGCAAAAGGATAGTTTATTTTACTGGTAAGGTAACACAAGTTTTGGGGATCTTGTTTATAGCCACTGCCGTTTGAAAATTCACTTCAGTGACAGAACGATTATAACCAGAATGACCAAAAACTTTCCCCGGTTACCTTGATTATGTGGTCACATGATATGCAGAAGCAGTTGCATAATATTAAATGTGGCCTTAATAATAATTAAAATATTATTTTCTTTATTTATGATTAGGCATAACTTGCCGGATAGTCTACAAATCACATATGCTTTTATCCTTAAAGTAAGAGCTTCTTTACAATTACAGCATATAACAAATAGTACCATTATCAACCGGTTTCGGAAACAGAAAACATCTAATTTTTCAGGATAAAAAAACATAGCAATTACACCAAGGACAAGAAGATTTTTACGTCTGTCTCTTTGCTTTTCTTGACATGGATGCTTTGTTTTTTTTTATTTTAAAGAAGGAGCTTGTTCCAAACTGATTGATACCATTACAAATTTTTTACATATTGTAATTTTATGACAGTTTTACTATAGCATATTGCTTTAATTTAAATAATTTCTTAATTTATATGCATTTCTATTAGTTTTATCACCACCAAAAATGGATATTTATTTAAAATTACATTGAACTCACAATTTTTAAATAATTTCTTCATATTTTGTTATTTGGAAACATTTTAAAATGTGATATATAAGAATGCAGTTCATAGTATTTTATCTTGAAGTTTTCTTATACATGAGTTCGCTTCAAATGAAGTTTGATTACACAATGTACAGGGTACAAAATTTTCATTTGTAAATGAGAAGTAGACGTTTTCATCTGAATAGCAAAAAAAATCTACATATGGGTTTATTTCTTCAATGTATAAGAAATGGCAAACGTTATGCAATGTTATTTATATGGTACTGATGAATAAAAGAATCTTTTGGCGAGTAAATTCTGAGCTAAAATTTCTAATCCTGCTAAGTATAGAATTTTCAGAAATTTTTTCTATGATGAATATTAATGTTTGTCATAGAAATGCTGCAATATCAGCCTTTTGAAATGCATGACAGATTGTGATTGGGGCGTTACATATTACGTAAAAGGTTAGGATATAATTGTAACCTGTAAATTATTGATTTTGAGTCTAGTCGTATAGCAAGATTTAACTGTAAACAGAATTATTTATACAGAGTGGATACTGTATATATATACATTTCAATGTACTGTTGCTCATTTTATACAAAACAGTTCATACTAAGTTTCAATTAATGTGAAAAACTTTGAAATTTTATAAATAGATCTCCGTCAAACTTGAAATAATATGCTGGACCCCTGTTTGATGTAAAGTATTTGAGAAGTTCAATGTAAAAAACCCTTAATTTTATTTCAGTTCGTTAATTAAAATGTAACAAAGTTTGTTTATTCGTAAACCAGTTTTCTTCACACAAGTTAAGACAAAACACAAAGAGATTAAAATTACGACCTCCGTCATGTATCGTTGAAATTTGTTTTATGCTGTATTTTTAATGATATTTTACTTTAAAGCTATTTTTGTAGCATTCTGATGTAATTTAAGTATTTTTCCCTTATTTATATACATTTGTGAGTTTTATTGGCTTCAAATAAGGATATTTATTTGTAATTACATGTAATTTGCAGTTTTCAAATAATTTTATATTTATATTTTGCTATTTGTAACCATTTTAAAATGCATTATCCATGAATTCAATTCGAAGTAATTTTTGGTTAAGTTTTCTTATCAATTTAGATTTATATATGAGCTCACATAAAATGGAGCCTAATTACAAAATATATATAGAATATTCATAAAGACTTTGAATTTAGTACATTTTACACAAGCGGTCATTATAACCCTAGTTCAGTATAATCAGTTTACATTGCATCATAATTTCAAGGCATTATAGAATATTCATAGAGACTTTGAATTTAGTACATTATAAACAAGTGGTCATTATAACCCTAGTTCAGTATAACCAGTTTACACTGCATCATAATTTCAAGGCATTTTTGGAAACATTACTAAAGTATAGTGATAAATACTTCACAAACTTTTGCTTTATTTTATACTAGTGAAACCACAGGTATTCTGCTTAATAAGTAATTTAAAAAATCAGTTTATTTATTGTGAATGTCCTGTATAATCATTACAATGGAATCGAATTTATTACGGTTCATTTCTGAAAATTGTAAGGTGCAAAACCCTTCTTCTTTGAATGAAATCTGGTACAGATGTCGTATTATCCACTTTTCATTTTTACCGATTATTTGGTGGAATTCTGGCAATCCCTACTTTGATTTAGAGAACATTCCATTCTGACAACTATTTCCGCATCGTGCAACATCATAATTAGGGATTACAATACCGGACCAAAAATACAATACCGGTATTCGGTACTGCTTTCTGTGATGTTTTTTTAGTGGGCGAGCGAAACTCGAATAGCAGGCATAGGTTCATGTTCAAATTGCTACAAATCAACTGTTACACAAACGACTGTTACAACATTGCGGTTTTCGACAAAGAATGACCATTCCTATATAAAATAACCAATATGGCTGCTCTTCTTTTATTTAATCAAAATTTCTGTAATTGTATTAAATCAATATTAATTTTATATTTTTATGCATTTCGGTTATGGCAGACATGCTGTCCGACAGACTTGGTGGCATTTCTATGTCACCAAGGTAAAAATCACAGAAAAAAGAATAATATGACACCTGTTCTTAAAATCCAATTGAAATCAATTTAATAAAAAAATTTTAATTTTATTTGAGCATCGAACTCCTGTTCCCAACCCCTCTCTTTTTAAAAAAAAAAACCCTATACGTTAAGTCAAACTGAAAACTTGTGTGTACATTGTATTTTTCAAATTTTGGTATACAAATTCAAATTTCATATTTTGGTATACTATAGTTTTTACGGTACGAGACAGAGAAATCACTAGACGTGCCGATACGAAAAAAAAGTTCACTTCAGAAGTGCATAAAAAGTAAAATATTTCAAAAACTACACCAAAATTTAAAGAAGGGGAAAAATTCACCCATGTAGGTACCTGCCTGCAAAAATTTGTGGTCTTGCTATAGTTAGTCTATCCAGGACGTGAACTCGCAGCTCAAATATTTTGTCTTTGACTTCGATATTAAATATTTCTTAAACTACAATATATATATCAAAAAACAATTTATTTCAGAGTATTTCCCAAAGCTTTTTCAACAAGTGTACCAAATTTCATATTTTTATATGCAATAGTTTTTGCAGTACGAAGCAAAGAATCTCGAGAAATGAGAAATTTGTCAAACAGTGGTGGCGTCAGTTACTTTTTTTTTTTAATATAGAGAGATTTTTAGGCAATAAATTAAGAAAACATCCAACGTTTAACAATTAAAAAGCTATTGATATAAAAAATATAAAACTAATTGCTATTTATATCAGTATTGGAGTCTGATATTAGAAAATAGGAATCTGTGTCAGACAGTAGAAAAAAAAAGAAGAGTTGAAGTCCACGGTTTGAGTTACTGACTTCATAATCCTACTAGTATGTATTTTGCTCATCCAAATTAACTGACGCACCACCTGGTTCTTGGATAGGGCTTATTTAATTCATACCTATCCTATTGTAGGGTTATACATGAAACAGCATGAAAGCATAATATGCTTTTAAGTTTGTTATTAGGAATATATTTTTCTTTCAATTTTGTGCATTACTTTTTTATGGATTTGCATCATGATCTAATAGCACCATTGTGTCACATAGCAGAGCATACTAATCACTGGTTCCCAACACAAATTATGAAATTACATTTATGGTTGTTTCCATTCCACACACACACATTTCTCTACATTTTTGGCAGTACCATTCATACAAATCTACCACATTGAAATAGTATTTACAGTGCGAATTAAAGAAACTATATATACTGATCGTAATACAATTAAAAAGAGAGATTTTTTTTAATCGGGTAACTTCTTAAATTAGAAATATATGCATTAATTTCAAATACGTATTTCCTTAAAAAGGAAAGAATTCCCGCTAAATTATAACAAAATCTTTTCTCATAATGTATATGTATTTGTATAAACGTGAATGATATTTATATTATTCCTGTAGAACAAATTTGATATAACACGAAAATAAATAAATTGCTCCCTTACGAGAAGTAAGAATGTAAACATGTAGAAGTTGAAGTTGTATTTTCGAGATAGAAATAACGGACCAATCAGAGCTCGTTACATCTAGAAATCGGTTTAATCATTGATTAACTAACCGGAACGTTTTTAACAGTCGAATGGCTTGGTGGGACGAGATGGTTTTTAAGGGGACGGTGGACGTTGAAATGAGCAAAAATCGACAAAAAAGATTTTAATATATAACATTGTTTAACATATGCTTACGGGTGGGACAGCGTCCATCCGTAAGCAAATGCTAGGGTATGTCAAATACTTGTCTTTTGGGGAGGTTCTTCGTTTGGGATGGACGCTGTCCCACTCGTAAGCAAGAGGTTGAGTGCATTTTTTTCGAAACAGAATTTTCAAAAGTTTTACATTTTTACAATGCTCCATGCCACTTAATTTTTGTCTGAGATGCATGAAATTTGGCAAGAAGACACCTCTCATACTTTTTAATGAAACTGGGTATGCATTTTATAATTGGACGTTATTAAGGTAATTAAAATTGAATAAGGTCCTAATTAAATGATGAAAATTAAGTTTCAATGCAGGAAAATATTTTTAAAAAATTAACTTTCAAAGTGATTTAAAAATGAGTACCCAAATTTGTTCATAATGTGTTTTTGAGTGATCATAATGTAAAATTAATCAAGAATGTGAACAATTGGCACGCAAGGAGCATTTTCAAATTTTCGTTAAAAGAAATTAAATTTAAAAAAGAAATTACAAAATTATAACAAAATGGAAATTTTTTTTATGGTATTTTATGTTTTAATGTTAAGAGGAATATTTATACAAATTTTCATTTTTCTAAGTCAGTAAATAAATGAAAAGAATTTCAACGTCCACCGCATCCTTTAGTGGGCCGTTAAATTTAGTGACAGATTAGTTAAACAGACATTAGCACTATTATAGCAGACGTTAGTGGGATCGGCCCAGAATCTCTGCTTCTTGATTGACATATCTCCCTACGTGATCCGGTTTCGCCTAAACTTACTACAGACATCTTGAATATATGTTTATTAGGAAAGTTGGGAATTTGCACATTTTAGATGGCCTTACTGCCAATTTTCATTATCAGCCAATCGCATTCTTGGGTTTGTTGGTTGAAGCAGACGGTTTATAACGGGATTTATTTCAACTCACGCCGTTCTTAACTGACGTAATTTGAAAATCGGCAATGGCCATGCTGATTCAAATTTAAAAGCTGGCTCGAGTTATCGAATAAGCTATAAATAAAATTTTGTTCACGAGATGTATTCTGAAAATTACCTGATTGTGCTTTATGAAGATATTTTATATATTGCTATCAATTTTAGATGTTTGACACTATTTGGATGAATTTGTAAGTAGTTAATATTTTCTGTCCAATTCAGATAAATTCTCGTACTATTTTGAATTTTGTGTCGTTTTGCACCTTACATGTAATTTCATTTATTGGTTTAATTTATTGTTTAGAAATTGCAGTGCAAATATTTAATTAAAATTTTTCTCTGACTTCTAATGGTAAGTCTTCTACGTTATTGACACTGTTCAATGTTTATTTCTGTGTTCGAATTTCATGTATGCTTTTTATGCTTAAAACTGGTATAATATCTTGCGTTGTTATCGAGATTGGCTTGCCAAACAATTAATTGATGCATATAAAGTTTAGTTAAAGACTTAAGCTCAGTTTTTAGTTGAAATATTTGTGCATTTGCATGTATGGAATTGCCTGTGTTTATAATAATCATTTTTATTTCAAGATGCATAGGGTACTAGTAGTTATTCACTTATCACAAAATAAATCATAATGTTTCTTGATATTGCAGTTTAATGTTTGAGGTAACATATAATACATCTTATATTTAGACTAAAAACTGTCAAAATGTGTAAACATTTAGTTAGGAGAGACTTAGGATGTTTGACCCAATTTTTACTAAAATATTTTTCATTTTTTTTAACACTGTAAATTTCCCTTTTTTGGTAGATCGATAGAATTCCCCTCCCACCCTCTGTTTTTTTTTCTCCCCCCCAAGTACAAAAGTGCACCAAGTTGGCACGTTCCTCTGTGTTTTGAAATTGACTCCACACTAAAGTGAGCGGGAGTATTTCCATGGATTGAAAATTTTGAAAGTTGCCGCAGCAGTACTTCCCGGATGGCCATTAAGCTCTATGTCTCCGGATGAGTCGGTCGTCCTGGGCTTTCGACACTAAAGTGAGTATATTCCTGTGTTTTAAAGCTTTAAAATAGGCTCCTCTTACCAAAGTGACGTACTCAGCATTTTTATGAACTGGTATTTTGAATGTGAAAGATAGTGCAATTTAATTTGAATTAAAGGGAATAATACATATTGAAACACTTATTTAAAATATTTTGTGATTTTAAATAAATTTCAAAATCTTATAACTCGAATTTTTGAAAATTAAAAAAAAAAAAATTGATCTTTAATGAAATTTAAGAAAAATCGAAACCTTGATGAAATTTAAGAAAAAATGATACTTGGAAAAAAGATTGTACTTTAACAAAATTCAAGAAAAATGATACTTAGAAAAATTAGGAAAGTTATTTTAGAAACACTGAAAAATACAAGACAATTTCAAAACACGGGATCAACAAATAAAAGAACTAACCTTATTCCTCTTCATCCTCTTCTTCTGAATCAGAGTGATGTTCAAAACAATTTTTATTTTTCTCTTCGTCATTATCACTTTTATGGGGAGGGAAGATGGAAACTATAGCTTTCAGATATTTGTTTCAAGTTTTCTCACCAAGAGAATGATCCTGCTTCCTCTTCCACATATGCTCATATAAATAAGAGTTAAAGTGTTTTTTCACTTTTCTGGCTTAAACTTTCCTCTTAATTGCAAACCAAATTCCTTCAATGGAATTGGTATGCGCTCCTGTCTCGGGGTCTTTGAATGGTAGCTGTGATTTACTTGAAGTGCATGAAGCCTTTATAGCCCTATTCACATGCAAGCGAGTATTTTCCAGGATCCATTCTAAACCTGTTCACATGTACAACCCCCCCATTACTCCCACTTAAAGGGCTAGGACCAATTTTTCTTAAATGCTTTTGACATTCATTTTTGGTAAACAATATATCTTTTTCTTTTCTTTTTTAATTGCTTTTTTAAAATGTGTATTATTTTTAATTTATTGTTCCATGTTATTATTTTATCTATTTAATATAACAAATGTGCGGAAATGAGAAACAAAATAATCTTATATATATAAATATGGCCTAATGATCGCGAATATAATATGGCCTAATGATCACGAGAATAAGTTTCGCGATCATTAGGCCATAAATAATTCTTTTTATGCATGATTATTTTAAATTTTGTCCTATGCTGCCATTCTAAAGAAATATAAAATTTCGAATAAACTTCAAAGTTTTTGCTCGAATTTAAAAAAATTCTATCTAGTTCTAGATTTTTCGATAACAAATTTAGATATAGTTTCGCTAAAATCCATAAATATGGACATCACGCCCAAATAGTCAAAACGTGTTCAGGTGGTTCTAAAGCATATATTGGCATTAAGATCTCGAATTCAAAAGTTTTCGTAAAAACAATACTTTTTCTATATTATGTTATATAGTATGATAAAGTAAAAATATTTTCACAATTAAACGCAATATACTTAGAGATGCCAACTTTTATGGATTTCCGTAGTTTGTACAGATTTTTACTTCATCTTACAGTTTTACAGACATTACTCCCAAAACTACGGAAAATTCCGTAAAATCCATGCAACCCACCATTCAATTCATATTCCTTGCTTTGCTGAGAGTCCAAAATTATCAGTTTGCATCCATTTTCTTCTAGTGATTTCATATTAGAACAATAGACCTAATTTATTTTTATAGTGCGAGTGAAAATAAAGAAATATTTTACTAAACAAATTATATTTTGTTTAAATTGCGCAATTCAGTTTTTCTTTTCGGGCTTTGCCGAGAGTACACTATTATCTTTTTCCATCCATCTCCATCCCCTTATTGCACATTAACTCAACTCAACTCAACTAAACTAGCTTATTTTTAAATTTTAGTTGATTATACAGGTTAAGTTTTGATTTTTCGCATAAATAACACTTCAGTTGCACATGCAATTCAGTTTTATTTCGCTGGCGTTGCTGAGAGTACGGAAGTATCCTTTTCCATTCATCTTCAGCTCCTTATTATTGCACATTAGCATGACTAAACTAGCTTATTTTTATATTTTGGTTGATTATAAAGACTGACTTTTTAATTATTTTCGCATAAATAGCACGATTGTGTTCTACTTTTCGCAGGCATTGCCGAGAGTACAGAATTATCCTTTTCCATCCATCTTCATCTCATTATTGCACATTAGCTTGATTAAACTAGCTTATTTTTATATTTTGGTTGATTATAAAGGTTAATTTTTTAATCATTTTTGCATAAATAGCACTATTGCGCAATTTGATTTCTTTTTTAAGCGGGCGTTGCCGAGAGTACACAATTGTCCTTTACCATCCACCTCCGTCTCACCATTATTGTACATTAGCTTGACTAAACTAACTTTTTTTATATTTGAGTTAATTATAAAGGTTAATTTCTTAATTATTTTTACATAAATAGTGCAATTCAGTTTGAATTATCTCAGTTAAGTTATCAAAACTCTATTTTACAATGTATTCTAAGATTTTAAAATATATATTTTCAATATATGTAAAATCTTACTGATGG
Source organism: Amaurobius ferox (assembly GCA_951213105.1). Classification (NCBI taxonomy): domain Eukaryota; kingdom Metazoa; phylum Arthropoda; class Arachnida; order Araneae; family Amaurobiidae; genus Amaurobius; species Amaurobius ferox. Next base: position 93,969,710 of record OX578141.1, on the reverse strand, counting down.
TAGATGGGGTTTTTACTGAAAACTTCTAATGTTTCTACTGATGACCTCTTTCAAAGCTTGGTATCTCTGTATACTGAGGATCGCCTATAAATGCAATTTAGCTGCAAAATAGCCTTTCATTTCATTAATAATCTGTTTGGAAAACAACTTTTATGTTGTCCCTGTTATGTTGTCAACACAATTGTCCTTTACCATCCACCTCCGTCTCACCATTATTGTACATTAGCTTGACTAAACTAACTTTTTTTATATTTGAGTTAATTATAAAGGTTAATTTCTTAATTATTTTTACATAAATAGTGCAATTCAGTTTGAATTATCTCAGTTAAGTTATCAAAACTCTATTTTACAATGTATTCTAAGATTTTAAAATATATATTTTCAATATATGTAAAATCTTACTGATGGTAGATGGGGTTTTTACTGAAAACTTCTAATGTTTCTACTGATGACCTCTTTCAAAGCTTGGTATCTCTGTATACTGAGGATCGCCTATAAATGCAATTTAGCTGCAAAATAGCCTTTCATTTCATTAATAATCTGTTTGGAAAACAACTTTTATGTATACATCTCGTAAGAATTATAAAAATTTTAGTGGATGCAAACAGATTGCATAAGTTTAATATATTTTCACAATTAAACGAGATATATTGAGAATAACATGCAATTGCCGTTTTTCACAATATACTGCTACAAAGAAGTCCATTTCATGAGGAATATGTTTGAAAAATAGTTTTTGTATATTATATGATAATCATTGGTCATCTCCCTTATGAAGCGGAAGCAATCGCCTCGTACTAGGGCCGATTTCGCTGACAGATTTACAATCGCAGGGAATCAGATTACTAGATGTAAGATCGGAAAAACTCCCATCTTAAAATTCGTGAGATTTTGAACATTCGTGACCGATTTTATAACATTTTCAGAACTTTTGTGCCCTATGGGTACCCTGCTTAAGGAAGAGAAATTTTGGAATTTTTGCAAGAAAAATATTTCCGCCTTCAGAAAGAAGAAAATTCTCAGACAATAAACGAGAAGAAAAAAATGGAAATACTCGGGAAAATGAAAACCTACACCAAAGCTGAAATTCGCTGATCCTTGCAAGAATTTCATGCCTGTAATTAAAAAAAGAAATTATGGTCGCCAGCTCCAATTTTTTAATCGCCATGGCGACCTAATGCCCGGTATTTTTCAAACCCTGTTTTAAACGGTATTGCCATTGTGAATGATCACACAATATTTTATTTAAACTAGTATTTGCAGAATTGCAAATTTTAAAATCATAAGTTGCAGGCGATAATTGTGAAGTCATAAGTTAAGAAGATAGTGTTCGCACTATTCGTCTAAATAATTTATGATAAATTTATTTTTAATAACAAAGTTTTACAATTGATTAAGTTCCCCTCCTCTCCCCCCCCCCCCCCCCCCCCCCACGCAAAAATTTTATGAATACTACTGGTTATGTGTATACTGTACAATGTGAGAAAAGGTTATTCAAGGTTATTGATAATGATAATATTTACATTTTAATGCCATAAGCTAATTTATGAGGTTACATAAGGACCTGATGAATCTAACTTTCTGAATTTAGAAATAATATTTGTATAGAAAGTAAATTTGGATTCTTCAGAAATTTTAATGGATAAAAAAGTATACTTCATTAGTATTACTGTAAGAGAATACAATCTGTATACAAAAAAGCTTACTTATTAAAAGATCAATATTTCACTAAAATATTTATTAATAGTAACATACTATGGAGAAATGAAAATTCTGCTTTTTATAAATAAAATAATTTGATACAAAACATGGATGGAAATGGATGCTTTTGAATTCATAAAAATTACATCTAAATCCTTTGACGATTAGTTTTATCACTATTGCTGTAAATATTGCCGAAGTATTATATTTTTTTGTTGCGATGATGTTTGCATCAGTAATAAATTAACGACATAATTTTCATGAATTTCACATCCTTATTGCATAAAAATTGCACGGTATGGCACATTTTATGCAGAAAATCTAAAGTTTGTAGTAGTATGCATCATCTGTAAGTTAAAATACCGCAACTGTATATAAAGTAAAAATATATTGCCACGGCAAACCAGAATTTCTGGCAGACTTCGGCAAATTTTATGCTAATGATCGCCACTAAAAATCGACACAGTATGGTGCAATATTTGCCGAATGTCAAATTTTTGTTGCAGCATGTATCAGCTGTTAAGTAAAAATGGTGTAACTTTGTTTTACCAAGAATTTTACGCAGTCACATATCGGAATTTTTAACATAGTTTAATGAAATTTACGCCAATGATCACGACTGAAAATTAGCACAATTTATGCCAAAAGTTAAACTACTGTAGAGTATGCATTAGCTGCTGAGTGAAAATGGTGCAACTTTATGTCAAGAATTTTCCGTGCAATAAATCTGAATTTCTATTTGGACCGTGGCCTTACGTGATGAGAACTCAGGTGAAGGCAAGAATTTTACCCTTTCCGGGCAAAAAAGAGACTTCAAACAATATATACTTTAAAAGACAACAAAATATACTTTAAAAGACACTTTTAACAAATAGCAAGAAAATATTTATTTCCGTCATGCAAAAAATCTTGTGCCCTGACTCGTACTTGTAAAGCATAGAATGGCACTCTGCAGTGGTTCCAGATGAAGGCATTGCAAAAATTTACATTAAAAACGATGGCGCTTAAAAAATTTCAGAAAAAGCAGAACCACTAGGGAAATGTTCGGTGAAAAAACATAGAATGCAGAGCCATGTATCATTTTCATCTCCCAAAAGTTATGGCACTCAAAAATCCGGCAGGGAGCTGCACCTTTGTAAAAATGTCTAGGGGAAGGGAAAAACTATCGAATATGCCACACCACGCACCATGGCCAACGGCCGTACCGTGCTGAAAACACCGGTTCTCGTTAGATCACCGAAGTCACGCAGCATCGGGCGCGGTTAGTACTTGGTGGGTGACCACCTCGGAACACCGCGTGCTGTTGGCCATCTCGGGTGCGGTATCCCCGTGGTTTGCGCGCTAGATTTGCACGCTACCACAAATGCCGCCGTGTTCATGCGGAGTACGATCACGTTAAACATGTGGGTCCGTAAGTCCTTCCGAGAGGTTGGTGGTAGGGGAAGGAGGGTACGGTCCCTGTGGATGCCTCCCCCACTGGGTTCCGGTCTAAATTGGGTGGCACTTCCCGGCCGTCCATACAGTTACCTTACACCTTTCTGGTAGGTCGGACGGTCTGGGTCTCAACAACAACAACACCACGCACCATGGGCGTGTCAACCCAGTAGTCGGTACGAGGGAATTGCACTTGGTAGACCCGGGTTCAATTCCCTCCGCTGCCAAAACTGCCGCTGTGTTCACACGAGTATGATCACGTTAAACATGTGGGTCCGTAAGTCCTTCCGAGAGGTTGGCGGTAGGGGAAGGAGAGTAAGGTCCAAGTGAATGCCTCCCCCTACTGGGTTCCTGTCTAAATTGGGTGGCTCTTCCCGGCCGTCCAAACAGTTACCTTACATCTCTCTGATAGGTCAGACGGTCTGGGTCTCCAACACCACCACGCACCATCATAATCAGTTAATTTCTTTGATACATTTTCATCACTACCAGAAATATCAACCATCTATAGTGTCTTAGCAATAGCGACTTGCATTGCATCTTTTATAAAATTAACTGGAGTATAACTCAACTCCACTTTCTCATACCAGAATTTATTTTTTCAAATTTTATAAGAAGAAATTTGAAAAATCTGTATCATGGATCCAAATGATTACATCTATAGCATGTTACCCTTCACTTTAAAGGGTTTGAAAAAAATCTTTCGATTGATACCATACTTGAGAATGTACCCCCCTGGAAGGGTTTCTTGCCCCCAAGGGGTTCTAATAATGTTACAAACAAAAAAAAATTTGTATCGTGGTAATTTTACACGACTTGATTGAGACTATGAAGTCTTGTGATCATTGAGCCACAAATAAACCTTTTTATGCATGATTATATCAAATTTCGTGCCATGTTAAAAAAATATATAATTTCGAATAAAATTCAGTTTTTGCTTAATTTGAAAAATTTCTATCTAGTTCTAGATTGTTTTATAAGGCTGAATAACTGATAATTGTCAATTTTCAGGTTCCAAAAAAAATTTTTTTTCAACTTCATAAGTTTCTATAGACTTTTGCTTGGAATAAGTTCTTGGTAATTGTTTTTAAGTTTTCTAATAGATGACTGAGCTGTTTAGCATGATTTAATAGAATTTTAATGCATAATTTGAATGTATAGTTGATAAAAACATCATTTCGGTGACACATGTTTTTTTGTGTCTAAAATGTGCAAAATATCAAAATACTAGATTTTTTTTTTTGCACACCAATTCAAATAAACAATGCAAACATATAATTTCTAATGCATAATATAATGTGCAAACATTATGTAATTATTTTGCTAAAATATAATTTTGTTTTAATGAAATTCCTCTTTAGGTGTAAATTTTTAGAGGTAACTTTATCATAGCTTTACTGTAAACGGATTTTACTGGTCTCATTTTTGCGAATAGATAGACCATCATTCAAGGTTGATCATTTCGGAGTTTCTCAGAACTCTAATAATTTAATTTTTTTTTTATGAGGAAAAATATTCATGTCACCTGAATGGCACAATGACTGTTTAAATGAAAGGACTAATTAAACAGTATTATTATAATATTAATAATGCAACACGCATTGAATCATTGAAAAACAACTTTTATTTTATTATACCACAAATTAACTAAAATATTTTACAGGAAATGGTAAAAATTCTTTAACACATAACATTACAGCCTAAACATTAGAACATACAAAAATATAACATTGCCACTATCACCTGCCCTGCAGAGTTTCACTCAGGTAGCCCATAGGAGGGGGTTACAGGCATCACTCAAGTGGGGTGAGGGACAGACCTCCAATATATTTTCGTTGTGGGAGAAGACATGAAAAAATCAGATAAAGTTGAGCATCAAGTATGAAAGAAGGGGCTCGCTCATGATAAATGTTTGTAGTGGGTGCTTAATTTGTATGGGCAATACTGCTCCAGAGCACAGCACCCTGGCTGCATTTTTTTTATTATCAGAGCACTGCCCTCCTTGCATTTTTGTGATGAGAAAAGCACTCTGCTTGGCCCTTTGTTAAGAGAGCAACGTTTTCCACTGCCTATTATCTACCAACACTAAATAAATAAATATAGTAAGATTAAACCCTGATTTAGAGTCAAAGAAAACATCCCCCACCATACTTTCCTCCATCAAAAGAAACAAAATAGAAATAGCAGAAAGGGAAAGGTTGCTGTGCCAATACATTCCCCTTTTCATATGATTAAAACTCAAATTCTGTTAAATTATTTCATGATTGATATGAATTTGGGGTAAAAAGTTAAAATTAAAACTCTATAAACATTTTTGCCCTAAAACCAATATTTAAAAATATAGCTTTCCTGACTAGGGTTCTTTTGTACCATTTGCAGGAGCTCCTGTTTATTTATGTTAAGTCAGTCTAGTCAAAACACAACGTAGGAAGGGAAATAATAAGTTGTGTCTAGATGAGTGTGTTGCAATAACTTCAGACTTTTGCAGGCTTAATAAAATATGAGAAAATGTTTCTATTGATATTATTTTCTAACTGCTTTCGGCTACCAGCACGTTTTTTTTTTTTTTAAAAAAAGCTTATAACTTGCAATAGCTTTCTTGCAGTAATTATGGTACAGGTTGGTATGGCACTTACTATGTTGTTCGGATCCTAAAACTATTCCTACCAAATTTGAAATCATTAATATTACAAAAGCAGTTTCCTTAATTTTAAAATTGAAAACTTTAAAAAAAAAAAAAAAACTAGTATAGCTTAAATTATGTGGTAGCCACTAGCTAGCTGGTTAATTATTTTCAAATTTGGCTGATGAACTTTTGGATACTTACTAGTAGCCACAGTGATTAGTAACTTTCTGTCATCAATCGTAGTGATGTCAAAGGTCAGTTACCAAATGTGTAGAACATGGCCAAATAAGTGAAAAATAGAATGAAAGTATTGTTCAAATCTATTTTTGTATGTTAATGTATAATAAAATGACTTAAATTTAAAATTATGAAATTTTTATATTAAATATTTTTTTAATTATTGCATTTAGTGAGTATAACGTTATATACTATATTGATACATTTATAGTAACTTGTGCTTAAATCATTGACTGGTAATTAGTCAAAAATAACAAGTAAAAATATGGTATTTACTAGCCTGTGGCTACTAAACTCTAAAACCATAATTTAAGATATATATACTTGGCCCAAAAAACCCTATAGTGGACTAAAAATTCCCCTTTAGTACATTTATGAGTTTTTGACTTTGTTTCATTTATTGGTTAGTAATACAGTGATCTCTCGTTAAGACTGACAGTCAAGAGCCAACATTTATTGTACACATTAGCTTTCAAGAGTCCATAAATCTAATGTAAAGTATTAATAAAATATTTAAAATTGTTAAGTTTGTTTTTTCTGAACTTTATGTAACATAAGACACTGAAAAATACAACTTTGAAATAAAAACTGGTAAGTTTTAATTAAAAATTTTTAGTAATATGTATAATGAGGAAAAAATATTAACATTCAAAACACAAACAAAATGTATTCATACCATACGCATTACTATTTATAAAATATCTTCCATCTACTGATTGATAAAATTAAATAAATGTTATGTATCTCAACGAACAAATGAACGAGCATATTAAGTGATGTTTATAATATGCTATGTCCATAGACCTTAACCTATGGAATCTGTATTTGCACGTAATAATGAGAAATCTATCTTAAACGGATACTGTCTTAATGAGAGTTCACTGTATGTGAAAAACTGCTTTGCAATATAGCATCATCAATTGTAGTATACTCATACGTAATTTTTTTCTCATACATACATAGTATTGAAAGTTTAGTTTTGTTTTCATGAAAATTTCTAATTTCAAGATTTTGACGCCAATATATGTTTAAATGCATTTTGACCTTTTTTTTTAGTGCTGTCTGTCCTGTCGTGGTCAATTTCTTATGTACATGATAGCAAATGCAAATATTATTGGATTTTCACAAAACTTTATATCCAACTTTGTTATCAAAGAATCTGCAACTAGTTAGAATTATTTTAAATTCGGGTAAAAATTTTGAATTTTATTTGAAATTTTATATTTTTTTAACATGGCAGCATAGGACAACATTTGACATAATCATGTATAAAGGGTCTTTATTTATGGCTCAATGATCATGAGATTTAATAGTTCCAATCATTGTTGTGGAAAACAACCGTAATATAAACTTTGTTAGTGATGTCATTAACCATCTTAAGAGGCAAGTTACTTCCTGAGGGGATGGTACATTGTCAAGTATGTTATTAATCGAGATATGTTTTCAAGCCCTTTAAAGTGAAGGGTTAAGACCCTATTGCATGACTGTAATTTGGGACAATAAACCGTTCGCAAAACAGCTTTGGAATGTTTGTGACTTCACTTCACGCAGTAAATGGGGAAACTTTTTCTCTTGCATTCGCTTCGTAATTTCCTCATAGAAATACCACTTTAGAGTTATCTTACTGTAAAGATAACTTTTAACATCCCAAAGGTTCCGTTTGGATTAAATAATGGTGTTATTACACAGGTCAATTTTTATTGCCGAACTTCGGCAATTCCGCCCATCAATCATACTTTAAGCCCCTCCTCTTTAACAGGCTCGTTCTCTCTAACGCCACTGATTTTATTCCAGAAAGCATTCTTCAGTGTGTTTTTCGTATAATTTAAATCTTTTATATCTCAAAAGTGTCTGTAATTTGGTAAAAATTATTTTCTTTTTTCCATCTGCATCTCTAGACTTCAGCAATTCTGCCTGGCAATGATACTTTAGACCCCCATCTTTCTAACATGTCCCTCCTTTCTAATGCCGCTGATTTCATTGTTTGTTTAGAGTTTTTTGAATATAATTTGGATCTTTAATATTTCACAGATGTCTGTAATTTGGTAAAAGTTTTATTATTTTTCCATCTCCAGACTTTAGCAATTCTGCCCGGAAATGATACTTTAGGCCTCTGGCTTTCTAACACGCCCCTTCTCTTTAATACGGGAGCACATGCACTGGGTCTTAGAGGCCCGGTTGCTCTAAAACAATACCGTAGAAACACCCCCTTTTCTCGAAAGTGGTCCAGGTCCCCAGTAGCTGTATTCAAGGTCAACCAATTTCTTATGGTTGGAATTTCCACATTCCTGAATTTCACTTTTGTAGATAGTTTGGATATTAGGGTCTTTCAGGCTCGACGCGCGTGTTCGTGTATTCAGATCTAAGTTCATTTTTTTTTTTAAGTTTTGGAAGTAAAATGAAGCGATATATGTCGTACAAAGATGAAATGAAAAGGCTTGAAACTATGCTTAGAGATATATCAACTGATGAAGAAACGATAAATGAAGAGGATGAAGAAATAAATGATGATGAGATTTTTAGTGAACATAAATCTTCTTTAGAGGAAGATATTGATTCTTACGACGATGAAGATACAGACATTTTGTCTCTAAACTTATACATTGCTAAAGACGGTACAAAATGGAATAAAATTGAAAATCAACAAAATGTCAGCATTCCTTCTCACAATATCATACTAAAATTACCAGCAAACATTGGTGACACAAAAAACGTATGTTCAATAATTGATTCGTGGCAACTGTTGATTGATGATAGTATTCTAATGGATATCGTGATTTACACAAATAAATATATAGAGACTATAGCACATAATTTCGAGAGAGATCGTGATGCCAAAGAAACTTCAATAACAGAAATTAAAGCTTTGATTGGTCTTTTGTACTTTGGAGGACTTCACAAATCGTTGCATGTAAATGTGAAAAATCTCTGGGCTATGGATGGAACAGGTCTCGATATTTCCCATCGAATTATGTCTCAGAATCGTTTTTAACACTTTACAACAAAGTTGAAAAGTGTTTATGACTTTGTTCATTCTGTCTGTCTGTCTGTCTGTCCGTTAGCACGATAACTGCCGTAAAAATGGCTTAATCAAAATGAAATTTTAGTATGTTGTTCAGACGGTCTATAGGACCTATGGGAATATAAATGAATAATATCACCCAATTAGTTTTGGATTGAACCCGGGTTGAAAAAATGGAATACATTGAACCCTATGGGACCTAATTTTTCAAGCATTTTTTAAGCGGATTTAAAATTCACAAATTGCTTCGAAAATTTTAGGCAGTATTCAAATTGTTCCATAAAATATATAAAAAAAAATTCAGCGAAATATATTCAGTAGTTTTTTAAATAAAAATTAAAATAATAATAACACCTTTTATATGAAGCGATCACGTGTCCATGATATGAAACGATCACATGACCCACTTCAAAATGATATATGGCATCCATCTTGTGTCAAAATCGTGATTTTTAAAGTTCTTTTTAATTCATATTGAGTGTTGTATCCATCCTAAAACTACTTTATTTCTGCCTAAATTCTGTGCATCTACATACTGAAACAACGCAATGACAATATATTTCAGTTTAAATGCTCTTCCAAATTTGATTATTTCTACTATTAAGCCTATTTTTCACCTATGTAAAATGTAAACAGCAAAATATGTAGAATGAGTTGTATTAGAATCGCTGTAATTCTTTTAACACAAAATCATTTAGTCCATGGAGTCTGCTTAGCTGATATGAATTAAGTATTCATTGATTGTAGAAAGAGAAGGACGATATTTTTCAATGAAGTTTTAAGCATAGAGTTAACTTATTTGTAGCTCCATGGTCTTAATTTTTAAATAAAATAAATTATTATAGTATTCTGATGAATGACATGAATGGGGGAATTATTTATGAATGAAATATTGCTTTTATAGAGAGAGCCAGGCGTGTTATTTTTTTATGACGTCATTTGAATCAATTTCAGTTGTTTTCGATGAAGTTTTCAAATATAATAAATTATCGTAGTATTATGATAATTCTAAAATTATTACCGAGGAATGTATCAAATTTTAGAGATGTTTAAACCAGGCAATTTATACTTTAATGCCGTCATTTGAATGAAGTTAATTTTTTTCGATGAGGGTTTAAGGTTTCAAATATAATAAATTAATGTAGTATTGTGATAAGTTTTAAAATATTACCGAGGAATGTATTGCATTTTAGACATGTTTAAATAAAATTGCATTGAAGTTGGAAAGTGTTTCATAATCAATGTATTAAGCATGATTGATCTTTCTTGTTTATTCCTTTTGAGGTGTTTATGATTCAATGATATTACAGACCATGCTAGGAGAAGAGACAGACAAACTCGCTCCAGTAAGAGATATGTAAGAAACTGCCAAAAGTGTTATACTGTGGGTAAATATATAACAATTTATGAAAAGCTTGAAGCTTTTAGAGGACGATGCTCTTTTCGTCAATACATTCCTAACAAACCTGCAAAATATGGTATCTTTGCTCTTGTGGATTCCAGAACATTTTATACCTGGAATTTAGAAATTTATGCAGGTGCACAACCCGATGGTCCGTATAAACTAAATAATTCTGCTAATGAAATCATAAAGAGATTAACAGAAAAACTCTCAAATTATGGAAGAAATCTTACAGTGGACAACTGGTATACAAGTTATAATTTGGATAAAGACCTTCTAAAGAAAAAAATCACACTTGTGGGAACAATTAGAAAAAATAAGCGAGAATTGCCCAAGGAAATCATCACAGGAAAAAATTGAGAAGTGCATTCGTCTTTGTTCGGCTTTCATAAACACATGACATTAGTTTTGTATGTACCAAAAAAGAATAAATGCGTAAACGTTTTGCACTATGATGATTCAATAGACTCGGCAACTGGCGATGCTAAAAAGCCTGAGATCATAACATTTTATAATCTCACAAAGGGAGCAATAGATGTCGTGGATGAAATGTCTGCAAACTTTTCTACTGCACAAATAAGCAAAAGATGGCCATTGGTAGTGTTTTTTTTTTGTGTACTAAACACATCAGCTATAAATGCTCGTGTGCTTTTATTGTCAGCTAAAATCAAACAACAGCAAAGAGTCGGCGACAATTTTTGAAAAAACTTGCTTTGGAGCTTATAAAGGAACATGTTCAAAACAGAAGCACGCAACAAACACTTCCTTGAAGAGAGAACAACTGATAGAACATTGTTCTTTAAGTCAGACTAGTGAGCCACCAAGAAAGATACAAAAATGTGGCCAGAGGAAAAGATGCCACATTTGTCCAAGTAAAAAAGACAGAAAATCTGTAAATTGTTGTGCTAAGTGCGATAAAATTATCAGTAGCGAACACACCATTTATATTTGCAAAGAATGTGAATAAATTGTAAGTATTTTTTATAATTATTTATTTTTAATATACACTTAGTGTCTGTTCTTTCATAGAAAATGCATTTAATGTGGTAAAAGACATTCTCGGTAGTATTACAGAGTTTCCCCCAGGATTAAAAAAGGACAGGGTACTGTTACCAGAAAAAGGGCACCTAGAAAAAAAAAGGACATATATTTTTTATGTTTGAATAACATTTATGCTTGGGATTTTTATGACGAAAATCAGAGCATTGCAAAAAAATGTAAACACTTTCGTCGCGTATACTTCCAAGTCTAATAGACAAAAATGTAAATATATTTTCTTGTTTTGTAGGAAATAGGGTCAAGATTGTGAATATATGAAATTAATTTCAATTTTTTGATATTTTGAACTTGTTTTTTGAAAAACTTAAAGTATCTGTCCGAGCAAGTTTTTTTTTTTTTTTTTTTTTTTTTTTTACCCCAATTTTGCTTATTTTCACTCGAAATATCTTCGGAACCATAAAAGACAGATATATAAATAATAAGTAAGGGATAAAAATATGTATTAGGAAACTTAGTTGCTAAATTTATATATATATTTTTAAAAAGTGCCTATAGTTTTCGAGTAATCGTTTTGTCGAGTTAAAGAGTGAAAATTTCCCCTTTTCAAGTTTGTAATGCTATCTCAAAAACTAAATCTGTAAACTATTATACAAGAATATAGCTCTTTGAAATCCCTACAAGTGTATATAATTGGATTTTGGATGAGCTTTTCATTTGCGAAGTATAGTGGTTATAATTTCGATATTTTAGTATTTTAACCTGGGTTTTCCAATGTGTGGGAAAGCTTTAATTTACTTAAAATGTTACTATTGTTTCATCTGAATATGTCACTTACTCCTTGGTGAAATATTTGTGCATTGTATGAGATAATCTTATTTTGTTTAAAAAATTAGGGCATTAAATGAACTTGGAGATTCTAAAAATGTGTAATGATTGGTTAGGTTTGAACAAAAGAAATGAAAATATACATATTCAAGTACATATTTATGTGCCACCAGGCAAGTCTATAGATTATAGGTCAGGTTGATTTCAGGTCAGATAAGTTTAATTTATATGCTGAAAAACAAGTTCGTAAAATAATTTGATATTTTAATCAGAAGTCTATGGTCTATAACATCCAGATGAAATCGTTGTGAAAACTAAAGTACTAACTAGCTATAAACAGTTAGCGAGTCATTTGTAGCACTTTGGAATCCTGTAAACAATATAAATGAATCTGAAAAAATCGAATAGCTTTAGTGAACTTTACTGAAGTTTTATTTTACAAAATGTTATTCATTCAAAACAATTTTGGCTTCATCGGACTGGAGCCACCACCACTAAGGTATGAAAATGTTTCTTTTGTTGAGAACAAATTTATCATTGAATAAATGCTATTTTTACATCAAATGCAATTATAGTCTTGAGCAGTTGGGTTTATTAGCAGTTGCAATTATTGAATTTATATAAATTTAGTTTATTAAATTTAAAAAGGAGAATATTAAATTTTGATTTTTAGTATTTTCTCATTAGTCAATGAGGTTTGATGATTTTAAGGGATATGATATATTTAAATGTTGAAAATATTTATTAATTGTTTGTTATATATTGATTACAAAAAAAAAAAAAACCCTGATTTAAATAACTAAATAAAATTCTAGAAAGCTCCATAAAATCACCGTATAAAGAAAGTATTGAACAATGGATTAGCAAATGTTTAGCTGCTAAGTTAATAATTATTCCATAGAGCAGAGTTATTAATAGTGCAAGCAACGTACATTCGTGTGTATGCGCAGCATCCATATCTTTAGCCGTAAACTCGCGTAGCGGGCGAGTACGCGAACGACAACTACTGCATACCTCCTTAAAGCGGGCGTATCGTTATTAAATGAGCTTGATTATTATTGCTGGTTAATAAAAAATAATACATAAGGTACATAATGTACAAGGTAAAAATTTCAGTTGAACAACTTCGCTGGAATTTAAGCAGAGTTGCAGTAATAACAACGTCAATGGCAGTTGTAAATAAATACAAACTAATTGTAGAGGTGTTGAAAAAAAGCAGTTCCAATTTAATTCAAATCACTTTTTATTAAGAAGCGAATCCATTGCGTTTGCTTACATGATATTTCTGGCATTGTAACACAAAGCAAGCATAGCCACCAATAGCTGGTCACACGCTACGGCTAAAACTTTAAACTTCACGGATTAACCTTGCATAAAGTCCACAACACGGAACAGCATGGTCTCCTTGACTGAGAACCATAAAAACTTAAGATCCACCATTACTTGATCAAACATCTGCATCAATGATAAACATTATCAATACATTCGACAACTTTGAACAAGACTCTATGTTGATCCGTCTTAACATCGATCTAACGATCCATACCAACAATCTGTCTGAAAGTTGATCGATCAACGATCTGCATCTGTGATCTGCTTAAACCAAAAATGTGTCCAGCATTTATATCCGACGATAGGTGCGTTCCGGAACACAATCATTGCCGGCAACGCCCTCTGGATATGCAAAACAGGATGCGTGAGCGGCGAGAAGGTGATTTGCATGATAAGCCCAGTTTGTTTACATCGCGATTTGTTCACGAGAACGGAAAAATCATTTAGGATAATGACGTCACGCTCCCGCGAAACGAAAATCGCGACGTAAACAAAACGAAGTTTCCAATAATCATTATTGCATGCATCCGTGGAACGGGTCAAAGACGAGTCCGCTAATATGAGGGGGGTTATTTTGTGTTTCAAATCTGCTATGCGGATGTCGTGCAACGGGCTAATCTGTTAATCTATAAGCCCGCATAGTGCGTGTGTTCATAACACGTCACACGATTTGCACGCGTCTGCACAAGGTATATATCGTTATTGCATGCGGATTACATACACTCGTTAAAAGAAGGTGCTTAATTTTGTAAATCCGCTACGCGAATTAAATATGTCCAATCTATCGCTATTGCATTTAGCGGAGTTATCGTTATGTTATATATAACGCGTACTACATCCCTCTGCGTAGTAGTCGGGTCAGGGCCGCTCATACAAATTTCTAGGTTGCCCTTCATATTTCGTTTTCCTCTTTTGTGCATTCTTCATGTCTTCTCCTCCCTCAAAAAATTATTGGGGGCCAGACCACTTGAGTGGTGTCTGACCCTCCTTATGCACGGCCATGGTCAGATACACAGCCACTAGCTATTGCATGACCTGCATTGAGAGTAAATCTGCTACGCGAATTATATATCTCCACGTATCATTATTGCACGGAGTAGAGTTTTCATTATATTGTGTATAACGCATAGTGGTCAGATCAGGGCCACCCATACAAATTCCTGGGTTCCTTTTCATATTTCATTTTCCTCTTTTGTGCATTTTTCATGTCTTCTCCCTCAAAAATTGTTGGGGAGTCCGGGTCCCACCACTTCAGTGGTGTCCGATCCTCTCTGAGGGCGGCGGTGGACAAATGCACAGTCGATAGCTATTACACGAACAACAAATGAGAGTTCTTTTAGCCGTAACTTTCGCACGTAGCGGAGATACGCAGTCTGCAGCAAGAAAGCATATTAAGAGAATTTTCAAAAAGCCACTAGGCTGGTAGCTAAAGGCAATTAGTAAACAATGTAAAGAAAATAAGTTCTCCCGTATGTCATTCCCAGCTAAAATCACCTTGCTAAATCTAGCAACTTTTCTCCCCCACACTTTCTATCATCCTCGGGTTTTGACTGAATCGGCAGAATCAACGTAAACATCTTCCCGTAAATGGCACAAAGAACCCTAGTTCGGAAATCTATATTTTTTAATATTTGTTTTAGAGCAAATATGCGTACAGGATTTACATTTACAGAATTTTATAACTCAAATGCATATCAAACATAAAATGATTTAACAAATATTTAAATTGAAAAAGAAAACTGTTTTGAAAGTTTTCATCAGATGGAAGAAGTACGTGCTTAATATTCCCCTTTCCATTTTGTTTCTTTTAGTGGAGGAAAGAAGTGATATGGGGCTGTCAATCTTCTTTTTATTGGCACTAGATCACCCTTTTTCTTTCTTTGAAGGAGGAGGGAGCAGGGGGGGGAGATAGGAACGATCAAATTTACAGTAATGAACGCAGAGAAAAGGCTCTGGGACTTATCTGAGGTCATACAAGAACTGGTTGAATTTCGTTTGAGGATAGACATTGCTCTCTTAACAAAAGGCTAAGCAGGGAATCTGATCTGCTAACAAAAGGGCAGGGCGGGCGCTTTTCTCGTACAAGGGGCAAGGAGGGTGCTGTTCTGGTAAAAAAAGGGCAGGCAGGGCGCTGCGCCCTTCCAAAAGTGCCTGGGGGAAACTGTGAGTATTATTTAACAAAAACTGCTGGCCGGGTCTGATATACCCACTGCTCGTCCTCAGGTTAATGCCGTCAATTTCTTTCCAAGAAGCATTCTTTAGTGTTTTTTGCATATAATCTGGATCTTTTGTATTTTACAGATGTCTGTAATTTGGTAAAAGTTCTATTATTATTTTCCATCTCCAGACTTTAGCAATTCCGCCTGGAAATGATACTTTAAGCCCCCTGCCTTTCTCAGACGTCCCTCCTCTTTAATACCACCGATTTCATTCCAGGGAGCATTCTTTAGTGTTTTTTGCATATAATTTGAATCTTTTATTTCACAGATGTCTGTAATTTGGTAAAAGTTCTATTACAGTGAAACCTGTCTATAACGATAAACCTGTTTATAACGATATTTTCCACGGTCCCGACGGATTTCCTATAGTTTTAGTGTATATCGAACTTGTCTATAACAATAATTTGCTTTTGAGTGAACCTGTATATAACGATAATTTTGAGTATTTCAAACTTTTTTCCCTGTGTTGTGTCCAAGACTTTTTGAACTTTGGACCAAGACTTTTATAATGGCAGACTTAACACAAAGGCTGAAGTTCATCCTAAAGGGGAATAAAGTTCTATGTACCGACTATGTACCAAAATTACCAAACCCTTTGGCATAAATGTTAAACAAGCATGTGACATGATCTCTGGCAGTTGGAGTTCTGTGCAGTCATCTACCATACGAAATTGTTGGCGGAAGGCAGGTTTTAATTTCAGCTCGTGCAGTGATGAAGAACAGTCTGACAGTGATGAGAATTCTCAACAAAATCTTTCTGAAGAAGAAAATTGTATGCTGCACCTAAGTAATTCTTTGAATGCATTCAAAGTTTCCACGAATATGCACTCTTTAATAAATCCAGAAGACTATTTGAATTTGGATGAAGGTTTATTAGTGTTCAGTGGGAGCACCGATGAGGACATAATTGTAGAACTGAAAGAAAATGATGATGTTAGTGAAGTGGAAGATGAGGAGTTTGGAACGGAACCACCACCCAACACAACAACTGAAGATGCTGTTAAAATGATCGAAACATTACAGAATTTTATTCCTACTTTACCAAATGTTCCAGATGTATATCTGAATTCGCTAGAAGCTTTAAAACATATGTATATGATGGCTGCATTCTCTGCAAAATCCAAGCAAACGAAAATATTGGATTACTTCGCATGTTAAATTTTCCTTCGTCCTATTTAAGGATTCGAATTGTGTACGGTATGTATTTCATTTCCATTTCGACGTATTCTTGATTTTTGAATTAAAAATGTAACTCCAATTTTATTTTTATCAATATAATTATCCATTTTTTAATTGCTTATTAGAAATGTACTTAAACTATACGCCGTGTTACGTTTTTGAACTGCAATTTGAATCTTATGATTTAGGTTCATAAGATGCTACATATGTTTCATATTTTTTTCCTAATCTGTAATACATTCATTAAAAATCTAAGTTCAACATAATACTGTAGTATTATTCAGTCATGCAAGTTCAACATATATTATTATAATAACAACAACACCCATATTAAATAACTTCCATTATAGAGTGTAGCAAGTTCAGCCCTGTCTATAACGATAAATTGTCTATAACGATATTTTTTCTTGGTTCCTAGAGTATCGTTATAGACAGGTTTGACTGTATTATTTTTCCATTTCCAGACTTTAGCAATTCCGCCCGGCAATGATACTTTAGGCCCTCGCCTTTCTAACACACCCCTCCTCTGTAATGCCACTGACTTCATTTCAAGAAGCATTCTTTAGTGTGTTTTTTTCCCCTATAATTTGGATCTTTTATATCTCACAGGTGTCTGTAATTTGGTAAAAGCACCATTATTGTTTTTACATCTCCAGACTTCCGCTCGGCAATGATGCTTTAAGCCCCTCCTTTCTAACAGGCTCTTCCTGTTAGTAAGACTCCAACAAGTTATTTTTTTTTCCACATCGCCAAATCAGCGATGAAGACTCTGCCGGCAAGCATTTTAAGGGTTGCCAGAGCAACAGAGCGAGAGCCGAGAAGAGCGAGAAGATAGATATAGTTGTGAAGGCGGAAAGCAAGGCGCATCCTGCGTCGTGAACATTTTAAAGAGTTAACCAGTGAATTAAATGTTTAAGTGTTTGTTATGTTATGTGCTTTCGTCTAAATAAATATGGTTTGTGTTAAATGCGGATGTTTAATTACAGTTGGCCTTTTGTCGAGTGTTCTATTCAAATATAATGCAATGGAAGTTGCGAGGTTAGTGTTCTAAAAAGAAATGGCGCACTAAAGAAGAACCTCGAAAGTTTACTGGCGTAGTCGGCAGGATTAGTTTATTACGGAAGTAATAATCGTTCCTGGAATGAAAAACAATTTGTATGTTTCTGGTGAATAGATGAAGATACATCCGGTATCAAGTAATTAATGCACCAGCATTATAATACGAGTGGATACGATATTGATTTTTGAAAAATTACGTTGTTATATTAACATGACATATGATGATTACAATTTTCATTTCTATTGTACGATTAAGATACGTCCGGTATCAATTAATTAATGCACCAGCATTATAGTACGAGTGGATATGATATGTCAATTTTGAGTGTATTTGTTACAGAAAATTAGTACGTCAGTGCTATTGAATACGCCAGTGTTCATGATAAAGTGGTCTTCTGTTAATACTGTTATTTGATAATTGAATATGCCAGTGTTCATCATAAAGTGGTTTTCTGTTAATTTAATTGATAATTGAATCCACCAGTGTTCATGATAAAGTTGTTTTCTGTTAATATTGTTATTTGATAATTGAATACGCCAGTGTTCATGATAAAGTAGTTTTCTGGTAATACTGTTTCTTTTAGTAAATTTAAACAATTTAGAGATAAATCAGTTAACTTCCCTCGTGATCAGGTATGGCATTTCTTGCGAAAGGTAGAAAAGAGGATTTGATGGGTTTGGCGGAAGAATTGGGGATAATTACTAAACCTGAATTTAAAATTTTGGATTTGCGTAGAGAAATTCTTGGAAGTGAAGACTACGACGAAGAATTTACGAAAGAACTCCTCTTTACTATTATGAAAGAAAGAAAAGATCAAATAGAAAAGGAGGAAAAAGAAAGAAAAGATCAAATAGAAAAGGAGGAAAAAGAAAGAAAAGATCAAATAGAATTTGAGTTAGAAAAACTCAGAATCGAAAGGGGTGTTACTCAAGATTCTACGTCCTTAAATTTAGGGAGTAGTGAAAGATCAAAAAGCAGTTTCGAATTGATAAAATTGATGCCAAAATTTGACTTGAAGAATGATGACATTATGTTATATCTCTCACTTTTTGAGAGACAAGCTAAAAGAGCCCACGTAGACATGACGGATTGGGTGTCAAGTCTGTTGCCACTTTTGCCTTCTGAGATCATACAACTCATCACACGGGAGTCAGAGGAAAAGTTTGAAGATTATGAATACGTTAAGGGTATTCTACTGAAGAGATTCAAGATGAATCCAGAAAGTTTCCGGAAAAAGTTCGTGCAGCTACAGAAAGTTCCCGAGAAATCATGGCATGATTTCGTATTTGAATTAACCAAGTACTTTGAAGAGTGGATTGATGGTCTCGAAATTAGAAATTTTGATAGCCTAAAGAAATTGATGATTACTGATCAACTAAAGAAAAGGGTACCTGGGGAGGTACGAGAACATTTCTTAGATGAATGGTTAAAAATTGTAGCACCCAATATGTTGGCAGACAAGTTAGATGAATGAATATGAAAGTATACGTGTAAACTATACGAAATCAACAGGTATAGTCCGGAAAGAGAAGGTTGAATATCACCAAAGCGAATTTAGGGAAAAGGAAAAATTTGGAGCACCACCAAACATCAGAGGGGTTGGCGAAAAAATTTGGAAAAATGGAAATGTTCCAGGAAGGGGACATCAAAGTTACAAGAGCCAACCAGGTTACAATTGGAGAAATGACACTTCTAAAATCAACTATAAACCTATTTGTTTTTCATGTGGAGCTGAGGGTCATATTGGAAAATTTTGTACGTAAGGAATAATCAGAGAAAATCACCCAACACTAATGCTCAAAGCAATCATGTTCGAACTATACAGTCTAAGGATGAAAATAACTCTCAAGTTCTGACAGCACGAATTACCGTACCGTTGTCAGTGCAGGATAATACCAAGAATAATGTGGATACCCTCCATACCATACATATAAAATGTGGAGAAACTTCACTTGTAGGCATAGTAGATTCGGGGGCACAAATCTCAGTGATACGTGAAGATTTAGTAATGGACGTTCATAGTGAAGGAGAGGGCAGAATCAAAATTGTCTCAGCTTTTGGAGAAAGTGAGATCGCTCCTTTGAAGACGATTTCGATGAAAATTGATGACAAATTACATGGAATAGTCCCCATAATATGTGCAGTTTCTAAAAAACTAACAAGTGATATGTTAGTGTGCTCTACAAGCTTATGAGTCGTTGCGGGAGAATATACATTTGCATGAATTGGATCAGAATATCATGATCGATAATGCTACCTATCTTGGCGAAAAGGAGGAGGAAGTAGGGTCTGACCAGGAAGTAATGAATGAAAATGGTCAAGAAGAAAATACGTGCAGTGACCATGGTACTGTGAATGCTACTCAGGTCGAGAGTGACGGGAAACAAGAGCAGAAGTCGAGTAAGGATAACGAAGTAAAGAGCTCGTTTATTCAATTGCAACATGAAGATGAGATGTTGAGAAAAGTCTGGGACTATGCAAGAAAGGGACAAAATGCATACGAGATAATTGACGAAGTCTTGGTCCATTCTGAATGGATTGCGGGTGAGACAGTCAAACAAGTAGTTTTGCCGATCTGCAAACGCCAAGATGTTCTTAGAATGGCTCACGAGATTCCATTAGCTGGCCATTTGGGAGAACAAAAGACTAGACAGAGAATTAAATTTTCATTCTTTTGGCCTACTCTAAAACAAGATGTGGCCAAATTTTGTGAAAGCTGCAAGATTTGTCAGATGAGACGAGTTGTTACATACAGGGACAGAATTCCCATACAACCGATAGCGAGACCAGAAACGCCTTTCGAAGTTTGGAGTTTAGATTGCATTGGCCCGTTAGAACCTCCTTCTGGGCGAGGACATAAGTATATTATATGTGCGATAGATCTGTGTACAAGATGGGCTGAAGCCATTCCGGTTAAAGAAATCGGTGCAAAAACAACATGCAATGCATTGATGAAAATTTTTACTCAAACCGGGTTTCCAAAATTGATCTGCACTGATCAAGGAACAAATTTTACAGCAAAATTAACTGAAGCATTTTTAGGTATATTAGGGATATCTCCCAGATTTTCTACACCTGGACATCCCGAAAGCATGGGTGCTGTGGAGAGATGGAATAGAAATTTGAAAAATATGATGAACAAAAATATTCAGGAATATGGGCGGAATTGGGATATACACCTTCCCTACCTTTTGTTTGCATATAGAGAAGTTCCCCATAGTACAACAGGTGTATCACCGTTTCAGCTAGTATATGGACGTCTACCCCCAGGACCACTTGCTCTACTAAAAGATGTATGGATCGGTGAAAGGAAAATTCCCACCAAGGCATCCCGAACTGTGGAGGAATATCTACATGATCTAATAGAGAAATTGAAAAAAGGACATGAGATCGCAACTGAGAAATCCGAAGTAACTCAGGGAAATTACGCTTCTAGATACAATTTGAGATCAAAGGAAAAACATTTTAAAATCGGGGATAAGGTTTTAATTTTATTGCCCTCATCCAGCCATAAGTTACAAAACACTTGGATGGGTCCAGTGACGTTTATTGAGCTTACAAGGCCAAATTCGGCAGTTGTGAAATACGATGACGGAACTCGAAGAGAATTACATGTAAACAAATGGAGACCCTACATCAATCGTATCGAACAAATCGGACTTATTTTCGACGAAGACAAAGAATTTGGAGAACTGCATTGTGTGCCTACAAATCAAGTTAACATTACGCGAAAGGAAGTAACAAAGTATATTGAGGGGAAAACAGCGACCTTGAAAACAGAACAACGCCTACAACTAAGTTCCATACTATGCAATTATCATGACGTTTTTAGCACTATCCCTGGACGGGCGAAGGTGGAAGGGCATTCCATCAAGGTTACCTCAGAGTGTAGCCCTAAAAAGTTACATCCATATCGTATTCCTATGTCATTGCAGAAAGAAGTGGATCCTCAAATACAAGAATTACTAAATCTAAAATTTGTTGGAAAATTTAAAATTTGAAGATAGCAAAGCACGCACTGTCAGAGTCAATAAGTGTTGGCTGGGTTATGAAAGTACACAAGTCCAGTTTTAAAGAAAAACTTCGTTCACTTTATTTGGTGAAAAACACAACTCGGCATATTACACGTACCTGGTAATTTTCCATGCCGTAAAACATCAAAAATATACTATGTACAAAAGATTTTTAGTTGTAAATGACTAGACAGAGACTCCTTGAAGCATTTGGTAGTAAGTTACTATACTACCTCTATCACTTGCGTGTATTTCAGCCACCATCACTTGGCAAAGGGAAACCAAAGGATAGAACATCAGGAAAGTATTTAAAGTGGCTTCCGAACGTTTGTAAGTAAATTTAACGTTCAATACATGCTGGTCCAAACTGACCACCTCTGCATCCGTTTCGACTATTCACCGTCGTCAAACGATATTCCGCAGTACTTCAGTCAAAAACATTTCTGTCTGCCTGCATCAGACCATCAGTGTCTATCTCGTCTGACTTCTTCAGACGTCTGATCTGATCGATCTGTTTCGACCTTCTCACTTGCTTCAAGAAACCTCTGCCCTATATATCCGAGAATGGACAGTTCCGGAAACGCCCCCGGATATGCAAATCAGATGCGTACGCATTGAGAACTGATTTGCATGAAACCTCATGTTGAAAAACGTCACGGTTCACGCCGGTGAACGGGAAGAGTCGTTCATATTAAATTTGCATAAACGCCCGTTCACGGGAACGTGAATCGCGATGTATTGATTATTTCCAACAATCGGCCCCCTCATGCAAATCCTTAGGTCTCAATGCATATGCAAAAGAAAACTTACTCTGAGAAACCAAGGTATATCAATAAACACCAAGGCCCCCAGTATCCTATCAAACATATAATGAAGGAAAAAATTTAAAGTATTATATCATTATTAAATTTAAAATAAAATGCATAAGTACTTATAGCATCTGAAAAATAGTTAAGTATTGTCGACAATATTGTAACAACAACATTTCACATCAAGTAGAAATTTATATACAACACAACTTCAATGCTTAAGTATCAGCATTCAAAAATTGAAATTTTAGTTTAAATTTAATTATAAGTATCCAAAATTTAAGTGTAAGCACATTATCATATTAAACAAGTCAACTTTAAAAGATTAAGATTTTGTATAAGCATAGAATTTAAGTTTACTTTAAATTTGAGTATAAACACTATAATTCAAAAAGCTTAAAAAAATTTAGTCTATTAACACAATATAAGTATACATAATTAATACTATTAGACTGCATTGATATACCAAATATTTAAAAATACATGATGCAAGTAATTAGATAATAAAATTCCTTTATCAAAACTTTCAACACATACTTTTTACCAAGTTGAAAAATACAAAATTTTATACACATAAGCTATTATTTAGCATCATGCGGGTCATGGAAAATGGATGTATATACAAAGGTGTAAAGTGAAAAAGATTCAATATCACAAAAATTTATACTCAAGATATACTATCTTATATCAATGAGGTTTAAGATAAACAATAATGTATATATATGACATCTTTTTTTAAAAATTCCCAAGTTGTAAATTCAATTTAGTATTTAAAATTTTCTTTAGACTAAACATTTAATCTCAAAAAGTTTTGATTTAGTTTTTAAAAATTTTATTACAAAATTTAAGTATTATTTCCTTAGTCATTGGTTTAGTAAAGTGATCTGCTAAGTTATCTTTACTATTTACAAATTTAACATTAAAAGATTCATTGACTATTAAATTTCTTAGGAAATGATATCTAACATCAATATGCTTAGTTCTATTGTTTTCAATTTTAGAGTTAGAAAAATTAATGGCTGCTTGGTTATCGCTAAAAATAACACTGTTACTTTTATTAAAGTTTAACCCAAGTAAATGACATTCTTCAATTATGTTTTTTACCCATACCATTTCCTTAGCGGCTTCAGTTAGTGATACGTATTCAGCTTCCATGGTTGATAAGCTGACACACTTATGTTTAAAGGTACGCCAAGAAATAGGTACATTGTCAATAAAGAGTATCATGCCTCCAAGTGAAACACGGTCATCTCGGTTTGCAGCAAAGTCAGAATCTGAATAACAATTCAATTTTAACTCCTGAATGTTAGATAAATTCAACATATAGTTTTTAGTCTTTTCAACATATCCTAAAAGTCTTAACAATGCATCCCAATGCTTAATTCCAGGGTTTTCTTGAAATTGAGATAATATATTGATGGCGTAACAAATATCAGGTCTAGTCCTACTAGATATAAAAGCCAAACACCCAATTAAGCTCCTGTAAGGAAAACTTTGCATTTGCTTTATTTCTTCACTTGTCTTTGGACAATCTATTTTACTTAGAATATTCCCTTTAGAAATGGGAAGTGAAGTAACTGGATATTTATACTGTTGAAACATTTGACATACTTTATCTATATACTGACTTTGATGTATAAAAAATTTATTGTCACACTCTTTAAATTCCACGCCTAAAAGTTTTCAAATTTTTCCTAATACCTTGATATCAAATTCTATGCTAAGTAATGAAACAATGTGGTCTATGTCCCTTTGATATTTTGAGAAGAGAATTATGTCATCCACATAGACTAGCATAAGAACTTTGCTATTGTAAATATATGCACAATTACACCATTGAAGTTTTAAAAAATTTAATTCTTTTAATTTGGTGTCAAGTTCATTAAACCATTCTCTTCCACTTTGATGAAGACCGTAAATGGCTTTCTTCAACAAACAAACATAATCAGGCTGTTCCTGATTGACATAACCTTGAGGCTGTTTCATATATACCTTTTGACTCAATTTAGCATAGAGATAGGCAGATTTGATATCTAATTGGAAATGCATCCAGCCAAGCATGCATACGAAAATTGAGAAGAATGCTCTAATTAAGTTGAAGTTAACAACAGGGCTAAAAACTTCATCGTATGATTCTCCCTTTTTCTGACCATATCCCTGGGCTACCAAACGAGCTTTAAACCTCTTGATTTTCCCTTTCTCGTCTTTCTTAATAGTGTAGACCCATCTATTGCCTATATGCTTTTGTGAGGTGGATGCAGGAACTAGTTCCCAGACACCCCTCTCTTGCATTACGGCCATTTCTTCATCCATAGCATTACACCATTTTTCGGACTGGGAAGATTTAATAGCAGCGTTGTACCCTTTTGGTATATTTATTTCAATATTGCTTGCTTCTGGTCTGCCTCTGACCCTTTTAAGACCTTTATTTTCCCGAAAATTAAACAGTTGCTGATCAAATTGTATATTCCTTTTATCACAATATTTCTTAACATCATTGTGTGACCTCAGCCTTTTATTATCTCCTTGAGCGTAATAATACACATCGGTTCTACTCCCATCGGGTCTTGGAACCGTCTTTCGCTGCCAAGCAATATCCGAGCAAGGAGTCATACTGGAGTCAGCAGGAGAGTCCGTTTCCTCACTGGATTCAGACGGATCGTCACCAGTGTCTTCACTCTCTCCTGCCCCCCCATCAGACTGCTCTCTCGGATATTCCCCGTCGGAGTATTCTGAAAGGTTATCTCTTGATATCCCTGAGGAGATATTTCTGGGACAAATTGGGTCCAGGATGCCTTCCACTACATCACCCTCATCAAACCTCACATTGCAGGTCTCAATTGTTCGTTTCTCCCCTGACAAAAATATCCTATAGCCCTTAGTTTTAGTAGCATAGCCTACCATCACCCCTTCTGTAGCTTTCATGTCTAACTTCTTTCTGAGCTGACTGGGTTTGCCTACATATGCTCTACAACCAAAGGTTCTAAGATGTTTGACTGAAGGTTTTCTACCACTGTAGAGTTCATGTGGTGTTTTAGTCTTAAATTTGTGACATATTCGATTTTTAGTGTATGCAAAACACAATATTGCTTCCGCCCAGAATCTGTCATGTAATTTGCTGTCGTTCAACATGGCTCTAACACAGTCAAATGCGGTTAAGTTGAATCGCTCTGATACTCCATTTTGCTGTGGGGTATATGTGTTAGTCCTCTCAGCCTTAATACCGATATCCTTCAGGTAATTTTTGAACTTATCATGGCAGAATTCCATCCCATTATCCGTCCGGATACATAGAATTTTAGTACCTAACTGCCTTTCTTCTCTGGCCTGAAACTCTTTAAAATGTGAAAATACTTCTGACTTCTGTTTCATGAGGTAAACAAAAACTTTTCTACTATAATCATCTGTTATAGTTAAGACATACTTGTTCCCACCATATGAGGCTGTGGGTAAGGGACCACACACATCCATGTGTAACAATTGCAATGGTTTAGTGGACCTTATCCTACCGGTGGGTTTATATGATACTCTCCTAGACTTAGCCAATTTACACGATTTACAATTTAACTTTTTGTATTTAAGCCTAGGAAGTCCGTTTACGGCAGAAACTTTGCTGGTTTGGAGAAGATATTCAGCGTTTATGTGGCAATATCGTTTATGCCAAAGACAGTTTGTACTATTTAGTTCAGTTACTGAACTGCTAGGCTTAGATATTGAACTATCCACATTTCTATTCTGCTTAGTTTTTGTTTTGTCAGATTTAAATTCAGTTTCTTTAAGATTAGGTGCTATTTTTACTTTGTCTATTTTTCTGGAAGCACTAGGATCCCTATCCTTGGATTTCTTATCCTTTTTGTGTTTCTTGTCTCCATCTCGATCCCTATCTTTAGATTGACGGTTTTCTACGTTATGTTGTTCCTGGGTACTATACTTAGGTTTTAAAAAATACAACCCATCCTTTCTTTTTGCATAAAAGAATTTCTCCCCTTTAGGTGTAAAAAACCATAGAACCCCATTAGCTCCATTAAAACTAAAATTTTGTTCCTCAAGAACAGATGCAGCTAATAAATTTCTCCTAAGTTTAGGAGAATACATAACATTTTCCAATTTGATAATACTTTGCTTATCCTTAAATTGGACATACATTTCCACCGTCCCGATAGCCTCAACTGGACTTTCGACATCCCCTACTGCTAGCGACATTGAAGTGCCTTTGCACTCATTAAATTTTGAAAATAACTTAATGTTATTACAGAAATGTCGCGTAGCAGCAGTGTCTACTACCCAGCTGAGTCTATCGCTAGGATCGATTACAGTATTAGCCTCAATCTGTGGAGACCCAAGAAATTCCACAATACTAGATCCATTATTTCTACTGCAATTAGATTTAGTATGACCTAGTTTGTTACACTTAAAACACTTAATTTTACTTTTAGAAATATTTACATTATGACTAGAAGTATTTACATTAGACACATTATGAGATACATTTGGAAGTTTAGACACTTTTACTCTATTTACAAATTTCTTAGAAGTAAAATATGCAGAATTTGAACTCACAGTTTTGGAAAAATCACTTGCTTGCTGTCTAAGCCGGCTCTCCTCCGCTGCTAGCTCTGCTTGTATTTTGCTGAGCTTGAAGTCCGAGTCATTCCATCGATATATAATTTGAACGATACCTCGGAATTCTTCCGGAAGGTACCGAATCGACTGGAATGCTACATATAGGTCTTCAATGGGGTGTTTCGCGTCTTTAAGCCTCGTCACGGCCTTCCGCAGTCTTGAGCAAAAAATGTCAACAGGCTCGTCTGGCTCCGGCCGAACGTCGAAGAACTCATCTAGTAATCTAACCAGGTTGGCTCTGGAAGGCGCTTGAAAATGTTCTTTCAAGGTATTCCATACTTGACTAGGTTCGTCGGTGACGTTTATCAACTCCTTGTATTCCGAGGATAAACTTTGATAAATGATGGCGAGCGCTCGGTCTTTCCGGCGATAAAAATCATCGTAGTCGCGGCGACTTGCATCTTCCTCGATAGGCTTAGCACTTCCATCTACGTGTCCGAAACATCCTTCTCCCTTGAGGACGAATGAGATGTCGGTACGCCAGGTGACGTAGTTGTCCCGCGTCAGCAACTCCGTTCTACTTGCCTCCATGGCCACTCGTAGTTTTGAAGAAGCAGAAGAAAAAGTTCTTGTACACTGTTTACGTTTACACTGTTGCGTTTCGTTGTTCACACGAACTTCAAAATGGTGCCATGTGCGGCCCCCATCTGAACACTGGAACGATTTCTTTAAAGATACTTGCACTTATGACTCTATTGGGCGTTGAACTGGCCCCGTAACCGTTTCTGTTGGAAAATTTAAAATTTGAAGATAGCAAAGCACGCACTGTCAGAGTCAATAAGTGTTGGCTGGGTTATGAAAGTACACAAGTCCAGTTTTAAAGAAAAACTTCGTTCACTTTATTTGGTGAAAAACACAACTCGGCATATTACACGTACCTGGTAATTTTCCATGCCGTAAAACATCAAAAATATACTATGTACAAAAGATTTTTAGTTGTAAATGACTAGACAGAGACTCCTTGAAGCATTTGGTAGTAAGTTACTATACTACCTCTATCACTTGCGTGTATTTCAGCCACCATCACTTGGCAAAGGGAAACCAAAGGATAGAACATCAGGAAAGTATTTAAAGTGGCTTCCGAACGTTTGTAAGTAAATTTAACGTTCAATACATGCTGGTCCAAACTGACCACCTCTGCATCCGTTTCGACTATTCACCGTCGTCAAACGATATTCCGCAGTACTTCAGTCAAAAACATTTCTGTCTGCCTGCATCAGACCATCAGTGTCTATCTCGTCTGACTTCTTCAGACGTCTGATCTGATCGATCTGTTTCGACCTTCTCACTTACTTCAAGAAACCTCTGCCCTATATATCCGAGAATGGACAGTTCCGGAAACGCCCCCGGATATGCAAATCAGATGCGTACGCATTGAGAACTGATTTGCATGAAACCTCATGTTGAAAAACGTCACGGTTCACGCCGGTGAACGGGAAGAGTCGTTCATATTAAATTTGCATAAACGCCCGTTCACGGGAACGTGAATCGCGATGTATTGATTATTTCCAACAAAATTGATTGAACCAAGCGACAGCGATTGGGCGCATCCCCTTGTATGTGTAGCAAAAAAGGATGGTAGCGTCAGACATTGCTTCGATTTTAGATTGCTGAACAGTTTTACAGTGCCCAATGCTTATCCAATGAAAGTTGCTGATGAACTCAAAATGCTCATAGGAGACTCTCAATATATCACAGTTCTAGATATGACCAAGGGGTACTGGCAAATCCCTATGAAAGAGGATGACAAACCCTACACAGCATTTGTGACCCATGCCGGACATTTTCAGTGGAGAGTGTTACCTTTCGGTCTGAAGAATGCAGGAAGCACATTTCAGAAATCAATGGACCACGTGTTGGCATCTCACCAGGAGTATTGTCGGTCTTACATTGATGATGTTGCTATATTTTCAAAAACGTGGCTCGACCATTTGTCCCACATAAATGCTGTATTCAAAACATTGCGTGAAGTTGGACTAACTGTAAATCTAAATAAATGTGATTTCGGAAAAAAAGAAGTGAAATTTTTGGGCCATATTATAGGATCGGGACGACATTCTCCTGACCCAGATAAGGTTGAAACGATGAAAAAATTAACACGGCCTATTGATAAGAGGGAATTACGGGGTATTTTAGGACTAGCTAACTATTACCGAGATTATATCCCAAATTTCGCTGCAGTAGTGATACCCTTAACTGATCTAACCAAGAAAAGAATACCAAACAAGATACCATGGAGTAGAAAGGAAGAAGATGCATTTACAAAGTTGAAGCAATGTTTAACTGAAATGGCGGTTCTTTACACCCCAGAACTTAACAAACCCTTTCAGCTTTATACCGACGCGTCCGGTACCGCGGTAGGAGCTTGTTTGGCGCAAGAAGATGATTCCAAGAAGGAAAAACCCATCGCCTTCTATAGTAAAAAGCTCACCCCCTGTCAGACTCGTTGGTCTACGATTGAAAGGGAAGCATATAGCGTCATCGCTGCTCTTAAGAAATATGAGACTTGGATCTTCGGGTCAGAAGTACAAATTATCTCGGATCATAATCCGCTGACCTACTTAACCCATACAGTGCCGCAAAGTGCAAAGTTGGCTCGGTGGGCCTTAGCCCTCCAGCGATACAATATTACAATCAGTTATCGAAAGGGAGCGTTACACGGAAACGCGGACGCTATGTCTAGAATTCCCATGACTGACTAATTAGGTAGGGTGGAAGAACATTCATTCTTCATTTGCAGTAAGACTATCACTTGAATTGCAGAAATTGAGGACTGAAATGCTGTGAAAAGAGTTATAGTGTTTTGCTGTTATTGTGTTTTGATATATATATGTGACTATTCTTTAAGTTATAACATTTCTTATTGTAACATGGTAGGAAATATTATTATTAAACTATTAGATTTTTTTTGAAAATATTAGGTGTTTTGAAATATACTGTAATATTGTGTTGTTAAATCAGTATGCTCATAGACGTAAAATTTAATGTATCAGTATACACTTTTTAAGTTGTTAGGACTGTATTTTCAATGTGTATATGCCCATAGAACTCTATTTTCAACAACATTGTCTTTAAAGAGACAAATGTGCTTTTTTTTTAAGGGGGGGGGGTAGTAAGACTCCAACAAGTTATTTTTTTTTTCCACATCGCCAAATCAGCGATGAAGACTCTGCCGGCAAGCATTCTGTTGGAAAATTTAAAATTTGAAGATAGCAAAGCACGCACTGTCAGAGTCAATAAGTGTTGGCTGGGTCATGAAAGTACACAAGTCCAGTTTTAAAGAAAAACTTCGTTCACTTTATTTGGTGAAAAACACAACTCGGCATATTACACGTACCTGGTAATTTTCCTTGCCGTAAAACATCAAAAATATACTATGTACAAAAGATTTTTAGTTGTAAATGACTAGACAGAGATTCCTTGAAGCATTTGGTAGTAAGTTACTATACTACCTCTATCACTTGCGTGTATTTCAGCCACCATCACTTGGCAAAGGGAAACCAAAGGATAGAACATCAGGAAAATATTTAAAGCGGCTTCCGAACGTTTGTAAGTAAATTTAACGTTCAATACATGCTGGTCCAAACTGACCACCTCTGCATCCGTTTCGACTATTCACCGTCGTCAAACGATATTCCGCAGTGCTTCTGTCAAAAAAACATTTCTGTCTGCCTGCATTAGACCATCAGTGTCTATCTCGTCTGACTTCTTCAGACGTCTGATCTCGATCGACTCCGACCTTCTCACTTGCTTCAAGAAACCTCTGCCCTATATATCCGAGAATGGACAGTTCCGGAAACGCCCCCGGATATGCAAATCAGATGCGTACGCATTGAGAACTGATTTGCATGAAACCTCATGTTGAAAAACGTCACGGTTCACGCCGGTGAACGGGAAGAGTCGTTCATATTAAATTTGCATAAACGCCCGTTCACAGGAACGTGAATCGCGATGTATTGATTATTTCCAACAATCGGCCCCCTCATGCAAATCCTTAAGTCTCAATGCATATGCAAAAGAAAACTTACTCTGAGAAACCAAGGTATATCAATAAACACCAAGGCCCCCAGTATCCTATCAAACATATAATGAAGGAAAAAATTTAAAGTATTATATCATTATTAAATTTAAAATAAAATGGATAAGTACTTATAGCATCTGAAAAATAGTTAAGTATTGTCGACAATATTGTAACAACAACATTTCACATCAAGTAGAAATTTATATACAACACAACTTCAATGCTTAAGTATCAGCATTCAAAAATTGAAATTTTAGTTTAAATTTAATTATAAGTATTCAAAATTTAAGTATAAGCACATTATCATATTAAACAAGTTAACTTTAAAAGATTAAGATTTTGTATAAGCATAGAATTTAAGTTTACTTTAAATTTGAGTATAAACACTATAATTCAAAAAGCTTAAAAAAATTTAGTCTATTAACACAATATAAGTATACATAATTAATACTATTAGACTGCATTGATATACCAAATATTTAAAAATACATGATGCAAGTAATTAGATAATAAAATTCCTTTATCAAAACTTTCAACACATACTTTTTACCAAGTTGAAAAATACAAAATTTTATACACATAAGCTATTATTTAGCATCATGCGGGTCATGGAAAATGGATGTATATACAAAGGTGTAAAGTGAAAAAGATTCAATATCACAAAAATTTATACTCAAGATATATTATCTTATATCAATGAGGTTTAAGATAAACAATAATGTATATATATGACATCTTCTAAAAAAATTCCCAAGTTGTAAATTCAATTTAGTATTTAAAATTTTCTTTAGACTAAACATTTAATCTCAAAAAGTTTTGATTTAGTTTTTAAAAATTTTATTACAAAATTTAAGTATTATTTCCTTAGTCATTGGTTTAGTAAAGTGATCTGCTAAGTTATCTTTACTATTTACAAATTTAACATTAAAAGATTCATTGACTATTAAATTTCTTAGGAAATGATATCTAACATCAATATGCTTAGTTCTATTGTTTTCAATTGGAGAGTTAGAAAAATTAATGGCTGCTTGGTTGTCGCTAAAAATAACACTGTTACTTTTATTAAAGTTTAACCCAAGTAAATGACATTCTTCAATTATGTTTTGTACCCATACCATTTCCTTAGCGGCTTCAGTTAGTGATACGTATTCAGCTTCCATGGTTGATAAGCTGACACACTTATGTTTAAAGGTACGCCAAGAAATAGGTACATTGTCAATAAAGAGTATCATGCCTCCAAGTGAAACACGGTCATCTCTGTTTGCAGCAAAGTCAGAATCTGAATAACAATTCAATTTTAACTCCTGAATGTTAGATAAATTCAACATATAGTTTTTAGTCTTTTCAACATATCCTAAAAGTCTTAACAATGCATCCCAATGCTTAATTCCAGGGTTTTCTTGAAATTGAGATAATATATTGATGGCGTAACAAATATCAGGTCTAGTCCTACTAGATATAAAAGCCAAACACCCAATTAAGCTCCTGTAAGGAAAACTTTGCATTTGCTTTATTTCTTCACTTGTCTTTGGACAATCTATTTTACTTAGAATATTCCCTTTAGAAATGGGAAGTGAAGTAACTGGATATTTATACTGTTGAAACATTTGACATACTTTATCTATATACTGACTTTGATGTATAAAAAATTTATTGTCACACTCTTTAAATTCCACGCCTAAAAGTTTTCTAATTTTTCCTAATACCTTGATATCAAATTCTATGCTAAGTAATGAAACAATGTGGTCTATGTCCCTTTGATACTTTGAGAAGAGAATTATGTCATCCACATAGACTAGCATAAGAACTTTGCTATTGTAAATATATGCACAATTACACCATTGAAGTTTTAAAAAATTTAATTCTTTTAATTTGGTGTCAAGTTCATTAAACCATTCTCTTCCACTTTGATGAAGACCGTAAATGGCTTTCTTCAACAAACAAACATAATCAGGCTGTTCCTGATTGACATAACCTTGAGGCTGTTTCATATATACCTTTTGACTCAATTTAGCATAGAGATAGGCAGATTTGATATCTAATTGGAAATGCATCCAGCCAAGCATGCATACGAAAATTGAGAAGAATGCTCTAATTAAGTTGAAATTAACAACAGGGCTAAAAACTTCATCGTATGATTCTCCCTTTTTCTGACCATACCCCTGGGCTACCAAACGAGCTTTAAACCTCTTGATTTTCCCTTTCTCGTCTTTCTTAATGGTGTAGACCCATCTACTGCCTATATGCTTTTGTGAGGTGGATGCAGGAACTAGTTCCCAGACACCCCTCTCTTGCATTACGGCCATTTCTTCATCCATAGCATTACACCATTTTTCGGACTGGGAAGATTTAATAGCAGCGTTGTATCCTTTTGGTATATTTATTTCAATATTGCTTGCTTCTGGTCTGCCTCTGACCCTTTTAAGACCTTTATTTTCCCGAAAATTAAACAGTTGCTGATCAAATTGTATATTCCTTTTATCACAATATTTCTTAACATCATTGTGCGACCTCAGCCTTTTATTATCTCCTTGAGCGTAATAATACACATCGGTTCTACTCCTATCGGGTCTTGGAACCGTCTTTCGCTGCCAAGCAATATCCGAGCAAGGAGTCATACTGGAGTCAGCAGGAGAGTCCGTTTCCTCACTGGATTCAGACGGATCGTCACCAGTGTCTTCACTCTCTCCTGCCCCCCCATTAGACTGCCCTCTCGGATATTCCCCGTCGGAGTATTCTGAAAGGTTATCTCTTGATATCCCTGAGGAGATATTTCTGGGACAAATTGGGTCCAGGATGCCTTCCACTACATCACCCTCATCAAACCTCACATTGCAGGTCTCAATTGTTCGTTTCTCCCCTGACAAAAATATCCTATAGCCCTTAGTTTTAGTAGCATAGCCTACCATCACCCCTTCTGTAGCTTTCATGTCTAACTTCTTTCTGAGCTGACTGGGTTTGCCTACATATGCTCTACAACCAAAGGTTCTAAGATGTTTGACTGAAGGTCTTCTACCACTGTAGAGTTCATGTGGAGTTTTTGTCTTAAATTTGTGACATATTCGATTTTTAGTGTATGCAAAACACAATATTGCTTCCGCCCAGAATCTGTCATGTAATTTGCTGTCGTTCAACATGGCTCTAACACAGTCAAATGCGGTTAAGTTGAATCGCTCTGATACTCCATTTTGCTGTGGGGTATATGTGTTAGTCCTCTCAGCCTTAATACCGATATCCTTCAGGTAATTTTTGAACTTATCATGGCAGAATTACATCCCATTATCCGTCCGGATACATAGAATTTTAGTACCTAACTGCCTTTCTTCTCTGGCCTGAAACTCTTTAAAATGTGAAAATACTTCTGACTTCTGTTTCAT
The DNA here is from genome assembly GCA_951213105.1 of Amaurobius ferox. Classification (NCBI taxonomy): domain Eukaryota; kingdom Metazoa; phylum Arthropoda; class Arachnida; order Araneae; family Amaurobiidae; genus Amaurobius; species Amaurobius ferox. The sequence goes on along the minus strand of OX578141.1, from coordinate 93,934,831 downwards.
GAGGTAAACAAAAACTTTTCTACTATAATCATCTGTTATAGTTAAGACATACTTGTTCCCACCATATGAGGCTGTGGGTAAGGGACCACACACATCCATGTGTAACAATTGCAATGGTTTAGTGGACCTTATCCTACCGGTGGGTTTATATGATACTCTCCTAGACTTAGCCAATTTACACGATTTACAATTTAACTTTTTGTATTTAAGCCTAGGAAGTCCGTTTACGGCAGAAACTTTGCTGGTTTGGAGGAGATATTCAGCGTTTATGTGGCAATATATTTTATGCCAAAGACAGTTTGTACTATTAAGTTCAGTTACTGAACTGCTAGGCTTAGATATTGAACTATTCACATTTTTATTCTGCTTAGTTTTTGTTTTGTCAGATTTAAATTTAGTTTCTTTAAGATTAGGTGCTATTTTTACTTTGTCTATTTTTCTGGAAGCACTAGGATCCCTATCCTTGGATTTCTTATCCTTTTTGTGTTTCTTGTCTCCATGTCGATCCCTATCTTTAGATTGACGGTTTTCTACGTTATGTTGTTCCTGGGTACTATACTTAGGTTTTAAAAAATATAACCCATCCTTTCTTTTTGCATAAAAGAATTTCTCCCCTTTAGGTGTAAAAAACCATAGAACCCCATTAGCTCCATTAAAACTAAAATTTTGTTCCTCAAGAACAGATGCAGCTAATAAATTTCTCCTAAGTTTAGGAGAATACATAACATTTTCCAATTTGATAATACTTTGCTTATCCTTAAATTGGACATACATTTCCACCGTCCCGATAGCCTCAACTGGACTTTCGACATCCCCTACTGCTAGCGACATTGAAGTGCCTTTGCACTCATTAAATTTTGAAAATAACTTAATGTTATTACAGAAATGTCGCGTAGCAGCAGTGTCTACTACCCAGCTGAGTCTATCGCTAGGATTGATTACAGTATTAGCCTCAATCTGTGGAGACCCAAGAAATTCCACAATACTAGATCCATTATTTCTACTGCAATTAGATTTAGTATGACCTAGTTTGTTACACTTAAAACACTTAATTTTACTTTTAGAAATATTTACATTATGACTAGAAGTATTTACATTAGACACATTATGAGATACATTTGGAAGTTTAGACACTTTTACTCTATTTACAAATTTCTTAGAAGTAAAATATGCAGAATTTGAACTCACAGTTTTGGAAAAGTCACTTGCTTGCTGCCTCAGCCGGCTCTCCTCCGCTGCTAGCTCTGCTTGTATTTTGCTGAGCTTGAAGTCCGAGTCATTCCATCGATATATAATTTGAACGATACCTCGGAATTCTTCCGGAAGGTACCGAATCGACTGGAATGCTACATATAGGTCTTCAATGGGGTGTTTCGCGTCTTTAAGCCTCGTCACGGCCTTCCGCAGTCTGGAGCAAAAAATGTCAACAGGCTCATCTTGCTCCGGCCGAACGTCGAAGAACTCATCTAGTAATCTAACCAGGTTGGCTCGGGAAGGCGCTTGAAAATGTTCTTTCAAGGTATTCCATACTTGACTAGGTTCGTCGGTGACGTTTATCAACTCCTTGTATTCCGAGGATAAACTTTGATAAATGATGGCGAGCGCTCGGTCTTTCCGGCGATAAAAATCATCGTAGTCGCGGCGACTTGCATCTTCCTCGATAGGCTTAGCACTTCCATCTACGTGTCCGAAACATCCTTCTCCCTTGAGGACGAATGAGATGTCGGTACGCCAGGTGACGTAGTTGTCCCGCGTCAGCAACTCCGTTCTACTTGCCTCCATGGCCACTCGTAGTTTTGAAGAAGCAGAAGCAAAAGTTCTTGTACACTGTTTACGTTTACACTGTTGCGTTTCGTTGTTCACACGAACTTCAAAATGGTGCCAGGTGCGGCCCCCATCTGAACACTGGAACGATTTCTTTAAAGATACTTGCACTTATGACTCTATTGGGCGTTGAACTGGCCCCGTAACCGTTTCTGTTGGAAAATTTAAAATTTGAAGATAGCAAAGCACGCACTGTCAGAGTCAATAAGTGTTGGCTGGGTCATGAAAGTACACAAGTCCAGTTTTAAAGAAAAACTTCGTTCACTTTATTTGGTGAAAAACACAACTCGGCATATTACACGTACCTGGTAATTTTCCTTGCCGTAAAACATCAAAAATATACTATGTACAAAAGATTTTTAGTTGTAAATGACTAGACAGAGATTCCTTGAAGCATTTGGTAGTAAGTTACTATACTACCTCTATCACTTGCGTGTATTTCAGCCACCATCACTTGGCAAAGGGAAACCAAAGGATAGAACATCAGGAAAATATTTAAAGCGGCTTCCGAACGTTTGTAAGTAAATTTAACGTTCAATACATGCTGGTCCAAACTGACCACCTCTGCATCCGTTTCGACTATTCACCGTCGTCAAACGATATTCCGCAGTGCTTCTGTCAAAAAAACATTTCTGTCTGCCTGCATTAGACCATCAGTGTCTATCTCGTCTGACTTCTTCAGACGTCTGATCTCGATCGACTCCGACCTTCTCACTTGCTTCAAGAAACCTCTGCCCTATATATCCGAGAATGGACAGTTCCGGAAACGCCCCCGGATATGCAAATCAGATGCGTACGCATTGAGAACTGATTTGCATGAAACCTCATGTTGAAAAACGTCACGGTTCACGCCGGTGAACGGGAAGAGTCGTTCATATTAAATTTGCATAAACGCCCGTTCACAGGAACGTGAATCGCGATGTATTGATTATTTCCAACACATTTTAAGGGTTGCCAGAGCAACAGAGCGAGAGCCGAGAAGATAGATATAGTTGTGAAGGCGGAAAGCAAGGCGCATCCTGCGTCGTGAACATTTTAAAGAGTTAACCAGTGAATTAAATGTTTAAGTGTTTGTTATGTTATGTGCTTTCGTCTAAATAAATGTGGTTTGTGTTAAATGCGGATGTTTAATTACAGTTGGCCTTTTGTCGAGTGTTCTATTCAAATATAATGCAATGGAAGTTGCGAGGTTAGTGTTCTAAAAAGAAATGGCGCACTAAAGAAGAACCTCGAAAGTTTACTCTGTTTAATGCTGCTGATTTCAGAAAGCAATCTTTAGTGTGTGTGGGTTTTTTTTTTTTTTTTTTTTTAAATAATTTGGATCTTTTATATCCTGCAGCTGTCTATAATTTAGTAGAAGTTCTGTTATTTTTTCCATTTCGAGATTTTTAACGCATTCCAAAGTAGTCTATTGGCCATCTTGGTCGCCATTAAAGTAAGAAATAAAATAAATCGAAAGCATGTGACGTTCGGATTTATGCACTTCTGATTTGTCGATTTTCACACAACTATTTCCTCAATAACATTTTAGGGTTAAACTTAAAATGTTGTGGCTAAATTTGTTGTCTGAGCTGATTTGCGAACGGTTTTGTGGATCCAAATACTGTCGTGTAATAGGGGCCTAACATGCTATATTTGTAATCCTTTGAACCCACAATACCAATTTAAAATTATTAAATCTGGTATGAGAATATCAAATTGAGCCACACTCCAGTTAACTTTTTACCGTGAAAATATTTTTTACTTTTGCAATCTTTTTGAATCGGATAAGATTTTTACAATTTCTCTAAGTTTTATATATGGAAATCATTTTTCTACCATATTAATGAAATGAAGGGCTATTTATTATAGGATTTGGTCTGTATCTATATTTACATTTTTATAATTTTAAATGAAATGAAACTTGTTTTATTTTAATACATTCAGTTTAAGATTAAGAGTCATAACCCATAACAAAAATTAATTAATACAAAATAAATTTTAACCATTAAAGCAATGAATAGTACTCATTCCAAAAATGGATCCAATTTTACAATACTATTGGATCCTTCTGGCCTACTTTATTCAGTCCCAGAGCTGTCACTGTAGAAGGGAAATGAAAGGCAGGTTCACTTTTAAAGAAAAAGAAAATTTGCTGTAATCACTTAAATATATATTTTTTATATTGCATGTGCAGATAAAGTTCTTTTGTGTATTTAGAAAAAAAAAACTATAAAGGATTTTTTGTGTGGAATGGGAACAGTTTGGGCAGAGCTGGGAATCAAACTCAGGTTGTTAGATTGCAATTCCCATGCTTTAACCACTGGGCTAACCCACCCTCTGTTGAGACCCAGACTGTCCGACCTACCGGAAAGGTGTAAGGTAACTGTTTAGACGGCCGGACCCACACTCTGTGTCAACCCTTGTCGAAAGTCGTATTAAATCATATCTCAAAAATCCCTTCAACTTAAATCCTTGTTTTGTCACTTCCTTATTAAATTCATGTATCAGTGGATTGCAGAATTTGTGAAAATTATATATACCATTTTTCTCATCAGTCGTTATATTTTAGTTTCTCACAAACACTTAGAGAGAAAATTAAAAGAATAATAACGAAGTTAACAAGTTTTTGCCAGCGACTCTGAACTAGTTCAAGATGAGATTTGAGCATTGCACATGGTAGAACTTTGCAGTGTCAATGGAGATCAGTGAGTCTGGCATTTCACTTTGAAAGTGTAATTCTCAAGTCCTGAAGACTTGTCCCTACAGGACTTAGTCAAATGTCACCCTCCTTTGTCAAGTAGTTAACTGACAAAAGAGGATGAGATACAAATGTCCTGTCCGTCTGTTTTGAATTATTTGGCTTTCATATCCGATTGCATTAAAAGTTGCAAACTAAGATTTATAAATATGTATATAATTCAAATTTAGGGGGGGGGGAATGGAGATTAGAAAAATCCCTATTTTCCCCTAAATGTATGTTATTTTTATACTGCAATGTTTGTTATGACATTGAAACACACGCTTTAAGAAATCTACTGAATTTTCTTCAGTGAGGGTTGGCAGGTATGCTAAGGAGAAAATCTAGTTTGTTAATGGCTTTTTCAATAAAATGTATTTACATTTATGATTTTAGAAATGGTAGAAAAAATAAAAAAAATATATTAATCAATGATTTGAAAAAAAAAATCATGATTTAAAACAAGTGATTAAAACCAATGATATTTTGCTGTTTTGGAATAAATTCTCAGGTCTTTGTAAGAAAAAAAATAATTTCTAGTTCTGGAAAATATTCTTTCAAAACATGAAATTGTTCTTCAGTGTAATAAAGATAACTTTTATTTAATGCTTTTAGTATAAAAAGAGATTAAAAGTGCCCCCAAAATATCACCTTGTTAAAATGTAAATGAATGCAGCAAAATGTCAAATAATATTCCAGAGAGGAAAACTTCAAAAGATAAAAATGACAAATGCCTGGATATAAGATAACTCATTGATATAAGATAATGTTTTTATATCCAGCTGCTTTATGAATGTATCAAAATTAACTCTTGCATTATCTATTACAGCCTGATACCTCAGAAATGCTCTGTGTGGACAAGCTTTAAAACTGAAATAGAGATGAGATTTTAAGGTACTTGTTTATCTTTTGGTATCTAAATGATGTTAAGATAAAAAAATTTCAATGTATTGTTTTTGTCATATGCTTGGAATATTAGAACATTTTTGTAGACCTTTTTGACTTGTTCAGATATTACTTTCATTTTAATATTTTAAACCTGATGAGGGTTAAGTTCTGAACTATACATACACTTAGCTTAAAATTTTCTGTTCTAATATGAAAATAATGTAATCTCGTGCAGAATTTTAATTATCTGACATAAAAACATTTAAGTACAGTAAATTTGAAAGCTTCACATTTGTAAATAAATTCTTCATTTCGATAAACTTTTCAAACTTGTAGTTTAAATGTACAGGGTGATTATAATTAAAGTTCCTGGTTTGAAAATGGTCTCAAATAAAAAGCAGTGGTCAGAATGATTTGAAATTTTGCGTGAACACTCGTGGAACAATGGAATTTTGTTTGGTGAAGAAAAAACAGTAGTTCAAAAAATCGCCGCTAGGAGAATAATTGGCTCTTTACTACACTAGAATGCAATACAAAATTAATAAACGTTGACTTATTCATTGGCTAATGACGTAATAAATGTTCAATATGCTGTCCTTCAAGTACTGAATTAAAAGTTGATCTTTCATCATATGCATGCAAGTAATGAAAAAAAAAATTCATCCATTGAAACAATGTTAAATTCTAAGCAAACGTAAGCCGTATCTTTTTTCACAAAAAGTGGATTTAACTTGTTTTGCATAATTGCTTTTCAAATGCAGCTGCAAATTTGTATAAAACAGTGACATTGCAATAAACGTTTGCTATAAAAAAGGAAGAGCGGAACTTGTTTCTCATAACTTATGAAAAATCTCTATTGTTCTGTCGCAATGACTCTATCATTAAAAGGTCATGCTCTTCTTGTCAAATTGTTTTATGAGAATAACAGCTTTTGTTTAGTAGCTCTTAGAAAGTTCAGAATGTTGAAAAAGTTAAAATCTGGTCCTCTGTGTGGCAAAAGTTTGCGCAAAATGAGTTTAAAATTTGAAGAGACTGGCTCTTTAGACATCAAATCTGGCAGGGGATGGAAAGCAGTCAATGGAGAGATAGTGGAAGACGTAGCTACATCGTTAGAAGAAGAGCGTAACTCTAATGCATCTATGAGTGCACGTGGAATTGCCCGATCATTAGACATACCCTCCAGTACAGTGCAAAACATTTTGAAACACATTTTGAAATGTTATCCTTACAAACTGACCCATGTTCAACAGTTGCTACCTGCGGACAATGTTGCACATGAAATGTTCACACTTCAATTTCTGGCTCGGATACAAGTGGAATGAATGACTCTGGAACGTTTTGTGGACTGACGAAGCACACTTCCATCTCCACGGAACTGTTAATACGCAAAATTGCAGAATCTGGGCAACCGAAAATCCACAGGAACTACGCCAGGTTCCTCTTCATTCCCCCAAAGTCACTGTGTGGTGCGGATTTACAGCAGTGTTTAATATCGGGCCTTTCTTTTTTGAGGAAGTTGGTCCTCATGGTCCCATCACCTGTTCTGTCAATGGTCATCGATATGAATGTCTTTTGAAAAGTGATGTTATACCCACACTGCAAGAGCATCAGTGTATCGATAACACTATTTTCATGCAGGATGGAGCTCCACCACATATCACAAAACCAGTGAAGCAGCTACTTCGCAGTCATTTTGGTGATGACAGAATCATCAGCTGTCATTTTCCTGTAAGATGGCCAACACGTTCCCCTGACCTCAATCCATGTGATTTTTGGCATTGGAGGCATCTGAAGAATGTGGTGTTTAATGGACACATTACCAATTTAGCGGAACTTAAAGCTAGCATCACTCATCACATCCACAACATCTCTACAGAAACAGTGCAAAATAGCGTGTTCAACAGCTCAAATCTGCTGTTGAACACGCTATTTTGCACTTTCAGCTTTTTTCAGAATGCAAAGGACAGCATATTGAACATTTATTATGTCATTAGCCAATGAGTAAGTCAACGTTTATTACTTTTGTAGTGCATTCTAGTGTAGTAAAGCACCAATTATTCTCCTAGCGGCGACTTTTGGAACTACTGTTTTTTTTCTTCACCAAACAAAATTCCATTGCTCCTCGAGTGTTCATGCAAAATTTCAAATCATTCTGACCAATGCTTTTTATTTGAGACCATTTTCAAACCGGGAACTTTAATTATAATCACCCTGTACATATGCGTTTGTTCGTCATTAAAATAATGCATAATTAATATCAGTTAATTAATAACTTAAAATATATTTCACAGATTTATTCATTATTTGTTAATTACTTATTCCTTATAGAAAATGTCAACAATTTTATTGAAATGTTTCAGAATTTAATTTTTTTTATATTAGAAGTTTAGTTTTTAGCAAGGTATAATAGAGTAGAAAAGCTAAAGGTGCCCCTATATCAGGAGTAATGTTTCTGAAAAGCAGCATATGCAGAGGAGAATCTTTAATACACATGAAACCAAAACTCAGAATTATATAAAATGAAACAAATTAAAGTATAAAAAAATATACACGTAACTACATGCAGCTCAATTTTGATATTATTCTCAAGAATTATACTTGCATTATTTAACAGATGTTTTATCTTCTTTACAATTATATATAAAACAAAAGTATTGTGTGTGTGTGATGGAGTTAGAAATCTGACTCTCGAGTTATGATCAGTCCACACATTTATTTGGCACTCCTAAATCATTAAGCAACCGTTGTTAATCCATTTTTAAATGATGTCTGTTCTATGGAAGCAAAATTTGTAAAAAGATTTGAGGTAATCGAATGACTCTGTACACTTATTTAAGTCCTTAAATGTCAAGAGTTTATTGATTTTCAGGGTGTACGAATTGAGAAATTATTGTTCTGCTATTGTAGCATGTTAAACCAACCAATGTAAAACCAATGCTTGCCTTTGCTTACTGTACTGTTTCTTAAGTGTTTGAAAGAGAAAACTTATCCAGGTTTTGAAACTGGTTGATATCAATATATTTGGGTTTTCTGTTATTTACTTAGGTTGTTTCAAGACACAAATAACAAAGTTTGAAATTGGAGTAAAATACAAGAAGTACACTTTCACAAAAATAGAAAAAACAAAAACTTAGTAAACAGTGCTCAACAATACAACTAGAGGAAAGATTTTCATTGCTATTTCAATTTTTTTATTAAGGATCCATATTAAATTTGACTATGAGAAATGTCCATTACTCTTTCGGTTTTTCTTGAAGGATCTATATTAAATTCAAAGATGAACATCATTAGAAAAATAATTTTAATACATTTTAAAGTCAAAGGTGATATCTGACAAAACATTTCATATGAAGGAAAAGAAATTAGGCTTAAAAAATAATTTTACTAAACCACTTTCTATTATTAAATGACGTAATAGTGCATTAACATATGAATACAGACTATTGAATTGTAATGGTATGAGAATTGAATAGAATATCCTAAGGGATAAAGGTGATTAAGTTTAAAAAACTTGCTTTGAAGATAGCATAGCAATTTTGTAACTTATTATGCTCTGTTGTTAAATATAGAAGCTAATTAAGCTGTAATTGTATGTAAAGTAATTCTTTGATGGCTGATATTGCTTATCATAATACTGTGTGATAGCAGGCAACAGTTCTCTATGTGTCTACCATTCCTACAAAATTAAAAAAATCAGTGGGGAAATTTCTCATTTCCCTCATCAAATTGATATGAGAAAAGCTTTCACTTCTTTAAAAGCCAGCTCTTCACACTTTTTGTCCTATTTTGGAGAGGATTGTCTTAGGGTGCAACAGCAATGGCAAGAGCAATTTCACTATCAAGCAGCATTTTCCAAACAAATGAAAGATCCCAATTCTTTTAAATCAAAACTCGTGATTGGAGGCATTATGCATCTATTCTAGAAGGAGCATAAAAGTTATTGACGCCTTCTTAAACTTTGGCTATTTATCCTATATTTACACACGGTTATATATGGTGAGATAGTCAAATTTTGAAATAAATTTGAAAGTATTTTAGTGTATTCCTTTTTAAATAAATCAACAAGCCACTTCTGTTAAACAAATTCATGTAAATAAGATCAGCAGTACCCTTTAAAGATCACACATTCTAGTTGTTTGTACAGTGACATTCGATTAGTAATCAATTTGTCTGTGATTAATGAAGCTGTATTGCATTTTCAATAGGAATTATTATCCTGTATATTTTAATGAAATAGTTGCATCATTTTCTAAAACAATCTATTTTTCATTGTATTCATAGAATATATCTTAAATTGACAACATTTTTAATTGGTTCATTAAAATTTTATTCTTAAACCCTTTGCGGATATTATATATATATATATATGGCGGCATTCCGGAACTGCCGTGGCCCAAAGGATGGACCGCTTCGCTTCCGAACTGTTCCCAAAGGATGGCTAATTTTTTGCCCTAAGCCTAACTCTCGAAAAAATTTCACTAAAAATCACCTATTCAACACAGCCATCTACTTTTTCAGGAATAAAAAAAATACTTATTTATATTTGATGTATATTTTTCATACAAATCTCAATACAAAATACTTGTTAGTTGCTTTTACTATGAATTCTACTAGTTCATCAAAAAATATGCTAAAAAAATCAATTTCCTTATCTAAATTAGGCGGCATAATACTGTAATTGATTCCGGGTATTCCAAACATTATTCGCAGAAACAGCTACTGAAGCTGGCGACATTGTAATAATAGTACGCTCAAAATCTGAAGAATCACTTGTATTTTCAGATTCATCATCAGAAATACCACAGTACCACAAATCTTTACTATCTTCACCACTTTCAATACTGTCCGGTTTGTTTATCATATGAGTATATTCTTCTACAGAAAGAAAACGCCTTGGCAAAACCATTGTTTTATCTGAAATAACCTAATAATTTCACTGCCGCACATTCCTCTGAAACCCAAACTTAAAAAAAAATACTCTCTTATATTTCTATGATTCACCAACAAAATCATTAAGCTAAAATCCAGGATGTTGCACCTGCGCCAATTGTGCCAAACTGTGCCATATCTTATACCCTGATACAAATTGCGCCAATTTTCGTGTTTTCCTTATATTTTGCACTGACCTGCACTATTCAAAATTCAATTCACTATTCACTATTCTATTCAAAATTCAATAGAAAAGAAAAGTTCGGCGAATTTTCCAAAATTCCCGCAATTTACGTGTGTACCTCGGCACTTTAGGAACATTTTCTAGTACCAACGTTTTCGTTATTTCCGTAAAGTAGTCAAAATTCACGGGGAAAAACTTGCCACATTCATTTTCTAGTGCAAGTGCTGAGCGTCCATATCAATTTGCATCCACTTTTATCTTCTAATGATTCCATTACAAAGCTATAAACTATTTTATTTTTAAAGTGTCAGTTAAAATAAACAATTATTTTACTAAGCAAATTAATTTTTTCTTAAATTATGTGATTGCGCAATTCGGTTTTTATTCTTAAGCATTCCTGAGAATACACAATTATCTTTATCCATCCATGTCCATCCTCTTATTAGTGCACATTAGCTTGGCTGAACTAGCATATTTTCATATTTCGGTTAATTTTTACATTATTTTCACATAAATAGTACGATTGCACAATTCAGCTTTCATTCTCGGGCGTTGCTGAGATTACACAATTATCTTTTTCTATCCATGTCCATCCTCATGTTGCATATCAGCTTGCTTAAACTAACTTATTTTCACATTTTGGTTAATTCTAAAGGTTAATTTTTTAATTATTTTCTTATGAAAGTTCCGATTATGCAATTCAGTTTTCATTCTTGGGCATTGCCGAGAGTACTCATTTATCTTTTTCCATCCATGTCCATCCTCTTATTATTGCACATTAGTTTGACTAAACTAACTTATTTTCATATTTTGGTTAATTCTAAAGGTTAATTTTTTAATTATTTTCGCATAAATAGTACGATTGCGCAATTCAGTTTTTATTCTCAGGTGTTAAGAAGTAGTTTGTGCAATTTATCAAATAGTATAAAAGTTAGCTCTAGCTATGAGACATTCTCTTGCTGTGCTGTAAATCTAAAGGCATTTTTCTCAGATTTACAAAATTTCAGATTTTGAAGTGATAAATTTGTTTTATTATGTTAGTTTATTTTAAAGTATATTTTTTATTGAATAATTCTCTAAACACCAAATAAAATAGTAGTAATAAATTAATAAGCAATTAATATATCTTACGCATTTATTTATTCTTGCACAGAAAAGTAAATTGTGCTGAAAGAATGATAATCACAGTCATGAAGAAAATTTTCTCTCTTTAAGTTTCAACTTTTCCCACTTTATAAAATCTCATTAAAACCAATTTTTTCCCCCCTTCTAAAGGTATAAAAGTGTCGAAAGCCCAGACCATCCGACTCGTCCTAGGACATGAGTAACAGGATATAAAAATCGTAGCAAATTACTCTTGCACTAACTTTTTTAACTTGGGGAAAACTTCTTCTGAACTTATATTTTATCTAAAATCTACATTTAGAAAAGGAAATTTAGATATAATAATTAAAAATATTAATTTGTAGGCTTTATAATCTTAGGCTCTATAAGTTTTTAATCGTATTTGGTACAACATAAATTTTCATTTTTGTAAAATTGCTTAATCAGGAAATGCAATGTCAAGTTTCAAAGCTATTTTAATAGCTGAGCTCAAAACTCTTTTGTAAGATAGAAAAATTTCATTTAAAAGTTGAAGCTGCATATATGTATGCATCCAAAATTATATAAAACATTTAGAGGAATTTTTTGTTTTCTACCTTCATGTACTTATAAATATCAATTAATTCAAAATTATTTTTCAAAAATTTTTTTGTTAAAATAACAGAATACACTATCTTGAATTTTGCGGATGACAACAGAGTAAATCTGGAAAACTATGGGAATTTCACCCTGAAAAATGAGCAGTAGATTGGGCAAACACATTGACTGTTTTTTACATTGAATGTACTTGTAAATGTTCAGCATTGTGCAGAAAACATTCTCATTTTCTTGACTCATATTTTACTAATGTACTTGAATGTATGCAGACCAGTTAAATTTTTTAAAAACACTTTTTCATGGATATTAGGTATGAGTATAAACATTTAAATTTATTGCTCCTAGTATGTACATTTGCCACTCTGAAGTTCATGTTGCTCCAAAAGTGTGTTTTATACCTGCTGCGAAGCATTTCATGCTGCTCAAAAAGTGAGTTTTGTGCCTGCTCCGAAGCACTTCATGCTGCTCCAAAAGAGAGTTTTTGCCTGCTCCGAAAATTGATATGAAGAGAAAGGTAAATAAAAAAAATCAAAACGAGAACCGAAACTCAATTATAAAATAGTAGAGACTATGAGAAGTGCTCTATTTATTTATATTACAAAACCATGTTTCACCTCTCCAGATGGAGAAATGATTCATTGGATACCCCCTATGCCAAGGTCAAATATCTGCAAAATACATTGGAGTTGTTCACATGGACAGTTAATGCCATCTTGTATGTACACAAATAAATTCAAATAAAAACGTTCCATATGAAAATGCGCATGAGTGGCTGCCGTCCTTTAGGGTTAGATTTTCTCCTTGAATGTGTGACTGCTATCCTTGAATGCAAATTCACAGGTGCATCAACTGTCCGCAAAGGGTTAACATAAAATTTTAATAAATTTTCTTTTCTAAAATTTACTGTCAAAATTTGGTTTAAAGACAAAGTTTAATATATAGATCAGAATGCTGTAGTTTTTCAATTTTTAATGATATTTGAATGTTTCTATCTCATACTATAATAAAAGATGTCAGTGTCGTCTGTAGTGGAAAATCGAAGCTTCAGACGGGTGAAATTCGGTACAAAGGTACTTCAAGTTCCCCAGACAATTCGGCTTGATGAGATTTTTTTTTTTTAACTTTAATAAGTTTATAAGTTAGAAACTTTTAAAGTTGAAAATAGCCCATTCGATTTTCTGCTATTTTATCGAATTTATACATCACAACTGCAGATGAAATTCCATGTTCTAGGTCGTCTGCAAATGATATCTCAGACTTTCTGTCTAGACATAAACTAATAAATATTGCTATTTTCTAAATTCAGGAATTAAGTTAAGCAATTTTAGAACATAGAATTATTTCAATATTATAAATGTGCTCTGAAAATTAGACTTAAATTGAATGAAAACTAACTGATATTGCGATAGCCATTAATTTTGTGAATTTTACCTCTGGGGTAGAACTTTTCTTTTTTGTGACTTCCAAGTATTTCCTAGTGTTTATTTTAAGCAATTCAAAGGTCTATCTTGGATATTGAGTTTCTAATTTTACGCATTTAGAAGATATAGCATATAAAGCATATAAGGTATTTATATAAGGTCTCAGCACCCTTCCCATTTTTTTGCTATACCCTGCTGAATTTTAAGAGTGGCCTCTCTTTTTTTTTTTTTTGGAATGAAATGCTACTCGTATCTGCTTTCTATGCCCTCCAAAAGTTTCTCTAGCTGTTCTGCTTTTCCCCCAAAAATTGTCATCACTTTTCTCCAAGTGGACAAAATTGAGGAAGCAGTGCTGTTTCATTCAGAACTGTCATGGTGTGCCATTCCATTCTGGTACTGGTGACTTTGCAGTATGGGTTTTTGGCATGTCAGAAACATACTTTCACGTTATTTGTCATCACGTCAAAGTCTCAAATCTGTTTTTTTTTTTTTTTTTTACTGGAAAAGGTGAATATCCTGCCCTCACATAAGTTCATCATATAAGACCACAGTCAAATAGAAATTCTGATTTGTTGCACAAAAATTCTGATGGCACAAAGTACTGCCATTTTCAGTTAGCAGCTAATGCATACCACTACGGAAGGGTGATTTTTTACATAAATCGCACCTTATTGTGTCAAGTTTCAATTACAATCATTGGCTTAATATTCAAGAAAACCTATTCAAAATTTTGATATGCCACAGTGAAAAATTCTTTGCAAAACATAAAGTTAAACAATTTTCATTTAGCAGCTGATACAGCTACAACAGCATAGCTGCCAAGTGTTCCAACTTTCCCATATTTATTCTGTTTTTCTAGACTTATTCCAGAATTCTGATTTTTGGTCAAAATAGTCAAAATGTTCATCTTCATAATGCTTTTTTTACGCAAATCTGCCATCTACATTAGAGTATCTACAGATCACGAAAGTCGTAATTTCGGAAATCTCTTATGAATGAATGTCACGCGAAATTGGTAACAGTCATTAATTTTGAGATTGGAGTTTTCCCTTTCTTGCATCCAGGATTCTCACTGGCTTTTAAATAACTACCAATTTAGCTAATCAGTAGCAAAACACTATAGCCAAATGAAGAAAAAAGGTTAACAAAACAGATTCACCATAAAGTACAAATTCCCCAGATTGTTATTTAAATGAACAACAACAACAAAAAAGTTGTGAAAAAAGCCAAATCATGAGTTATGAAAATTCTTCAGGTTTTCTGAATTTTGATTGTATTTACTTTTGTTTGAATTGTGATAAAGGTTAGTCAGAATTAACTTCCGATAGATGTTTTACAATAGCAGGGATCACACACACTCTAGTGTTATTTGTATCAGTTAAAACTAAGATTGGTATCAGTTTTGTAGCAAATCAATGCATAATTTATATCAATATAAATTTATTCAAAGGCTTTTTTGCCACAAATTTACTATATATAAGTTTTGCACTTCATGCGAATGTTTCAATGAGTATAATAAATGTATTGGATATCTTACTTAATAAATGAAGGTGTATGTAGCAGGAAATCTAAGTGTTGTCGACTATAAAATTTAGTACACAAGTACTCTCAAAACCCAAATGCAATAGCTTATACTCAGTCATAAAATGTACAATTAATAATTCGTGTAATAGTATAGTAGTGAAGTTTAAAACATGATGTTGTTTAACTTTAAAAAAATGTCTGTCAGAGTTGGCCCTAACCTGGGTTTTTCTAAAAACCCGACTTTTTGACATACTAGGTTTTTTACTGTGCAAAATTAGGGTTACTTAAAAAATATTATGTTAATCCATCAATACTTGTATGTCAATTGTATAAAATCCATATATAATGTAGAAACTAATCTTTGTTTTTAGGTTTTAATATCCTTTTCTAGCTTCTAGATTTTGATATCAACCAATACAATTGTGTGCAGTTTAAGCTGAAGATACAAACAAATTTTCTGCTTTAAATTTTGTTTGTTTGCAGTCTTTCTGTAAATTAATTTTGTAAGTAATGTAATGTACAATTTATAATCATTTGTATTATAATTTGGGATAAATAAACTTTTGTCTGTTATGTTCTTGTCTAATTGCTTCCTTGTATTATAATTCTATCTTCTCATGAAAGACTTTTAAAACATTAAACTTAATTCATGCCATATTTAAAAATGCAGTAAATATTTGACTTGTCAATTAATTCAAGATGTTGCTGTAATGTAATGGACTGTGTTTTGCTCGAATGCTACGTAGGTTAGTTTAAATATTAGGACATAAAATGGCTCAGTATGTAATCATCATTTTTTCTTTCATCTCAAATATTTAAAAATTCTCTTACAAGTAATTTTCCCAATTAAAATACTTTTTATTTGTGCATTAAGTACCAGATTTTGCGATGTATGTAAAATCAAATTTAGTTCACCCTATTTTCAAAAATGAAACTTTTAGAATCTAATAAATTTTATCACAGTATGGTAATGTTAAATGTAAAATGAAAATGTTTAAAATAGTTAAATGTAAAGCAATGAAAAAATATATTCAGTCTATTATTTCCCATGCACATTCGAACTTTGGCATATTAGATTTTGCTGCATTTTCAATATAAATTTTGCAAAAAGTACATTAAAATGTTTTTTCTAAACAAGTAAACTTAATTCTGATGTTATAGTTTAACAAGACAGTATGTTATATTAGTCTGTATAAATTCTGCTTTGTTTTTTTTTTAATGTATTGGGGTTGTTTATTAATTACATTCTAAACAATTAACATTCTAAATACTTGCATCACTTTCGATAAAAATTACGATACCCCTAATTACCTACACTATGACTATAACTGCTGCTTGTGAGAATATAAATTTTTTGTACTTCCATGGTAGAAAGCAAACTTAAGAAAATTAGGTAAGTACAATTGTTTCAAATTATTATAAGCCATCAGGTTGGAAGCAGTGTATCAATCAAGGAATTGAATACAACAGCTTAAATTGTATTTGATATTTTGATTAATACACTCTGTTTCTAACCTGATGATGAAGGCTCCAAACACCTTTGGAACAATTGTAAACACTTAACTTTTTTTTATGCCTGATTTTTTTTATCTAGGAAGCACAAAGAATTTGTATTGACAGTTGACACTTATCTAGTTGTGAATATAGTTTAGTATTCTGGAAAGGCATACCCATTAATTATTAAATAAAATTTATCGACTATTGCATATTTTTTTTTATCCACCTCCTAGAGCAGCTCTACTATTGCCCAAGGTGTTCATGAGCCACTAGCCTAAATATGAGTAAAGACCAGTAAGAAAACCCAATGTAATATTAATTATTCTAGATGACTTTGTTGGATTACTTACTTAATGTTAGGCATTCAAAGAACAGAGCAGATTTAACAAAATTGGCTATATTTGTTATTAGCAGTATTTATGTACATTTAAAGCATACAAGATATAAGAAACATGTATATGTAGCATGCCATGTAAAACAGACAAAAAAATTTGAGTAAAATACATGAATACTGTAGAAGGCAACCTATAAATTACAGTAGAATGACCAAAAATTAATACTTTTTTTTATTGGCTTTCGATTTTCATATTTTGAATTTTGTAATTTAATATGCTACTTGAAGTGAAAGAATTAAGATATTTCAAGAATTTCATTGTTTTATTCTTTTAGAACAATTAAGTTGTAGAAATCAACTTAGACAAGTACAGCTAAGATTAGAAAGTTGCCTATGTAGCTTTTCTTTAATGATACATGCCCTCAATGTAACATTACCCTCTCTCCAATTCATGAAATTCCTTTACTATTTTTTGTAAGCTTTACTAAACAGTTCCAATACAGTTGATTCTCATGCTTTCCCACACCGGTATAATTTAATATTGAAATGGCCCATGGAAATAAGTCCTATTAAGAATGTTATTAAACTAAAAGCTGACAGACAATATATGGATAGCAAATTTTCAAATCCATTAAATTTATGAACTATTGAGATTTTGACGAACTTAAAATTATTGCACAAAATAACAACATATATTTTCAATTTAAATATCAAAAATATTTATTCCACTATAAAATATTTAGTCTCTAAAATTTGTAATGTCCCTTGAATCCCAGGTATACTGGTATCGAGCAAAATGAACTTGAATGGAATTTAAAAAGTTGCAAATTGTTGGCAATTTCTCAAGCTTATTTTAAAGTTATTTCATATTGGGATTGTGTTATTTCTTATAATATGCCAGAATTAATTTACCATGCATGTTAACATGTATTTATTAATGCATTGAACACTTTAAGAAATACTACATAAATATTTGTATATTAATAACTAGAATGGATACACATAAACTTTAATAATTAACTTTTAAATTAAACAACCAAAATAGGTTTAAAAAGTAATTTATTAAAAACTCCTTTCCTCGATGTACATAAATTTACAAAACCAAAGCGCTTCAGGCATTACCATGCACAGTGCCAAAAAATGCTTACATATAGGCCAAATCGGCAGGCAAAATTTACATATCCATTTACGATTTTACAATAGTTACATTATTTTATTTTGTAAACGAGGCATTTAAAATTTAAATAATTATTAAATACAAAGTACAATAAGGTGGAAGGTTCATAACCAAAATGTATGTTGTCGAAACACAAATTACATCAATTGTTAATTCACAGAAAATTATGTAAAGGTTTGGCTCGCATGGAGTCGAGAACAAGTTGCCAAGCATAACTCAGGGTCTAAACAGGATCAAAATTACAAATAGAATCACGGTACAGATAAATAGAAAGGGATTCATAAAGTAAAATATTACGGGGGTTATATAACAATTTTTATTTAATAATTATTTAAATTTTAAATGCATTTGTTAATAAAATAATGTAACTATTGTGTAAAATCGTAAATGGATAATATGTAAATTTTGCTGGCACTGTATTTTCCACTTTGCCACTGATGAAGGGCATGGTGATGTGCAAAAGCACTTTGGCTTTGTAAATTTATGTACGTCAAAAAAAGGAATTTTTATTAAATGACTTTTTAAGTTTATTTGTATATTGTTGAAATGCACATGATTTTTTACAGATTTAAATTTCTGTAAGATATGACATACTATTTCCAGAATGAAATTAGAGGTATGTAACATACCATTTCCAGAGTACATCTTCAACATATTTACAAATTTTAACAGTTAAATTTATATCTGTTTTTTAGATAAGACTTATTCAAAAGTTCAGAGAAAATGAACTAAATCCATTGATGTGTTTACTAGTGAAGAGCTATTTCAAGTTATTAATGGCTGCATTAAATGCTTATGTTTCATGTCCTTCCAGTTTTTAAAAATGTTTTATAACTAATTTAATTAAACACATGGAAAATAATGAGCCAAGAATATAAAATTGAAGACTTGTTGAAAGTAACTGCTCAAAAATTCCAATAACAATCTAGTAGAATAGTTTAATATTTAAGAATTTAAAATTTTTCTGATTCATTTGAGTATAACTGCATTTATGTATTGCAAATGAGTGCATGAATTAATGTATTGCAAAAAAGTACTATTCAAAGAAATTATGTACAATCCTTGAAATGAAATACAATGCAACTCAGAATGCAAGGAACAAATTTGGCTAGATGACATGCTTTTCCATGATAAGATAAAACCAGTCAGAAACATATAAAATATATCATTTCTGTCAAACTGTTAGTCACCATGCTAAAATACTGGTATTTCAAAATTATTGAAACATGGAATGCAAATAGAGATTAACACTGTCAATTTAATTTCTTATACTGGAAACAATTCTAACATAAAAATGATGCATAAAAATGCATCAATCAGGGTTCCCATTAGAGCATGAGACTGAGAATCTCACTTTTTAAAGAATGTTACGAAAAAAAATTCTGTGAAGTTTACTCATGCTAGGAAGTAAGACACTTCTCTTTCTTTAGCCTCCCCTTCCTTTCTCCTTTGAGTTCAGTGATCACAGGACAAATTTGTTTCACTAAAATCTTGTTGCCAAATACAAAAAAAAAAAACATTGTTTTATATTATTTAGCATAAAGAAATGAAATTTACATGAGCTTGCTATCCTTTTTTAAAATGTCGAGCAAAAAAGATTGCAATTATGTTTGTGAGTGGCTCCACTGAAATCTTTTTATCTAACATCAGAAATGACATCAATCAATCCCCGAAATTTATTTATCCTTTATTGAAATGCCAAGAAAAAAGATTAGTTGGTAGGAAATGTGACATGGCTGATTTCTGATTGACTTCTGGGAATACTAAACCCTATTTGGCCTGCGAATACTAAACCCTATCTGAACTTCCTGCATTCGCTGGATGTAAATTCGTTGTGTTATATTTTTTTAAGTTGTGTACATAATTACATTTTTTTATACTATACAAATATTTGCAAATTATAATTATTTCATTGAAGGAAAAAATTTCAATTCTTACTCGAAGTTTTGAAAATCTTCCCCTGTTTTTGCTAGGCTAAAAAAATCTCAATTTTTCAAATTAGTGAGAACCCTGCATCAACATTATTTGCAATTATAAAATACATGCAGAACATTTTCTGTATTTTGAGACTATCCATTTTATATTAATAAGCATAAATAACTAGTATATTTATAAAATACTAGTAAATGTACTCTATAAAATGCTTACTTTCTAATCATCTGATCATTGAGTTGTATTTTTTCTTCCAAGGAAATAATCAAACATCATTCGCAGAAACAGCTACTGAAGCTTGCGGCGTTGTAATAATAGTATGCTCAGATTCTGAAAAATCACTTGCATTTTCATATTCATCTTCAGAAATACCACAGTTCCATGAATCTTTACTATCTGCATCATTTCATTACTGCCCGGTTCGTTTATCATACGAGTATATTCTTCCACAGAAAGAAAACGTCTTGGCCCAGCCATTCTTTTATCCGAAATAACCTAATAATTTCACTGCCACGCATTCCTCTAAAACCCAAACTTGAAAAATACTCTCTTATATTCCTATGATTCACCAACGAAATCATAAAGCGAAAAACAAACAAGAACCGAAACTCAATTATAAAACAGTAGATGCTGCGAAAAGTGCTCTGTTTGTTTATATTACAAAATCACATTTCACCGCTCCAGATGGAGAATTAATTCATTGGATCCCCCCCTATGCAAAGGTCAAGTATCTGCAAAATACAGTGGAGTTGTTCGCATGGACATTTAACGCCATCTAGTAGACAAATTAAGAACGTTTCATATGAAAACGCGCATACGTGACCTTTGCCTTTTAGGGTAAATTTTTCCTCAAAGCGTATGCATGACGGTTGTCCTTGAATGCAAGTTCGCAGCCAACACGCAGGCGTACTGACTGTCTGGAAAGGGTTACAGTTTTTATTTTTTAGACTCAGACTGTTTAATGGTACATTTTTGCTGAGCATTTCCTATCTGGAACATTCAAGTTATCAAAATTTCTTCAGCAAATAACTTCTTTCAAGATTGTAATTTAATGAATTTGCTAGTATTCCAGATTTCTTCAGTTATGTCACACTTTTTTGATCAACCAATGTAATCTCTAAATTTTTAATTTAAACTGACAAGCATTCTCTTCATGAGTCATCTTCTTGCTGGAAATTCTAAAAGTATAATGCATTAAATTAAGTTGAATAAATTCTGGCTAAATGGTCAATTTTTCGCAACTATTCTTTTCAATTAGATAACCTAGAATTCTGGAAGGAATTTCCAGAAAATCCTATAAGGCAGAATTGTGCAATATTCGCAACAAATGCTGGAAAACTTTAAGATGAGCCAATACTTCAAAAAAGTTAAGAAATTGTTATTTTTTTTTATTTTTTTCAAAAAGGGCAGTACTCTGGCTGATTTAAATTACTTCTGATCTCTGTTAGGATCTAAAAGAAAATAAAACTTTCTAAAAATTCAAAATAAATCACTCAAACTACTGCTGCTAATAAACAAAACAAATAACATCTTTGTTAACACACGGCAAAGAACAAAATAGTAACAGTATCAACTGGACGTGTTCTTGCCCTTGATGGTATTGTTGTTCTGTTTCATTTATCCTGATTAAGAAGGCCTTTTTTATCCTTAAAACTAGTTGCTGCCAATACTAATTTGTTCTATGCTGAATTTGATACAGGGTATCCCAAAAAGATTAAAACACGCTTCAATTCTTTACCTGTTGGAGATAAGTGGGCAATTTAAATTGCAAAAATGTTGAAAGGTAAGAAATAAGACTATGTTAATGAAATAGTCCTCCCATTAATTTTCAAAAAGTTACACTTTTTAAAGTTTTATACGACCCCCCCCCCCCTCCCTTAGACAAATTTGGTCAATCAAAAATTTTTTTTTTTAATGCAACAAGATCATTAAAAAAACTGCATATCTGTATCTTTAAAATCAACTAAATTATGATAAAGGAAAAAATCTGACTTATGCCACTTTTCCATACCATGTGAAAGGCTGTTTCATCGATGAAAATAGGGATCATAAACAAATTGACAATGGAAATTGTTTAGATCAAAAATACGTTAATATGCGTCAAAAGTTTTTTTCACAAATGCATCTAAATAAAGCATTACACAGACAGAGATCATATAAAGCAATGGTACTCGCTACACGGTTTGGTATCCTATGTATTATCTTTTTTGTGATATGTCACAAATTTACATTTCTAATATGATATATGGTCCCCATTCGCAATGTTCAATTAAATATAACTCTCTCAATTTTAAAGATACAGATATGCGGTTTTTTTAATGATCTTGTTACATTAAAAATAAAAATTTTCTGATTGATCAAATTTGTCTAAAAGGGTCGTATAAAAATTTAAAAAGTGTTAACTCTTTTTGAAAATTAATGGGAGGACTATTTCATTAACATAGTTTTATTTCCTACCTACCTTTCAACGTTTTTGCAATTTACATTGCCCACTTATCTCCAACAGGTAAAGAATTAAAGCATGTTTCAATCTTTTTGGGACACCCTGTATATACAATATGAATACGTACACAGGTAAATGTACAAGGGATATGTGCACAAATATATACTCTAAAAAGGGTCATGAATATATGGACCAACAACCTATCTAACATGCTATTAACCAACCTTAAATGAGTATTCACTGCTAACTAATCTAGCCACCGAATTTGTGCTGCTAATTGCACAGTTCCAAGTCCACAAAAATGGAGTAATAGTATGATAGACTGAATTAAACACATCTTAAAATTGTGAATCTAATACTAATTATTGATATGAAATACAAAAATAGCATGTTAGATTTAAGATGCAAAGTGCACATTTTGTTATTGATTGTAATTTAATGCATATTAACAAAATCTACCATATAATGCAACATTTAAAATAAGGTCATATGCAGTAAAAATTCCTTGGAAGAAATCGGTCATAAGAAAGTTGCGATTACAATTGTATACCAGTATGATAAAGTGTGCTTTTGTACTTAATTCTTTGTCCTGGTACACATAGCTTTATATCTGCTAACGATAAATCATAACACATTTGAAACCATAGTTGCCCCAATTCTCTTATGTCTGCTTTTTTTTCCCCTCCAGAATTTGCTCTGATATTGCTTCTATCGCTAAAGACATTTTTTGTTATCAAAATCATTTCCAAATTAGTGATCAACATTTAAATTTTTAATATTTATATTAAATAAAAAGAATATTTTTATGTTTGGTCTTACATGTTGGCTTATTTGAATTATTTTAAGTTTTGGAGTGTTTAAAAGTCAGTAATTGCATATAGCATTTAATTTACTCTGCTTAAAAACTTTTTTCAGTGCTTTTTTTTTAATTTATTAGTATTTTACATTAAAAATTTCTTAAATTCTGATCAGGAAACAATGTAGTTTTAATTATTTTTTTTTACAGTGAACTACCCGAATCAGAATTTTATTTGTTCCCAAAGGTACTTATTCTTATCTGGTCGTTAATATTTCTACCTAAGTTAAACCGTCACTTGGTCAATTGAAAATGTTAATATTTATTAAGAAGAGGGTGTATAAACATTCCATATTTGCAGAACAATTTAGAATTATAGGAGAATATATTAGAAGAATCTATAGAATTAGAACTGTAGGAGAATTTTTCTAAAGAAGAAAAATTAAATTTTGCAGTGATAAAATATTAAGAAATTTACTTGATGGGTAAGTACCTTTAGTTAAGAAATAAATTACTCTAGACTCAGTCAATGTGTAACCTATACAACAGGGAAGTGTCTAAGGAAGTAAGTGCATTAGTGATTTTTCTTATCTTATGTATCTTATCTTTATGTATATAAAACTGGTAATCCAAGTTTTATTTGGGAAATGCACAAAGTTATATATATTTATGATGGATAAGTACTTTTTATGTATGTGTGTATTACATTATTCAAAATTTAGTATAACAGTCATTTTATTATTATTTTTCTAAATACAAAAAAATAAAATACTGTAATTTCCAGAGAAGCAACAGTGTTTTAAAAATGATATTTTGTATATAAAACTGCATATAGCAAAAATTTTATTTTTGGGCGTTTCTATAGCTTTTTAAAAAATTACTTAGCTTTTTAAAAAATTCATTTGGAAACTATTTTTTCTACTCAACTATAAAAAAAATGAGGATTAAATATGATTTCTTATTACATCTACATTTTATCCATGTGTTTGGACAACATACTGGGGTGGGGGGTATACAAGAATTTACTTCCAGGGAAGTTAAAAAACAATCTAACTATTAAACATAACTGATAGATAATTCAAAATATATATTCGTATTTTCACATTCAATATGAAAATAATAGAGCGAAATAGCAATTTGTTAGTTTGTATCAAAGGTAGATGTTTTTGCAGAATGTGGGTTTTGCTCTTTTGCACACTCTAATTCAAATTGCAAAAAATATATACATTCAACATGCCATTTTGTACTTTGATTTTATTTTTTGAATTTAAATTAAAATATAGTAGGATTTTAATAAGCTTAGATGTAATTAATCGCTTTAAAGTTTGTTGTGAGTATTTATATAATTTTGTCTGTAAGATACATATTAATTTAATAGTGCTTTACAAATGTTGCTTCTAATCTTATTGTTCTTTTATTTATTTTAACTTTTTATATATTGAAACAAAATGTGATAAATGAAAGTTAATAAATTCTTATATGGTCATACCATATACAATTGCTCAGTGATGATTACATAACTTTTGTGTACATATTTCTATATATATACTAGTAATTAAAAAATATGTTCTTCTAATGTGTGTTCACAAAACCGTAAATATTATATCTGGGGAACTAAAATGCCAGAGACTTGTGATAAATCATTTTACTAGTCTCAAAGTAGATTGTATTTCATGTTATGAAATTTGTAGAACCCTTAACCTGAGTAGCTGAAATTAAGCATTGGTTTTCTTATAAGAATGTAGTGTTAAAATCTATTTAAATGGAATGTTTACTCTACCATCGTATTCTAAAATCTGAAAACTGTGTTCTTTTATAAGTCTTAAATATGGCCCTTAAATTAAATTTAAAAATACAGGGGGACTAGAAAAAAATCTGAAACTTGCTATGAATAAATTATTGTATATTAGCTGCTTTTACCAAGATTCTGAATTTTAGATTATTCAAAATAATATTCATTGTTCTGCTGTGATATTTCATTCCAGAGTTTGCCAATAATCTAGTTACTTCTTTCTGCAGGTGTGATAAGCTAAAGAAACATGAGGAAATTGTATCTGATTTTATCTATGTCGCTTTTGGTCTGGATGCTGAGTGATTTTTTTTTCCCCTCTGTCGAAACTGCATATGATGGAATAGGAGGGGCCAATATAAAAAAAGCCACAAAAGTTTAATAATCATATCTATATCCCGAAAGATTTGCTAATTTTGCTGTCAAAATATCAAAGGAATATCTTACTAGTTTTATTTAAATGAAGTAAATGGAAACAAAAGTACTGAAATCTAAATATGAAATATGCAAGCCTGTACCTCAAATCAGGAAAAAAAAACCACAATTTTCCCCCTCATAATCACTGTAAAATGTTATCAAACATTTTCATCTTTTAAATATGAAGATATTCTGGTAACAGCAAACATTATAACTTTAAATATAGTGACTAACTACATAGCTTGTATTTATGAGTAGTGGATCTTGCTGAAAGATCATATGGAGATCTTCATTTTTAAAACTAAAGTACTTCAAGTCAGGTCTTGATTACTAGAAAAACCGTGTCTACTCTACATTTCCCTTGGGGACTCCTGAATAAAAATACTCTGAAACTAATTGATATTTTGGTTATCATATCGTATTTTGGGATAATTTTTAGAGAAAATTTATATTAATTGCATTATTAAAATAATTATATTTTGTACTTGTTACAAGAAAACAATCTGCTAACTCAATTTTTGTGATAAAAAAATTATATTTACTTTTAATGAAAATTTAACTGCAGTTATTGCTTTGCTTTAAATACACAAAATTATACATTAAATGGATATATATTTAAAAAAATGCACCAAATGTTAAAATACAAAAACCCAATACCTAAGGAAACCGGCTTGGTATTTTTTTTTATTTGAGTGCCTCTTTTCAACTCTGACCATGGCTCAATTTACATGTTTTATTATAAAAAGTTCATTACTTTTATTTCATGAATTAAATTATGCATAATGAATATGATATATAATCTTTAAATTGAAAAATTCATGTGGCAGATGATTGATTATATCGAAAAACTAATGATTTCATTAGGATTTGTAAAGTAAGTACATTATATATATATATATATATATACATCTAACATGACAGGCCTACTACAGTATGAATTTTGCCTGGGAAATTTTAAAAGAAATGTTTGAAAATTTTTGTTTTTATTACTACAAGCAAATGTAATAAGTGCCCACTGCTTAAATAATACATTTGAACACAATTTAAAATGACTTTGATCTGAAAATTGCACACACACTTCGCAAAAGTATAAAATGTGTCACAATTGACAACATACTGCTCATGACGACAAGAAACATGCAGACCCTCTCATCCAACCTCAAAATATCCACTCCCATAAACAAATTGAGTCTTGTCCATTTTCCGTATGTTTAGACCTTCGACTTCGAGATCTGTCTGAAAATTGCCAAAGACTGCTAAATTCATTAATATTAAAAAATAAGATAAAAAATTTATAATTTATTAATGGATGGTTTTATACAATTATTTTTTTCTGTAGTAGTCTGCAATATTTTAAGTAACTGAAGAAAAAAAAAATGAACGTTGGATGGTGCATCAGTTTTAATGTATCATAATATAAAAATGTAAGAGGTGTAAAATACATGAAAAGTATATATATATATATATATACGAGGTAGGGTCAAAAAGTTCCCGGAATAGGTCAATTACAAATTATTAAAAAATGAACAATAATTTTACCTTATTGGCCTTCAAAGTATTGTCCTCCTGCATCCACACACTTGTTCCAGCATTTGTATAACTGTTCAAAACACTCCTGAAATCCATTTCTTGAGAGGTCCTTCAGTTGCTTCGTCGCATTTTTGATCACTTCATCTGAATCCACAAAATGGTGTCCCTTCAATTTTATTTTCAGCCGTGGAAACAGGTAAAAATCCGCTGGTGCTAGGTCGAGAGAATAAGGAGGGTGTTCCAGAGTGGTAACACTGTTTCTGGCAAGGTACTTTTTCACAATCACAGCGTGATGTGGTGGAGCATTGTCGTGTAAAAGAAACCAATCGTTTGTTGCCCATTTTTCAGGTCATTTTCATCTGATTGCATCTCGTAGTCGTTTGGATCTCCAGGTAAAGTTCTTTATTGACAGTTTGGCCTTGAGGAATAAATTCATAGTGAATGACGCCCTTGTAATCGAAAACCTCCAACATCACTTTCCCTCGGCTTTTGCCCAAGCGAAATTTTTTCTTCCTTGGTGATGTTTTTGCTTTCCATTCACTTGACTGATGTTTTGTCTGAGGGTCGTAAAGAAAGCACCATGTCTCATCACCTGTCACGATTTTCTTCAAGAAGCTGTCATCTTCATCAGCCATGTCAATCAAATCCCTGGACATGTTCACTTTCACTTCTTTTTGTTCAGGTGATAACATTTTTGGAACCATGTGCAAACAAACACGATGCATGTTCAAATTATCATTAAGAATGCTGTGAACACTCCCATGTGAAATTCC
Organism: Amaurobius ferox; assembly: GCA_951213105.1. NCBI lineage: Eukaryota > Metazoa > Arthropoda > Arachnida > Araneae > Amaurobiidae > Amaurobius > Amaurobius ferox. Next base: position 93,906,953 of record OX578141.1, on the reverse strand, counting down.
AAGTTCAGAGGCAATAGCATCAATGGTTATTCGTCTGTCTGCACGCATGATTTCTCGAACGCGCTTAACATTCTCATCTGCAGTGGAAGAGGAGGGCCGCCCAGTCCGAAGGTCATCTTTGATGTTTGTGTGACCTCCACGAAAATGCTTATGCTACTTGTACACAGCCGGTTTTTTTTTATGGCATCGTTTCGGTATGCTTTCTTCAGCATCTCGAGTGTCTCAGAAGGTGATTTCTCGAGCAAAACGCAGAATTTGATGTTTGCACGCTGCTCTAAAGATGACATTTCAAAATCCGGTTAATGAAAAATTCGCTTTGTCAGAAATGATCTGCAGCTAACGCCGACAGTACTGGAAATGAATTCCAGATGGCTATGTGTTTTCCTTATTAGTGCTGCTAACCTCCAAAAGAGATATTTCCCCTCCAACGAACACCTGTGTGAATGTAGGCAACCATTCTGGGAACTTATTGACTCTTCCTCGTATATATATATATATATATATATAATTTAAACTAATTAAAATTTATCTATTCTTTGTATGGACTCCTTTCAAAGTTAGTTTGGAAGAGAATTTTTCTATCTTTCCGATAATGTCAAGATTAAAACTCAGATAATATTTTAGGTCACTAAGGAATTGATGATTTATGTTAATATCTGTCAATCATTGTAAATCGGGCTAGAACATAAAATAACTAAAAAATTGTATACTAAATTTCATGATCATATGACACTTTTGTTTTACAGACTGCACACACAGACACATACACAAACATAATTATGTATAAATTTCTTAGTTCATTTGGTTCTTCCAGTGGGGGAAGAGACTTCTGTAATAGATTCTTGTATAAATCAAGTCATACAAAAAATAGTTATGTTTATTGATTATAACTAATACAATGACTAAATTTTATCTGCAAGTCTCAATTTAGAATTTGTTGCTGTTAGAAAAAATTAATCCATTTCACACCAATAAAACTGAACTTAAATTTTTACAATATGCAGCTTTAATTCAATGTGATTTCTAGTAAATTTCAGATTTTTTTTTACAGTTCTTCCACCTGAGATATTAAGACCTGAATAATTGTAAACTTGAATGAGGGGTCATGTAAGACAATAAAATATGAATAAGATTCTGTCTAGAAATTTTGTAGACTAAGGTAGAAAACAAATTGTGAAAATTAAGATTTAAGATTCATGTCTTAAGTTTTAAAAATGACTTTTAAAGTAAAACAATGCTTAATTTCAATTACTTTGGTTGCAGTTGGAGAAACTTTATAATGACATGAAATGTAGTTGGTTCATTTAAAAACCTTTAAAATGGTTTTTATCCCAAGTCTACCTCTTTTATTTTTTTAGATATTTTACATTCTATGAACATAAAGTTTTTAATTTGCCATTTACTGAAAAAACAGATTGGAGGAAATTTAAAGACATATTTTTTAATCTCTGGATTATGTAGAAACACATTTATACAAAAATTAAGAATTGATCATGTAACAAAATATTTTTTCTGTGAGATTTCACATTGACTACAATATGTATATGATATATAAATTGTTAACAAACAAGCTTATAAATATTTTTATTATTTTTTTAGATGGAAATTTACTTTGTGAAGAAATTTGGCAGCAGTGTTTTGTCAACATAATGCAGAGATCTAAAAGATGTTGCAGTGCAGTGTAAGTTATTTTAAGTAAATTTTAATGCATTTTTAAATTTGTGTAGTAAAAAAGTATCTGATAAAAACTTGAAATCATCTGATATTTTGATGTAACATAATTTCCTTGTTATAATTAGTTATAAAAGTTAATCACAATTTTAAATATTTCAACTGTACTTTAAAACCCCTGACTCTCTTAAACAAAATTAAAATTACATGTCAAATCTCAATTCTTAGCTAGATTCTGCATTCTTAATTGGGATATTAATTTGAGCAGCATTTCCGAAAATGTATTGACAGTTCAAAAAAATTTCTGTTATGTCCAAAATTAAATAATGTGTTACTTTAAATCTAAGACTTCTGAATTTCAAATAATGTAAAAATATTAGACAATTACTGTAATTTATGATAGAACATCTAGTCAGCATTTCCAGCAAGTGTATCACTTGACCACATAACCACTGGTTATAACAAACAGACTGAGACTGAAGCAAGTTTTCAAACATCATTAAAAACATTTTCTATTATCCATTTAAATAAAAATAAGTTTGATTTTCTGTCAGAAAAAGTGCCGTTACTCAGATTTAGGCATCAGGGGGTACAAATACCCCTGACCCCCTGCTAGCTATGCCACTGATACATTACATGATTCACTGATATGCTCTTATCTTTAAAACTTGCTCAGTTCTTCTGAAAAAGCTTTTCTTGAATCTGAACAAAATATTGCATCAAATCTAGAGCCCTCAACACCTGTGTAATTAAATAATTTTGTAAAGACATAAATTCTTATCACTGTCTTGGGAGTGCAATGGAGACATTACCTTGTGGCTTACTTGAATGATAAAGCTAGAAAGAAACGAGTTGCTTACTTAGCAGGCATTGTAGACCAGCTAAATAAGTTGAATCTGAAACTGGGGAAAGGAAACACACATTATATAGTTTCAAGAAAAATCTTTAGGTATTTATATCTAAGTTGCAAAACTAGCATCAGAAAATAAATCTTGGAAAAATTGCCATGTTTGAAAAACTTTGCAGTGTATGAGAGGAATCTGAAAGTGAACTGGATGAGAATCTGAAAAAAGAAATTTGAGGTCACCTTGAATTTCTTGAAAAGAAATTTCAGTGGAACTTACATTTACAGAAGAAGAAGCTGTACTGGTCATTATCTGCTTCCCCGAATGTTGCTTTCATTTTACACAATAAAAGAAGGTGTGTGTGTGCACGTTGCTGTCTGTAGTGATAAAGCTAAGTTTTGTACATCCATGAAATTTGATACACAGGTACTTGAAGACCCTGGAAGGTGCACTTCAGTGTTTTTATTTAATTTCAAATTAGCTTTCTAGTTATTTTAGCCTGATACACATATTCCATAGTGACTAAAAATATTATCACAGAGTTTCTATCCTGGGCGCGGTAGCCCATTGGTTAGCGCGCTGGAGTTGCACTCGGTAGGCCCGGGTTCGATTCCAGCCACTGCCAAAACTGCCGCCGTGTTCATGCGGAGTACGATCACGTTAAACATGTGGGTCCGAAAGTCCTTCCGAGAGGTTTGTGGTAGGGGAAGGAGGGTACGGTCCCTGTGGATGCCTCCCCCACTGGGTTCCGGTCTAAATTGGGTGGCACTTCCCGACCGTCCAAACAGTTACCTTACACCTTTCTGGTAGGTCGGACGGTCTGGGTTTCAACAACAACAACAGAGTTTCTATCCTGACACCATCAAATGGAAACATCCTTTCCAACAATGTTTGAATAGAATCTGAGACAATTCCTCCATATTTATTTATTTTATTTATTTAGTTTAATTAAATACATTGAAATTTGCATTTTTTACGTAATCTGGGGTATTAAGAAAATAAGATAAGAAATATTAAACAATTACTGTAATTTATGACAGAACATCTAGTCAGCATTTCCAGCAAGTGCATCACTTGACCACATAACCACTGGTTATAACAAACAGACTGAGACTGAAGCAAGTTTTCAAATATCATTAAAAAACATTTTCTATTATCCATTTAAATAAAAATAAGTTTGATTTTCTGTCAGAAAAAGTGCCGTTACTCAGATTTAGGCATCAGGAGGTACAAATACCCCTGACCCCTGAATATATATAGGGTAATTAAAAAAAGATGGGCCAAACTTTATGAGGTGATAGTACACAACAAACCAAGCATTTTTCGTCATAGTTTTACCGAGTCGGAACTGAAACGAAGGGCTCCAGTGAGTGCTTAATGATAAAACCAGTGAGGTGAAATGAAAACGCAAGAATGACTTAGAAGTTATAAAATGACATTTAATAAACAATAATTACAGGAATGGCTCAAAAGAGCTATCACCAACCTGAATACACGTCTCACAGCTGCAATGGAGGGATTGGTGAACCCTCTCGAACAGGCCAGGTATGTCGTGCACTTCAGCAGGCTGAAATTTTGGCAACAAGTTCCTCTTCAGATTCAAAGGGAGTGTCGTAGATGAGTCTCTTGAGCTATCCCCATAAAAAGAAGTCAAAATACGACAGATCGAGCGATTGGGGGGCCAAGATATCAGACCACCTCATCCAATCCATCGCACTTAACTTCATTATGTTGCATTTCCGACCCTGTAAACTATGAAGGAAAATTCTTGGTTTGGTGTATACTACCATCTCGTAAAGTTTAACCCATCTTTTTTACTAAAACTTACCCATATATCTCAGCATTCTAACAGAAAATAAAAATTTTTCAATTTCATAAGTAATTTTGATTTTTGTAATTTAAATGATCGCATTCAGTCAGCAATGGACCATCTTGCACTTCAATGGAGATTCTGTGTTCCCCTCTTGAGATCAGATCCATTTTAAAGAGAGGTTAGCAGGTTATGCATAATGGGTGGGTTTTGGGCAATCGGAAGAAACTTCCAGAGAGAGATTTTGAATTTTTTTTTTTTCTGAAGAGCTTATTTTTTAAAACAGTGGAGAGCATGCTTTTGAGCATGTGCTTGGTGAATTGAGTAGTAACAGGCATTTATTTATGACCCAGACAATGCCAGGTGATTCTTTCTAGTTCCCAAGTACAGACAGAGCCGCCGAAAACAGGCTTGAACCCTGGGAAAAAAATAATTTCAGGCATAATGACAGAAAACAGAAAAATTGCACGTTGATAGAAATTGTTCTTTATTACTCCAGACCCTGGTACTGCAGGCTGCATAAGCCTTGGGGATTTGTCCCGACTTCAAGCACCTCCCTCTCTTTGGGCCAAAGTACAGGATGAATTTTTGAATCTTTGGTGTGATTCCTTGCAGCGTAATTTTTATATAAAAAATTGTTAACTCGGTTCTGTTGCGTTATATGTCAGCCATATCCAAATATCACCATGCTGCTTGCCTTTCGAATTTTACTTTCATTTGCTTGTACATATCTTTGCAAGAGTAGGTTTTCAATGCTTATCAAAACAAAGGCAAGAAACAAATTGAATATAGAGCATGACATGAGGTTTACTCATGAGGTGACAACTAGCTTTTAAATGTTTCATAAGATGAACAGTTTCATTAAATGCAGAAAGAACAAGATATAAACATAAACAAAAATGTTTGTCAACTGAGGTCACTTTGACTCACTACAAAGAAGGTCAATGATCCAAGTAACTAGCTTCAAAGTTTACGGGATTCTAGTGCTATCTAGTGTTATTTAGAAATTTTGGTAAAATGTTCCTGTTTTGCTCATATGCGTCACTGGGACATAGTATCTGTCTTGCACTCATATCGCATATGCAACTGTGGGCTGAGGGAGAAGAAATTTTTCCATTGCATATTTACTTTGCTGGTCCTGAATGGGTTAAACATATTATCCTTGAAATCAAAGTATTTTTCTGCCATAATGCCAGCATAAAAAGTTATCAGTTTAAAAGTCCAATTTCTGCATTGGAGAAAAGGTACCAACATTGGTAAAATTTCTTAAGATTCTGGCAAAATTTGCATCATTAGCAGTGGGAATAATTATCAAGTTTGTTTACTTACTGAAAAGCTATTCTGGAATAGTAGTGTTAACAATTATGTATTTCTACGAGTCAAAAAAACAATTTTTTTCATCCATACTTAATTTTCATTTACTTTTTTCTAAGTAGAATTTTTATTTTTATAGTATGTTTTATTTTTAATAAATACTCTTGTAAAATGTTTATTTATTTTAAATACATAAGATTTCACAATTATGCATTCCAGCACCTTGCTACAATTCATGAAGCATCCCTTTTCACCCATCTTAATCTGCATCGAATTCCAAATTAGAAAAAATTGTACCCTCACTTTTTTGTATTTTACATAAAAAAATTTCTAAGAAAAATTATTTTTCCTTAAAAAGTGATTCATTTTATATTATTCCATTTTATTCAAAATTAAGAATTCAGGATTATATTTTTTTCATTGTTATTGAATACACACACACACACACACACAAAAAACATTGTCATTGAATACAGTAAAAAAAAAATCCTGTTTGTGTGTAGAAAAAGTTGTGTATTTCTTGTGAAACGTTTCTAAAAATGAGATTGATTTATTGCATGCTCTGATGATAGACTGAATTTTGGATAGACTTGAAAGTCAAATTCATAATTGAAATCTAATGTCCTCATGGATGATAAAATAAACACCTGTAGTTTTGCCTTCAGTGTCATCTGAAGACATCTTTGGACAATGCTGTTGATACTTTCACCTCCAAACTCATCCATTCAATTTTTAGCTTCTACTTTTTGCAATAGTAAACTGGCCCTTGAAAATTCTTAAGATCTCTGCAAAAAAGATGTATAAATTACATTTCATGTTCAAGGAACTTCCTTGCAATAGTTTTATGTTCTTTTCTGCATTAACATTGATAAATATACTATTGGATTCAAAGTAAAATATATCTATTTCGAGTAATCTGTTAAGAATCAATAGATAGAATACCCTTAACAGAATGCCCTTAAAAATCTAATTACACTAACCAGGCCAAGGGGAAGAGGCTTTGACTATACAAGGTCTCCCAAAAACATTGACCTCGGCTTTTATTCCTTAAATATTGATCTTAGACATATATAATAAATTACAAAGTTGAGTAAAAAAAGGTACAGAATTTTATGAAATCGATAAAAATTTTCAGGGGATTAAATTTTAAGAAATACAAAATTTAAATTTTTATACGGTCCCCATACAAAAACATTTCCAATGAGTAGAATGTGTCCCCATACACTAATAAGGTGATGTACAAAATTTCAGCATTTTATCATAAAAAGTCCCAGAGAGATGAAAAGACAAAAATGCTGATTTAAACCACTTTTCGATGCATCGACATGGGTTCTCAGAGGGGAAAAATCATGTCGGCCGGTCACGTGTCAGGGGTCATACACAAATTATGAAAGAAAACAATGATTACATAAATAAATAATAATTTTGCTATTTATTGGTACAAAAGTATCTACACTATGTAGAAATAACTTTACACAAAGATTACAAAGCTTGTTCAAAATGTTTTCCCTCTATGCCAAAGATCCATTAAAGGTAAGAGGCAGATATTATTTGCCTATGATGCATTTTTGCGTCGTGTCATTTGCATTCTTGCTGTAAACATTTACATTTTAATTTGTGATTAATCCCTCACCAACTTTGTTTAAACATATCTCTGGGACTTTTTATGATAAAATGCTGAAATTTTGTACATCACCTTATTAGTGTATGGAGCACATTTTACTCTTTGGAGATGTTTTTGTACGGGGGCCGTATAAAAATTTAAATTTTGTATTACTTCAAATTTAATCCCCTGAAAATTTTTATCGATTTCATAAAATTCTGTACCTTTTTTACACAACTTTGTAATTTACAAATCACACAACATATCACAGCACATTTCACAGCATCATATTTCCCTATTAGTCATTTTTTGAAATATTTTTGCCAAAAATATCTTTTCCTTAATCAGATTAGTGCAATCACTATGTTTCAGGGCATATCTTTGACTTGTTCTCTCTACAGAATGTCTGAATAGCAATACTTTATATTGTATCATTCTGTATAGATCCTTAGTGGATTGTACTATTGCACATTTGCCTTTATCATGATCATAGACGTAACTGTACATACGCTAACTAAACAAGTCTAGTGGCAAAATAGGGATGATAACTATAACCAAAGGCATACAAATGAAAGATGCAACTAAAAACCCAAAGCATAGTTTCGTACATCTTTCTACCTACTTTCCCTTTCATGTTTGAATTTATCTACTTAAACTAAGCACATCTTTTACAGTCAAACAGTAGTATATTATTTGATGTATTCAATAAACAATTGTTTAGGAGCTGTTTCTATTGTATTGGAGTATAACAAAGCAGTTTATGTGAATAACAGTTATGTAAACTGATTTATAGACAAAATAAGCTTAACAAGCATGTTTTGGCTGTAATATTGAAGTATGGCAAGTATAATTGCTACTAAGTTGTTTCTGGTATCTTACTATATTTGGTTTTTTAGGCTATAAAGGCAATTATTTTCATCGTTTTAAAATGATAGTTCTACTAATATTAATTATTATTAGTAGAACTGCAATTATTAATTTCTTGAGAGATTTATTAGTTTTTAATTCTTAGTTTAGTTAAACAGTGGTTAATTTGAAAATTTTAGCACCCTGTCACCCTCCCCAAGTTTTTTACACAATCTACAAAAAATACAACGTTCACTAAATAAACATGGAAATTTGATTGTACATCCAAATTTTGTTTAGTTTATGCAAATATGCTTAAATGCAAATTATTTTTACCATGAATTGGTTTTGCAATCTCCTTCAAATTCCCTATGAATTATAATACTTTGATTGCGCAAACTACTTTTAACATGAACAATATTTAGATATCTCTGACTGTTCATGTTAACAAAATTTAACTGTATTAATTGCTTTTAAGTAGCCTTAAAAAATAAGAAAGTGCCTTCTTAAAAAGGGCTTATTTTTTATGCAATTTTAAGAGTAGTAACCTTGTTACAATATATACTTTGTCATACATGAACTGGTGCTCTTTTATTAAAATTTTACCCAATAGCAGAAAGTAGGGTGACACATGACATAAGTGGCAGATCAATTTGTAACCTCTGCAGATAAATTTTGAGTTGAGAATTAAAAAAAAATGTTGCCAAACTATATCTGCAGATGCCTATCACTTATTCCATCCACAGATAATCTGCAAAGTAAAAATTTAACTGTTGTACCCTTTGTCATACTTTGTATACTTCCCCCAACTATTATTATTATTTTTTTGTCCCTTAGCTTATGACTCGACCTCTCCTTCCTTCATGGAAACAGGTTCTCCACAAAAAAGCTGTTATTAGTTCCTAATTTCTTCTCAATATTCTCGTCTCCTTCTCAGTGAAATCTCTTTAGCACCTACAAACTTTGATTTCATCGAAAAATTCGTGATCTTCAATTAAAATTTCATGAGAAACCATACACGTCTTCAGATTAATAAACATGCAGATTCACACTGATTGCAAATAACATAGCCACACAAATGAAAGACAAAGCATTATTTACATGCAAAGAATTAAGAATAAAAACTCATTACAGCCATTTTGTTTAGTTATAGACCGGGGTACCCGATTGCATGTGCATTTTGTGCAAATGGAATTCATATCGTACATGAAAATTTTCAATTTGCCAATTTAGTTTTTAATTATTTAGATATTCATGATATATTTTGCTTTGTAATAAATTTAAAAAATAATAATTCATACGCAAAAAAGAATTTCTAGAATACATTGCAGATATAACGCGAGTGAACCCATAACATATTCGAAAAGTGCCACACTCGCGAAGAGGGTGATGGGTGATTCAAAAACTGTAAAATTGGAAAATTGACATGGAAAAATTCTAAACTAAATATATTGGATAAAATGTGGTTAACAAATGAAATGTAGTTACCAATTTATCATGCTAAAAAGTTTAACATTTGTTCTATGAATTGCAAACTGATTTAAAACATGTTAAAATTCTTATCTTTGAATTCTTTCTGTATTTATAGCTAATTGAGACTTGTATAAGAAAAGACTAATTTAAACATATGTATAGTTGGAGTATTTTGTGACTGAATGTTTTGTACAACTGTCAGAAAACTAAAAAAGTAAGTAATTGCATTTTCTTTTATATAGAAATGATTGATCATATTTGTTTAACTGATAAGTTCTAGTCCTTTTCAATTAGTGATTAAGCATTCAAGAAAGGTGAGTGAAATATTTTGTATAAAAGTACATTTGTTTAACTTTCCTCCAATTATTATTTCAATATAAACAAAATTTGCATCTTATATGCAAACTGCTAAATTGTACTTTTAGTGCTGGATATTGACTAATTGCAGGTAAGCTATATTTTGCCCCTATATTTCTGTACTTATCTATCATCATCGTAGTGACTCGTCATTGAGTAATTGAATGCTAATCAAATACATACCATATTGAAATACAGAAATCACAGACTGTACTATTATTACAATTTAGCAGATTTCCAACCTTCTCTACAACTTTATGGCTTGGCATAAAGTCAGTATCAAAATCCAAGTAAATGCACAGAGGGCTGTTTGTCAAATATAGTAGCCTGGTAAATTCTTTAGAAAACTTATGAGTTAAATAATAGTTTTTAAAAATTTGTATTGTATAGCACCAAAATGTTTACATTGTGGAGTGGTTGCAAAATATGCACTTTCTGATATGATAGACTCAAAATTTGGTACACAAATTAATTGCTGAGGAAAATATTCAGGATAAGCATAATTTTTTAATATTAACATTTTTGATGCTACTGTAGACCAAAATGTTGAAGTTGTAAAGTAAATACAAAAAACTCTTCCTGATAGAGATTTGAAATTCTGTACAATGTTCAATAAAGGTAACAAAAGTTCTGATAAAGGTAACTATTAATTCAATAAAGGTAACAAAATAAATTGTAGTTTGTAAAGATTTATAATTTTAAGTATGACATAGACGTAAAATTTGGTATAATAATTGATGAATCTGTAACACCTTAATGAACTTAAATATTTACACTCTAAAGTAATTTCAACCTTTCATTACTTTAGAACCCCTGACTGTTTAATTCCTAGGAAACTGGTCAACAGATGCTGTTTGCTGCACTAGGAGTATAATTTCTAACTTTCCCTTTTAGGTGTGTTGTCTGCAGAAGTATTCCCATGTTCCTAAATATAATACAAAAAGCTGTATTTGGTTGAAAATTCTATTAATGCCCACAATTATTAAAAAAATTCCATAAGAATTAAGCAGCACTTGGAATAACTTATTATCGATTTAGTTTATTTTTATAAATCTAATTATGTAGGGAAGGTTTTAATTAAAAATTATCTAAATTGTACATTTAAGCGTGATGTTTTAATACATATATTGTTTAATTTCAATTCCTTAATCATTGTGAAAACAAACAAGGCAGGCAAAGTTTTAAATTATTCATAATATTGGGATGCTACAAATATAAATGCTTGAGTATGAGGATGTGTGTGTAATGTGCAAAATGATCATAATTAGGGTGTTTCTAAATCAATGCCAGGATAAGTATTTTTTATCTGAAACTCAAACATAGTAAAAAGAAAAAAACTCCTGAGTGAAAGCAATTTCACAAAAAGTGGTTTAAAAATTATCACAGGGAGAAAATTAAGCATTCTAATTAAGCAAGCAAAATTAAGCAGGTACAAATCTCAAAGCATAGAATAATAAAATAATATATTTGTTAAAAGAAAGGAAATATATAACATCCGCTGAATAAACACTTTATTGTTACTGCTGAATCTCTACCAGATGCTTATTTCTCAAATAAATAACAATGGAAGTTACTTGTTATTTGTTTGCTTGTGCATGCTGCTTATCCATTAAACTTTTTACTGTTCTAAATAAACCTATGTTGTAGCATAATCAACTGTCAAAATAATCTTGAATTGTTTATGGAAATTCTTGATTTGTTTATATATGGAACATTTTGTTGTCCATGTGGAACAATCCAAGGGGAAACCCTTTCATATAATATATCCTCTCATTCAAATTATTTGATAAGGAAATTATTTATCTTTTAGACTCATATTGTCACTATCCTTCATTTCTTTATTGATAGCAAGATATTGAGAATAATGCTATATTTCTACAGAGATTTGTTCTCAGAAAATGACATCAAATATTATCATTTAAAGCCATCTTATAGTTTTATGAAACAAACCTTCTCAGCAACGATGTCCTGTTCTTAAGTGTTTTTCTTTTAATGTCACATCTCAACAATCATTTCAATCTCAATATAAAAACTAGAGCATAAATACAAATATATACTGGTCAATTGGTGTCAAAAGCAGAAAACAGCCTTATTCAGGATCAAAAAGAAGCATAAGTGAGGTCACACTTCTTGCTGGTCCTGAAGAAGAAGGCTTCTGCCTTCAAAACAGGTTGACCAATATAATTTACAAAGCTTTTATATTATTGAATTTTAATTACTGCAGATTTTTTTAGTGTTGATTTTTACAAAATGTAGGATAAGAGCATCTAGAAACTATTTTGTTGAGCTAAAATAAGTTAAAATTTAAAAATGGCAGCAATTTCATATTTTTACCATTGTTTATTTCTTACAGGAGAAAAGAACATCTTGAATTGAGTCAAATAAATTTTAATAAACCGGTATTGCTATTTCAATATACTAAATATAGTTTGCAATTCATTAAAATTATTTTTAAATAATTAAATATCATCATCTAACATATGTGCTAAATCTTACTGCTGAAAACAACTGCTTTAACGATTGCTGTTGCAAACAGCTGAAAACATATAAGGAATTTTCATGCTCTTGGGAACTGTATAAATACCACTAGGAACACATTTTTTTAGATGATTTTCATACATTTTTTAACTTGTTGACTTCTGTAAACTAATATTATGAATTAAAGCATCTTTAAACCTCATATTATTGAGTTGTAGCATAAAGTCTATTTGAATGAAACATTTTCTTTATTTTGTGTTGCTTTGAAATATTCTTCACAAATTTTCACCCCAAGGAAAAATAACTTTTTTGCTAAATCTGGACGTTACAACAATATGTCAATCATACCAGGAAGGATTCCTGTGGCCAAACGATAAAGTGCTCATATCAAGAAGCTATTAAGTGCTGACAATGCACTGAGAAGCAAGTTCAGAAGCAGTTTGTCTTTAAATATAGAAAATATATATTATTTATATATTTACTTTAATATGCCCAGCTTAATAGAATGTGATGTGATGCAAGACCAGCTATGCAACACTGGATTAGAAGCATATAGAAAAACACTGAGACACTGAAATGAGAGAACTAGAGAATGTCAAGAGGAATTTTTAAAGAAGCCAAGGCTGATCATATATAAAGATGAAATGAAAGAACAAGTAAAACAAATTAAAGCTTTTTCTTAAAATGTCTGTATGCTTCATTTAATGACACTGTAATATGTTTAATAAAGTCTTACAGTTTTCTTATTTTATTCTCTTTGTTTCTACACCATTTCCCCAACATTTTATATATTTTCCTCCACACTGTACAAATTGCAGTTTTGTACTGTAGATTGTTTACTACTGCATTATAAAATAAGTTCTACCTAGATACCAATAAAAATGAGCTGGGGGATTATTAACGTGAAATAAATGTCCCCAACCTATTCCCCTAAATCTTTAACTTAATCAGACAACCATAACTTCTACAACAATTAACTGTTAAATAATTATGTAGCAATTTCTTTTCCATAACTTGCATCAACTGTGGTCATCAAATCTATATGCTAATATCTTGTAAACAAAAACTAAAAAAGCTATAGCTTTTTAATTAGCTAATGAATATATTCATCCATGTGTGGGGGTCACCCGTCACCATCCGTGTTTTCATTAGGTGTGATCCATGTGCTACATAATTCAAAAGCTGTGATCTACTACGGAGTCACACGACATTGATAACAGTGATATAAATATCTAGCCACCCTTTAAGAAATTTATTTGTTGTATACATGCTGCATATTAAAGATTTTGCTGAAATCACTGCTGAGATGAAATTGTTATATAATAAAGATATTGGCAGTTTGTGAGAACCAAAATATGTAAATCATAACAGAACATAGAATTAAAATACATATGTAAATATAATAAATCAAATTAAATATACATTCGACTTTACTTAAATGTCAAAAGTTTGTTTCATTCGATTTAAGTAGAATAGACCTGATCCTTTCATGATTGGCTGGGTGAAATCAGAGGTTACCACAAAGAATTTTTTAAAAGCATTTTTACTCCTTTCCTTAAACTTTTGAGAAGTAATTGTCCAACGATTTATTAAAAGAAAAAATATAAGGCAAAATAAAACACTTCAGCATCAATTAACCACAAAGTACAAATCAGCTTAAGAGCAACATCTTAAAACAACTTAAAATAAACAATTCAGAATAAAATAATATAGTAACAGCTGACAATTTAGTACATATTAAAGCAAATCAAGGACCAAAAACAAGCAATAAAGCAAAACCAGAGTACAAAATATAAGAAACCCTGGGAAAAACAAAAACTAGTATACTAAGCCAGGGAGCTGTTGAGAACAGACCAAATCACAAAACCAGTTCAAAAGAACCAAAATCTTCCAACAAACAAACAAAAGAAACTAATAAAATGAGGAGGAATAAGAGCCAACCAAAAGCAACTTCTATCCAAAACAAATGAACCCAAATTGAGACCAGTACCAAAAGAAAACAACTAGCATCCCAACGAAAGCTACACCCCTTGTCGAGAACAATAAAAAAACCCCTAAAAGACCAGATCAACCCAATCAAACAAAAAGAAAAATTGGAGCTTCACAGCCACAGACTCAAAAGGCAGAAGTTATACCACCCAAGAAAACTAACAGGCATCAACTGGAGAAGGGACTCCAGAACAAAACAACATGAAAACGAAGACCAAAAACCCAACTAGCTAAACCAACAAACAGTACACAACAGACCAACAGCTTCCAGCACAGAACCTAAAACATACCCAAGGACAGAGAACAACCATCTACAATTCAATAGACCCCTGGGAGACTGATGCCTGATATCAAACAAAAACACAAGTAAAATGAAGACAAAAAGAAAACCACAAAGAAACGAACAGACTTAAGGACCAAAGATAACGAGCCTTTTACAATTTAACTTGATTCAAAAGCACCTTGCAGGATTATTTCCCGCAAGATAGATTAACCGGAAAATGTTAACCTAAATTAGCAGTAAAACCAAAACAATAAATATAGACAAGCACCAACACAACCAGAAAACTGAGGATGAAAAAGGAGCATAGTCAATGTGCCATTTATAATAGTGAAACCGTTATGAAGAGCATGCAAGAACAAGAATCCAAATCTTGCTAAAAAACCCTCCAGCAGAAAAGCAAAACCCCAAAAGAAACAAAAAACACTGGTAGGAATAACCAAAGCCTCTTAGACAAACTATTAAAAAATAAAAAACAGAAGATAACAAGCCTAAACCCCCAAAACAATAAGACAGGCATCAAGGGGGGAAATGCCATAGCCAAAACAAACCACAAAAAATAAGAAAAGGAAAACCAGCATATAAGGACCATAATCAACATGTCTTCTATAAAGTTCTACATGTCTAGTAAACATTTTACAAGTCTTGTCTCCACAGGAATCATTAACAGATAAATCTTACTACCATACTTTGCATTAAATTACAAACAGTTTATACAATTGAAATTCTCTGAGCATTCAGTTTCTAAATGAAATTCTGAACATTTGATATAGCATTTGTCTTTACTACATCTCCTAGTTGTGTGTTCAAGCCTCCCATGGTTCTGGCAATGAAGAACACTCAAAAAATTCTTTGCAATATAATTTTCCCTATTTGTAATACAAAAAATTGTTCTGAATTTTCTTGAAGGTACACTGTTTACAACTGAAATCGCGACACCATAAAGTTGTAGGTGTAGCTTTATATAAATCAGGCAATGGAAACAGCAAGGCGAGATATGCAAATGATCACAGTTTTATTGTGTATAGTGACGTTACACCTTGCCGAGCAGCATAAAAGAATCGGGTCAAGAAGGAGCTATATCACAGCTAAATTTTAGCATCATTGGTTTCAGGTTGTAAAAATCATCACAATATGCCAAGAATACGTCGATGTACCGCATACATTCAGTTGTCATCAACGGAACGGCAACAAATCGTTTTACGCGAGGGTGGAATGAGCCTTCGAAGGATCGCTGAACTATTGGGGTCGTAATGTGAGCACAGTTCAATGGTGTGTGTTACAGTTCATGAGAGACAACGAAACAACACAAAGATCAGGTAGTGGAGTTTCCAGGTGTACCACACCAGGTGAAGATCTTATGTTTCTGAGAAGCATTGTGCGGAAGTCATTTACCACAGCAACCATGTTACAATAACATTTTTCCTACACTACATGTAACGTGGTTTTGACGCAAACAATTTGAAACCATTTGTATGATGCAGGACTCTGAGGTAGACGACCTTTTCGACACCTACCGTTTCAACGTCTTCACCAGTTACATCACTTCCAGTGGTGTCAAATGAGATGCAATTGGTCGACAGAATGGCGAAACATTTTGTTCACAGATGAATAACGATTCTGTTTTGGCATGCCAGATGGCCATACTTGCGTATGGCGGCGCTTTTAACAATGTCATCAGGAAGCTTTTTCTATCAGTCGCCACACAGCACCCTAAGTCATACCTGCCAAATCTCCCGATTTTTCCGGGAGTCTCCCGAATTTTGAGGCAATCTCCCGAATTTTTACAATAATTAGAAAAAATCCCTACAAAAGGGATTTCTCTAAAAAAAAATCCCTATGCAGACGTGCCAACTCTCCGGATTTTGGTCGGAGACTCCGGATTTTTCATTACTTCTCCGGCCTCCGGATTACTAACGAAATTCTCCGGCGTTTTTTGTTGGAAATTTATCAATTAACCAGACATGGTATAATTCCTCGAAAACACCATTTTTCCGCATTTTTAGCACTGATTTTTATCATTCCCGGGGTCGTAGCAAATCCATAATACAATGCAGGGTAATGCCATTCAAATTAACGGAGATTTACGGCCGCGTGTATTGTAAATTAAGATCTCGATCGCTTATTTTATGAAAGTAATAAACATACTTCTTCAAAGGTTATTGAGCATAGATCGCTAAAATGTTATTTTGTTCATTAATTTCGCATAAACACTGCGATTGCGCAATTCAATTTGTTCTCATGAATCGCCGAGAGTACAATTGTATCTTTTTCCATCCATCTCAATCTTCTAAATATTGCATTTTTGATTGACTAAACTAGCTTATTTTCATATTCTGATTAATTATTATGGTTAATTTCTTAATTATTTTCGCATAAATAATGCGATTGCGCAATTAAGTTGCTTAGCGTGAATTGCCGAGAGTAAGTTAGTATCTTTTTCCATCCATCTCCATCATTTAAATGTTGCATATTAGATCAGCTAAACTAGCTTATTTTCATATTATGGCTAATTATTAAGGTTAATTTTTTGATTATTTTTGCATAATACAAATTTTTCTATTTTGAAAAATCGGTATGAACTCTGTGAAGGGATAGTGAAGAATTTAGTAAGGATTTCTTAAAAAAAGCAAAAAGAGCTACTACTTTATTTTTAAGTAGTAAGAAGGACTTTTACGTGCTGTATTTTTACTTACCAAAAGATTTCTTTTATTCAATATTTTATCTGCAGAGAAGTGTTTCTGTGTCAAAGACATGTGAATGATTATTAAACAGTAACAAATGACATTTTTCTTTATGCATCATATTCAGTGTAATGAACATTGTTATAGACTCTGATGAGAATAACTCTAATGAATGTGCTTATTTTTTAAAAGATGATTTAATTCTTTTGTATTCGTTGAAATTAAATTGTGTTTATAGATACAATACAGATTTTTTATCATATTTGTCTGTTTTTTATGGTGCAGTTTTGTAGTAGAGGGAAAAAATCCCTATTCTGTCTTGAAAATTCCCTATTATGCTTTCTGTAAAAAAAGAAATTGTTATCGCGCTGTGCGATTTTTCGATTTTTGTCGAGAATTGCAAATATTTAAAAATCTCCCTAATTTTCATTTTCCAAGGTTGGCAGCTATGCTAAGTGGTCCCATGGTTTGGGGTGGTATAACATTTGGTGGATGAACACCTTTGGTCCACATTTTTGGCAGTATCATGGCACAACGATACGTCTCATTGAGACCATTGAGACATTGAGACCTGTGGTACAGCCATATCTGTCAACCAGGCTTGAACTGCTTTTTCAGCAGGATAATGCCAGGCAACATACTGCACTGGTAACTATGAATAGTCTACAAGGTTTTGATATCCTGCCTTGGCTAGCATATTCTCCGGATTTGTTGCCAATTTAGCATATCTGGGACATGGGTCGCTGATTAAGAGAACTTCCAATTCCAGCAAACCATGTTCTTCAGTTACAAACCTAATTGCATGCTGTGCAGAATGCCATCCCTCAGCACACCATTGACCATCTCATTGACTGGATGCCTCATCATATTCAATCCTGCATAGTCGCTCGAGGTGGGCCTATTCCATATTGATCTAATGTCAATAAAGTTGCATGCTTTCATTTTCCAGGTATGATTTTTTTATCATTTGCACATCTCCATGTTACAAAATTATATTCTGTAAATTTCATAAGGATACATCAATTTCTTCATGGTGTTGTGATTTCAGTTGTGATCCGTGTAGAATACTCAACCTAAGACCCAATGCCAACCCTTTATAACAGCCATCTTGACATTTCTTTTCAAATTGTTCTGGTTTAACCCAAAGATAGGATTTGGTCTAATTATGCTATTAATTTGGCCATCTCCATCTTCACCTTTAGCCTTCAAACAGTGGATATTAATAATTATCAGCTTGGCCATCACCTGACAGAGTGGGAGTACTTAACAATTGTAGTAGGATCTGTTATGACATTTACATAGGTCATTGCACTAATTAGTGCTTAGAATTTTGTGACAATTAGAAAATTCTAGGGCTAAATCCCTCATACATTAGACATCAATTAAGCCTTAACTGACATGTCAAAAAGCACTATCAGTCTCGCCTGGTGCCCTAAGGGACCAGTGACTTGGCCAGAACCAACTAAGAGGGCCAACTTGAGGTCACTTTGTCAACATCTGAGTCTAATTTATTTAAAACATCATTTGAGTCATTTAATTTAGTCTCCAACAAGGCTAGAATATGCTTGCTCATTGGCTGCAATATCCATAGTATGTCCCACACAGCACATTACATCCAATAGATATAATCTGGATCATCTGAAACAAATCCAAAATCCAGTGATTGATCTGGTGTATATTGATGCCTAATGGATATCCAGATGTTACTCCAGATACAATCTATGGATATCAAATGGATAGCAATCTGAATGTGAAATGGATGTGCAATAGTTGTATATTGGATCATCCATATTATGTCTACTGCTCATCGGCATTACTTCCAGATTGATGTTTAATGGATATCCATATGGAAGCATAATGGTTGTGCAATGGACATGAGCTGTATCATTCAGATTACATCCATGTTATTGGTTTATTTATGTTATATTGATTCTTGTACTTTCTTGAAAAATAGAGAGCTTAAGAAATGATAAAAATATGTTACAGTTTTTAGAATATAAAAGGTTTATTTTGCAAAAATATGGCCTTATTTTGTTATGACTAATTTCTTTTAATATCCTCCTGGATTCGAACCTGCAATGTGCTGTGTGTGTTGAAGAGAACCTACTTCTTTATTCATTATACGGCATTTGACTTGGTGCATTTTTGGAAGTCAAAATAATAATATAACTTAATCTTTTATGAATATTTTTCTGTATTTCTAGATCAAATAAATTGAAATTATTTTTATTTTATAAAATATCAGTATAAGAATTAGGGCTAGTTAGAAGAAATTAATGCTCAGATATTTTTTGCATACTTTATATAAAATTTTAATATTACATACTTTGCGATTTTCTTCTCATCAGCCTAAATTTAATTTTTAGAAGTACTGCAATAACAGTTTCTTGATGGTGAAGGTGCGATGTAGAATTATATTATCAAAAGGGTATACATAAAAGATAACTTTATTTACAAAAGCATAACTAAATCAGTGCTACATTCAACCATGTGTACAACGTAGCTATTAGAAAAAGAATGATCTGAAAACATTCTGGGCTTGCTTTTATGTGCCTACACAGAGAAGTTGCACATGCGTCATATGTAAATTTTAGATTCTTTGTAAAGTTCAAGAAAGCTTTATGTTCGTCAATTTATTTTAAGGAGTGCCGCCATAGTACACCCCTTCATTGTACAGGAACAGGGATTCGAAAGCGTACTTGTCTTCCATATCTGGTCACAGTAGTAGTGGAAGGTGATGACTGGGCAGAACTCTGAAAAATATTTGTTTTGATTTCTCTTATGGGTTTCAATAAAAAAGCAGCTTTCAAATGATCAATACTGACGTTGCTCTTTTATCCGCGGATATCTATGGTGTAATATTTTTCTGTGCATGCACATACTTGAAAAGGTCCATCATATGGGGTCTGCAATGGTTGCCTAACAAAGTTGTTCTGCACAAAAACATAGGTAGACTTGGGAAGTTCCTTATAAATGAAAACGTCAGTTTTTGAATGATGCGAAGCAGGAACTGGTTGTAGCAGCTGCATTTGTTGTCTCAAATTCAAAATGAATTCATAAGCATGTTTAGGGATGTCCTTTAATGATGAGTTATGAAGGAACTCACATGGTAATCATAATGAAGTGTTAGCAGAAGGATGATTCGGTACTGATGACTTCAGGTACTCCGAATCGAGATATCCAACCAGAAAAGAATGGTTCTGAGACTGTGACTGCCGTTTGATCCACTAAAAGAATGGCTCTGGCCAGTGTGTAAAATGATGACACAAGTGAGCAGATATTGAAATCCTTTTGATACTGGCAAGAGTCCAACTATGTCGATATGACGACATGCTGAAATCTGTCAGTCATACTAAAAATTCTTAAAGGTGACTTTGTGTGTTGTACTTTTTCTTTTTGCAAGCAATACACATACGACTTCATTCGACACAGTCCTTTCGGAGTGATGGTTGGATAAATTGTTTACATACCATGTTCACAGTTCTTTGAACTCCTGGATGAGTGAGTTTGTGGATGCTGTAAAATATGTGATGTCGAAAATTGTGGTATGAATGGTCTAATTTCACCCGTTGATGTGTCGCATTGCAGTACGGCACCTGACGGATCAACAGCGATACCTTTTAGACATCCATAGGACAATAGTTTTTTAGCTCATTTATTTCATCTTGACTTTGAGCTCTTGCAATTGCTTCGTAATTGAGCACATTTGGTGTATTAACCTGTTCGATGTGAGAAAGTGCATCTGCTACCACATTCGTTGAATGTTTGTAGGTGAATGTTTCGTATTGAATGTTTGTAGTAAATTGACTTATGAATTCCAGATGTCTTATATGATGTGGAGTCATTTTCTTTCTATTTTTGTTGAAATGCAAATGTAAGAGGCTTGTGATCAGTGTATAAAATAAAATTATATCCTTCTAGAATATGCTGCGAGAAGCTCACGATCGTAAGTGCTGTACTTGCGTTTTGTGGCATTTAGCTTAAGTAAAAAAATACTAATTGGCACAACTTTACATTTTGATTTTGCTGTAATACTGATCCCATCACCACAAGTGATGTGTCTACAGATAGTGAATATTCACAATCTTTTGTTGGATACCTCAATAATGATACATTCAAAATTTATGCACTTGAAAAGCAACTTTTGTGTCTTCTGTCCACTGTACTTGTGTACTGTCATGCTTTTTATTCTCTGGTATCAAATCGTAAAGCTGTGTTCCTGATGCTTGTGGTAAAAACCTGTGATAAAAGTTTAACATTGTTAAAAATCGGTGTAAATCTTGCAGTTATTGGCAGTGGAAACTTTTAAGTGGTAGAAACTCTGTCTGGTAAAGAAGTGCCTTCTGCCGTAACCATATGTCCTACATATTTTACCTCAGATTGGCCAAACACACATTTGGAAATATAAACACTCGGTACTGCACAAAATACTCAGACTGCGTAAGTGTTCTTGATATATATATTTTTTCATTTTCTGATGCGATTAAGCAATCGTCGATATAAATGAAACAGAAATCTAGATCGTGTAACACTTCATGCATAAATCTCTAGAAGATTTGAGCAGCATTACATAAACCGAATGGCATAAACAAAAATTTAAACAATCCAAAAGACATAATCACTGCTGTTTTTGGGACATCATTTTGTTCTACTGGAATTTGGTAGTATGTATGATCCAAATCCAGTGTTAAAAATACCTTTTTTTCTTTGAGGTTTTGTATAAAATCATGTATATCAGCTATGGGGTATCGATCTGTGATGGATACTGCATTTAGCTTTTATAATCACTGCACACACGAAAACTGTCTTTTTTAAGGCACAATGTGAATGGGGCTTGCTCATGGAATTTTAGACCTTCTACAAATTCCTTGTTGCTATATAAATTCAAATTTTTTCTTAACAGCTTTCAGCTTGTTCGGAGCTAATCGTCTTGCTTTTGCATAAACCATAGGTCCTCGCGTCTGGATACAGTGAGTTGTACTATGTTTTACAGATTGCAGGGAATTGGTCTGAGTTAAACTTGGAAATTTTGTTAGCAACCGAGTATACGGTGAATCATTACTCAACATTGTAATTTCCAGTGAGGGTGCCTGCATCGTACTTCCTTTAATACTAACTTTAGTACAGCTGTCTATTAATTGTTGATTTTTCATGTCGACTAATAACCAAAATTTTGCTAAGAAAGCAGCACCTAATATTGCTCATGAAACATCCGAAACTACAAAATCTCAAACAAATTTTTTATGAAATCCAAATTTTACAATTAATTGTTTCATTCTAAATGTTGTGATCTTAGTACCGTTTGCTGCGTATAAAGGGAATTATTTTTTATTGTGGCAGTATGTATGTCCTTGGAAAAACTGAATTCATGGCTCCGCTATCGACAAGAAATTTTATATGAGATAAATGGTCATGTAAAAATAAGCAACTATTTTCCAGACTTCTATTCATCATCGCAGAAATGATAGAGTGTCTTAGTTTTCCGTCGAAAATTTACATGACTTTACACACTTACGAGCTTTTGCTTGAAAATTTTCATGATTACCAATAAATATCATCTTTTCTGGATCACGATTGATATTTTGATCATGATCGAATTTGTAGTCTGGATCAATCATTAGTTTGTAAATTTTTAGACAGTTGCTCTACCATTTTTGTCAGATTTGCAACTTAACTTCTAAGTGTAAAATATGTCTATCCTCTTCTATTTCTGATACTGTATGTGATGATGAAACATTGCAGATTTTATCCACCATTTCAGAAATTTTTTGCAACGATTCTGAGCTTATTGATAAAATTTGCTGCACATGTACCGGTAATTGTTGAAAAAACATAGTGGGGACTACGTCTCCATGTATACTTGTTCTGGAAAGATCCTGTATTTCGTGAAGTAAATGACTTGGTTTCCTATCACCTAAATGCAAATCTTGCAAAAAGGTGTGAAATTTTGTTACTTTCGAATCTGCAAAATGTGAAAAGATCCTTTTTTCAATACTGAATAAGATTCATTTTTAGGAGGTACGTAAATCAGATCTGTGACATGAATCAATATATCACAATCTAGTGCTGCAATTACGTAATGAAATTTTGTTTTTTCATTAATGATTCCGGAAATCAAGAATTGCGAGTCTAGATACAAAAACCACAATTCTGGGTTAGTTTCCCAGAACGCATGTGCCACTTTTGAAAGTTCAACAGAACTAAAATCATCATTTTGAGCTGAAGCATTACTTCCATCATTGACTATTGTTAAACGAATTTCATTCGTGTCAGTTATCGACATTATTGCATAAGAAACTAAAAAATTTTTCACACAGTGTATTAGCGAGCCAACGGCCCTACCGTGCTGAAAACACCTGTTCTTGTTAGATCACCGAAGTCATGCAGCATCGGGCGCAGGGTGACCACCTGGGAACACCGCGTGCTGTTGGCACATTTCGGGCGCGGCAGCCGGGTGGTTTGCACGCTGGATTTGCACGCTGCCAGAACTGCCGCCGTGTTCATGCGGAGTACGATCACATTAAACATGTGGGTCCGTAAGTCCTTCCGAGAGGTTGGTGGTAGGGGAAGGAGGGTACGGTCCCTGTGGTTGCCTCCCCCGCTGGGTTCCGGTCTAAATTGGGTGGCACTTGCTGGCCGTCCAAACTGTTACCTTACACCTTTCTGGTAGATCGGATGATTTGGGTCTCAACAACAACAACACAGTGTATTAGCTAAGTTGAACACATACCTTTTTTCTGAATTTACGTAAATTGAAACAAGCTGAATCTTTCTTTAAAAACTTCCACATGGCTTATAAAAAAGGGCGCGGCAGCCCATTGGTTAGCGCGCTGGAGTTGCACTCGGTAGGCCCGGGTTCGATTCCAGTCACTGCCAAAACTGCCGCCGTGTTCATGCGGAGTACGATCACGTTAAACATGTGGGTCCGAAAGTCCTTCCGAGAGGTTGGTGGTAGGGGAAGGAGGGTACGGTCCCTGTGGATGCCTCCCCCACTGGGTTCCGGTCTAAATTGGGTGGCACTTCCCGACCGTCCAAACAGTTACCTTACACCTTTCTGGTAGGTCGGACGGTTTGGGTTTCAACAACAACATGGCTTATAAAGCACGTTGCTAAATCCTGTGAATGTATAATATTCATAAGATCATATCCTCTTTACTTGTCTCAAAACACAACTCGTACTGAAATCACATTTTCGACTCATCACTCATATAGCAAAGGAGTAATGTAGAATTACATTATCAGAAGGGTATACATAAAGAATAACTTTATTTACAAAGCATAACTAAATCAGTGCTAAATTCAACCATGCATACAATGTAGCTATTAGAAATAAGAATAATCTGAAAATGTTCTAGGCTTGCTTGTATGTGCTTGTGCAGAGGCATTGTGCCTGTGTCATATGTACATTTTCATATGTACATCATCATAACTCATCGTGCCTAGTGGCACATAAGGCCTTCAGCTTGCATCGCCACCCTGGTCGTTCCTGTGCCGCATTCCTTGCTTCTGACCAGCTCGCCCATCCCATCAAATTTCTGTCCTGCTCCACCAGTCTCCTCCAAGTAAGCTTAGGTCGATTCTGAGATCTTTTTCCTTCAGGCACCTAAGTAAGTGCCATAGCGGGGATGTTATGCTGCGGCATTCTCAAGACATGTGCAGTCCATTTCCATCTACGTTTTTTTATTTCTATCTCAATTTCTTTCTGTCCAGTACTCTTGTAGAGTTCAGTGTTAGTAATAACATACGGCCAAAATACTTTCAAAATTTTCCTCAGACATTTAGTCTGCCAGGCATTTAACTTGTTGCATTGGCCCCTTGTTAATTTCCATGTTTCGGCTCCATATAGCAAAACGCTTTTCACTAAAGAATTAAAAAGGTTGATCTTGGTTTTTAAATTAATGTTGGTAGTTCTCCATATTTTATTTAGTTTTCTAAAACAATTCTGAGCTTTAGCAATTCTTATTTTGATTTCTTCATCTGTTCCACCCTCCTTGTTCACTAGTACACCAAGGTACATGAACCTATTTACATCTTCAATTGATTCATCATCTAATTTTACATTTTCAGAAGTTTTTTCATTAATTCTTAAGACTTTTGTTTTACTTTTATCGATTTGTAGATCGGTAGTTTTAGCAAACTTGTTAAAGTCATTACTTTTCTGTTGTAGATCACAAAATCTGGAGGTCAAAAGAGCAATGTCATCTGCAAAATCCAAATCCTCTAAAACTGATGTAAATTTCCACCTAATGCCTCTTCTCTTGTCTTTGATGGTGTTTTTCATGATCCAGTCAGCAACTATATTAAATAATAAACCTGACATCACACATCCTTGCTTTACACCTGATTTAATTTGGGAAGGGCTCTGTCAGTTTTCCATTTACTTCAACACAGCAACTGCTGTTTCGATATAGCTCCCTAATAATGTTAATAATTTTTTGTAGGATTCCATAACTATCAAGTATCTTCCACAACATATCTCTGTCAATGGTATCAAATGCTTTTCTAAAATCAATGAAATTTAAATATAAAGGTGCATTATGTTCAATACTTTGCTCAATGATGTTTCTCAAAGTAAAAATATGTTGAGTGGTTCCAGCTCCACTTCGAAATCCTGCCTGCTTCTCTCTCAAAACCTATTTTCCGAAAAGATTACTTAGATTAAAATGTCCATTTTAAGGGGAAGAAATGAAAGATATTTCATAAGGCAAGGATAATTGAGTTCTGCTGCTAAGAGAAGGACACCTTTCATGAATTAATTTATAATAAAGATTTATATGAAAGAAACTGTATCTTATTTGTTTTAATGGCCAAATAAAGCCAGTACCCGCAGTCCGTCAAGACTGTCTGAGCTTGGATAAAAACTGGATTCTGATTTTCTACACTATTACAATATTTACTTATACATATTGCTATGCATTTGATTTATACAAAAAAAGTAGAAATATATTTTTATTCCAATGCAGAACATATAAAATTTCATACGAACAACGGTTGCATTAACATATAATTTATAAATACTTTAAATTCCTTAATCATAAACAGTTTAAAATACATACTTATATTCCATAAGGTTCTCATTGCAAATGTTAGCATCCATGGACCGCGTTTGTGCTTTTTAGTGCTCTGCACATAATACCTGATGTGTAATGGCAACACGAAAACTTGCAATATTCAACAAATTTGTGAACCTCTATAGCAACAGACAAATTGAGTCTTAACACGCAGTTGGCAATAAATTTCACAAAGATTGAGATCAGACTGCCTGATTTGTCTATAGTGAAAACCAAACATTATTTCTTTCAGAACCCGCCTAAAGGTGATTTTCCCTAAGCTGGGATAATGCTAGTATTGATGTTGGTATCTGCAATGTCAGTGTTATTCTATCTTTTGGAATGCCCCCATTAGGTGGGTTTCTGTGAGTATATAATTTTTAACTTAAAAGTGACTGGAACTGTAGTACATTTTTATTTAAGTTATAAAATTTATGAAATTTTAACTTAATCAGACCTCCAAAGTCCAATTTTTTCAATATATATCTTGCAATGATATGTTAAACATAATTTTTTAAAATTTTTATAATAGTAGAATTTGTTTGTTGTCATTCCCTAAAATTTTGCCGCCCGAGATCTGCGCTTTATGCATTCGTAGCATCTTTCAGGGATTAGGAGGCTTTGTTATTTAATAATTTCTTTAAATAACTAGTTTCAAATATGAATTAATATTAAAACCTTTTTTAGACTACTTTTTAGTCAATTTAAGAAATAAAACACACTTTTTTTTTACTCAACGATTTAATATATAACATTTCCCCCTAAAATATTCACAATATGAAATCAAAGCATTGCTTAGATTTTGATGTAAATAACATCTATGGTTGGGGGATATCTCTGACTGAAGTTGGAGCATTACGAAAAATGTGAAAACTATAGGCGTTTACATTTCCGAACTTAATAAATAAAAATGTAAACAATTTTGTCGAAAATATAGTACCATTTATGTACATATAGAAAAAATTTCAATATTTTAGTATTTTGAACCTTTTCTTTTTGAAGAAGTAAAATTTTAGTCCGAGGGAGTTTTAGTCTCCCTTTGTTTACTTTTAAAATTTTAAACTATATACTTCTAAACTATAAAGGATAGATATAAACAGGAAGCGACACAAATGTTCTCAGTAGAAAATTCAAGTTCTAAATTAATAATTTGTTTTTACAATTATAATTTTTGAGGAATCATCGTATCAGGTTAAGAATATTGAAAATTTTCCGTTTTTCAAGTTTGTAATGCTTATATTTCTTAAACTAAAAGTGGTAACTATGAACTATAATAGGTAATCTGTAGTCCTTTGAAAGTACTACAAAGATATATTATTGGATTTTAGAGTTCTCAGTTTTTGAAATGTATTGACAATAATTTTGATATTTTAATATTTTGAACTATTTAGAAAATGTGGTTCTAATTTTGATATTTTAGTATTTTGAACAATTTTAAAACTGTGATTCTAATTTCGATAATTTAATATTTTGAGTTGTTTCGAAAATGTCAAAGATGATAAACTACTAAAAAAGAATATACTATTCAAGTAAAAATATTTTGGCTCCATAGACTAGAGCTCAATGCTGATGTTTTGTTTTTTGTATAGCTGATTTTCATTCAAATTTGCAATTTTATTTTGTCTCTAAAAAATTATTTGAGTTTGTTATGAATTGTTAAAAGATAAAAGTATGTGAATCTTCTAACAGAATTAAACAAAGCAATAAATATAAGAAACATATATAAACATTTCTTATGCATGCCTATAATTTAAAAATACTACCTTACATCATATTGAAAACATCATATTTTCAAACATTAACATTGATTACATCAAATTTTCATATTGTAAAATTTAGTTTTATGAAACGCTTGTATTTAATAAACTGTACTAAAATGCACAACTGCAAGAACGTATGGCTGAAGCATTTTCTGCTTTCTTTAGCAATCTT
Organism: Amaurobius ferox; assembly: GCA_951213105.1. Lineage (NCBI taxonomy): Eukaryota > Metazoa > Arthropoda > Arachnida > Araneae > Amaurobiidae > Amaurobius > Amaurobius ferox. The sequence goes on along the minus strand of OX578141.1, from coordinate 93,878,621 downwards.
GACTGAATGAGGTCGCATGCTTTTGTACTCTCGCATGCTTTGAATAGGGTGACAATCCTATTCTTTTTCTGAGAGTCATAAATCACTTGCCTAAATAAAGATACATCCCCTTACAAGGGACTTCCCTGGACTTCAAATGTGCTTCAGTATTTTTCTAACTTCTGACTGCATAGTGAAGAAAAGCTGTTTTGTCAGGAAAATTTACACTACAAATGATGCTTCTAGATGCAAGCAAAGAGCTAGTATCAAGCAAAAAGCTTAGATTACTCCTCGAAGGATGCAAGATCCTCAACTCTGAATTTCCTCAGTAAAAAAACGGACAATGTATGGGGACTTGCTTAACCCCGAGCTATAGACAGCCCTCTGCTGGACCACCCACAGATTATACCTGTTAGCATTGCCCTCTGCTTAAGTGGCTCATTTGTGCTTGGAATTTCATGGGAAAGAAACCATTGCTCCCGTTCATATATGATTTTGCATGTGTGTCAAAGATTTTGTTTCACCAAAGAGAATTGTTATTTCCTAGTGGACATTTATAGAAAATTAAAAAAAAAATATATTTTTAAAGTGAAATTTATAATGAACAAAACCCACTTCAATTTGGAAATTTCCTGAGTGATTACCAACATTTCCAACTTTTTGAGTCAGTCCCCCCCCCTCCCCAATACTTACATCCCTGGGCCCATGATAAGAATTTGTAAAGGGCACCCATGATAAAAATCTGTAGAGGGTGTCCATGATAAAATCTTGTAAAGGGGGCCCATGATAAAAGTTTGTAGAGGGAGCCCATGATGAAAATTTGTAAAGAGGGCCCACGATAAAAAATTTGTAAAGGGGGCCCATGATAAAAAGTTTGTAAAGGGGGCCCCATGATGAAAGTTTGTAAAGGGGACCTATGATAAAAATTTGTAGAGTAAGTCTATGATGAAAGTTTGTAAAGGGAGACTACAATAAAAGTTTGTAGAGGGAGCTCATGATAAAAATTTGTAAAGGGGGATCATGATAAAAGTTTGTAAAGGGGGCCCATGGTAAAAAGTTGGTAAAGGGAGCCCATGATAAAAGTTTGTAATGGAGGCTTATGATAAAAATTTGTAGAGGGAGCCTGTGATAAAAGTTTGCAGAGGGGGCCCATGATATAAAAGTTTTAGAGGGTCCCACAATTTGTATGGGCGGTCCTGCTTCTTGGAGGAGTTCCCATCCCTGCATATGCCACAGTTGTTCAGTACGGAGTTGTATAACTAATTTTCAGCTTTTACTAATTATCGAAGTTTTGGTTATTAAGTAGACAAACATCTTGAAAGATGTGATATGGAAAATTGAAAGGGGTAAAGCACATTCGAACACCAAAGAGTTGAGATATATGATGAAAATGAGAATTTTTTTCGGAGCTTAATTAAATTTGAATAGCCATAGGTAACATTTCGCCCTGTTTTGAGGTCTTGTTTCCTCTCTAGAAAAACAAAGTTCCTTATCTATAAAACTATCATCTATCTATAACCTATCTATAACCTATATCTATAAAACTATCAGGCTGGTCCTAATGTATGGTTCGGAAACATGGTCTTTAACAAGAAATGGAGAGGGTAGAGTTGCTGTTTTTGAGCATAGGGAAGAGGCATCCTTGGTGGAGTAAAGGAGAATGGCCTATGGTGGAGGCGTTTTAACTCAGAGATTTATAGATATTTTAAGGAACCCGATATTATTAAATATTTTAAAATTAAGCGAATAAACTGGGCCTCTCATATTGCTAGAATGGATGAAGGGGACCCGGTAAAGAAGATGTTTGCTGCAAGGCCCTTTACTAGCAGAAAAAGAGGAAGACCAAAGCTCAGATGACTTGACTCAGTTGATTCGGATTTTAGAGTGATTGGAGCAAGAGACTGGCAGACCAGGTCCAGAAATAGACAGTCCTGGAGAAATCTTCAGCGGAAGGCCATGGCTCATCCTGGGCTGTCGTGCCAAATATGATGATGATGAGCCATAGGTAACAGAATGATCATCATCAACTCATTTTTATATTTCATTTCAAACAATTTATTAAAGTTCTAAAATAATCAAAAGTCATTATCTATACATCATTTCAAATAATGGTTCCTAATAACTGAGTATTTCTTTTAGTCTCTTCCAGAACCTCCCCCACCTGGAATATTCGAATTTAGCTTAGACTCCTGTGGAGTAGAAATCCAACAAAAGATAAATCAAAGAACGTCTTTGGGTGTAATCAAATACTTTCCAAACATGTGGTCAACATTTGCCTTACCGGAAAAGAGCATATAATGGAACATCCTCCTGGTCATAAAAAGCAAACAAGCAGATTGTTCATACCCTCAGGCTATGTGCGTTCCTGCAGTTTAAGCTGTTTTCTTTGGAGATTCTTCCAGAAAAAAAGTTGTGCACTGCACAATGACAAACTCTCAGTAACTGCCACAGATACAGATTGGCATAAAAAGAAAAATATGTGGCCTTTAGAATATTGGAAGGGCACAGCCCACCTTGGGAAATTATTGGGGGGGAGGGGGCTCGAGCCCCATGGGCCCATACAGCTCTATGCCTATGATGATACATACACACCCCAAGACATCTCATCAGCTGTGAAACATGTCTTTATCAATCATTTTGTTCTGCGTGAAATTTGCTCTAGGGTGAATCAGTCCAGTCGTACGTTTCGGTGAGAAATGTAAAACACCATTTTTCTTGCCGCAAAGAATGGTGTATCATTTTTCTTTCTAAATGTGATGCAGTTGAGCTTGGTATTTTCTGTATTAATATTAATTACTAAAGTATATATTAATATTAATTACTCTATGAGCGATTTCTATTTTTTTTAATTATTCAAATTTTTGGTTATCAGGATTTCAGCTAAAATTTTGTTTAATTTGAAAAGTAGCTTCTGTATTTGAAAATTACTACTTTAAATGAGGTAATTTTTATTACCTAGAGAATTTAGTTTTTAAAATTAATTGGAAATCAATCAAAAGATATTTTCTAAATCTTTCTCACATGTAGAACTCTAATCTTTCTAATTTTTAATTTTTCATTTTAAGTCATCAGGGAAAAAAATTTTGAACCTCAGAATTTTTGTTCTTTCTGGTAAATAAAAAGTAAAAAAAAATACTGTAAATTTCTTAAACTTTCTACATTATTTCAACTTTTGAGTATAATTGAAATTATGTTACTATATAATTGGAACTTTTAAATTTTGCATTTTAAGTATGCACTTTCCTTATAATTTTTTTTTATATTATGCTTGCAATGTGGTGTATAGAAATGTCTTCTGAGAATATTTTTTCAAGCATATAACAACAGTCATCTTCATACGAAATTTTATTTCAGTCTGTTGAATTGTAATGTTGCGAAAATGACATTTGCTCAAATTGCAAATGATTAGTGCAAAATTAAAAAAAGAAAGTTGCGACATTATTCACTAGATTGAGTAACAGCCTAACTGTGCTCAAAATCTGACTTCATTTGGTTCAGTAGTTTTGGAGAACAGCAGGGTACCTTGATTTAGCAATAGACTGACCGATTGAGAACAAAACACTAACGAGTATTTATTTTGTGTTTTGTAATCAGTCCCTTCAAAAACGTATAAATCTTTAAAAAAGATATGTATGAATACTTACTTCTATTTAGTGAGGGAAGTAAAATAAATATGACAATAGTTATATAAATATATTTTTTATATTTAATTTCTTTTCCTGCAACACATAAGAAAGGAAAAATATTGTGATGGGGTCAAAAACTGAATGCTCAGAGTTTGATAAATTTGTTGATATGCTTTTCATAAATTTGTTTAAAAAGTGTTGAGCGTCCTTGAATACTAATCAGCAATTTATTCAATGATGTCTGTTTATCTGTGCAGTGTTTCTTTCAGGACCTTTTGTCTGGGGGTAGATAGACAATAGAACCTCAAAGGGGGCCAAGTTATCTTATATAATTTTAACTAACTGCTTTATATAAGTAATTACTATATATATATATATATATAGAGAGAGAGAGAGAAGTAATTACTATATACTGGGTGTCCCAAAAAGATTCAAACAAGCTTTAATTCGTTACCTGTTGGAGATAAGTGGGCAATGTAAATTGCAAAAATGTTGAAAGTAAAGTAGAAAATAAGACTACATTAATGAAATAATCCTCCCATTAATTTTAAAAAAGTTACACTTTTTAAATTTTTATACGACCCACTTAGACAAATTTGGTCATTCAGAAAATTTTTATTTTTAATGCAACAAGATCATTAAAAGAACTCTCATATCTGTATCTTTAAAATCAATTGAATTATAATAAAGGAAAAAATCTGACTTATGCCACTTTTCCGTACCATGTGAAAGGCTGTTTCATCAGTGAAAATAGGGATTATAAACAAATTGACGATGGAAATTGTTTAGATCAAAAATACATTAATATGTGTCAACATTTTTTTATCACAAATGCATCTAAATAAAGCATTACACGGACAAGAGATCATATAAAGCAGTAGTACTCACTACACAGTTGGGTATCCTATGTATTATCATCCAGTTTTATCTTTTTTGTGATATGTCACAAATTTACATTTCTAATTTGATATATGGTCCCCATTCACAATGTTCAATTTTCAATTAAATATAACTCGCTCAATTTTAAAGATACAGATATGCGGTTTTTTAATGATCTTGTTGGATTAAAAATAAAAATTTTCTGAAGGACCAAATTTGTCTAAGGGGGTCGTATAAAAATTTAAAAAGTGTAACTTTTTGAAAATTAATGGGAGGACTATTCCATTAACATAGTCTTATTTCCAACCTTATTTTCAACATTTTTGCTTTTTACATTGCCTGTTGGAGATACCAACAGGTAAAGAATTAAAGCATGTTTCAATCTTTTTTGGGCACCCTGTATATAGCAAATGCTTATTCAAATATTGAAAGAAAAACTTGCCCTGGCAAAACAAGATTAATGAAAAAATTTTAAAATAATGTAAATTGAATTATAGCTACAAAATTTCATTCTGAAAATAGTCAATTGCAAAATAAAATTATAATAATGATGATCTAAGTGCATAAGAAGTGGAAACTAGATTAAAATGTGGTAAATTTTCCACAAAAAATATTTTGTGAGTTTCTGAATTTATTAGCATTTGGTCTGGTAACATAACTTGTCTCCGGGGGGTGGGATGGGGTGTGTTTCTGGAAGGGGGTTCGCCCCCACCCCCTCACTGACAGATGTATTCTTGAAAGAAACACCGAGTCTTTGGCAATGATATATATAACAAATCAATAAAATAGAATACAATTCAGTAATACTACTTCAATCAATAAATATCAGAGACTCAATAATTTTCAGGTGAATGGGACAGGAGAAAGCCATCCATTTTTCGAACATTTAAAATTAAAAACAGGATGAGTATGAAAAGTATAATGTTTAAAAATGTCACAAAAATAGATATTTTAATTAAATTTTCACTTAAAAGAAAATATCATCATTTATATAGGACACAAATATGCACCGTTTTCGAGATATTTTTCATTTTTCATTTGAAACAGAAAAAATCATAAAAAATTAAATACACTTAATATTGTTTAGTACAATTTTTGCAATTATTTTTAACAAGAAATAAATGAATACTATTGTTTAGAAGTTGTTTTCATTGAAAATTTTACTTTTCCACATGCAGCGGTATACTATGTCAAACAAATTAAGCAAATCAAAATATATTTGGTATATAATCAGTAACTGCCAGAGGTCATCTTAATTTTATCGAAGTCCAGGATTTTAAAATTTCTTATTTCAATAATTAAAATAATTTTTTGAATGATTATATTACAATTTGTTACAAAAATATTAATTTTATATGTAATATTTCATTTAGTAAATTACACCATTTACAGGACAATAAAATATGTGTTTTTGCAGTATTGCATGTTTTTGATTTAAAATAAGACTTTTTTTTTAAATTATATATACTACTCATTATTGTTAAAGGAGTAAATGATTTATAAGTACTTCTAACCAGAAAGAAATGGTCAACATCATTTAGTAGCTATCACTAGTCGTTCAAGAGATATTAGAAAATTTTATTTTCCTACAGGAAGAGATACATATCTCGAAATAATGATGTGAATTACATAATAGAAGCATATCAAATCGGTATCAATAAAAATCCTATTGATTTTCAGTGATATCTAGTTATAAGAAAGCTTTAATTTGTGTTATTGTTTTCTAAAAACGAATAAATATAAAAAATTTAATTTTTGGCTAAAAGATTTTATTCATAAACACACAATGAGTAGCTTTATTGGAGATATATCATAAGAAATATCAGAAAAATGAGAACTCTATATAAAATAAATCATTTTAGTTCTACTATATTAAAAAGACATTGAACTTAATTTATACAGTTAAACTTGAGAGTGTTTGTTATATACAGGGTGTCCCAAAAACATTGACCTCGGCTTTTATTCCTTAAATATTGATTATAGACATATATAATAAATTACAAAGTTGTGTAAAAAATGGTACAGAATTTTATGAAAAATTTTCAGGGGATTAGATTTGAAGAAATACAAAATTTAAATTTTCATATAGCTCCCGTACAAAAACATTTCCAATGAGTAAAATGTGCCCCCATACACTAATAAGGTGATGTACAAAATTTCAGCATTTTATCACAGTCCCAGAGATATGTTTAAACAAAGTTGGTGAGGGATTAATCACAAATTAAAATGTAAATGTTTACAGCAGGAATGCAAATGACGCAATGCAGAAATGCATCATAGGCAAATAATATCTGCCTCTTATCTTTAATTGCTCTTTGGCATGGATGGAAAACATTTTGAATAAGCTTTGTAATCTTTGTGTAAAATTATTTCTACATAGTGTAGATACTTTTGTACCAATAAATAGCAAAATTATTATTTATTTATATAATCATTGTTTTATTTCATAATTTGTGTATGACCCCTGAAACACAATCTGCCGACATGATTTTTCCCTTCTGAGAACCCATGTCGATGCATTGAAAAGTGGTTTAAGTCAGCACGCATTTTTGTCTTTTCATATCTCTGGGACTTTTTATGATAAAATGCTGAAATTTTGTACATCACTTTATTAGTGTATGGAGCACATTTTACTCATTGGAAATGTTTTTGTATGGGACCATATAAAAATTTAAATTTTGTATTTCTTAAAATTTAATTCCTTTGAAAATTTTAATCAATTTCATAAAATTCTGTACTTTTTTTTTTACGTGACTTTGTAATTTATTACATATGTCTAAGATCAATTTTTAAGGAATAAAAGCTGAGGTCAATATTTTTGGGACACCCTGTATATATATATATATATATATATATATATATATATATATATATATATATATATATATACTCAAGTGCCAAAATTCATGGGATAGCATATGCAAATTTACAAGTGGCACTCAAATAATGCTAAAAGGGTATAAAGAGTCAGATGGTTGTCAGTTGTTTGTTGGATTCTTGAATGTCTTGTGAAATGTTAAATAATGTGATAATGACTACCCGACCGGAATTAACCGAGTTTGAATGTGGGATGATAGTTGGAGATCGACGCATGGGGTATAGTATTTCAGAAGTTGTTGAGGCTTTAAAGAATTCTTGCTCGACTGTGTCAAGGGTGTATTGAGAGTACACCATGGAAAGCATTATCTCCCACAAGAGACAGTGCAGTGGGCGGCCACATCTGCTGAATGATCGAGATCAGCGACATCTGAGTAGAAGAGTCCGTGCTTACAGACGAATGACACTGTATCAACTGACTATCACATTCAAAGAGGGACGCACTAAAAGCGTATCTGTCAGGTCTGTACAGCGAAATCTGGTGTTGATAGACTATGGCAGCAGAAGACCGACTCGAATGCCTTTACTTACAGCACATCATCGACTTCAGCGCATCACCTGGGCTCACGAATACATGCAATGAACCCTAGATGATTGGAAGAAAATAGGGTGGCCCAATGAGTCATGTTTCCAATTGGTACGAACTAATGGTCACACTCTGGTGTAGTGCAAACCCCATGAAACAGAGGCTTTTTTAAGGAAAATTTATAACTATGCAAATTTTTATAAATGGAAGAAATTTTAATATACACTGGTGGAAAAAAGTTTAAAGACATAACATAAATTCTGAAAATTTCATAAATTTTTAATCAACCAGATTCATATTTATACACAAAATAGAACTTAAAAGAAGTAACCACTTGCATATATTCTTAATGCAAAATTATAACAAAAATGAAATAATAAAATTACATTTCATAAATATGAATGTAATTTTATTATTTCATAAATATGAAATATGCATTAAAAATAAGTTGGAAAAAAGTATAACGACAATACAAAAATTACTTGAAATCCTTAATAGTTAAAAATATTACCCTTATTTTTTATTATTTTGATCATTCTGGATGTCATGGATTTACACAATCCAGTGCATTTAGAGTTTCTGCACGGATGTTTTCCCAAGCTAGTTTAATGGCCGAGGTAAAATTACGTTTATTATCATATTGCTGACCATTTTTGTACACACCACGCGCCAAAATACCCCATAAATTTTCAATAGGGTTCAAATCCGGACTTCTGGCCAAACTATGTACAGTTAACAATAAAATAAATTTTATTTGTGCTCTACTTCATAATTATTGTAATACGTTATAGTGTAATAATATATAATGTTAATAATAATAATAATACGTTATAATGTAATAATATATAATGTATAATGTTTCACTGTAATGTTTTTCAGAATCAAAACTTCTTGATCTTTTTTTCTGGCAAAATATCCTCGGATGTTTCCTGTTCGAACACTCCTTTGGAGTACTGTTGCCGTTTAGCTTCTTGTTCCCTCTCTTCTCTTGTGTCTGTCTTTCTTTTGCGTTGAACCAGTTCACCACTGCTTTCTTTGGGTTCCAATTTTCACATCTTAGGAAATTAAATAAGCATTTTCAGTTGTAAAGTGAAGAGAAGATCTTAAAGATGTTAAAATTAGACCTATAGCCTCAAGGACGGATCCAAATTATTTTTTCAGGGGGGGGGGGGGGGATATGCTGTGCCCAGTTCGATTGTAGTTTCGATTTATGTATAGTGAATTTTTAAAAATAATTTTCTATCACATGCAGTTCTAGTGCATCATTGCCTTAAATTTGTAACTACACAATCTTGGATTTGTAACTACACACATGCCTTTTATAACTACACAAACTGTGCTTAACTGCATACTAAAAAAAGCCCTGCCATGAAACTATGGATCCAACTTGTCAACAAGGAACTGTGCAAGCTGATGGTGGTTCCATAATGGTGTAGTGAGTGTTACTTGGCATGGATTGGGTCCTCTGGTGAAATTGAACCGGTCATTGATAGGAAATCGTTGTATTCAGCTACTTGGTAATCATTTGCAGCCATTTATGGATTTCACATACCCTAATAACGATGAGATGTTCCAGGATGATAATGCTCTGTGTCACTCGGCACATATTACTTGCTATTGATTTGAGGAGCATTCTGTACAGCATGAACTCTTTGGAGCATATCTGGGATATAATAAAAAGAGCCATTCGTGTCCAAATTCCAGCACATATCACAACCACGCAATTATAGGCTGCTATTGAGACAGTATTGCTGAACATTTCTTCTGGAGACTTCTGCTGACTAGTTGAGTCCATGCCACCTTAAGTTACTGCACTTCACATGAGTTGCCAAGTGCAGTAACTTAAGTGTCCATGCCACTTGAGTTACTGCACTTGTTATTTGTGGCAATATATATATATATATTGTAAGGTAAAAATTTTAATTACTTGTTTTTAATACCACTGTCTTATCCCTTATTGAAAGTGGTCTGAAGAGCAAATGTAAAAATAAAAATAACAATAAAAATATAAAAATTAATAAAAATATACCCAACGTTAGGCTTAAGAAAAAATCCTTTATAAATAAAATAGGTACTAAATAGGTATTAAATACACCTCCTTCCCTGTTCCATATATATTGTAAGCAATTGTAACCGGGATTTCATGTTGTGAAATCCTGGTAATAATATAAGCCTATAACTACACCCAATAATGAAATTAATGTTTTATGAATCATATATCTAATACAGGTACTAAAGGTACTAAACCCCTTGTTCCCTGCATTAACATACATGGTGTAAGTGCATGTATAGTGTAATAGATGAAAAGATTCAAACTGATAGAACAGCAAATGGAGCTAGGCATTTCTTGGCTCCCAAAATAAAAAATTTTTGTATCATACTTGTAAAAGAAATATAAAATAGTAAAAGTGAAAAGTATTTCCGAAACAATGTATGTTTTCAAAGACCATACCTGGTTCGGTAATACTGAAATTCTATGTTTCTGTTTGCATAACTGTATATTGTATTACAGAAATTATGAACATGGCCCCACGTAGAAGAATGTCGAAAATGGATCAGAATTAACAATAATCAATGAAAATAAAACATCAAAATAAAATAATCCAACTATATGCCATGTTATAATATTTCTCGGGTATATATATATATTACAAGTAATCATAAAAATCTTTATATATATATATATATATATATATATATATATATATATATAGTGAAGCTGGCTGAATATTGGACTCTTTTGACATAAGACAGTGTCTTTGTCAGCACTTGGTATGGGGGCTATGTTGGCAAATCGGGTATCATGAAAAAGCGTGCAATTTTGAAAGATTGTGGCTTGGCATGTAATAGTCAGAGGGGAACGGCAGTACTATCAAATGTTAGAACGAGGATGTATGCATGTTGTGAGTGGTGATGTGCTCAAGAAAGGAATGTGACAGAATGCAAGGTGAGGTAAAAATTATCAAGCAGTAATCAAATTGCTATGTTTTATTTTTTAAATTCTGGTACTTAATTAACATTTCGTGATAATTAACTTTGTAACTTATTAGACCACTGATGGCAGTTTTAGAAATAAAAAGAAATTTTTATGTAAACCGTTGCTTCATTTACAAACACCCATATGATAAGTTGCTGTGTTGCAGACATATCTTCGGTATAGCTCCTCAATTCTTTTTTTTAACTATCTTACAACAATGGAATTTTTGTAGACCATTTTGTAGAAAAAAAATAACAGGTTCTATTTTTTGAGGATGTAACAAACTTTAATAGATTAAAATGTTTTACTAGACTATGCAGTGCACCAAATTTAAGCTCTCTAGGACATAGGAAAGTATGTTAAAATGACATTAAAGAAGTTGGAACAGACCGACACACACACATCATTTATGATGAATTAAATAAAAGCTTTTAATAACAAATTCATATTAATATATATGGAAAGGCATGCATTAGACCACAGATTTTTTTTTATTGAAAATTGAATGACATCATTTATATGATGCTAACATATTTCATTCTCAATACATTGTACATTTTTTATTTAAAACAGAAAAAATCAAAAGATTTAATCCCATGAAAGATCCATTCACTTGAGAAACATTTGGAACAAAATTGACTAAAAACTGGCAATTATTCAGTGTTTCTCTATTCTTTGCATGTATAAAGGTTAACAGAAAAATTAATGGCAGGGAGGGGGGTGGGTGGCCAACTTGCTTTCTGCTTGCGGTGGCAAAAAATCTAGAGCCAGGCCTGATAAGGAAAGTATTATGACAGGGTCGAAAATCCAAGTTCTCGGATGGAAGAGCATGTTTCAAGCATCCATAAAGTTGAATCGAACATTTCTGAGGTGATGTATGTGTGCATATGTTAGTGTGTTTGTGTGTCTGTGGATGTGATATCTCAATAAAGAATAAAGCATTTCAAATTTTCAAATGAAAGTTGGTATGATTGTTAGAATCAGTAAATACTAGAATCCTGATGATTTTAAACGCAATCGAATGTTCGGAAGACTTCCAAATTTGGAATGAAATTTTGAAAAAAATCAGATTCTTCAATAATGTTTCATAAATAATAATTTCTAATATAATTTTTCATTAGAAAACGAATGACATACATACTTTAGAATGTTAGCATGAACTGTTCTCGAGATATTGCACATTTAAAAAAAAAATTATCAAAAGAATTGCATAAAATTAAACAAAGTTACATACACTTATCATATGCATTATTATTAGACAAATTTGCTAACATCATTCTCATGTATCTAGTTCATTCCATTCACGATAGAAGATATTTTGTGTGATAGTTTTGTATTTCGATGCTCAACAATTTGCCAATTTCATTTATTTATATATAAAAAAGCTGTTCAATTAGTCTGTCTGTAATGCTTGGGGATAAATTTCGTGAACATGGCGTGAAAAAAGTAAATTCATTGCATTATGTAGGGAAAGTTATATGCTGCCTATATCAGATTTTTTTTATCTATTTGTTACTGCTAGATTGTGTAATAAAACTTTATTATCCCAAATTTTATTTTAATTAATATCAATTGCATTTTAATACTTTAGTTTGTTTTTTAATTTGTTCTTTTAATTCCCATTATTTTTAGGTAAATGCATAATGTAATTTACTAAAAGTGTTGCTGCCCTTAGTTGAAACTAAGTTGATTAAATAATTTCATCTAATCTCACCAGGAGTAAGTAAACATGAATTTTAAAAGTTTTACTTCCAATGTTTTTAATGTCAACTTGCATCTTATAAGCTCCATTAGAGAATGCCTTTGGTTTAGTATTGTTGTTAAGGGCTTTAGAAGTGTGCAGTTCTCTGCATAAGTTTTAATCTCTTCATTGGACTTTTTGTGTTTAATGATGCAAATTTAGTTTTAATTAGAGCATGTTTTAGTATTTTCCAAACTTTCTAGGGAGACTATTATAATTAAGGTCTTTATTTTTATTATCTACTACCCGCTTTTGGCAACTAATCTGGTAGTTTTTTAAAAAGCTCTCAACTTACGAAAGGTTTCCTGCTATTACCCTCATAATTGCTCATTGCGCAGATTTAAAGATATAAATACTATATAAATGCTAGATATACCTACTAAAATTTCCATGTGATTGAAGCTAGTTTTGAGGACAATACATTGGCAACTAATCTGGTAGTTTTTTAAAAAGCTCTCAACTTACGAAAGGTTTCCTGCTATTACCCTCATAATTGCTCATTGCGCAGATTTAAAGATATAAATGCTAGATATACCTACTAAAATTTCCATGTGATTGAAGCTAGTTTTGAGGACAATACATTTGGAAAAATAATTGTACATTTAAAATATCAAAATTATATCTCAAAAATTTGCAATATAAATTCTAATTAGTGATGAGACAGCTGCTGATTCCAGACACTCTGTCCGGGATTTTCCTAATCATATTCCGTGGAATAAATTTTAATTGCAAATGGTAAAAAATGGGCTGAATTTTGCCTTTAAACATTCTTTACTTTTAAATTAGTTTGAATTTTAAAAAGTTTCCCTGAGATCCAATGCCGGATAGGCTAAGGTACCCTAATACCGAATTTCATGGCTCTGCATAGTTTGAAATTTCTGCTACTCCGCTATCAGACAGACAGACATTCTCTTCTATTGAAGCAGAACTTCCTTGCTATTAACTCAAATACATTTCTGTTTATTTGAACAATTTGCACGAAACTCATGAAGTTACAGGTCATGATGAAGCCTGCGGACTAAGGCCAAAGACCACCATGAAGTCTATGTGAAAAATTATTTTTGCATGCACAGAGAATAGAATTTTTGCACTTTGTTTACAAACCGCATGTTAACATTATGCCAAAAACTTGATTTTTAATGTATATGAAGGCAATTTCATACAAAGCAATAATAAACTAATATTATATTTATAATTTAAACTTAATTTTCCAAGATATTGAATATTTGTAAATTTGGCTACATTTTCATCTGTTTAGCGATATTGTTTAATTTAACAGCATTTCCCAAAAATTTGATATCTCTGAAAATTAACGTTGGGAAAGGATGTAGTTGATATTGAACCTAATAAGTTTTCACTTGAAATTTTGTATGTTGGATGTTTTCTGGTCAAAAAATTGAGGGGTTACTCTCATGGGTGTCCATATAGGAGGGCAAGATAGGCACTTACCCTCTCCTGGACATTCAAGGTTACAAAGGGAGGCATCAAGCTAGTTGATATTATACATCTTATTGTCTTGAGTTTACCCCCCTCCCTCCTGGAAAAAGTTGTATAGGCACCCATGGTTGCTCTTTGAAACAAACTTTAATCGTGAATGAATACTTATAATTAACCACAAAAACAGTTACGATCTGAAACATTTTGAGGTGGCAAGACTTGAGGCATTGCAATAACTGACTAAGGTTTCTTTCAAATGATTGAGATTCTGTAAAATTGATGTCTTAAGAAAAAATATCTGAAATTATGATTTTTGCACAAACTCAGTGTTTCTCATTTAAATTCAAGATATTTTCCTTTTTTTTCATTATGTAAATAGTAAGTATGTTCAACATTTAGACTCGTAAGTACCAATATAATTTTACAAATTCAATAAATTCTCCGAATAAGCAGGCATTCATTTTAAATTGTTATGAAAATCTTACATTTCTACTCTAATTTCTTTTTTTCTTGTATTTTAGATAATTATAGAATATCAGGAATACACATACAAATTTTGTTTGCTTGCCAAAGTGTAGAAAGATCTGTAAAGATATGAAATGTTTTGTAACAAAAAAAAAGCTTTTCTTATAACTTTGCCACTGGTTTTCACTGTTATATAATCTTATGCAAGCATTTTTTTTTTTAATGTAATAGTATATTTTTAGAAATATGAATTTATCAGGTATAAAATTTTGTTTAATTTTGATCAGTTAGTTTTAGAAAATTAGGCTGAAATTAAGAAAATTTAAACTTAAGCTGAATTTAAACTAAATGGCTAAATTAAACAAAATTTTATATTTAGGGGTTAAAAATATGTTGATTAAGAGTGTAAAGTTTTTATTATAATCTATTTATTTTCACAGCGCATTTCTTATTTTACTTTTCTAAATTAAGAAAAGAAAAATATCAAGCTAGAAAGCTTTCTCTTGATCATTAATCTATACATTTTAAAGTAAAAGTGATATTAACAAGTTTTCAAATACTGCAGTTGAAAACTCTACACATTATCATATGGTAATACAAACTTATGTTGCTAAATGCTAAGAAAATAGTTTATCACATAAAATATGACACTTTGTATCTGGAGGGCCAACGGCCGTACCGTGCTGAAAACACCGGTTCTCGTTAGATCACCGAAGTCAAGCAGCATCGGGTGCGGTTAGTACTTGGTGGGTGACCACCTCGGAATGCCGCATGCTGTTGGCCATCTCGGGTGCGGTATCCCCATGGTTTGCACGCTAGATTTGCACGCTGCCACAAATGCCGCCGTGTTCATGCGGAGTACGATCACGTTAAACATGTGGGTCCGTAAGTCCTTCCGAGAGGTTGGTGGTAGGGGAAGGAGGGTACGGTCCCTGTGGATGCCTCCCCCACTGGGTTCCGGTCTTAATTGGGTGGCACTTCCCGGCCGTCCATACAGTTACCTTACACCTTTCTGGTAGGTCGGACGGTCTGGGTCTCAACAACAACAACTTTGTATCTGGAGCTTTAGGGGGGTAAGTTTGATTGATTGCTGCAAAAGCAATGACATTTTTTTCATTATCAGTCTCATTCCCCCCCCCCCCCCCAACAGTAGGTATAGAAATCATGGGACACAAGACACTGCCACAGCTAAAGAGATCAATCTTTTTTGAGCTAAAATAAATACAAGCTGAACGATGTTAATCTTGATAAGAATGCAAAATATTGTAAGTAGAATAATTCTTTAGCAAGGGCAGGGGGGAGGGAGAGCTGCTTCAGATACCAAGATTAAAAGTATACTTTTAACAGATAACTATATTTTTTACTATTTTTATTACCAAATTTATCTGTACAGTGTAACTTGACGAATGTTGTGTTGTTTCTGTTATAAAGGAATTTCTAATCATATTTTCAGAATTTAATTTTCCTTGCATCAGAAATATTCTCTTGCACTAAATTGTATGAATATTTCTCTTGCACTAATTATGTTTTCAGAATTTAATTTTCTTGCATCAGAAATATTCTCTTGCACTAAACTGTATGAATATTTCTCTTGTACTAAATTGTATCAATATTTTTCCTGCACTAAACTGCATGAATATTTCTGCAATTTTTAGTAATTTGCAATAAATTAATATTAGGTATTTAGAAGGAAATTGCAAATTTCATAATATACAATGTCCTTATCAAAACCTGTTGTGTACAGATATTTCTAATCATGTTTTCATAATTAATATTTCTGCATCAGAAATATTCTCTTGCACTAAATTGTATGAATATTTCTTTTGTAGTAAATTAATACTATTTAGGAGATAATGAATTTATATATTATAAGAAGTGATTCTCAAACATTTTTCATGTGTACACACCAAATTAATTTCTTTTAGCACAGGCCCGTAATCAGCATGAAAGGATCAGGGGTAGGGGGAGGCTCTAGCATTTGTACTGACCAAAACCAATTTTTCATCAACATGAAAGTTTCTTTTTCATGCAATGGAGTACATGCGTTTACTGGTAAAATGTTATTGTAAAAATTTTTTAATGATGCTGTTAGTATTAGGAAACATTGACTGGTAAGAAAGCATTAATCACTTAACCAGAATGTAAAATTTCTAATTGTCCTGTGCTGCATTTTAATTTGACAACTATTCATCAATAATTGTACTTACCCCCTTTACTTTACTAAAAGCAATTAAAGGCAGTATTTGTATCCTTAAATTTTTGATTAATTTGACAATAAAATTGTCAAATTTTAATAGTTTGATTTTAATATCACATATGACCACCTTGTAAGCAGTTTCCATTATTGTGTATAGGGTGAGGCCCTGGGGCCCAGGAAAGACTTTCCTCCAGGCCCCCTTTACCTCTTGATATATATGAAATATACAAAAATATTTTTTGAAAACATAATTGCATTCTAGAAAAATATATACAAAATGTGTTTCTTACATATTTTAATGGAATATAAATTATTGACAACTTTCTTAGCGTTGCTAACATGCTAAATTAGTATTAGTGCAGTTAATCCCTATATATCCCCAAAATGAATATATTCACTGCGCAAACCTATTTCAATGGCATACATTTCTTTTTGAGGAACCAGTCGCTAATTTTTCAATGTTACAATTGTTTAATTTGGAGTCCTTCTAATGCGGGGGTCCAGGGCAGCTGCCATTCAGACCATGTCTGATTACAGGCCTGATTTAGATCAGTTAGTGACATTACTGATATATATATATATACAGGGTGTCCTATTAAGACCGCCCAAACTCTGAACAGTCAGATTCCTCACTTGGTATACATAAAAATTGGCCAAAGAACTGTACCTCTATGACCCATAGTTTTTGAGAAAAATGTGAGAGAAAAGTATGACGTCATATCCGGTGTATGAAAAAACAACTTTATTGGAAACATGAACATCGGTATTTGCATATGTTTATGTAGGAAGATGCTCAAAATGTCTACTGCGCATATCGAGGCATGCATGTGTGCACCGTGGTCTGTAAATGTGCTGGCCAGCATACTAGGCAATTGCATAATTGGACCATATCTGCTGCCTGAATGGCTCACGGGACATTCATACTTAGTATGTCTCTGTGATGTATTAACCGATTTCCTAGATGACATACCCTTAGCGGCAATACATGGCCTATGGTTCCAGCATGATGGAGCTCCAGGGCATTTCAGCTCTTCTGTATGCAATTGGCTGGATATGGAATGCCCAGGCTGCTGGATTGGACATGGGGGGGGGGGGTCCGGTTTTATGGCCGCCATGATTGCCAGATCTGACACCTTTGGATTTCTTCCTATGAGGCCATCTGAAGGAATTGGTCTATTGAGACCTGGTTACTACAGAAAGTGACTTAGTTACTCGTTTTCATACTGCTTGTACTTTTGTGAACACCTCGCTGCTGCAACATGTGCAGTCAGCCATTCCACGGAGCGTGCATGCATGTCTCGATATGCGCGGTGGACATTTTGAACATCTTCCTATGTAAACATATGCAAATACCGATGTTCATGTTTCCAATAAAGTTGTTTTTTCATACACCGGATATGACGTGATGCTTTTCTCTCGCATTTTTTCGAAAACTATGGGTCGGAGAGGTACAGTTCTTTGATCAATTTTTATGTATTCCAAGTGAGGAACCTGGCTGTGCAGAGTTTGGGCGGTCTTGATGGGACACCCTGTAAATATATATATATAAATATATATATATATATATATATATATATATATATAAATATATATATATATATATATAAATATATATATATATATATATATATATATATATATACACATATATATATATATATATATTGGCAAACATGTCATCAGCTGTTAATGCATAAAAGTGTCAACATATATAGTTTAAGAACTTCTGTAAGAGTATTTATTATTAACATGTTTCAGAAGGAAAGTACTTCAACTCAAACTGTTAGATTTTAATAAAAACAGTTCAGCCAATAGTATGCATTCTAATTTTGCATGCTATAAAATTATCCTGTAAATCTCCATAGATATGCGCACTGAAAAGTGTATATCTTAGTAATTGGAAGTAATAATTTACTTATCAAGCAACTTCAAACTGCTAATGAAATGTATGCATTTTTCCCTCTGCAGTCAAGCAGATTAACAAGCTAAAAAAATCTTGTTATGCATGTATATATTTCAAACTGTTAGTTCGATTAGCCAATATATGTATAGTTGATTAATCTTATTGAATGAAGAATACAGGAATCGAACAATGACAGACACGTTCTTTTTAAACTATTTGAGAAGCACATTAGATGTCAATTCTTTGAAATGCAGTCAGCTATTGAATCCAAAGTTTGTAAACCTATATTTACCTCTCTGTATCTTAAAACTTATAAATGTATACAAGCATGCATATTACGTAACTTTTGTTAGTTTTTAAATGCTTTTCTAAGTAGACATTTGAAATTCACTGTTGACAAAATTAAAACCATTCTAAAATAATTGCAGAATACAGCCTTTTATTGTTACCTGTAATCAAAATGTGTGTGAGAAAGGTTTCTCTTGTTTTTTTTTTACCATTTGCAACTGGTTGCAAAGACAGAAATATTTTTCAATGAGTGAGAACCTGCAATTTTATGATAACTTACCTTTTTTATGGTATGTTGTTACCTTTAGCATTATTGATGTTTTTATTGATATTTTTTAACATCTTATACAAATTTAGTCATTATTTTTTTATAAAATGGATGAAATGTAACAAGTACTGGATGCTGTATAATTTTTCTCATTCAATTTGAAGAGTTTGGTTTGAAGTACTTCCCTGCAGCCAATATAAATCTAATTTGAAACTTTGAAATTCACATAAAATTGTGTGAATATTTCTAAAAATATTATAGTTTTCAAGTCAAGAGTCAATAAAATGATTCTATAATTATTTCTTCAATATTTAATAATTATTTACTTTATAAGAAATACTTGGGGTTGCCAACATGTAACCAGAGATTGTCTCCAGCGCTCTCCCTTCCTGTGAAAAGAAAAGTTATAAACATAAATCAGTATTTTGCATGATGCCCAATAAATATTAATTAAAATAAAAATAATAATATTGACAAAGAGTCAAACATAATTTCATTGTAGTAGGAAAAATATAAATATATAAATCGAGACTATAATTCAGGTTTTGGATGTGCAGTTTTGATATGTCGAGCACTATGTATAAATTGGAAAATCACAAAGTCAAAGTATATAATAACATCGAAAAAATAGACTCCACAAGGGTCTTTCAAACTTGCCAGCCGGCTTGTATCTCCTATGTGCTGTAGAACTAGGAATTTTATGCTCTACAGTTACCAGCCTAAACTTTTCATGTCCTGGCAGATATCACTAATTTTTTGGCATAATTAAAGACTTAAGACATGATTAAGAGCAATAAAACAAAAGTAAGTACTAAATATATTATAGTTAACCAGGAGATATTATTCGACAATCCAGAACCCAAAGAAACTGCATGAAACACAGAGTTTCTTGGTAAAATACAGTTGGCAACCTTAGAAATATTCACTTGCACTAGACTGTGTGAATATTTCTGCAATTTTCTGTTAGTTTGCAGTAAACTTATGAAAAAAAAAGTTTATTATTAAGTTATTTAGAGCTGTTTAATTTCTAATTCAAAATATTTGTTATATAATAAAACTTAAAATTATTTCAAACATTTTCTTGTACTTTGTTCATACCAGATCTTTTTAATGCATATAAGATATAAAAACAAGCTAGAAAATATCTTTTAAACTGGAATCATTTGTCTTAAATTTTACAAATAAAATATATTATACCCTTCCTACATGTATTTAAAAACTTACAAATGATTAATCAGATAACATGCAAATTGGGCATTGCATATAGTTTGATTCTGTAACAAAAATTTTCTACAGTCTGAATTAAAATGTTTTTAAAAACATGACAATGAAGTAGTTTCAATGTAAGTAACCTTAACTTCAGTCCTACAAATATTTGCACAAAATACATTCGGTACAAATTGATTTATTGTTTACTATTGGATTTCTCTCAGAATCTCCCATAATTTATGGAAGTAAAGCCACCATATTTACATGTGCATTATTAATGGAATATATACGTCTTAATGTTTGCAAAGAGCTTTAAAATTTCATACATTATTTTTTTTTTGTGCTCTCTTGCATTTTTTTAGACACATTAATGCATTATAGCTAATCCTATTCAACGTTTTCTTGTATTTTATATGATTCTAAATTTTATCATTAATCATTTGTGTAT
This sequence comes from Amaurobius ferox, assembly GCA_951213105.1. Lineage (NCBI taxonomy): Eukaryota > Metazoa > Arthropoda > Arachnida > Araneae > Amaurobiidae > Amaurobius > Amaurobius ferox. The sequence continues at coordinate 93,857,801 of OX578141.1, read as the reverse complement.
TAGCTCACAGTTGTCTTTACAGCATTTATCTTACAGTCTATGACATTTTTATCGGAGTATATTGAGATCATGTTACTGCAATCCCCATGGTACAGTGCCTAGAATACCTAGTGTCACGTTTGTAAGGGAGAATTGTTCCAAAACTTGTTATGACAATTCAGGACACATTGGGTGATGAGCAAGTGTAGCACTATCTGTTGTCAATTGAATTATCAATTAGACTGTGTTTTTCTTTAAATTTTGTTAGATCATAATTTGCTTTTTTATTAATTGTGTTAGTACCTTATTACTTTCCCTGCAATACATGGTAATGTATAGGGAAAGTATTGGAATTATGTCGAAAATCGCAAGTCCAGTTTTCGATGGATCTACACGTTTTGGGACCTCTAGAGTACGAAAACACTATTTTTAGTGTGATGTCTGTGTATGTGCCTGTCTGTACAATGTATGTATCCACTCAACTGAAAAACTAATTGACCAAATTTCATAAAATATGATAGGTAAGTCCCTTATGGGTGACCCTGGTGCTGATTAGATTTTAGTACGATTCAGGATAAAAGAACCTGTCTTTTTTTATGAAATGGCCTGCAAAAATTGCCTGTATCCACTCTAGCTGAAAGACTAATAGATCAAGTTCCACAAAATTCAGTAGATAAGTCACTTGTGAGTTACCTTGGTGCTGATTAGATTTTGGTACTATTCGGAAAAAAATATGTGCCTTTTCTTGTAAAATGGCCTGCAAAAATCATCAAAATCTAAAGTAAAAGACTGCATATGCTCAAATATATCAGTTATTAAGCTGGTTTTATACACAATTTTTGACGATGAAAAGAACATCAACTTCATTATTCTAGGACTAGCTGTTCTCGAGATATTTTAGTTTTTTTGCATTTTCACCACACCACCTTTGAAAATAAGTCCAGTTACCAAATAAAAACGAAAATTGAATTAAAAGTGCAAATTTAGTCTAATTTTAAATAATTATGTGTGTTATTTTGTGCAATTAAACTTAATTTAATGAATTATTGAAGAAATAAGGAGAACATGAATCCTATGTCTGCAGGGAAAATCATGTGCTGCCCATATCAGAATTTTTGTTATTGTGGTTATATTCATTATTTGTTTCAAAACGTGTTTCATTTTTCAATAAATTGTAGTTGTCATTTTGGAAAATACTGATGTTAATGCGTGATTGAAATATCTTAAAGGGCAAAGCAAATGTTTTGTACCAGGATGTATTACACATCAAATCCAAGTGCAGAAAGTGAGTTTTTAAAACAATTTCTACAGTATATGGATGACTGGAAAAACCATTGCCATAGTATAGATGGTTTTGTGGGCAGGACTGGATTGAGAGTCACTTTAAGCAGTCACTTTAAGCATCTCTTATCCAAACTTAATGTCAATAGACAATTTCAGCTATCTGCCAACATCACATTTGTCACAGGATAAACTGGAAAAGTTATCTAGTATATTAAGACAGTATGGAGGGCATAATGATCATCCTACTATGAAAGAATTTTTTACAATTGTAGAATGTTTATCATTTTACAATTTGGCATATGCTTCAAAGGGAAAAAATGCTGACCCATCTGTGATTGAGTCTTTAATTACAACATGCCCTAACAATTCCAATGAAAATTCAATTTTGCCTAAAGGTGATTAACTTGTTGAGAACGGAAATATTTCAGATATTTCACAAACTTTATCTAATAATGTACCTGATGAGTAATACAGTGGTAATAGATTAATGTATTATACATAGCTGGTTATGTCTTTCAAAAATTTAAGAGTAAAATTAAGTATGCTGAATATGAAATGCAGATAGAAGATCAGGAAAACTCTCTAGCAAATGAATGTTCATCATTCACAAAAGCATTTGGTGATTGGGGGGGGGGGGGCTTATGTACCCCTCAATAACTTTATTTTATTAAAAACTTAGAGTGCAAATTTACAACTTGTTTCTCTGTAAATTTGCTACCCAGAGAGAGTATAAGTGACTTATCTAACATGTTGTCAAACTTCGCTATAAACTTTATAGGATGTGAACTCCACAAAATCAAACAGACAAAAACATTGTGGATATTTTATTTGATAACCAGACTTCATTTTTATGTTAAAGGCATCAACAAAGACAAATGTACAAAAAGAGACAAAATAAAAATTTAAAAAATGATTAGGTGTAAATAATGCATCTGATTATATGAAATGCATATAAAATGTTGAAATAATTAATGATCCTTCGTTACTAAAATATTTTATATTCGTAAATTTAGTTTTTGCCTCCTCTAAAGTGATATATTTTCTTCTCATTTAAAACCTAGAAATAAATCTTGATATTGATCAATTTTAACTGATGCACATACGATACATATAAATAATAATAATAAAAAGAAAGAAAATCAAGATACAATATTCTTATCTTAGTAGAGCTATACATAAAGTATATATTTCAATGATTTTAGATAATATTATGCTATAAAAATAAGCTTTATTAATAGTCAGGTAAGTTTATTGTTCATTTTGTTATACTAATATAAATTTGACTATATCTTTCTCCAAACACAATCCACAAAGTAATTTATTTACATGAATTTTATATAAGTTTTATTTCAGCTATTTTATTTAATTTTTTGGAAATTTTTTTTACATACATTTATGTCAATAAACACATTATTTAAAACACAGTGAAATTCACATTCGTTTTGTACCCACTCTAATTTGTAAGATGAATATTTTTATGATTTTATATCTATTTTACATAATCATAAAAATAAACTTTTACCCACAAAATAATAATGAAATGTTTCACAAAATAATAATTAAAATAAAAATAAAAATTCTAAGCATTATAGACCAATGAATTAGCCTGTTTTATTGCAAGAAACAAAACAAAAAATATTCTTTTGGATTAATATATCCTTAGAAAGAATTGCCTCTGCGGAAAAATAATTTTTCTGAGATTATATTGGTAATTGATTTTTCAATTACCAATTTTCGGATTTGTGATATTTTACTGCATTTATTGTTCAGATAGTAGGGGCAGTCATTGGGGGAAGTCACTGGGATGCATTCCACCATTAAGAAAACACCCCAATTTTTTTTTTAGTTATATAGATTTATTACAATTTCTATTGCAAAAATCTGAATTTTTGGTTCAATTAAATCAAGAATTATTAAAAATAAATGATGGAAAATGTCACCAGATGGCAGCACTACAGCTTTCCTGAGAGAAATACAACTCTCATGAATGCTGTAGTGTATAGAATTTTCAGGGGAAAAATACAGGGATATTTGCTTAAGCTGTGTCCCTTTTATCACCTTGTCTTGAGCAAATGAATGGTATGTCCACAATATTAGAAATTTGGCTTAAAAAAAACAGACATTGCAGGTTTTGCATTGGATATCGGCCGCGTTTTGCAGGTGCTTTACGCCAAAGAGAATAAGAACATCAGTAAACCATGAGGAGGAGCTTCTCAAATTGGCTCAGTTTCACTAATTTGGCTTCAGTTTTCTACATTTAAGAATGTGTATGTTCTCTCTCTCATCTCTTTTTATGAATAAATTTGGAAGTTTAAATAAACATTAATTTTATTAACCTAGTACTTTCAGTTTTGGTTCATGGCGAAATTGTTTCGTATTAAATTTAGAAAATTGAAATCTAAAAAAATCTTCAATACATGCTTTTTTTTCTTTTAATAAGTGAGTTGATTAAGTGGGGGCTGGCTATTTACATTTTAGGAGTTTCTGTTCATTGTGAGTAAAATGGGACACTCAGTTTGAGGTGCCACTTGACCTACTCAGTTGTCTTACTTTTGTACTAGTTGTACTGCTTTTTCTCGGTTTCTGCACACAGATGGACGATCCTTGTAACTAATGTTGGAGTTACAGTCAAGAGACTTTCAGATACAAGATGGAGTGCTGACTATGAAGCTGTGAAACCTGTATATGTTAATTTCAAGAAAATTGTTGATGCTATAGAAGAACTTTGTGATCCCACAGAAACTGTCGAATCCAAAGGAGCAGTGCAAAATTCTTTTGCCAGCAATATGTGATTTTTCTTTTTTATGTTTTTTGTATTTCTGGAGTAATGTCTTAGAAGAAGTAAACCACACTCAGAAATACCTACAGATCGTTGGAATCAGTTTTGAGAAGTGTATTATCAAAATGAGAAGTCTGAAGACCTTTTTGAAAGACAAAAGAAATGAGATCGTGAAGATAGCACTGCAGTTTGCAACAAACACTTTTGAAGAGATGGACATTCCTTTAATGAAAAGAAGGACCGTCAGAAAGAAGAAAATGATGCCTGGAGAAAAGGCTGAAGATGAACCACTCACGTTGAATAAAGAATTGAAAAGATCAATGTTGGAGTGCATTGACAGGTTTTATCAAGAAATCGACAATAGCTGCAAAGACATGGAAAGTATATCAGCTCGGTTTGCAGTTCTCAAGCCCAAGAATCTGATCACAATTTCAGAAGACGAACTTCCACAGTTAATATAAAACTTAGTCGTAAACTATGATGAACTTTCTGAAGATGGAATTCTTAGAGAGATTCCATGACTAAGAAGACATCTACAAGCTGCTGAAGTTTCAAAAGATAATTCTCTGGAATGGTCTTCTTTAAGATTTTTAGAGTTTGTTGTTGAATATGAATTTTCAGATTCTGTACCAAATTTGACTTTAGCCTTAGGATTCTTGTTAACATTATGTGTTTCAGTAGCATCATGTGAGAGTACATACCTGCGAGCCCTGCTAACCAACTAGGGTTTATAGCATTCAGTGGGACATCGAGGCGCAACCACTTCATCTCTTTTCCAGCAAAGCCGCAACCTCGGTCCCGAAACACGGCGGAATCATTCACCGGGCAGGGGCCGAAGGCGCCTGCCGGGCCCGACTCCGGTCACCGGCCAGACCTGGGCTCAGGGCATAAATAGCCACAGTCCCGTGATCCGGCCACCTGGAAGAGTCCGGGGACTGCCTCGTCACTTCCGCGATTGCATCCGTGAGTCATCAGCAGCGAGGTTGAGATACCCCCGGATTAATTTATCCCCCAGTTTGGAGGATCAAGGCTACAGAGCCAACATCCGAAACCGCCCCGGGGGGGAAGCATCATGTGAGAGGAGTTGTTCAAAACTAAAATTAATGAAGAGTTATCTTAGGTCCACCATGAGTCATGCTCCCCTCTCTGGCTTAGCTATCTTGTCAGTTGAAAACAATATAGCGAAAGGAATTGATTTTGATGATGTGATTTCAAAATTTGCAGAGAGCAAAGTTAGGAAAAAAAGGTTTTAAGTGTTTATGCTCACAGTGTAAAAAATCTGTGGGCAGCACATGACTTTCCTTATATAATGCAATGAATTTACTACTTTTACAGTTAAAAAAACTTTGATGTGGGCAGCACATGACTTTCCTTATATAATGCAATGAATTTACTACTTTTACAGTTAAAAAAAATTTGTGTGCAGCGCATGACTTTCTTTATATAATGCAATGAATTTACTACTTTTACAGTAAAAAAAAATAGATTGTTTTTATAGTAGATATTTATATTCTTTCCAAGATTTTGAATTTTCATCAATGAGTCGTCATTTTCATTGATTTAGCGTTATTTTTATCCATTTGGTGAGTTTTTCGTTAGTTTAGCAACATTTAAAAAAGTCGCCAAGTTGGCGACATTCCATCAAATTTGTCGCCAAAATCTCGCCAAGCGTTATGGATGGAGAAATAAGTTATTCTTACAGCAGATGAATGACTATTGGCATTCAAATACAGAAGTATTATTCAAGTATCTTTTTTCATGAAACGAGCTAGATCCACGACAATGATGTCACCAAATTTATCGCATGGCATTACATATGAAAAGTGAACATATTTCTCAATAGGAAATATTTTTTTTTATTTTATATGATTTTTTGATAATTTTTTTGAAAAATGTGCAATATCTCGAGATTGGTTCATGTTAGCATTCTAAAATTTATGTCAATCGTTTTCTAATGAAAAATTACATAAGAAATGTCTATATGTGTAACTTTATTAAAGGTTTTGATTATTTGATGATTTTCTCAAAATTTCACTCAAAAATTTAGGGGGTTCTGGATATTTGATTACGTATAAAAGCAATAGGCTTCAAGTGTTTACGGATTGTAATTTTTGTACGAAATTTCGTACGAATCGATCCATTCGTTCGCCAGTTATTGTCTCCACACACATATTACTTTCATACACACAGACACACACACACAGACATCACTTCAAAAATGTTCGATTCGTAATCAGGGATGCTTGAAACGTGCTCTCCCTTCAAAAACTCGAATTTGAATTTTCGACCCCATCGCAATACTTTCCTTATACATTATTGTATATAAGGAAAGTAAAAATCACACACACACAATCAAGAAGTGCTCACAGTAAATAAACCAGAAAATAATACTTGCAACTGTAAGTATCTTATTTTTCCTTCTTTTAATAATTTCGAGGGGGGGGGGGGGTTACAAGAAATTTTCCGCACCAGGTACCACCTGACCTTGCTACGCCTCTGCGTCCATATGTGCCCAGGAATGTTATGAATGAGTGAGCAGGTAGGAGGTATGTTATTTTACTTATCTTAATAATACGCCCGTCGCTATATACAAAACATATATATGTATATACAAATACAATATATATATATATACACACACACACACAGGGTGTCCCAAAAAGATTGAAACACGCTTTAATTCTTTACCTGTTGGAGATAAGTGGGCAATGTAAATTGCAAAAATGTTGAAAGTAAAGTAGGAAATAAGACTACGTTAATGAAATAGTCCTCCCATTAATTTTCAAAAAGTTATATTTTTAAATTTTTATGCGACCCCCTTAGACAAATTTGGTCAATCAGAAAATTTTTATTTTTAATGCAACAAGATCATTAAAAAAAACTGCATATCTGTATCTTTAAAATTGAGTGAGTTATATTTAATTGAACATTGTGAATGGGGACCATATATCAAATTAGAAATGTAAATTTGTGGCATATCACAAAAAAGATAAACCTGGATGATAATACATAGGATACCTAACTGCGTAGTGAGTAGTACCACTGCTTTATATGATCTCTGTCTGTGTTTTTATTTAGATGCATTTGTGATAAAATATTTTGACATATATGAACATATTTTTGAGCTAAACAATTACCATTGTCAATTTGTTTATGATCCCTATTTTCACTGATGAAACAGCCTTTCACATGGTACGGAAAAGTGGCATAAGTCAGATTTTTTCCTTTATCATAATTCAGTTGATTTTAAAGATACAGATATGCAATTTTTTCTTTAATGATCTTGTTGCATTTAAAATAAAAATTTTCTGATTGACCAAATTTGTCTAAGGGGGTCGTATAAAAATTTAAAAAGTGTAACATTTTGAAAATTCATGGGAGGACTATTTCATTAACATAGTCTTATTTCCTACCTTACTTTCAACATTTTTGCAATTTATATTGCCCACTTATCTCCAACAGGTACAGAATTAAAGTGTGTTTCAATTTTTTGGGGACACCCTGTATATATATATATTACTAATGCATATATAGGCATAAATACATAGATGAGCACCTCCCTCTACATGTTGCTCACGAGCCACCATTAGGGACTTTCATGAAAGTTCGCTTAGGGCATCAGAAAATCTTAAGATGCTACTGACATTGATTACCTAACAACCATGGGTGCAATCAGATAGGATTGTTAGCTTGGGAGTAATAAATAACCTTTATCCTCAATTATTTCAGTTACAATTTAAAAATTACTGTAGGTACTACTGCAACTTTTGGGGTGTTTATCTTCCTAAACTATCCTAGTGATGGCAACATACGGGAATAATAGTTAGTACTGTTAAATCTTTATTATCAATTGTACATGTTCTTCACTGTGCAACTTTTGGAAATTATGTTATTTGATATAATGGCCAGCTACAGGAAAATGCTTGTTATCTACAAATTTTTTTTCGTATTTCTATTGCTTTTTGTTTTGTTGAAGTTAACGTAATATTGCCTTTTGTATGTTGGTAAGTAAATCATACTTTTGCTTTTTTATGTAGTACCTTTCTATTAACCAATATTTAAAGTGTACTACTGATTCACTAAATAGAAGTGTAACTTTATAATTTTTTTTTTCAATATAAAAATTGCTCTACCTATATTTAAAAAATTGGATTCCCTTTATTACCCTTCGAATGGTTTTATTCATAATTATGTTTCTTAAAATGAACCAAGTGTCATAAGCAAAGCTGGGAATTCAAATACTTTTAAAATACTAAAGTGAAATATAAACATCGGCAAAACATCAGGGTAAACAAGATAGACAGTGTTTACCCAATTTACGACTAAGTAACATATTTTAATTATATATTATTCAAAATAAATGTATAAAATGTTTTCTGTGTAAATAAATGGATGGAGATATCTGAAAATTTTTGCCCTGACTAGCAACCCTTTATCTCCCCCCCCCCCCCCCCTTTTTATATTGTTTAGGAAAGAATATGCACCAGCCTATAGATTTTTCAAGATATCTCAAATTACTTTCCACATCAGGAAATGATCCATTTTATACTTTAGATTTTGAACCTTACCAGTCCAGTTTATTCTGGATCTGTAATAGGAAGATACATGTTTTCAGGGAATAAATCAAGAACCAAAGCAGCTAGAAAGCTCAAAATTGGTATTGATTCCTTGTATTTCATAGTATGTTTCAATTATTTGGATTTTGAACCTTACCAGTCTATAAAATAAAATAAAATAAAACAGTGTAAAACAGTTTCTCTCTATTAAAAAGGTAGCTGACACCACCGACACTACGCCTACCACTAATTTCGTGTCCCTTGAGTGTCTCTGTTTTGTACCGTAAAAACTGTAACATACAAAAATATGAAATTTGGTACATTTGTAGAGGAATGTTATGGGAAAATGCTGAAATAAACTATTTTTCAATTTAATCTTTAGTTTAAGAAATATTTAATGCCAAAGTTGAAGGAAAAGTATTTGAGCTCAGTGTTCACGTCCTAGACAGATTAGCAATAGCAGGAATACGAATTGTTGCAGACATGTACCTACATATTTTATATAAGGGTCCCAACTTTTACAAGATGGAACCCTTTCTTAAATTTAGATTTAGTTGCATTTCTGAAACCCATACTGAAAATTTTCTTCAGTATGGGTAAAGTAATGGGTTCTTCAGTATGGGTAGTCTTCAGTATGGGTAATTTAATTGGTCTAGTCAATTGGGAGCACAGGGGCAGTCATGTAAACCAGTTCAGTTGAAAGAGCTTGCGAAGTGAACTCCGAGGGTTAGTAAATGCCAGTAAACAAGGAGCAGACCCCTAATGGACATATTATGCCTGTGTAACAGGTTGCATAAAAGAATTCATAAAACTAGCCTATCGAGTGCTAGTAAGTTAAGGTGACTCACAAAGCAAATATGGGGGTGACTCACAAAGTAAATTATAGGGGTGGTGCGGGGGACTGAGCTCCCTAGTATTTAATATAATTATAAGAAGTAATAATTGATCAAAGTTGATTATGAAACAAATAATTCTCATAAATTTAGAAATCATAATTTATTTCCACTCATTTACATTTATGTACAAAACCCACAATATAAATTTACATATATTCAATTAGCCTTGCTTAGATTGAAATCGGGCACTTTTGGAAATTTTATTGCCCAAATAAATCACTTATTTGCACTCATCTGCAAAATCTACATAAAAATATCATTGATGTGTAAACAATGTAACCTAAAATATGTGAAATTTGGTGATATGTTGTTGTCGGCATGCAAGACCATCACAAAGCATGTCATTTCATGAACGGAGCATACTAGCTTAACTAGAATGACTGTACTGGATTTTTTGCATGTCATATATGAAAAGTCTACTCACAGGACCATACTTCAAAGATTTAATATTTCTGTGTTAACATTGTAACACACACACAAGGGTCATTCACTTTCTATACAATAGTTACAAATGAAATTATTATTTATTTAGCATAATTGACTGTTATTTTGTTTCTTAAAAAATGTTGGAAACAATATGGCCCTTCTTATGGTTCAATCTCATTAAAATCAATAGGCTTCCAATATTTAATGATAGCAAAAACTGAACCAAATTAGTTTAAATCACTCAATTTGTTTTCGCTCATGTCTACAGACTCTCCTTTTCTCTCTTTATCTCATTTTTTCTCTTTATTTTTCTCTCTCTCTCTTTCTCCTTCTCTAATCTTCCCCTTCCTCTATTTTGAACAAGAAAAAGAAATAAGACAAAGTGTGCAGGACATCTTTGCTCAAGAATGATATTTCTCTGTTCTCATGATGGCTATAGATTGTAATGCAGCACAGGGCTTGTTATATACCACCAGGATTTTCTTTTTCATATATGTTTACTCCTTCCTTTTTATTTTCTTTATTCTACATGGTAATGCATAGGGAAAATATTGGAATCCTGTCGAAAACCGTAACTCTTTTTTTTTATGAATCTACACATTTTGGGACCTATCCGACACGAAATCGTAATCCGACATGAAAAAACAATTTTTAATGTGACCTTTGTGTGTGTATTGTATGTATCCACTCAACTCAAAAACTAATCGACCGAATTTCATAAAATTTTATAGGTACTTGTAGGTTACTCTAGTGCTGATTAGATTTTGGTACAATTCGGGATAAAAGAACCTATCTTTTGAGAAATAGCCCAAAAATATTGTATGTATCCACTCTAGCTGAAACTAATAAATCAAATTTCACAAAATTTGGTATATAAGTCCCTTGTGGGTTACCCTGGTGCTGATTAGGTTTTGGTACGATTTGGGAAAAAGGACTTGCCTTCGTTTTACGAAATGGCCCACAAAAATTGTACTCTCTAGCTGAGATACTAATTGATCAAATTTCACACAATTTGGTAGATAAGTTGCATGTGGATTACCATAGTGCTGGTTAGATTTTGGTGCCATTTGAAATTAAAAAATAATAATAATCTGCCTTTTTTAATTTGAGAAATGGCCCACAAAAATCGTCAAGATCTAAAATAAAACATTACAAATTTATCAATTACATGCATGTGTTATATGCAATTTTTGACGACAAAAATAAAAAGATCAACCCCATTACTCTATTTCCGAATGCACATGTCCTGAATGCACATGTCCCGAATGCACTCAAATCCCAACACGGCCCAGCACAAATTTTTTGCAATATATTGAAGCCTGTTGCCTCATATGATGATGATGATCCAAATTTGCCATTGAAGGAATTAAACACAAGTTATGTTACATATAGTAATAAATGAAAAAGAACCCAAATTTGAAAAATTTGTACAAATCAAGAATGAGAATTACTATATAAAGTGAGTTTTTATTTATCAGTTTTGTTTGTTAAAATCCAAAATTAAATGGGTAATTAAAATTGAATGATATTAAATTAAAAGTGTAAGTTATTTAGAATACAAACATAAATAAATTCAAGAACAATAATTCATCTTATCCGTATATTAATTTTAAATTATAACAGTTTGCTCAAATAAAATTTCAATCAATATTTGTTATCAGAAATAAAATTGACAGAACTGTGTTTAAATTTAAGAATAGAAATTATTTAATTTTAATAATTTAGAAATATTTGGAATCTAATAATGGAAATTAAAATCACAGAAGAAATTAGAAATAAAATATCAGTGTTTAATTTTAGAGTAAATAGTAGTTATTGGTTTCATAATTTCATCACCAATCAAATAATCACAGTACAAAAGCGATTAAACTCTTTTGCAATAAATTTAAAAATAGAACAAATTGCAACTATCCAGTTCTAATTTACACATCATTTATTTCATATGTAATTTCAAATTTGTCTGTTTCAATTTGGATCTATTTTTGACATTTTTATTTTGATCCAGCCCAACCTAACCTGAATTTAATAAAATGTGGCTTAGCCTGTGGGCCAGGTCGATCCCAAGCTCACGGACTAGGCCCAAGCCCATGCAGACCTCTAACTTAGATACCTTGATATTTAAAACTGAAACTGAAACCTCCAAATTGAATTTCAAAATACTCTACTGCTACCCTTTTTATCTCTTTCAATCTCAATTTTAAAACTCTAATGTGGGCAGCACATATCGTTCTGTACATAAAGCAACGACTTTACATCTTTTACAACTAAATATAGATGTGCAGATTTATGGCACAATTTTTTTAGTATTGAATTTACATCATGTAAATTGAAATTGTATGCTTTTGGCAATGTATGAGTCAAAGACTTAAAACTCAAGTCTCTCAGCAAAATGCAATTGACATTTAATTAAAATCTCTTAAAATAAATGACTGTTAACACATTCTTTGACTTCAAAATACAAAACTATTATAACAAGCATATTCCCTCATGAATGGAACAAACTAGAACCATGGGAATGATGTTAATCGATTTGTTGAACAATATTGCATACAAAAAATAAACATATTGGATGATATTTACTATTTTTTTTAATTTTATATATTTATATATATATATATATATATATATATATATATTTATTTATTTGAAAAATGTGTAATATCTCAAGAATGTTTCATGCATTCTAAAGTTGGTGTCATTCGTTTTTTATTGATTTTTTACTTATTGAATGTCCTGATGTTTTCATAAATTTTTCAAAGATCCATTCAAAAATTGCTAGGTTTTATGAACATTCGATATCATTTAAAATCAAGATGGTTGCAATAGTCACCGATTGTAATAATTGTACAAAAAAAATTTAAATGCTTCATTTGTTTCTGTGATATCGCGTGCACAGTCTCATGGACACAGACACACACACTAACATACATGCACACACACACATAAACATCGTTTGTTCGTTACTAATTCCCCCGTGGTGAAGGAGCGCCTACGCACCACATCCACAAGACCCCCCAGGATATCCTATGGTAAAGGGAAGAAGAATTGCAGCTTCACTTTTATAGAGTCTCCCCGATGGGTGAAAGTCTGACTTGGCCTCGACAAGACAACATCCATGCCCGTTGGCAGGATTCGAACAAGCAACCCGGCAATCCAGCGATCAGATGGAAACGCATGCCCCTGACCGCTCGACCACCGGATCGGCACACATAAACAAAAATATACAGAGAGAGACATCACCTCAAAAACGTTTGATTGGAGTTTATTGGTGCTTAAAACATGACCTTCCTTCTAAAACTCGATATCGAATTTTCAACCCCCTCACAATACTTTCTCTATATATTATGTAAGAGAAAGTAAAAAGTTTCAATTTATACGTTTCTGAAATTTTTTTTTATTAAATTATAATTTACTGAATTACATTCTTTCAGTCATAAAAAATATATTTTTTGTCTAGATATATTTTTATTCTAAATATAGTAAAAATATATTTCTTGTTGCAAGTCTTCTGAACTTGTTTAAAAAATTAAGTTTATTGCTTTGTTTTTATGCATGTACTGAAGTATGTTGAGATATCCAAAAAACTGTCAATTTTTATAAAATGACAGTTATGCATATACACTCAAGACAAAAAAAAATGACGTACCCCGCAAATAATCCGATAGTAATGAAACTTTACATGCACACACCTTTTGACCGAATTTGCAAATGATCAAAAATTCACAGCCAATGAATGAATTGTTGGAACTACAATGCATTGAAACTAAACACCATGGTGGTGTATATAAGGAGTGAACCTTGCTTTCAGGAACAAAACGTGCTGTGGATTTCGATTGCATTTAATTACAATGCCTCGCTGGTGAATTCGCGGCTACTATGAGCATATGAAGGAGTTTGAAAGAGGGCATGCGGTCAGACTGCATGAGGTTGGATGGGCACACCGACGAATCACTCAGCATTTGGGTAGGAGCGATGCAGCAATTAGATGATGTTGGCAGGAATGGGTCCGGAATGGCAGATTTCAGTGGCAAGAAGGCAGCAGATGGCCTAGAGTGACGACAGAACGGGAAGAAAAAGCGATTGTCAGTTCAGCTGTGACAGCACGAGATTCGTCGATCAACCATCCAACATGTGACAAACACAGAAGTGACCACCTGGACCATTAATAGAAGACTACGGGAGTGGAATCTATACTCGCGGCACCCATTACTCTACTTACTACTGAACCACTGACTAGTATGCACAGTCAACAGTGATTGCAATAGTGCCAAGCCCGATCAATGTGGAATTGTTCGGATTGGGATTGAATTGTCTTCAGTGATGAGTCCCGTTTCGAACTGAGTCCCGATGACCAGCACAGACGTGTCTGGATGAGATAACTATGACATCATCAGGATCCTACTTTTACTGTTACATGCCCCGACAACAGGGAGTTATGGTCTGGGGTGCCATTTCGTTTGATAGCTGGATCCCTTTGATAGTCCTCCGTGGCACCATCACAGCACAGTGGTACATTGCCAACATTCTACGACACGTTGTATTGCCATTCCTTTCCCAAGCCACACACAGCACGCCTCTCTATTGATTGTCTGCGTGCTTACAACACACTTCCTTGGCCAGTCAGATCCCCAGATTTCTCGCCTATTGAGCACATTTGGGCTGAGATGGGGCATCGCCTGTGACCTCCCAGAATGTAGAATTAGCTTGTCAATTGGAGGCCATTTGGAATGACATCCCTCAGAATACTATCCGGCAACTTTATGCATCAGTGCCATGTCGGGTAACAGCTTGTATCAAGGCTGGAAGTGGACCAACGCCATATTGACATGCTCACTTTGTATAGATCTTTCAGTGCAATAAATCATTGAATTGTTCTGAAATTCTAATCATTTCTTTTTCTGTATATCCACATTACACGTACCAAGTTTTGTCTGATTCTGATTTGGATAATTCTTTCTTGATGTGTTGATTGTTTTGTCTTAAGAGTGTATGATATATCTTTATGAATTTCAACTGATACTTGAGTGATTTTCATATTCAGTAATCCTTTTATAAGCTTTTAGGATTCATTTTTATCAACTACATATGAACACTATATTTTTTAAATTGTTCCAGGTAAATTTCCTTAGTTTTTATAGCTCATAAACATAAATAAGTTTCTGTTTCTCCTAGAAAATGCCCAGATATCAGGAACCAGTTTTGATATGCATTTAAGCTAACGGTTGACTTCTGTCTGCATCAGGTATTTAAGGGTGTTTCAACCTCCTCCTGCAAACTGAAAATTTTCAAGAAATTCTCAATAAGAATGTAAACTTTTGTATTTAGTTAATTTAGATGAAAATTTTTCTAAAACCCCAACCAAATTTCTATTCAAAATATAACACTAATATCTCTTAATTTAAAGAGAGAGAGTGTGTACTGTTTTTCACTTTCCCTACAATACATGGTAATGTATAGGGAAAGCATTGGAATCGTGTCAAAATTCAACTTGAGTTTTTAATGGATCTACACATTTTAGGACCTCTAGAACATGAAAAAACTATATTTAGTGTGACATCTGTCTCTCTCTGTATGTGTGTATGTGCAATATATGTATCCACTCAAAAAACTAATTGATCAAATTTCATAAAATTGTATAGGTAAGTCACTTGTGGATTAGGTTTTGGTAGGATTTGGGATGAAAGAACCTGTCTTTTTTTTTTTGCAAAATAGCACTCAAAAATCATATGTATCCGCTCTAGATAAAAAAATCTAATTGACTAAGTTTCACAAAATTTGATGGATCAAAAATTGGTGGTCACTTGTGGGTAACCCTGGTGCTGTTTAGATTTTAGTATGATTTGGGATAAAAGAACCTGCATCTTTTTACAAAATAGCCTGTAAAAACTGTATGTATCCACTTCAGATAAAAAACTAACGGACTATATTTCACAAAATTTGATAGATAAGTCACCTGTGGGTTACCTTAGTGTTGATTCGATTTTGGTACGATTAAAAAAAAACCCTGCCTTTTTTATGATATGACCCGAAAAATAGTCAAAATCTAAAATAAAAGAAAGACTATGTGCAAATGTATCAATTAAATGCTTGTTTAATACTTCATTTTCGACGATGAAAAGAATAAGACTAACCCCATTACTCTAGGACTAGTCGTTCTCGAAATATTTAAATTGTTCTCATTTCTACTATGCTGACTTTGAAAATACATACGGTCACTAAATGAAAACGAGAATTGAATTAAAGTGCAAATTCAGAGTAATTTCAAATAATTATGCACATTATTTTGTGCAATTAAACTCAATTTAATGAATTATTAAAGACATAATGAGAAAATGAGTCTGTAGGGAAAGTCCTGTGCTGCCCACATCAGATTATCTCTATTTTGAATAAGAAAAAGAAATAATACAAAGTACTCAGGCCCTCAAGAGTAACATTTCTCTGTTCTTATACATTGGAATGCAACACAAGGCTAGTCACAAACCTCCAGGATTAATCATGATGGTGTGTGACTAGCATTGGGCCACATATCACCAGGCAACTAACAAATAAAAAACTTGTATCACATACCATCCTTTCTACTAGAAAATAAAAATCTTTAGCATTTTAGTTAAAACTAGGGGGCTCAGCCCCATGCCTGCCAGCCCTTGTAATTCGTTTTGTGAGTCAGGAGGCTTCACCTTTTACTCACTGCACTCACTTTGCGTGCTGTTTCAAGTCAAACTAAAGAGTTCAAATTGAAAAATAGTTTTATTTCAGCGTGTTTCCCTACCATTTTTCTACAAATGTACTAAATTTCATATTTTTGTATGCTATGGATTTTGCAGTATGAGACAGAGAAACTCGAAGGACATGCCCATACAGAAGAAAATTTTTCACTTCAGAAGTGCATAAAAAGTAAAATAACTCAAAAAATGCATTTAAATAAAAAAATGGCTCCATGTTGCAAAAATTTAACTATGTAAATGCATGCCTGAAAAAATTCATGGTTTTGCTACTGCTAGTCTGTCCAGGATGCGAATTTGAAGCTCAAATATTCTGTCTTTGAATATGGCATTAAATATTTATAAAACTAAAGTTTAAATTGTAAAACTGCTTATTTCAAAATGTTCCCCTCAAATTTCTCTATAAATGTACCAAATTTTATATTTTGTATTCTATAGTTTTTGTGGTATGAAACAGAAAAACTCGAGGTATGTGAAATGTGTTAAACAGCGGAGTCGGCGTCAGCTACTTTAATATAGAGAGATATCATAAATTATTTTAGCTTTTTTAAACTTTCTTTAGCTAAATATCAACTTTGATTTTTAAAAAGTATCCATATGAAATAAATTAAAGTATCAGTCTGAAAACTGAAAAGTACAAAAAAATTTTCAAAGTTCTCATTGCAATACACATCTGTATATACTGATTCCCAAATATGTCATGGCTGTTTCAGGCAATTGCCAAATCAGTAGAGATTTAGAATTTGATACATAAGTCAATATAATCCCCCCTCCTCCCTTTCAAGAAAAATCACATTTTACAAAAAAAAAAAAAAAAAAAAAAAAATCTGTAAATGGGATGCTTCACACTAAGGCATTCGAAAGGTGAAATGATAGATAGGCATACTTCGGGATAAAGTAGAGACTTTAAATTTGTTGTAAGGGTAGATTGTTTGAAATGAAGAAAATGTACAATTTCAGTTTTCCAATATTTGCTACGTTAGGTTTATAGATACTATAGGTTGGTCCATCCGAGGAGACGGGATTCAGTTCACAGAAAAGGGAGGAAGGTTGGGACATCAGAGTGGTGAAAGGCTATTTTCTTGCTTTCTTCCGCATAGATCTTTCGTGAGTGGTAATAATTGTGAACCATTTTTAAACATTTTTCCTGTATTTTCAGCAAAGTGTTGTATTTGTGAAGTGTGATGCCGTGTTATGCAATTGCTAATTGCCATAATGATGAGAAAACTTGCTATGCTTTGTTTCATAGGATTCCAAATTCCAAAGTATTAGTCATATAAAATAAAAGACTTGTTTTCTGCTGACACAGCATGGATTTGTTCTATTCATTTCTCTAAAGAAGATTATGAAAGGAATTTAAAAGATGAATTAATGGGAATTGTGTTATACTGTCGTATAAAATGCAGCACAGTTCCTCTTTTAAATATGCCTTTAAACACAGTGCCCTCAACTGAGGAAACAAAATAAGATAAAGAGAGGGCTAATAGATGTCAGAAAAGAAAATTTAAGTAGATTCTTTCTTATCTTGATCATCTTAATAAGATTCACAAATTAAGTAATGAAGAACTTGAATTTAGTCAACCAAGTAGTGAAAATGCAGTCATGATGAAAGATGGATTGCCTTCTATATGGTCTGTTTGGAAAAAGCACAACAGTGGGCACAGAAATATGATCTGTTTGGAAAAGCACAGCAGCACAATAGAAATTTTAATGGATAGGGGTAGTGCACACCAAAATGTTTGATTGGCTGATTAGTTCTACCATGTCATAAGTAAGATAGATATTTGAAATTTGGTGCATGAGTAAATAGTTCAAAAAAGCCTACTGGAAAAATTGAGTATTCAAAAATCCACATTGTTTGGGGTTTGCTTATTGTGAGATTGTTGATTTTCAACTGGTATTCAGCTAATATCTTATACTAAAAAAAGTCTTGGAATTAAATCACACCTTAACTACATATGTCAATAATCAAATAATTGTTTTTGCCTCCAAGAAAATGTCTAAATAATTGTGTTGAAAATTTTAGTTTAGTGACAGCATTTACTATTTTGTTAAAATTGGAGCAAATTGTTTAGAAAATGTATAATTTTTTTAACAAATTACTACAAAAACTAACAGTTAAACCCTGCATACCACATGACATTCCTTAGCAATAAGAACCCTCCTTTCACCAAATCACTGCCAGATGGTGGACATTTGTGTTTGGAGAAAAAATACATGACATTATAGTCACAGAGACTAAAATTAATATTTCTCATTCTATGATAGATTTTTGTTGGAATAGTTGTTCACCTTTTACCTCCCACTAACAGTATTATCACTGGCAGCACCAGGATTTAAGAACAGAAGAGTATGTTTAGAAATGTTAAAGTTATAAACAAGTCTCTAATATTGTTTTTTGTTTGGTTTCGTTATATGTGAACAGTGGCTTATCTATTTTGATATATCAATAAAAATTTCCTTTTCTACTCAAAGAGCATAAAACAAAGCTGTCAATCATTCTTATTTTCCCAGATTTGTCAGTTTTTTTACTTTGTTCCAGGAACCCGATTTTCAGTAAAAATAGTCTGGAGTTTCCATTGAGGGCACCAGCATTACTCATAAACAAAAAAAGGTAGATCATTAAATTTTTTTTATTTGATTAACGATTTAACAAAGCTTTTGAATAAAAGAGGACTGAAAAATTTAGCTCTTTGAACCCTATTTAATGATCTTCAGTGTTTGTTTACTTTTGGGCATTCTCAGTTTTTGCCTTCAACCTAACTTCATCGTAATTGTATTAAATATTTTATTTACTCACATGTGAATGGCAATAGTTAAATTAACTTTAACCATATTTCTTGCTTCGATTTGTTTACATTCACAATTTACATTACTGGATCTTGAGAATGGATGAAAAATATCAAAGTATCAATATCGCAAACGTAAAGAGGAAAAAGAAAAAGAATAAAAAAAAACCAAGAAGGTGAATTTTAAAAATATCTTTCCTGAGAAGATCGTAATCCCATACAAGACGAAAATCTTCAAGATAATTCGTTAGATAATTCATCTATAGTTTCGATTAATGAGTTGGCAGAGAATTCCACTAATACCAAAAATTGTATTAAAACAGATGATAAATCCACAGATCATATGAATAATGTTGATCTGAAGTTAGTTATTCTACAGATACAATCATAAAAAAGATTTTATTTTACAAATTTAAATTACAATGATCTAGCAACTTGATGCCCTGTAAAATTTTACAATATCAATCAATTACATCAACTATTAGTCAAACATGGATCTGAACAGATTCATAATTTTGATTTTCCAAAAGATAACAATAATAAAAAATTTTCAAAGACTCGTTATACTTGACAACTTTTTAAAGAGGTAAAACAATGCTGTGTTTATGGCTATTGTATTCAAAATTCATGGATTCTGCATTTTGCTTCTGCTGTTTATTATATGATCAATGGCAGATTACCCTTGTTGATTCTAGATAGAGGAACTAGAAAAATGCTTCTTCTATATTAGCTGTGGATGAAAAAGTCAGACACTTTAAAAATTATCATAAGTGGAAAAAATTAAAAATTTGAATAAAGAAAAATAAAACCATTGATGAAGATAACTTGCTAGACATTAGAAAACAGGAGAAACATTGGCTACAAGTATTAGAACGACTCTTTGTTTTAGTTCGGACACTAGGTATTCAAAATTTATGATTTTAGGAGCAAATGAGACATTGTTTTCACATGGAAACAAATGTTTTTTAATTTGTTGAGTTTCTAGCCAAATTTGCTCCAATAATGAACAAATACCTTTGAAAAATAAAAGATAGAGACATATGCACATTACCTTGGAATAGATATTCAAAACGAGATAATAAAAATCTCCGCAGATGTGATAAAAAAGAAAATTTTAGAATCTGTTGTTGCTGCAAAATATTTTTCCATAATTATTAATTGTACGCCCGATATTGCTCCCACGGAATAAATAAGCACAGTATACTTCATTTTGTGGACACTAGTAGCAGCACAAAATGTCTGAGGAAAATTTTGGTGTATTTTGTCCTTATGTTATCACTAATACCGAACTCTATAAGAGTACTGATCAGAAAGCAATAGAGAGATAGAAATAAAAAACAGTAGATGGACTGGACATATCATAATATCCATGCTGTGGCATTTACTTGGCTGCCCGAGGAAAAAAGATCTTGGGGTAGACCCAAGCTAACTTAGAGGAGACTAATAGAACACGAGAGAAATCTGATGGGATGCACGAGCTGGTCAGAAGCAAGGACTGCGGCACAGGATTGACCAGGGTGGCGAAGCAAGCTGAAGGCCTTATGTGCCACTACGCATGATGAGTGATGATGATGAGTAACAGCACAGATTCTATAAAATAACACTTTGTCATTTATAGAAATAAAAAATACTACTGGATAATTTTTATCAAATGAAATACTAAGAACTCTGGAAAATTTTTCATTGCCAATACAAATTTATGAAGTCAAGAATACGACAACACTAGTAATATAAATATATTTTTTTCCAATGGCCAGGTACTTGATACTTCATCATTCGCCTATAGAATATTGAAGATGATATGAAAGGTGTGCAGTGATGAATTACAAATATTAATAAGTAACTATAAGTAATTATGAGGTCCTGTAGTTCACATTCATTAAATTTAGTAAATTGCACTGCTAATAGTTTGGATGCTACAGCATTTTTTGACACAGTACATCATCTGCATGTATTTTTTTCTGGCTTGACTCATCGATGGAAATACCTTAAAAGATATATAAGTCATTTTACACTCAAACCAGTCTGTGACACACGGCAAGAGAGTCGAATTGACTCATTTAAAGGCACTAAGATATAATTTATCGAATGTTTGCAAAGTTCATGTGGATTAAGTGGAAATACTAGAAATTAGAAGTAAATAGTTTTCTTAAAATTTTAAAGATGCTCAAATTTATTGCATCCTTAGTACTGTGGTATATACTTTATGAAATAAACTTTACAAGTAAACAACTTCAGAATAAAAGCCTTGATTAAATGGTGCCATAAAAATATATGAATGATATAAATGATACAATTTTTTTTTTGCATGAAAATGCAAAATGATGAAAAATTTGAAAATTGTTAACCGATATGGAAAACATTGCTGAGGTGTTATGTGTGCCTAATTTTGAACAAAAAAACAGTTTACTTAGAAAAAAATAGAATTAGCTTGTGTATGAAGCAGAGGTTGAAATCATAACAGATTTTAAACAAAAGTTTAAAGTAGACTTTGATTTTTCAATTAATAAAAGTCTTTTATTTTCAATAATGCAATTGCATTTGTTTGGGAAAAATTCAAGCACATGTCTACAATTAATGAAAAGTGTGGTTTTCTTTTAAATATATATGAATTACAAAAAAATACTTCAAAACTGCTTAAAAAATGTTTGGCATTGGAAAATTTCTTAAAACAATGATAATTCTAGAGATATTGATGACACAGATTTATCTAGTGAATGATAAATAATATTAAGGTGAATTTCCAGATACACAGGGTGTCCCAAAACATTGACCTCGGCTTTTATTCCTTAAATATTGATCTTAGACATATATAATAAATTATAAAGTTGCATAAAAAAGCTACAGAATTTTATGAAATCAATTAAAATTTTCAAGGAAATTAAATTTTAAGAAATACAAAATTTAAATTTTTATATCCCCCCCCCCCCCCCCCCCCCCCCCCGTACAAAAACATTTCCAATGAGTAAAATGTGCCCCATACACTAATAAGGAGATGTATGAAATTTAAGCATTTTATCATAAAAAGTCCCAGAGATATGAAAAGACAAAAATGCTGATTTATACCACTTTTCAATGCCTCAACATGGGTTCTCAGAGGGGAAAAATCATGTCAGCAGATTGCGTTTCAGGGGTCATACACAAATTACGAAAGAAAACAATGATTACATAAATAAATAATAATTTTGCCATTTACTGGTACAAAAGTATCTACACTGTGTAGAAATAATAACTTTACACAAAGATTACAAAGTTTGTTCAAAATGTTTTCCATCCACGCCAAAGATCCATTACAGATATAAGGCAGATATTATTTGCCTATGATGCATTTCTGTGTTGCGTCATTTGCATTCTTGCTGTAAACATTTACATTTTAATTTGTGATTAATCTCTCACCAACTTTGTTTAAACATATCTCTGGGACTTTTATGATAAAATGCTGAAATTTTGTACATCACCTTATTAGTGTATGGGGCACATTTTACTTGTTGGAAATGTTTTTGTACAGGGGCTGTTTAAATTTTGTATTTCTTCAACTTTAATCCCCTGAAAATTTTTATCGATATCATTAAATTCTGTACCTTTATTTATGTAACTTTGTAATTTATTATATATGTCTAAGATCAATATTTAAGGAATAAAAGCCAAGATCAATGTTTTGGGGACACCCTGTGTATATATATATATATATAAACAAATATATACCCCTATACATTCTCTCTCTCTCTCTTTTACACACACACACACACACACATATATATATGTATATATATATATATATATATATATATATATATATATATATATATATATATATAAAGAGAAAGAGAATGTATAGGGATGCCTAAATTTTCTTTGCCTATGGGCCGGCCCTGATATAACTGGAGTGACTGATAATGCTGCTTTTCTGAACCAGTGTATCTTGTCTACTGCAGCCTGTATGCAAGAAATGTTTGCCCAGCATAACTTAATAGGAGATTTTATTGTTTGTCAAATAATTTTGATCAGTATTACAAAATGTACACAATTTGACAGAAGTATTAGACAGAAGTCAATTAGACAGAAGTATTATTTTAAAAGATATTTTGTTGATTATTTTTCTGATGTATTTGACAATTCTAAATTAACATAAATTTCATTAACTACATCAATACTAGGAGACACAAGTAGTTCAACTAAAATAATAATTTAAATTTATTTTTCTGGATTTCATTATATGTCAAAAACTTAATAATATGTACTAGCTGAAAGGTTTTATAGAACTGTGAAGGAAAGAGGATAAATCAAATGACTAAACCAGAATTGTGGCAGCTAAGCTAACTCTTAAAACTACCTCTGTTGATGTCCCTACTGCCACTGGATGAATAAAACTAAGACCAAATTCTAATACGAGGATCACAGAAAAATTTTTGAAATTCGGCTAAGTGGTACAAGTTAAACTTGGCAACTCTTAGGAGTGTTCAAAGTTCTTCCCTCCAACATCAATGCACTTTTGTAGGCAAACTTTCCAAAGATTAAATGCTTCAAGCCATCCATTTCTTGGAATCGATGAAAAATATGCTTTTAGAGCCTCAACAATCTCATTTTCAGAATGAAAACGACGCCCAAGTAAATTTTTTTTTAATTACCAAATAGCCAACAGTCACACATAGCAAGATCAGGAGAATAGAGTGAATGTTCTATCACTTTGATGTTTTTTGTTCAAGAAATTCAACTGTCATTCTTGCTGAATGAGAAGATGCATTGTCATGATGCAGCATGAGTCCTCTAACATTCACTTCCTGAAAAATTTCTGGAAGACACTTAGCGGTGTACCAGTTAGCTGTAACTGTCTTCTGTCCCTCTAGCTTTATGGCTTTGGCCAGACCTATACTTCTGAAGAACATGGCATACATTACATTTTCATTGCTCATTGTCTTTTCACCATTGTTGGTTTTGGGGTCATCTTCAAAGACCCATACTTTACTTTCTTGATGTGTTGGAACGTCAAAATACAGTATGTACATTTCATCGCCAGTTATGATTTTAGAAATAATGCGGTGTCAACCATCATTAAGTAATTTTAGGGTTTCTTTACTGATTCTAACAGTCCAAAAATATAAATTCAGAAGTTCTCAATTCAATTTCAAGTTCAAACAATAATTTCATTGAAAATTTGAAGTAAGTTATTGTGTGAATACTTGAATGCTACTTGAATATTTATAAAATTCTTCATTTTCTTCAAGAACAAGCAAACACACCTAGAAAGCTAATGATATTAGATACACATTTAGCTTACTACGTATTTCAGATTGTATCGTACAGAAAATAAATATAATTCCATTTCATATAACATAGGTTAGCATTTGCCTGTCATTCAGGAAATATACTTTCTCTTGTAATCCTGTAAAATCCTTTGGCAATATTTAACACACACTGAATCACAGTTTACAATATGGGAGCATGTACAAACTAATTACTTGACTACTTCATATCAATAATTACACTTCGGCAATTACAGCAGCTTATTAGAGGGAATTTGACAGCTTCATTGGAATCACAAATTGCACATAATTAAGATATAGTTTAGTGCCACTTCAGCTTCTGCCATATTGAAATGAATGAGTTGATTTACTTATGATGAACACGTGTAAACAGAATTAATTTCATTTAGAAGATCCACTCTCGGTGATTCACCAAAAGTGATTAATGTAAACCTGCCTTTAGTTAATACTCATATTTTGCCTCCTCTGATGTCAATACATTCTAATATCTATATACTAATTGTCAAGTGTCCGTCTGTCTGTCTGTCGTGCTTTGTTTAGGGACTTCCCAGATAGAGACTTGCAATTTGGTACACAGGTCAATCATTCGATAAAAAAAACCTGGAAAAATCGAATTTTTCAAAAATGTTCTGTAAGGGGGGGGGGGGGGGGGTGCTCTACACCGAAACGTTCAAAAAGTGAAATTATAGGAAAGCATACTTTGAGATGAGATAGAGACTTCAAATTTGGTGCATGAGTAAACCGTTTAAAAGGAAGAAAGTGTGCAATTTCGGATTTTCAATATTTGCTACTTTAGGGGTGTTTCACACCAAAATGTTCGATTTGCCGAATGAGAAATGGCTCCTTTAAAATTTGATAGAGGCTTGAAATTTGGTATATGGGCTAATCATTTGATGAAAACACCCAAGATGAATATAGGTTTTCAAAAATGTTCATTTAAGGGGGTGCTTCAGAGAAAAAAGTTCGAAATTTGAATTGATAAAAAAGCGTGCTTCAGGATGAGATAGAGATTTCAAATTTGGTGTACAGGTAGATAGTTTAGAAGGAAGAAAGTGTACAATTTCAGTTTTCCAATATTTTCTGCTTTAGGGGGTGCCGCACACCAAAATGTTTGATTTTCGGAATAAAGGAAAAACGCCCTAAAATGTGTAGAGACTTTATATTTGGTACATAGGTGAATCATCTGATAGAAAACCTTAGTAAACTGGATTTTTTCAAAAATGTATTTTTAAGGGTGTGTGTGCTCCACAAAAAACATTCGAAAGGTGAAATGATAGAAAAAGCATGCTTTGCGATAAATTAGAGACTTCAAATTTCGTGTATGGGTAAATAGTTAGAAAGGAAGAAATTGTGCAATTTCAGTGTTCCAACATTTGCTATTGTAGGGAGTGCAGGTCACTAAAATATTCAATTTGATGAACAAATGAAAAATGCCTCCTTTACAATGTGATAGAGGCTTGAAATTTAGTATATGGGCATTTGATAAAAAGCCCAATATGAATACGGTTTTTTAAGAATGTTCATTTAAGGGTGTGCTACACAGAAAAACGTTCGAAGGATGAAATGATAGAAAAAACATGCTTCGCGATAGGATAGAAACTTCAAATTTGGTACACAGGTAGATAGTTTGAAAGGAAGAAAGTGTGCAATTTCAGATTTTCAATATTTGCTACTTTAGTGGGTGATATATGTTCTATTTTCAGTATAAATGAGACATGCCAATATGTTCTATTTTCCGGATAAATGAGACACACTTCCTTTTAAATGCGATAGAGACTTGATATTTGGTATATGGGCCAATCATTTTATAAAATATCCAAGACCAAGACAGTTTTTCAAAAATGTTCATTTATGGGTGTGCTATACAAAAAAACGTTCGAAAAGGGAAATGACAAAATAGCATGCTTTAGGATGAAATAGACTTTAATTTGGTGTACAGGTAGATATTTCAAAAGGAAGAAGTGTGCAATTTAATTTTTCCAATATTACCTTCTTTAAGGGGTTCTTACCACCAAAATATTCAATTTGCCGAATAAATGTAAAGTACGAATTATTCAAAAATTTACATTATTCAGCAGTTGCTTATTGTAAGACCATTGATTTTCAACGGGTATTCGTATAGTTATTCAGAATGCACTAACTCTTGCTCCTTTCACCCAATTTTAAGGGAACCTTAATTTTCTTTAAAAAATATTTCAATTTTTGCAAATTCGAATTTTAAAACTTATAACAGTTCCTATACATAAGCGATGCATCTTTTAAAAAGTCTTTAAAAGATTAGTGAGAAATTTATTCATGAAAAATTGCTTTTTATAACAAAACAGAGGACTTTTTAAAATGTTCTCCTCTTTTACCAGTTTTGTCTCCTTAAAAACAGAGTGCATATTTAGGTTTACTTACTGAAACAATATGAAATTTCATCAAAATAACTAAATTCCTATAAGAGATTTCCTACTTGTAGATACTTACTCATGCACACAAATATTGGTGTCTGTAAAGAGGTTGATTCATGTTCAGAACTTGAATGTTTCAAAACTCGGCATATGTGAAATTGTGGGACTAGTTGAAGTAAACGTTATGCCCTACGAGTTAACACAAAAATATGTATATCCAAGTGAGACAGCGGCTGGTGCAGCGACTATAGCCACCAGCAGAATTAACACTGCTCAACTAGGAGCTCAGATGTGAAATTAGAAGGATATTTGAAGTAAAAGTTTTGCCCAGGAGGTTGAAACAAGACATATATGCTATTCAATAGTGGCTAAAACAAGTTGCAGTGTGAATTGAAACATGTAAATACTGAGGAGGGAAGGAGTGGTGATGCATTTTGAAAATTTGCATAATTTTGCAGACATTACAACCTTTAAATGTGGTGGGATCAATGTGCAGCTAATCAGTTTACAGCGATCATGGCTGGAGATGTTATATGCAGCCTGAGAATGGCCGCATATAACGTCAGATAAAGAGCAGATGTTCAAAGAGATTGCTGAAATCACTGAGACTGGATTATGAACTATCCAGCGCATTATTAAATTTTAGAAAGATGGTGGTGAACAATCAACTTTACAGAAAATGTGTGGTCGAAAAACAATCCTGAATAATCATGATAGAAGGTCATTAAAATGCTTGAATTGCAAATTGAAATTAAATTGCAAAAATTTGACCCTGGAACTCACAACTGTGTTCAGCAATGGAAGCAAAACCATTTCCACTTGCATTGTGAGATGAGAACTCAAAGGAATGGGGTTAAACAGCTGTGTTGCGAAAAGGAAACAAAATAATCGAAAAACAAAAAAGACTCCACCTAGGAACAGATAGATTGGACTGCTGAGTAATGGGGGAAAATCATGTAGTCTTATGAGTAAAAATTTTCTTTCTTCCAACATCGGGATTAGAGGGGAACCACATGAAGCATTGAATACTTCCTATACTGTACCCACTGTACAGGTCTCAGGAGGAAGTGCTATGATCTGGGGTTGCTTCTGTTTGGCTGGTCTAAACACAGCAATACTATGCAGCAATAAAATAAAGTCAGCTGAGTATCTGGGCATACTGAATGACCAACTTATTCCATCAATGGTACTTTTATTCCTTGAAGGCAGTGGTATATTCCAGAATAACAACTCAATGATTCATTGCACTAAATTTGTAAAAGATTGGTTCGAGGGGCATGAGGCATTCACACACTTGAATTGGTCACTACAAAGTCCTGACCTTAAACCCATTGAGGGTACTTCGGATATTCTGGACAAGTAGTAATTCCACTCTTCTTTCATCAACCAAGGATCTTGGCAAAATGTTACGGCAAAGCTGGCCACAAATAAGTATTGAGACAATGCATAAACTTATAGACACAATGCCATAACAAATGCTTACTGTAATTCATGCTAAAGATGGTTCAATGAAATATTCACATGTGCAACTTCTTTTTTGGCCAGGCAGGGTATATTCAGATTGTGTATTCAATAGCATATTCCAGGATGCCGATGCTACGATTCATTGCATTAAATTAAAATTGTGAAAGATTGGTTTGAGGGGCACGAGGCCTCATTCGCACACTTGAATTGGCCACCACAAAGTCCTGACCTCCACTCCATGGAGGGTATGCGGGATATACTGGTGAACCATTTAAGGAGTAATTCCTTTTACAGTACATTTTAGTTTTTTTTATTTTGAACCTTATTAGGGTAGCCCATCCTGGGTCCACCATATGAATATACTCGTTTTGGGAGAATAACTCAAGAACTGGAGCAGCTATAAGGTTCAAATTTAGTATGTCATTGTCTTTTGTGGTGTATTTTAATTTTTTTGCATTTTGAACCTTATTGGACTAGCGCGTTCTGGGTCTGCCATAGAAATGCATTTGATATGAAAAGTATATTCTTAAAAAATTCCTCTATTCCCTATTTTTAGTGCCATTTGCATTAGGGTATTGAAATAAAATAATTAATCCAGAATATGAAATAATATAAAATTACTTTAAACATTCTATTCATATAAAAAGCAAATGTGAGTATGATAGACCCCCCACCATCACTTAATCATGCTATCATGACTTAATTGCCATTGTGTATTTTTAATTTTTCAATTTTATTCTCTTAAAAGTTGTATCAGTATTTAGGCGACTTCAAATCGATCAAGCAACATCTCAAATATAAAATATGACATTGACCCCATTTTACTGGAAAAATGCTAGATCCTTTTGACTAGAGGCTATTTTAATGGTTTAGTCCTGTAATAGGTGACTTTAACAAGCACCATGCATAGATATGCTAGACCGTGTGAGATCTGATGTCGCGGCGAAGGAAAAAGAGGCGGTTGGCTATTTGTTTTTTATATTCATGGACAGATTTTCTGCTAAGTTCTGTCGTCTGCCCTGGCAGCACACCTGAAAACAGATTGTATTGGACTTGAATTCTTAGAAACTTTATTTGAACAGCAGTAGCCTTAAGATATTTTTCTTTCCAAAGGCATCCTAAATGATGGCAATAAATCAACAGGACATAGTACACTTAGATTTTCTTTCTGTATACAATTGCTCACATATGGTAAGAAACATGCAAAAAGTGTTTTGTAGCAGAAGTGTTACACTAATCTTACAAAATCAGAAGGACAAGAAACTGTGCTTGAGAAACCTGACCTTTGGGGGCTAAAATGCTGTTCATATACTGGTATGAACATTTTTTACACAAGCTGTTTGGCTGAATATTCTCTGAAAATTATCCAAAACTAGCTAAACGGGAACCCAATTCTTAGTTAAGTCTTCTTAACTTCTAGAAGCTATACCTACACAGTATAGTTTTGCCTTGTTATCTGATAAAGCTATAAAATTAAAATAAATTTAGAAAATGTAAAGCGAATAAAGTAAAATTTAAATAATGAATCTTTTTTAAGTAGCAATGGATTAACTTTTACCAGGAATGGTAATCTCCATCCATGTTCTCTCTCGAAATCAACTCAATTTGGTAAGTACTATCTATTATCTATGTAATTTTTAACACTCATACGTATATGATATAAAATATTAATCAGTGGCATATATTGAGGGAGTGCAAGGGTATAAAGCAAATGCACCTCTTATTACTTTCCCTACAATACATGGTAATGTATAGGGAAAGTATTGGAATCATGCTGAAAATCGCAACTCTAGTTTTCGATGGATCTACATGTTTTGGGACCTCTAGAACATGAAAAAACAATTTTTTAGCATAACATCTGTGTGTGTGTGACTGTTTGTATGTGCAGATTTTGTATGCACTTGTGGGTGACCTTGATGCTGATTAGATTTTGATTCAATTCGAGATAAAAGAATCTGCCTTTTTTTTGGGAAATGGCCTGCAAATATTGCCTGTATCCACTCAAGCTGAAAAACTAATAGACCAAATTTTACAAAATTTAGTAGATAAATTACTTGAAGGTTAACCTGGTGCTGATTAGATTTTGGTATGATTCAGAATAAAGACCATGCCTTGTTTTGCAAAATGGCCTGTAAAAATCGTTAAATCTAAAAGTAAAAGACTACATATGCTCAATTAAATGTTTATTTCACACGTAATATTTGAAGCCGAAAAGAATGAGACCAACGCCATTACTCTAGGTCTAGCTGTTCTTAAGATATTTTAGTTCTTTCATATTTTTGCTATGCCACCTTTGAAAATAAGTCTAGTTACAAATGAAAACGAAAATTGAATTAAAAGTACAAATTCAGTGTAATTTAAAATATTTATGGCTGTTATTTTGTGCAGTTAAACTCAATTTAATGAATTATTGAAGAAATAATAAAAATGTGAATATGAGTCAGCAGGGAAAGTCATATGCTGGCCACATGAGATTTTTTTAATGCTATCAGTTATTTCTTTTTTATGATATAAGAAAATTTTATAATCTGAATATGATGGAATTCATTAGAATATCCAGTAATAATTTTTAGATGTCACTTGCATTGGATTTGTATAGATGAATATATCGTTTGATTATTTCTAAAATTGATACCATATAGATTAATCATTATTAATTAATATGAATTAAATTATGTACATTTTATTAACTAATTAACACAGTTAATTACACAAAGTTAATTATCATGAATAATGTATGATTATCAATACTTTGATATTTAATTAAATATTTTGCAACTGTAAAAATATTCTGGGTATGCCACCGGCATTTATTTAGTACTAGCTGCATACCCTTTCTTTGTACAAAATATACAATGTATTAGTATTAAAATATACTAAATTAATAAGTATTACTTCAAACTCATATATGAGACATCCATTCGCAGAATCAATTCAAGCGGTGGCTCACATATACGCTACCCGGCTGTGAGTGACATTCACTACTGATGCACCGGTGAGACATCTGTCTCATAAGTGTTGAGAAATTTTCCCCTTTTTTTAAATGAAAAATAGCTCACTTGGCAACCATGGCTTACATTTGGCCTCAAATTTCAAATTCGTATATTGATAAATTTTTAATGTGTTTTATTTATATGTCGGCAATTTGGAAAAGATTCTCTGGCATACGATCCTTGCTACATTTCGTACGCATTTGCATACGATCCTTGCTACATTTCGTTTTATTGTAACTTTTCAATTTTTGCAACCTGTTTGCATCAACTAAGATTTTAGTAATAATTTTTTGTTTTATGTGGGGAAATTTCTTTTCAAACATGTAGTTAATGAAATGAAGGGTTATTTTCTATAAAAATGTTTTAAAACAATGATTTAGGCACTGGAAATGCATCAATTTTAACAGTATTAAAATTTGATATATTCCCATCTATAAATGTGTTAAAATTTTATTAAAAATAAATAAATGTTATTATCTTTAATGTAAAATTTGTTTTATCAAGCCTCAATAATAAACTTCTTTCATGTTTTGACCCTTTTCCATAATTTTTTCTTAACAACTAGATCTGATTCTAATTTAATTACATGTATATATTTAATAATATATAATTTTATTAAGTATAATTTTTCATTACAAAATAACGGTTTATGTAATGCATTTTCTACAACAACATTGTAGAACATTCCAGTAGATTTTTGAAAAGTGTTCCAAATTACGGATAAACCCTTTATCGAGAAAGTCTAAAGTCCCAAGCATTCTGGATAATAGATCCTATACTGTATAAAGAAACTTAAAATTCACGATTGTGTGCAAATTTCTATGGTATTCAAAATGACATTTTTATTAAAAATATTCTATTAAAATATTTAAATTAATGCTCCTAAAAAGAAGAAATCTTTTACCATAATAAAACAGTTGGTGTAAGAATCTTAAAATATCAATAATCCCTGTAAAATTTAAATCCAAAGGCTGTAATGAATATAGTCCAATCAAAGTTGTAATTCCGATAAAAATGTATTTATATACATTACTTTATTTAAATTGAAACATATTTACTGCTGTATTAAAACTCATTGGATTTAATTCCGATGCTTAAAAACATGATATTTTTATTCAGACATAAGCTCACTGGGTTTAATTTCATAGCTTAGCAACATATATTTTTTTTTCAAATAATTTTGCTGAATATATATCGTTTGCATAATGCTATCTCAATAGAAGGTTTAATGATGTGTTTTTAACACTTTCCAACATAGCTGAAAAGTTTTTATAACTTTGGTCATTCTGTCTGTCTTTTCGTACGATAACTGCTTTGTATAAATGACTTTAGTGAAATGAAATTTTAGTATGTTTCTGAGACGGTCTGTGGGATGTTTGGGGGAGGAAGATGAATAACATCATCCAATTAGAATTTAACCCAGGTTGAAAACATGAAATACATTGAATCCTATGGGACTTAATTTAAAAAAAAAAAAATTAAGTAAAGTTAAAATTCACAAATTGCTTCGGAAATTTTAGAAAATATTCAAATTATCACATAAAATGTGTAAAAAACATTTTCAGCAAAATATGTTGTGCAGTTTTTTAAATAAAAATTGAAATAATAATTACATTACACCCATGATATATAAGAGATCACATGACTCACTGTAAAATAAAATATGACTTCCATTTTTTCTGCTATTACTGCGGATATTTAAATTTATATTTAGTGTAGCATCCACTAAATATAAAACCACTTTAAAGCAACTACAATGTGCCAAAGCAACTACAATATTTTTAGTTTTAAATGGTCGCTAAACTTTAATTATTCCTATAATGATGCCTAATTTTAATGCAATACTATAGCATGCAGAATGTAAACAAATTAAATGATTGTAAGGTGAGTTGCTGAATTTTTTTCACACAAAATTCTTTAACTATGGAGTCTGGATTATAAGCGATATTAATGAAATATTCATTGATTTTACATAGAGAGGCAGACAATTTATATTTTGATGATGTCATTTGAATAAAGTTTATTTTGTGTAACTAGCATTATCGTTTTCGATGAAGTTTTAAGTATAATAAATAACTGTAGTACTGTGATAATTTTAAAAATATCAGTGTAGAATGCCTAACATTTTAGAGATGTTTAAATAAAATTCCATTTCAGTTAAAAAGTGTTTCATAATCAATGCTTTATGCATGATTGATCTTTCTTGTTTATTAATATCTTGATAACCCCTAGTCCTAGAAACTTGAAACATGGGATAAATTTTAAGTAGGGTTAAGTGGGGCTATTCCAAGTCTATCCAGAAATTTTCATCAGACTCAGTGCAGCTATTCTCTCATAATGATACACATAAGCAAATAAATAAACAATCAAATGTTTCAATTTTATTTTACAAGATATACCAGTACTACTTATATTTTCGTAGATTAGAAGATTATACGTGTGTATTAGAAGATATACATATATGGATTTGAAAAATCTTTCACCAAAATAATACAGATAATGTAAGAATTTGTAAATATCAATAATCCTGTAATCTTTAAACCCAAAGGCCATAATGGATATAATTCAATCAAAAATGTAATTCTCATAATAATTGTTTATATACATTTTTTTATTATTTAAATAAAAAAAAAATATTGATGTAATAACTCAATGGATTTAATTCTGTTGCTTAGCAACATGATATTTTTTTTTTCAAATATAAACTCACTGTGTTTAATTCCGTCACTTCGTAACATATATTTTTTTCAAATAATTTTTTGCAGAACAAATATCGTTTGCATAATGCTATCTCGATGGAAGTATAATAGTGTATTTTTTATTAATATCTCGATAACCCCTGATCCTAAAAACTCGAAACATGGACAAAATTTTAGGTGGGGCAATTACAAGTTTACCCCCCCCCCCCCCCCCCCCCCAAAAAAAAAAAAATTCATCAAATTTGGTGTAGCCATTCTGTGAAAAGATAAATAAGCACACAGACAGATGTTTAATTTTATTTGTGTAGATAATTAAGTATATAAAGTTATTTATTTCCAGTAATTCATTTTGTACTCGAAAAAATTTCAACTTAAACTGAAAACTTTTTTGACATAAAGATTAAAATACAGTGGATTGCAGTGGCATTACACTCTCCTAAATTAAGTTTATTTAAACTTTTAAAGGTGATACTGAAAGAACCTTTAGGTGAAAAAATCTAGCCAAATTACTCGTATTATACGTTTTTCTTAATTTTACTTATTTTTAGGCGTATCATACCAGTTTCAGTATGATTAAATATATAAATTTAAACTGGAATGTTTTTCATATATATAAAATATCCGAGATGGAATTGTCAACAGAATATACAAAATAGAATACTTAATAGAATTATTTTAAAATAAGAGTGGAAATTACTTATGTATAATAGCGTTCTTCGTGTTTTTAGAGCATACCACTGACTAATCGTAGATTGATATTTAATGCCAATCTGCATATACAATATTGACTTATAATTGAACAGTAATGGACAATCAACCTCGATTTACTAATTATTACTAATTAACAATATTTTACACTGAAATTTTTCTGGGTAGTGCCACTTGTAGATAATATTTATATACTCTTCACAATGTTTATATAATCTATATGTTTTTATCCTTAAGTTGTTACATGTGGTACTTCTACCCCCCCCTGAAATTGTTACATACAGAATTAGGGAAGACAGAGGGTACCTCACTAATATATTTAACACTAAACCTACCGATATTTAATGTATACCTGTTTCTACCACAGTGGGTCAAATGATCCGTTTTCAAAAAGTCATATATTTTACGATGTATGTATAGCAAAAATATACCATTTAGTACAATTTGGTGCGTGAATGAAACAATTTTATCCATTATCTAAATAACAGTTCTAATTTGTTTATTTATTCAATTAAAAAAATGAATAAAAATAAGAGAATGTAAGAAATTTTGCCAGAAAGTTTAAAAAGGGTCATTTGACCCATCGTGGTAGGTTTAGTGTTAAGTTGCAGTCGTCCCATAATCTCTCGGGACTAAATTTTTTAATCTCTTAATCAATCCATAAATATATTTAATGGTATTCTATTAGGGGGAAAAAAATATCTAGTTAACAAAAGGATGGCCAAATTTTGAATTTTAAAATTTAACAATTTCACAATGTGTATTAGATTGAGAGAGTAATTATTTGATATGTAATTTTTCTAAAATAACGGATAAAACTATTACACAGTGCTTAACATAACCATACACAAGATGTTGAAGTTTTTAAGAATTTAACAAAAATGTTAGTTTTAGGATTAGAACTAGCTTTCAAGAAATTCCTGTTTTATGGACTTTTAGAAATATAGTTTGTGCAATAGATTATCAGGGAAGTCGATGAAAGCTATGTGTGTGTGGGGAGGGGGAAGGGAAACGTTGCATTGAGGGGTTCGGGCTGCATAAACAGTTTATGTAAAAAGATTAATAACTGGTAAAATATAATTCGCTTTCCTACAGTCTTATTTGCATTTTTGGGGGGAAATGAATCCTACCACCATATGCAGTCAAATGCATTACCTTGCACTTAAAAAATTATCAAACATCAGGTTTCAAGCAAGTGCAAATGGCATCTAAAAAAATTGCAGAAGTGATGGAAATTCCAGTCACTTTTTGAAATCAAAATAAAGCGTAAGAAGAAACAATTTGATTATGAATCAAAAGATGAAACTCCTTCTGATCCAATACAAAAATTATAATTGAGTTTTTTAACTTTCTGATAGATAAATTCATTGGATGATTGATTTTGGGCAATTAATTCCCATTGTGGCATATTTAATGTACTATATGATATTGACAGCTGCAAGGATATGAATTTAAAGAATTTGAAAAACATTTTAATGATATTCGTATAGTACTGAAAGATGAGAATAATATGGCCATCGACGAAGTTGAATTAAAAGAAGAGTTGATGAACATTTCAGTACTTCTTATATCAGAAATGACTCCATTAGAAGTTGTCAATTTTATTTACGCAAATGACTATTTTTTTATTTTATCAAATGTTACAATTGCTTTAAAAATTCTTTTAACATTATCAGTGACAGTTACCAGCAGTAAAAAAAGTCTTTTTAAAGTTAAACTAATTAAAAATCACCCTCGAGCAATTATGGTACAAGAATGATTAACTGATTTAGCTATACTTTCAATCGAAGCTGGCATCGCCAATTCATTAATTGAAGAAACAACACATTTTCAAAATTAAAAGTTTGCAGAGTATTTATTTAACAATAAATATCTTAATATACATATAGTAAATCTTTGATTTAATGCAAAAATAAAATTTTACCACATTATATGTATGTACACATCACACTCCATTATCTCGAAAACATTAGAAACTATCATTTGCATTTATTTCTCATAAAATTAAATACTATACCATCATTTAGTGGAGTCAATGAAGATAGTATACTTTAATTAATTATAGCTATCACCTGAAAACAGGCACTCGGAAGTTCAAAAAGAGGTAGGTGGTGGTCGTGGTATGTGTGTAAAGGGGGCACTTGTATTAAATCTCGAGTCAGGTGCCAAAATGACTGTGGTTACAGGTTTGACCCCATACATGCTCGATAGGATTTAATTTGCAGTGGTATGATGGTAAACAGAGTGAGAATTTTAAGTCCATGTTGCCAGTAGCATCCCTAGATTTTCAGAGCCCAACGATAAATACAGTAAAAAGTCACACATCTGTAAATGGAATATCTAAAAATTTATTTATGTTGTTTTTACAAGTTAAAAATAAATATTGATGCATTACGTCAGTCTTTTCACTTTAGGTTCTAACATAGAATTTAAGGCCCTCTAGGTCAAAAATAAATTGAGGACCTTTGTTTATCATATAAAAATATTCCCGAGACCAAAACTACTTCGTTCCAATGGATAAATAATCCGGCTTTGGTAACCATAGATTTTCTATCTAAAACCTAAAGGTCCACCATTGTTATAACTCAGACAGAAAGAAGAAATGCTGATTATGCTAATACTTTTAGGCCAAGATCCATTAAACTGTCTTTAACTCACAAAATTACTGAAACTCAAAAAGATCAAAACAAATATAAAATGCTACATAGCCTATATTAATACAATCAAATAAGTTGTAGCCAAAACATTGTAAACCTAACTGTAAACTGATACATAAATGACTAATGATAATATTCAGAATTATACAAAATAGAAGAAAACGCTAGATTAGCTATAATGCACTAATGAATTTTTTAAAAAAATACAAAAGAAATCCAAGACCCTCTTGGAAACATGAGACCTCAAGCAGTTGCTTGGGCTGCTTGGCCCTTAGAACATCCCTGAATGTTGATCAGCAATTTGGTAGGATTCATATTGTTTCCTAACATTCAATACAATTCAGAATAATTCTGTTTTCAGCATGTTTGTATCCCATGTGATATTTTTGCTTAGTAAACTTATCAACAATGATAAAATTTTTCCAAATCTGCTGAGCATAAGGCAAAAATAAATTATTTTTATTCCAAATATTTTTTTTATCATATCAGGTCATTTGAGGTAAAATGTTCTGAAAATTTTAAGTTTGTTTTCATATTGGTTCTATCTTTAATAGTTTTAAAAATAGAAAGTTTGACTGGAAATAAAAATGACTTTTAGCTTTCTTAAAAACGATTGTGATCACTTACATAGATTTACCACATGGCAATTTCTCGCCAATACCTAACTAATTCTGCATGGATGAATGAATACAAATATTCTACTTCTCATTATATGTAAAAAATATTTAAATTTTACTTTAAATCCATTTAATTTACTCTTTATATTCATTTTGAAGTTGAAATCTTAAAGAAATCCTGAATTAATAAAAAATTTTATCAACTTTTATGCACATTAATTTTTTTGGCGGAAGATTAAATCTCATACCTTCTACTCCACTACAGGTTAGGTGTTTGTTAAGCATAGTATTCAAAGTGTTAAACCAGATTTTATCCATTTTTATCTTCAAAATGTGGTTTACAATGATCAATTTCTTTTAAATGCTTTAGTAGATTTCACAATAGTGCAGATTTTTAACACTTATTGATTTGTACTTTGTTTAGCAATTTGTACTATGTTTAGTGTTCAAGTAATGCATACTTCAAATAGCTTGTAAAAGGTAAAAGTCAACAGATACTCACTAATTTTAGAATTACAAACTTTATACGTTAAATTGATTAATTAACAATTATAAAAAAGAGGAAAAATTATTTAGGTTGAAAGATATTTTTTTTCTAAATATTAATATAATTTTACAAAAAAAAAAGGGGGGATCCAAAAAAATACTAGTTTCGCCTCCCCTCCCCCAATCTAATTTTCCCCCAACTATTAGAACACTAAGCAAGTACTGTAATGGAGTCAAAAATCCAACTTTTGCATTCGGATAGATTGACATATTTGGAACAACCATAAATACAAATTAACCATTCTTTCAATGATGTCTGTGAGTTATTATTTAAAAGCAAATTGCATTCATTATTTGTAGGATCATGTGCTGTTTGTTCTCTATTGCATTTTTTAAATCAAAAATAAAAAACAATCTTAAAAAGTTAAATGTATACACTATTATCAAATGAATTGATATTGTGTAAATACTTTAAACCAAAAATCAATTGTAATTTTATTTACAACTTGGCACATGTCATTCAAAAGATATTAAAATTTTTATTTATCCCACAGAGTGCATGATATCTTTTGAAAAGATACAGTAATTTCTATGAATTTTGGTGTAATTATTTTAATATTATATAAAATAATTTCCAGTAAAATTGAGTCATTAATGTATAATTTTTGTTGTTCCAGAATATCGAAAATTGTTCATTTTTAGAAAAAACCATGTGTTTAACAGATCATATTTTTTTTGTACAGATCAAACAAATATTATACATGTTTTGGGAATGTTGCAAACTTTTCTTTCACAAAGTCAATAAAACTACTGCAGAAATTATGCAATGTTACCCAACCTAATATGCATCACATCCAAAATTTTGAAGACTTAGCATAATAATTTAATTTGTAACCCCCTTTACACTCTTCTTAATTTTCAAGATGTCATAGAATTTCACAGGGGTCATCATTTTTAGGTAGAAATCTAAATTTTTATTTAATAAGGTAAAAAATTCATTTTTATATATAGAGTGCAATAATAAAGCAATAAAAATTAGTTAGTTTTCTTTTCTCCAGAATTTCTAATATCCCACCCCCCCCCCCCCTTTCCGTAAAGTCTTACTAGTATTTGATTTTTTCTAAAAATTTGGTTATATATGTTTGACTCTGTATGATTGCCAATTTTATCTTGAAAAAAAAGACATCGTTGAAATTCTTATTTTCAAAATATAGGGTGTCCAACAAAAAGTGAACAGTTGAAAATTTTTTGAATCGTTGGTTGTAGACTCATAGTTCCAATTGCAAAAATGCTTTAAATAATGTAGGAAGTTATGAAATAGTAATTTAAATGCTGTACCACATTTTTGTAAAAAGTTAAGAAAATTAACTTTATATACAACCCCTCTATTGAAAAAAGTCAAATTACAAAAATATTGTCAATACTTCTGTTACTCAAACTAAAGAAAAATTTGATTCTTAAACGCTCAAATTTAGGATGAAATAAATTGTCAAACTTCCAGATTTACACCACTTTCTTGTGACTTTTTGATACTCTTTTAATCATCAAAATTAATGAATTCTGGAGCCGTTCACAAATTGAATTGATGCACAGAAATCATTTAATGGAGTTTTAAAACAATTCTTTCCATAGTTTGTTTTTGAAACTATTAAAGATAGGCAGACGATACTGGTTAAAAGTTATTTTAATATTTAAATAAGGTAAATAAAACAGATTATTATGATTTTGCAAGCCAGTCAGATATTTTCCTGACAAAATCTATCGAAAAATAAACATGTCTTTCAAGTTTTGAAATCAACTAGGATAATTTAAAACCACTGTTTTCTGTGGAGTCAATAAGTTTCTAACACATTTTTGTCACTGCACTTTTTTTATAAGAAAAAGAGCCTTTATAGAGAATTCTTGCAGCGGTACAGCAGGCAGCGGGTTTAAGTAGACTGGTTGCGGGCTTGGGTACACTGAGGAAGATGTTGTTTAGTACTTACAGCCTGGAGACTCATATATGGATAACACAAGAAATAGGCTAAAATATCTATTTCATCATTTTCTGTTAGCACTCGTTTTCCTGAGCCATATTGATGATGACACGAACCTGATGATTGCAATCGACATACCAACCACAGAATAAAAGCTCTAGAAGGATGCCGGCTTTATGGAAGTGATGATAGTATTCCACAGCTGCTAAGTGTTTCAATTTTTCCATTTTTTAACACTTTACAACAAAGTTGAAAAGTGTTTATAACTTTGTTCAGTAGTTTATATATAATATATTCATATATTATATATAAACTAATATATTCAGTAATATATTCA
The DNA here is from genome assembly GCA_951213105.1 of Amaurobius ferox. Lineage (NCBI taxonomy): Eukaryota > Metazoa > Arthropoda > Arachnida > Araneae > Amaurobiidae > Amaurobius > Amaurobius ferox. The sequence continues at coordinate 93,816,776 of OX578141.1, read as the reverse complement.
GTATATATATATATTCAGTAGTTTTTTAAATAAAAATTAAAATAATAATGACACATCTTATATGAAACGATCACCTGACCATGATATGAAACGATCACATGATTCACTTCAAAATGATATATGGCATCCATCTTGTGTCAAAATCGTGATTTTTAAAGTTCTTTTTAATTCATATTTAGTGTTGTATCCGTCCTAAAACCTCTTTATTTTTGCTTAAATTCTGTACATCTGCATACTGAAACAGCACAATTACAATATATTTTAATTTAAATGATCATCCAACTTTGATTATTTCTACAACGAAGCCTACTTTTCACTTATGGAAAATGTAAACAGCAAAATATGTAGAATGAGTTGTATAAGAATTGCTGCATTTCTTTAACGCAAAATTATTTAGCTCATGGACTCTGCAATATAGCTGATATGAATGAAATATTCATTGATTTTACAGAGAGAAGGACGATTTTTTCGATGAAGTTTTAAGCATAGAGTTTTTGTGGGCCATTTCGCAAAAAAAGACAAGTTTCTTTTTCCAGAATCAAACCAAAATCTAATCAGCACCAAGGTCACTCACAAAGGACTTACCTACTTAATTTTATGAAATTTGGTCTATTACTTTTTCAGTTAGAGTGGATACAAAATCTGCACAGACATCACGCTAAAAATAGTTTTTTCGTGTTCTAGAGGTAACAAAACATGTAGATTCGTCAAAAACTCAAATTGTGATTTTCGAAATGATTCCAATACTTTTCCAATATACTGCATACCCATGTCTTGCAGAGAAAGTAAAAATGAATACAATAAAATAAAATTTCAAGAATCAGCTTCTGAGATTTTAATGTCGTTCTCTACATTGCTAATTTAGAGATAGTATAAACGCTATTTTCCAGATTTTAATGAATTTCTTATTTAAAAATTCTGTCTCAGAGTAGCTGCTATTAGTTATATGTAAATGTTTTTATGTAGTATAGCTTGAAATTTGTAATTTCAGTGCTTTACTTTTAAAATTAAATTATTTTCACATTTTTACTTTCTGTGGGGTTTTTTTATATAATTTTTTTTAATGTGTTAGTAGAAGCTGCCATTGATAAGCACCCATAATTCCATAAACAATGAACGTTTGTTGCTTTCTATTGAAAATCTATTTTTTTTCACCAGAATGAAATTTCCTAATACGAACATACATATTTATCTGTAGAGTAAACGTTCGCCCATAGTAACAGCAAACGATATTATTACCCTCTTTCTTATCATTTTGTGACATAATTTCAATAATTATAAGAAAAAGAAGAATCTGGAAAATTGAACTTAAAAGATTAAAAGCATGTGTACTATATCGGTATAAGCAATAGGCATAAACAACAAAGCTTCGTTTTAATGCTAATTCATGGTGGTTCAGTACCATAAAATATTGCCAAAGCGCTAAGTATTGGGGTTGATAGAAAATATTTGAATCAGAAAGTTCCTTCTATAGCAATTCAACGCAATGGGGAGACACTAGTATATATTCTATATCAAATATTCAAAACTTCTTAAAAATTCTATTTTCTTAATGCTTTTGTGCAATGAAGCATAAAACATCTTTCTCATATAGAAAAAAAGTGTTAGGATAGGGAAAAACTATTTCAAATAATTTAAAATATTGATGGGTAAGGAAAATTGACTTCTTAAAAAATGCAAAGCACCAGCTTATGATAAAAGGCAGCCCTGTATTTTCTAGAGTAATGTTCAATGAACACTCATCAAGTACTGTCTCTAAAAATTACTCGTGAATAAACATCTTTGTTAGTAAACAGCATAAAGCTAAAAATGTTAAGGTATCATCGATTTCTCGCTTTCTGTCTTGGAAGTAAAAACGAGCCTCTTTTAGTGAAGTAGACTAGCAGCAAAGTGGTGCATTTGTACCATCATTTATTTATCTGGGGATTTCGAAAAAAAAAAATTCTTAAATAATATTTATAGTAATATGATTACTAAATTGAAAATTTAACAATAAAACAACTGATTAAAGTAATAAAACTCATAAAATAAATTAGCCAGTTAAAAGAAAAAAAAAAGGCTAGAAAAGGGGAAAGAACCCTTTTCACATTGTATGCTATGGAAAATACATAGAAACTAATATGCACAGAATGTCAGTACCATCTATGCTGATGACCAAAATTTGGAGGTAATTATATGTATGTTTATAATGTAAATATGAATAAATGATAAATACTGCCTTTTAAAAATATTGTGCATCATCTTTCATATAAAATACTGCCAATGCTCTTCACTCTTGGATACAGTAGCCAAACTAGCAAATTAGGTATTCGTGAACATACCAATTGCAATAACTTTTACATACTTTTGATTTAAGTATAAGTTTAAATTGTTTCCATAAATATATTTGCAGAAGGAATCATGCTGCTGTGGTCAGCTTCTCTAATTCCAAACAGTGACTTTGTTTTTCTTTATCTCATATTAGATTTTATGTGTAATTTACAACTTTAACATTACAAAATTTTACTAATCTTGCCAAAATTTATGTGCAAGTCACAATCACATGAATGTTTGATAGTATTAAAATATTGTGTAAGGAACAACTTCTAATTAAAGTAGTAATTTTCCAGGGGCTGCCACGCCTTTTGTACCGGGTGGTCAGAATTAAAACACCCCTACTCTGAGCTCTCTATGCATCGAACTACTCAGTGTAAAGGCTCCAAAATTGTTGAACCTATTATTCAAGACATGGGGAAAGGGATTACGCAAAAAAAAAAATTAGTCTCAGAAACACCGATAGGTTGTGCTGTACAACAGAAAATATGCTGAAAAGACACAAAATATAAATTTGTAACACATTTTATTCGAACGTACCAAACATTCATATCACAAGGACCTTATCGATGCAGGGAATGCTGCTCAATATGGTTCCCTTCTTCAAGATGTAAAATCTGCAGTCTGTGGACAGCTTGTTCAACTGCGGATCGTAATTGGTCGATTGAGATGCTTCTCACATGCAGAGTGATACTGTCTTTCAAATCTGCCAAGGTTACCAGACGTCCTCGATAAACAAGACTTTTTAAGTATCCCCACAGCCCAAAATCACAGGGATTAAGATCTGGAGAACGAGATGGCCAGGTTGTCGGAAACGCACGACTAATTACTTTACCATTAGTAAAATATGTTGCCGAAGAAACTGCTGTACACAGAGTCCAATGTGTGGAGGCGCTCCATCTTGCATAAAGGTAATTGAATCAAGATATTGGTGCTGTTGCAGTTGGGGTACAACAAAATTTTTGAACATGTTTTTGTACCTCCTGTCCGTCACGGTGCATGTCAACAGGGCCATTGGATGTAGCCTCTTCGAAAAAGAAAGGTCCAAGAATGAATGTGACTGCGAATCCACACCAGACTGTAACTTTCGGTGAGTGAAGTTGAATCTCTTGGAAGGTATGAGGGTTTTCCATGTCCCAAATGCGACAGTTATGGGTAATGACTGTTCCACTCAGATGGAAATGCGCTTCATCGCTCCATAGAATCTGCCATGGCCACGATGCATCCACTTCAACTCTAGCCAGAAATGTCAATACAAAGGTCAGTCGCTTCTCCCTGTCGATGGTCAGCAAGTGGTGATTGTGACTAATTTTGTACGGGAAAAAATGCACTATGTTTCTCAGTACGTTCTGCACTGTGCTGTAGGGAACATCCAAGTGTCGTGACACTCCATGTGCACTACTACAGCCTATAATGTTATCCATTGATCGTTCAACAATAGCGGTGGCAACATCGTCAACAACATCTGAACGAGTCGATTTGCATCCTCGACCCGGCTGAACTCCAAGATGTCCAGTTTCCTTGAATCGAGCGATCATTCTCCTGAGAGCTTGTGGAAGTAATCGTCCTTTGCGCAAATTCTTAAGTCGACGAAACTCTCGAAGTGCAGCTGCAGCATGTCCTTTGTTTTCATAAAACAGCTTCACAAGCAAAGCGCATTCTGGCAGTGTGACAGCCATCGCTGATAAGAATGAAAATTTCCCAGTTTTATCCCCTTTTATGCCCAGAACATAGTAGCTGCAAACCAAGGGTTTATGCAAATTTTTGTGCTTACAGTGCGAAATTGCAGTTAAATGACAGTTTAAGTTTCTTCACTTTTTTATCTTCTTTTTTTTTTCATATCAGCAAAAGAAATTAAAAAGGAAAAAATTCCATATCGCATGTGTTTGTTTTTTTGTGTCTTTTTAGCATATTTTCTGTTGTACAGCGCCACCTATCGGTGTTTCTGGAACTAATTTTTTTTTTTCGCGTAATCCCTTTCCCCATGTCTTGAATAGTAGGTTCAACAATTTTGGAGCCTTTACACTGAGTAGTTCGATGTATAGAGAGCTCAGAGTAGGGGTGTTTTAATTCTGACAACCCGGTATATGGCCATGGTCCTTTGTACACATAACTGACAATCAGTGTTTCTTTCAGGCATACCTCCAGGGGAACTTAAAATGGAGACATTTTAAGTTAATCTAGTTTCTATTTATGTGACAGCATTTAGCTTATTTATATAGGGCAAAAAGAAAACTTGCCCTTCCATCCCCCTAAAATTTCATTAATCCCTCCGGCCAAAAAGTCCTGAAAGAAGCACTGCTGACAATGAATCCAGTTCATTGATTCAATAAAACAAGGACATTCCCAGATTTTTACACAGGTACATAAGTTAGTGATCCAAGTATTGTGATTTGGGCGATTCAAAATCTTTATGAAAACTATATTTAATTGTTTTATCATTTGACCTTTAGATTCAAGCTCGTTTATTTTTTACCAGAATATCATAAATTAATTACAGTGATCAAGAAGGCAGACTGGGCTGATAATAGACCTGAAAATTCAAGTTTTTACTTAGTAGCTAGTGTCCAGTATGCAGTTTAAGTTTAGTAGCCACTCTACCACAGATTTATATATATATATATGTGTGTGTTTGTATATGTATGTATATATATATATATATAAAACTTGAAAAATTGCTACAATTTTTGTTGAATAGATTAAAAAGCTAAAAGCAAAAAATAATTTATAATACAACTTGTAAAGCGCTATGCTGCAATTTTACATGTGTATACCTATATAAATTCCCAAAAAGGACAAGTAACAATGTACTCGTAAATTTCTAGAAGAGTGACAGGAGTAACGGCCGGGGGGAGTTGCGACCCCCAACACTCCGGTTAAAGCTTCTTTCCGCCATGGCAAACGCTCCCGGTAGCCGATACTCCCTACCCTATTTACTTCATGACTCTTATAAAACCGTAAAAATTACATACATACATGTACACTTTCAATATGTAAATTTTTAAAAATTTACTATTCTACGCTAAAACAAACCAAAAAGCACACTATAAAATTTTTTTAACAATTAATTTAAATACTAATGTATGAAATTACTTCACTCGGGGTTATTTAATACCTTAATATCAATATATTCAAAACTAATGTTTGAAATCCAAGTCAGAGTGGTTAAATTTAAAAATTTGGATACAAGACCTATTGGCAAAACTATCGCCATATAAATACTAAAGTATGAAGTTACTTCACTCGTGCCTATTTAATACTTTAAAATCAATATATTCATGACTAATTAAATCCAAGTCTGAGTGGTTATTTTAAAAAATGGATACAAGACCTATTAGCTACATTATCGCCATATAAATACTGATGTATGAAATTTCTTCACTTGTGGTTATTTAATCCTTTAAAAACTATATATCCAAAACTAATGTTTGAAATCCAAGTCAGAGTGGTTGTTTTTTAAAAATTGGATACAAGACCTATTGGCAACACTATCGCCATATAAATACTAATGTATGAAATTACTTCACTCATGGTTATTTTAATACTTTAAAATCAATATAATCAAGACTAATGAAATCCAAGTCAGAGTGGTTAATTTTAAAAATTGGATATCTATTTGCAACATTATCGCCATATAAATACTAATGTATAGAGATTTACATATTATTGAAAGTGTACATGTATGTATGTAATTTTTACGGTTTTATAAGAGTCATGAAATAAATAGGGTAGGGAGTATCGTCTACTGGGAGCGTTTGCCATGGCAGAAAAAAGCTTTAACCGGAGTGTTGGGGGTTGCAACTCCCCCCGGCCGTTACTCCTGTCACTCTTCCAGAAATTTACGAGTACATTGTTACTTGTCCTTTTTGGGAATTTATATATATATATATATATATATATATATACAGGGTGTCCCAAAAACATTGACCTCGGCTTTTATTCCTTAAATATTGATCTTAGACATATAATAAATTACAAAGTTGAGTAAAAAAAAGTACAGAATTTTATGAAATCAATAAAAATTTTTAGGGGATTAAATTTAAAGAAATACAAAATTTAAATTTTTATACGGCCCCCCGAACAAAAACATTTCCAATGAGTAAAATGTGCCCCATATTACTAATAATGTGATATACAAAATTTCAGCATTTTATCATAAAAAGTCCCAGAGATATTTGGTGAGGTATTAATCACAAGTTAAAATATAAATGTTTACAGCAAGAGTGCAAATGATGCAACGCAGAAATGCATCATAGGCAAATAATATCTACCTCTTATCTTTAATGGATCTTTGGCATGGATGGAAAACATTTTGAACAAGCTGTGTAATCATTGTGTAAAGTTATTATTTCTACACAGTGTAGATACTTTTGTACTAATAAATAGCAAAATTATTATTTATTTATGTAATCATTGTTTTCTTTTGTAATTTATGTATGAGACCTGAAACACTATCTGCCGACATGATTTTCCCCCTCTGAGAACCCATGTCGATGCATAGAAAAGTGGTTTAGGTCAGCATTTTTGTCTTTTCATATCTCTTTAACTTTTTTTGATAAAATGCTGAAATTTTGTTCATCACCTTATTAGTGTATAGGGCACATTTCACTCATTGGTAATGTTTTTATACAGGGTCCGTATAAAAATTTAAATTTTGTATTTCTTAAAATTTAATTTCCTTGAAAATTTTAATCCATCTCATAAAATTCTATACCTTTTTTATGCAACTTTGAAATTTATTATATATGTCTAAGATCAATATTTAAGAATAAAAGCTGAGGTTAATGTTTTTGGGATACTCTCTCTCTCTCTTATATATATATATATATATATATATATAAAATGATTGTTTGAAAAAATGTTAGTTTCGTTTCAAACTACTTTATATTAACAGAAGAGAAAGAAAAGTTCATTTAAACAATTAAATAAAATTACAAAAAGCTCCATAAAATCACTGTATAAAGTGTGGAATAGAGCAAGATACGGCGTTAAGAGCAAAAGTTTAGCTAGTAAGTTGATAGTTATTGCATATTGCATGTAACATACATGGTTTGCGTGTGCCCCACAGTGGTCTTAAAGAAAATCCACTAATAAAAACCAATATATACTGCGAATTCGCTACACGGATCACATGCTCAGCGAAACGGGTTTATCTGGTGGCTTTGGACCCATGTAGTGGGTGGGTATGCGATTGACCACAATTTCAATGCTATGCAGATTGCATGTGCCCATGCAGAGTGTATATTGTTACAGTGGAATTGATGTTATTGCATGTATCATACACCGGTTGCATGCACTGGCTAATAAAAGGGAATTCGTTTTGTAAATCTGCTATGCAAATTGCATAGGTTCGCGCAGTGTGCATAACAATGTTATTGCACAGAGCTGGGTTATTGTTATTGTATATAACTTAACATGGCACCTGCATAGCATAGCAAACAAATACACGATTGACAGCTACTCAATGAACTGTACAGTTAGCCATGACTTGTGTGTGTAACGGAGATGTGCAATCCACAGCAACTTCATGATCTGCACCATTAGCTGTGACTTGCGTGCATAGCTGAGGTGTGTGATTGAATGCTACTTCATGAACCGCATCATCGGCCATAACTTGCATTAGCTGAGGTGTGTGTGATTAATAACTACTTCATGAAACCGTTAGATGTGACTTGCCATGTGTGGTGTAGTTATGCGCAATAGCGTAGCGTGAAATATTTGACTGGGGAGACTGAAAATATGGTAAAAAATTTGGTATTACAAGTGAAATTTATAATGGAATTCGCATTTTCATAAGTTTTACTTCAAGAAGTTTTATTTATTGGTGCATAAAATAAAATAATTTTAATTAAAAATGCAAAGAGTGGATGAAATGCACAAGACTTTAAACTGTTACCTATGTAAGATGAATGCAAGATATAACATTTTAAATGTTTTCTTATTTCTAAATTAGATGAACTTTTGCAATGATTCTTTATTAAATATGAAGTCATGGTCACCCATAGGGGATGTAAAGGGGGTTGCACTCCCCCTTGGCCATTAATATAACAATGGTCAGAATCAGTCCTATCGATGTTGTACATCATGGGCTTGAGTTTGCCCCCCCCCCCCCCCCCCTGTAAAAAGTTTTACAGGTGCCTATGTATGAAATAGAAATATATTAGAATATTATTAGCACTTGATAGAAAAAAATACATCAGTCTTGTAAATATAAACAACTAGAACTAACAAAATAAAGCAATTCAAAGGAATGCACTGAAAATTTGTGAGAACACTATAGTCACAATGTACTTAAACAATTTTGTATATTAATTATTTACAAATACTATACTTTAAAAGTAAAAACTTAAAAATATCACATTATGCAAAAAAATCCACTACGAAATTATCAATAACTTTTGTTTAATTGAGATTCTCCTGTAATGTGATTTTTAAAGGGAAATCAGATTTATTCCTTCTAAAACTCACAAATACGCAAACGGATGCTTCGCCATATTGTTACTGTGACAAAGTCTACTTCACAAACTACTTAAGTTTATTGGTAGTCATTATATTAGTGTGTTTCCTTGTCTTGATATTGTTTAAATTTAAGTGAATGTCATGTTATTCGTGGAAAATGATTCATATTATTTAGTATTATATATGACATTTTTCTGTAAAGATTAATTAATAGAACCATGTTTGACCCAAAATGGTGGATCCATTCACCTTGCCAAAGAAATTTTCATTTATGAAATGTCATGTCCCATATCCAATCATTGTCTGTCATTACGTTGTTTATAAAGGGTTGAAAATAGGAGGAAGCCACGCCTTCCTGGAAACTAGCTTATAGTTCTAGCTTATCAGCCAGGGCGGAGTTTAACAGGTGGGTGGGACTAATATCATGCTTCTTTCAATGAACAGTAAAAGCTAGATGATTTCAGCTTCTAGATATGTGTTTTAATGGGAAAAATGCTTTAAAACATCTCATTTTAAGTAAGTAAAGTGTAACAGTTTTCTAAAATAAAACATATATATTCACAAAGTTATATTAAAGAATATAATAAATAAAAGTATCTTTAAATTAGATTTTAAACAGTTGAGGCTTAGCTTCTGAGCCTTAATGGGCACTACGCCACTGGGTGTGCGATCTATTGCTACTTCATGAACTGCAGCATTAGCTGTGACTTGCGCATGTAACTGAAGTGTAAGATCAACTGCTACTTCATGAACTACGCTGTTATACGTGACTTGCATACGTAGTTGAGGTGTGCAATAGTCTACTTCATTAATTGCACTGTTAGCTGTGGCTTATACACGTAGCAGAGGTGTTCGATTGATAGCTACTTTATGAACTGCAGTGTTAGCTGTGACTTACATGCATAGCGGAGATGTGCAACCGACAGCTACTTCCTAAACTGCATCGTTAGCCGTGCCTTGCGCTGAGGTGTGCACAAAAAGCGACAGAGCTGGTTGCGGAAGGTGCTAATTAAATAATATGAGGGAAATGCAATACCAGTAGTGGACACTTTTAAGGATTTTCTAACTATAAGAAATCATAAAGTATATATCTTCTCATATGATTCATTTAAAAACTTATAATTGTACACTCGTTCATTTATTAGTTATCAACTTAACAATTATATATATATATATATAAATATATTTTAAAATCTATTAAAAATGCCATTTGTCATATCAATTTATCTAGATCTATATTTAATATGGATAATATAAAACACTCTATTAATGATTTACATAGATCTTTTGTTATTACTTATGTTGATAAAGCCTCTAATAATTATGCTATTATCTGTAAAAAATTCTATATACAATATCTGTTAGATTATTTAAAAAATAATAGTCAATTTAAACTTGATTCACACTCCGTTAATAGTATCAAATTGAAAATTATCGATATGTATAGTGAATTAGATATTAATAATAAATTTTTGAAATTTCCATATATTGTGCTTATACTTAAATTTCATAAAAATCCTATTAAATTTAGAACTGTAACTAGTGGTCATAATTCATACTCTACTTCTGCTACTAAATTATTACTAAATTATTTAAATGTACTAAATAGTAATTTATGAGATTCTAGTAATAACCACATTATTCTAAATAATAGTAAAGAATTAAAAAATAAATTAACATCACTAGGTAAAATAATAAGATTTCAAACGTTTGATTTTAAAGATCTATTTAATAATATTAAGATCACTGATCTTTATGATATCATTTTAGCTTTATATAATGCTTATATTACTAATCAATCTTATCTAACTAAATTTACCAATTTTCCTAAAATTCTCCATTTCGTTCTTTTCAATAATTATATTTTTCAAGGTAATAAATTATACTTATAAGTCTCAGGGGTTCCACAAGGTGGCTGTAGTAGCAGTATGTTAGCCTTATGAAAAATTCTTTACTTCAACAGATTATAAACTTTACAGATATGTAGATGATCTGATTTGTCTAGTATTTACAGATAATTATGTCATAGATATAGATTTCTATCTGGATAATTTGGAATTAATATCTAATGAAACTACTATTAGTAAAAATATTAATTATTTGGATTTAAATCTAATTATAGAACCTACTAATGGGATAGTTACTAATTAATATGATAAAAAAGATTTTTTAAAATTTAATATTAACAAATTATTACCATTTAATTCCTGCAACTCGATTCAATTGCTTAGAAATATTATACGTTAATCAACGTTTTAGAATTTATAGATTATCAGATAAAAATTTCATGCTTTGCACATTAATGACCTCAAAATTTCCAGTAAATTTTATGAATATCCAGCATATTTAGTTAATGGTATAGTTAATAAGTTTCGATTAGCCTAAAATTCTCAATAATCCCTCTTTAGTATCTTATTTTAGCCATACTTCTATGTTCTCTTGAATATATATTACAATATATTTTCTTCCATTTATTTTGCAGCTTTTACTGTAGAATATCACATTTTATTGCCTTTATGCAGTACAGTTTTTATTACTCACTTTGGCAACAGTAGATCACTTCTTTATACTTTTACGAATGGCAACATTGGTCTAGTCATTTATTGCTCATCATGGTTGTACATTTGAGGTGTATTTTAAGGTATTTACGTTTCCTATCTTTTTTTTCCAATCTTTATGCTTGTAGTCCAAATAACACAAGTTTATAGATAAAATCTATCTTGTGTTTCAGAAACAAGCATTTTTGTGTTCATTTTGAAAGGATATTTGGACTTGAAAAAGAATTTTTTCGAAATGAACTATTGTTAAGCCTAGAGCTCTTCCACGCATAAGCTTCTATGCTTGATATTTTTTGTATTCCTATTTTCATTCCTCATCATTGATATTTGTTGATTGTCATTGTCTTTATAACCTGTAGTATGTATTATAATTTCCTCATTATGGTTGAATTTCGTTTTATTACATTGTATTTGTAGGCAAATTTTGAGATAGTGTATTGTGAGTTACTACTTACATTCTACCATTGGATTTACAATTTTAATATTTTAATATTTTATATATATATATATATATATATATATGACTAATCATCGAATTTGGGCTGGTGCTGTTCTCTTCTCTTATCGGCATTATGGCCGTAATTTGCTTCTTTGGTGATGTTAATATTACTTGAATTTTTTTTATTATTATTACATATTTATAATATATATATATATATATATATATATATATATATATATATATATATATATGAGAGAAAGAAGACAATAAAATCAGTGGTGGATACCTAAATTTAACTAAACCACTTTAATCTAAAGTGGTCATTCATAATAGAAAAGTAAAATAAATAACCTTATATATTTATCAGTGACTTTACAGTGTTTCCTTTTGCTTCTTACCATGCAAGTTAAAAGCCTTTAAGTTTTAAATTAAGTTTAAAGCATCTTTACAAATAAGCCCATTGTTCTTGTGTGTAGTCTCATAAGAAATAAGCATAGTTACTTTGATAGAGAACTATAAAAAAGTTATAATGTCACAATAATTAACTAGAACTATAATAATAGATTATATGACATATGAGATTATATGATTATATGAGAAAGAAGACAATAAAATCAGTGGTGGATACCTAAATTTAACTAAACCACTTTAATCTAAAGTGGTCATTCATAATAGAAAAGTAAAATAAATAACCTTATATATTTATCAGTGACTTTACAGTGTTTCCTTTTGCTTCTTACCATGCAAGTTAAAAGCCTTTAAGTTTTAAATTAAGTTTAAAGCATCTTTACAAATAAGCCCATTGTTCTTGTGTGTAGTCTCATAAGAAATAAGCATAGTTACTTTGATAGAGAACTATAAAAAAGTTATAATGTCACAATAATTAACTAGAACTATAATAATAGATTATATGAAAAGAAATATTTACAGCATCTAATAATAGAAAAAGAACCTGTTGTTGCTACATTATTCGAATAAGTACAATAGATTATTCAAACTAGTTATTAAAATATACAATAAAATAGATGATTAGAACGTGAGACGGTTCCAATTATCTCCATTTTCGCATATGACTGTGTATATAAGTTTGATTGATTACTTTTAGTTGAATAAATACACTTTTATTACATATGTATTTTGGTTAAAATTGTTTAACACAAATTTATGTTTTTGTTTATCAGTAAATAGTTTGTTTTTTGTTTTATACTTTTTTATTTCTGTGCTACTGACTTGATATGTGATACTATGTTTTGATGCTTAGGATAAAATGTCACATAAATAAGAAGTGATCTAGTCTTGATATAGCAGAATTCAATGTAATCAGATTATGAATGTAATTGCACAATTCGGGGTATTTAACCAAACCTAGTTTCAAAATTCTTTGCCTTTCCAGATGAATCCCTATTCATTTTCAGTCACTAATTTTAGTAAACTAAAAGGTATATGTATTAAAATGTATTTTATCAAAGCAAGTTTCAAGACTATAAAATCCAATATTATATATTTCAAACTTGTTAATCAGTGGCGGCTCGTGAGCCAGATATAGAGGGAGGCGCTCATCTATGTATTTATGTATATATATATATCCCTCAGTGTATGCCAACTACGTCTTTTAGACTTCGAGTTCGTCGTTTGTCCGGCACTGATAAATTGGGTCTGACGTTACCTCGAAACAGCTGTATACCAAATTATTATTTTACTTGCGCTGATATACGTTTGCAAGTTTCTTTAAAATGAATAAGAGCCTATTGTAACCATGGAAAATTATTTGAATACATTTCTAAATAAATTTGTATCAAATTTGTAAAAATTAAATACTCTCAGTCGTATGCATGTGCAGTATTATTTTCTGATTAGCGCAAATGTTTGTACACCCAAAATGCACACAATTTCTCTCATATACACTCTATGACTAATAGTTTTGTACCTGATCGTCCTTGTAACCCAAACAGTAACATAATTAGAGAGCGAACACCAACTAAATCTACGGCCGTTTATATGTAGAAACGGAAAAACTATTTTAATACAAGTTTAAGAATGAATTTAGAATTTACAGAAAATTCTTATGCTTTATGCTTATCTCTATTTGTCTTTAAAATGATATGAGCGAGTTCTGCCTGCTAGCAGTCACTATATATAGCAATCGGTTTCTATAGCAATAAGTAGTTAGCTCGTTGCACGGGTGCAACAAAAGTGGATCAAAGTTTAGAGTGAGCAGATCGAGTGGGCCCATTGTAGAGTAGAAAATACAGTGTGAAAATTGCATCAAAATCGGAGCAAGAGTCACTAAGATAGATAAAAATATAAATATGAAAAAGAGGAGGGTCTCCCCTCTTCCACCACGGTTGTTTCATATTACATAATAACAGACTATGTTTGTGTGTCGACGTGTGTGTGTAAGATCTGTAGCGGAAAATGTAAACATCGTACGGCCTTGAAATGTCGTGCACGGATATTTCAGGAACCAAGGCGATGCATTTTTGTAAAACCGAAATATGAAATTGAGGCTACTTAAAGTAAAAGTTACGCCCAGAGGGTTGATATAATAAGGTTGTATATCTAAGTGATTGCCACCAGCAAAATCTAAATCGCTTAATTAGAAGGCGAAATAAGAAATTTTGGGGGGGGGGGGCTAACTGAACTGAAAGTTACGCCCAGGGAGCTGACACAATAAATATGTATATCCAGTTCACATATACAAATGGTGCCGGGACTATAGCCACCAGCGGAATCAAAATGGCTCAATTTTAAGAGCGCCGAGATGTGAAATTAGAGGGGGACTACTTAAAGTAAAAGTTACGCCCAGGGGATTGATACGAAAGATATGTATATTCAAATGGTACAAAGACTGTAGCTACTAGAAGATTCAAAATCGCTCAATTTAGGAACCGAGATGTAAAATCGTGCGGACTAGTTAAACTAAAAATTACGCTCAGGGGGGGGGGGGGGTTGAATAAAACAATATGCGTGTCCAGACGATACGCGTATAGATTGTGCAGAGACTATAGCCACCATTAGATTCAAAATCGCTTAATTAGGAAGCGAGATGAAAAATTTTTGGACTACCTCAAGTAAAATTTACGCCTAGGGAGTATCGGAGCAATATTGGTCTTCAATGAAATTAGAAGCAAAAGAAGGGGGATTGAGTAGTCGCCGCTGAAGGGGGGGGGGGGCATTTTAAGGAAAACAACGCCAGATCAAAGAATCAAGTATCAGGTTGAAAATTGATTTTTAACATTCTTCAACAAATATTTATAATTTTTTCAATCTTTAATGTTAAATAGCTGAAAAAGTAAGACAGCTGAGTAAATCAAGAGACCCAGCCCCCTCAGACAACACATTTCTAAAAGTGTCACTAAAAGTATTCACGGGCATGCCGCAAATACAATTCTCGTGACTTTTAAACAATTAAGAGGTCAAACGCATTGAAATTTATCACAAACAAAGCATAGAACTACCCTAAATCAGAAATGATCCCCTTTCCGAAGGACAGAGCCACCCTACATCAGAAATCCCCCCCCCCCCGGCCGGGCGCTTATGCAGCGAAATTAAACTGAGTGTCCCAAACAATGCATTTTTCTACCAAAAACGAAGAACGGAAACCCCCAAAATACCATAAATAACCCCCACTTATTTAATTAAGTAAAAAGGACAAAATATATATCAAAACTATTTTGAATTTCTATTTTCTGTATCTAATACTACTAAACTATTTCTTCATGAACCAAAACTGAAAAAACTAGGTCAATAGGATCAATAAAATAAATCAGAATTACATAAATACAGTAATTTATTTTCAAATATTTATTTAAACATCCAAATTTATTATTTTAAAAAGAAGCGAGAGAGAAAACACACATTTATCAAGAAAAATTCGAGGCCAAATTAGCGAAACTTAGCCAATTCGAGTCAGTAGTTCACAGCATTCGTTCCTTCTTTGCCTTCTTTGGCTGAACGATTCGATGTGAGCCGTTGTAACCGGCGCGGCTCTCATCGGATTGGAATATTGCAATGTCAGTTTTTTTAACTGAAATTTCTATTACCATTGTATTAACATACCATTCTTTCTATCAGCCAGAGGCCGATAACGGGGCGCAGCTCTCATTAAAATCCCTCGTCTTTCCCTACAATGCAGTATTTTTCCCTATAAATTTAATATACATAGTATGAAAAGAGCATAAGAGATTCTTTGAAAGTCAAAGTTTTAGTGCTGCCATCTAGTGACAATTTTATCACTTATTTCCAATAATTCGACTTTTTAGTTGAAATAAATTTCAGATAATTTCCTTAAAAATTGTAATTAACCTATATAACTAAAGGAATTCGAAGTGCTTGATCAAGGGGGTCCGCGCGGCCCCCTATGAATTTTTTATACAGCGTATTTAAGTTCATAATAAACAAGCTTGACTATAAAATTATAAAGCTGAAGCTTCATTTTTTATCACAGCTTTTTGTATAGTTAATTATTAAAAGATTTTAATATTTTTTAGTGTAGAACATCATTTCTCATTTTTAAGTCAGTGTTTGAATTTGAAAGTTGTTTTGGCAAAGCTAATTTGTGTTTTTTACTCAAACTGTAAGAGAATTTTTAGATGGACTTCTATCTATTCATGAGTACACACATATATTCATGAGCAATGTTTCTTTCAGACATACATCCCTGGGAGGGGGGGGGTCTCTTCCTGCCCCCAGCTATAAAGTATTTACTATATATAATCATGTATTTATATATAGTATATAGAAAACTCCCCCCTCCCCGGGAAAACCTGAAAAAAAAAACACTGTTCATGAGTGTACTGATTTATATGCAGGGCCGGCTCTATGTATTTTACCGTCTGGTGCAAACCCTTCAATCGCCACTCTAGGGTTACCAGTTTTAGAAAATTTAAAAGCGATATACTCGGCATCCTGGACCTTGAGCTAACCCAAAGTTGGTTGCCCTTGATCTTGAGTGAATGTTTGCCTTGGAAGTCTGCCAAGTTTTTAAAGCGGACTTCTATTATAAATTGTTGGGAGCGCCTGCTGTATACTGACAACTTTTATAATGTAGAGCAATGCAAAATATGTTACATAAAACTACAAATGCAAACACCACACACGTACATAATATACTTATTAATTATCATAAGTATCATTAAATCTGTTAAATTAAAAATTCTTAATAATCATATAAATTACATATTTCTCTGTGAGTTAGTTCTATATTCAGACACTAGAGATTTTTTAAAAACATTTTAATTCCAATGCTGGTTTTCTAAAAATAATAGTTTTATATTTGAACACTAGAGAGCTTTGCTAGAGAACTTGTAAAAACATTTTAGGAAATTTATTTATAGTTCATTATTTATTATTTTCTTCATCTCAAACCTTTTAACAACTGAAGCTATAAGGTAAATAAAATTAAACAATATAAGTAATTAAAAAATATCTTGCATTAAATGCGCCTTATGAAAAACCCAAATTTTGGCGCCCTCCTGAATTCTGTCGCACCGGTTGCACAGGCACTGGAGCCAACCCTGTCTACATGATTAGTAACTTGCACACAGAAGTACTATATTGGTTATAGCTCACTTATAGACATATATACATATCTCTAAACCTATACATTTATACAAGATGCTTCTCATTTTAAGTCCACTCTACTTTGTGTTGCCTAAAATTAATGTATTAAATACATTTTCTATATATGTCTATAAGCAAGCGATGACCAATATATTACTTTTGTGTGCAAGTTATTGATCTTGTAAATTAGTAAACTCATGAATATATGTGTAATACTCATGAATATATAGATGTCCATTTAAAAAATAAATACAGTTTCGAGTGAAAAACACAAATTAGCTCTGTCAAAACAACAGGTGCAGATACTTTAGTTTTGGAGACTGTGTATACAGATATTACTCTGATATTAAGTTGCTCTAATTGGAATATTTTCGAATATACCAGATGAAAAGCAAACAGAAAATATGAGATTCAAATTGCCACATTTAGGAATCTTAGGCATAATAAAATTGTAAAATAATATTTTGCAACCCCCTAGTGTTCACTGAAATAATGTCAAAATTTTGATCTCAGAGAAGGACACTAGAGATTAAAGGCACGTCATGCCTGGTACTGTGCCTCACTACACCCAAATTGAATATCAGATTATAACTACCTATGTAAATGCCAAAATTAATTTTTGCATATTTTAAAGTTCAGGTACAATATTTACTTACTTGCTGAAATCCAGACCCAACAAACTATTTTAACTTTTACACTACTAAACTTTTCTTTTTAAACACCTACTTTTTTAAATGTTAATCACAATTAAGATGTAAATTATAGATTGACTTGGACCTTGAGCTAACCCAAAGTTTGTTGCCCTTGATCTTGAGTGAATGTTTGCCTTGGAAGTCTGCCAAGTTTTTAAAGCGGACTTCTATTATAAATTGTTGGGAGCGCCTGCTGTATACTGACAACTTTTATAATGTAGAGCAATGCAAAATATGTTACATAAAACTACAAATGCAAACACCACACGTACATAATATACTTATTAATTATCATAAGTATCATTAAATCTGTTAAATTAAAAATTCTTAATAATCATATAAATTACATATTTCTCTGTGAATTAGTTCTATATTCAGACACTAGAGATTTTTTAAAAAACATTTTAATTCCAATGCTGGTTTTCTAAAAATAATAGTTATTTGAACACTAGAGAGCTTTGCTAGAGAACTTGTAAAAACATTTTAGGAAATTTATTTATAG
This sequence comes from Amaurobius ferox, assembly GCA_951213105.1. Classification (NCBI taxonomy): domain Eukaryota; kingdom Metazoa; phylum Arthropoda; class Arachnida; order Araneae; family Amaurobiidae; genus Amaurobius; species Amaurobius ferox. The sequence continues at coordinate 93,798,248 of OX578141.1, read as the reverse complement.
TTCATTATTTATTATTTTCTTCATCTCAAACCTTTTAACAGCTGAAGCTATAAGGTAAATAAAATTAAACAATATAAGTAATTAAAAAATATCTTGCATTAAATGCGCCTTATGAAAAACCCAAATTTTGGCGCCCTCCTGAATTCTGTCGCACCGGTTGCACAGGCACTGGAGCCAACCCTGTCTACATGATTAGTAACTTGCACACAGAAGTACTATATTGGTTATAGCTCACTTATAGACATATATACATATCTCTAAACCTATACATTTATACAAGATGCTTCTCATTTTAAGTCCACTCTACTTTGTGTTGCCTAAAATTAATGTATTAAATACATTTTCTATATATGTCTATAAGCAAGCGATGACCAATATATTACTTTTGTGTGCAAATTATTGATCTTGTAAATTAGTAAACTCATGAATATATGTGTAATACTCATGAATATATAGATGTCCATTTAAAAAATAAATACAGTTTCGAGTGAAAAACACAAATTAGCTCTGTCAAAACAACAGGTGCAGATACTTTAGTTTTGGAGACTGTGTATACAGATATTACTCTGATATTAAGTTGCTCAAATTGGAATATTTTCGAATATACCAGATGAAAAGCAAACAGAAAATATGAGATTCAAATTGCCACATTTAGGAATCTTAGGCATAATAAAATTGTAAAATAATATTTTGCAACCCCCTAGTGTTCACTGAAATAATGCCAAAATTTTGATCTCAGAGAAGGACACTAGAGATTAAAGGCACTTCATGCCTGGTGCTGCGCCGCACTACACCCAAATTGAATATCAGATTATAACTACCTATGTAAATGCCAAAATTAATTTTTGCATATTTTAAAGTTCAGGTACAATATTTACTTACTTGCTGAAATCCAGACTCAACAAACTATTTTAACTTTTACACTACTAAACTTTTCTTTTTAAACACCTACTTTTTTAAATGTTAATCACAATTAAGATGTAAATTATAGATTGACTTTTAGTTATAATTAAAGACAAAAATTCAATCGTATTTACTAGAAAACTTTTGTGTTCGTTCATACAAAGTGTGTTTCTTTAGCTAAAAGCCGAAAATGATTTATTGTCTGAAATTCTTCTTTCTGCAAACAATAGCAGTGAAATATTTTAAAATAAAAACAAAGGTATTTGCTGTGTATTCCACTTCTGAATGCCTGCATTTAACAAGCATAATTAATAAATTGCAACATTCTAAATATTACTTCACTTAATTTTAGTTTTGCATGATTTTTGGCGCTTATTGAGATGAACCCAAATACTTTTCATTCGCCCTCTATTATCCTACTTTTATGTTTAAAACGTGTATCAAAGAAGTAAAAAAATTTTTTATATAGTATTTGTCATATATTCCATTTAAAGAAATGAAGTTGCAAACATGAGAGCAAATTTTCAGTAAAAATTAAAACACAGCTGACAGACACAGTGTATGTACGAATGAAAACGAAAGGCGCGATTTCCAATGTTAATGAGAAAGGACGAGTTTAGGATCACTTTTCTGGGGGCTCGAAGAATATTATATTAACCGTTTTCTTACATAATTTTTAAAAGCATTTATTTTGATGTTAAATAAGGATAAATTACTTAATGTAACCGTATTTTGTTAAAAAGTGCGTATTAATATTTATTTCAAAATAAATTCAAACAATTATTTTAATTATGTTTAAATTAGTGCAGAAAACTAACATATTAGCTTAAGCAAAGATGTTTCAAATTAAACTTTAATTTTAGGTTAAGATAAGAAAATCAGCTGTATAAAATATATTTTAGATTAATTAATTTTATTACTGTAAAGCCATTTTAAGAAATCTATAAATCAAATGCAGTTAATAAAACATATCAATCTGAAAGAACCAATTTCATTTTTAACAGTTTCTTAAATCTAGGCAGATTAAACCAAAGAATATTACATCTATATTTTGCAACGACCGTGCTCTGGTTGGCAACAGCCTTGTTTGACACCCCATTACTGTCCAGCATCCATTTTTGTCCCTTCGCCATCAATAAGTTGCATACAGTCAAAGCAAATAATTTCTAATTTAAAAATAATAAGATAACTTTTTATGCAGAAATATTTTAAAATAGCTTAACAGTTATTTTTGGCGCTGTATAAAATTACAAGTGACAATAGAATCTCTTTTATACGGATAAAATCAAAATGCAACAGAAATTTTATATACAGTAAAATAATAATAGCATGGGACTATCTAAAAAAAATCCTATTATTAGCCGTTTAAGTGCCATATTTTAGAAAACTTTAATCATGGTATGGAAACAGGTCTGCCTATATAAATTATGGGCGGCCACCTACAAACCTCCATGCAAACAGTTATATTGGACCCCCCCCCCCCCCTCCCCATATTTGATTTTTCCCTGTGAGAATTTTTCATGTCTTTTCCATTTCTCAGAGATGGAAAAAAAATGGTATCCGGGCCCTTCGCTTGAGTGGTGTCTACCATCCCTTCCTATGGGCGGCCCTAATAGGAAGAAGTATGTTTTACTACGAGAAGATAAGAAGGATTTTTTTTTTCAATTGGTACAAAAAACCATTCCTACTTATTTTCCCAAAATGTTCAAACATTAAACAAGTTAATAATTTTAACTCGAAATATTCATGGCATGTGCAAACCGGGTTCAGGGCCCGAATAGCGCACCAAGTGGCAACAGCTTTCTTTTAGAAGCATAGAAGCACAACCCCATTTGGAGACCCCACTTTGATCTCGTAAACATACCCCGAAAAAGTTCAAAATTACTTGGGATTTCATCTCTGAATTTAAAGCCTATTTTCTTATTTAATCTCTGGTGATCAAGTTTCATTTTGTAATTAATTCAAACTTAAATATTAACGTTCATGCATGAATTAAAATTTGAGTTCAGACAACCCAAACATTTCTTTGTCTACCAGTACGGGCAAGATACTATTTAAAACAGGCTTGGCAATTTGAATCGGGGTACAATTTGAGGGCCCCCCTTTAAATCTTTTGAAGGAAAGCGCGTGCTTCCCGTTCCTTTTCGATAATTGGAGTCCCCATTACAAACATTTACGACGGTTTCCCCCTCTTTGAATTTTTCCTGTCTTGTCTATCCTAAAAAATATTAAGGGTCTGGGGTCCCTCTGGAGTACGGGCCGTCCCACTGGAGTGGTGTCCTTGCCCCTTTACGGGAAGCCAAAAAGTCCTGAAATAAATATTGAGGAGGAAAAGATGTTTGGGACTTGGGGGCCCGGGCCGCATAAATAGTTTAGAAGTAAAAGTTAGTAACTTGTAAATTAGGGTAGGGGATAACAAGGGACCCTCGGCATGTGCTGCATAGGGCCTGAAAAATCACGTCGACGGCACTATCTACCGTATCATATCATTTTGTTTTTCTGCACACTTTCTTGTGGCATGTATTCACAAGAGTATTGTTAACAGGAAAAAAAAATAAAGATTTTACTTTTTGTAGAAGTATTTCTTATTTAATTAACGAAAAGCCAATTTTATATCATATTGCCTAAACCTAATATAGTTATACATATTTCAGATTATGGATAAATAATTAAATAAAACATATAAACTTTATTATATATTTTTTTGTCCTAAAGTTGAGGTTTTTCCCTATTGTATTCATACGTACACAATTCGCAATTTATTTTAAATTGCAGAAACGTAAGATGCTAGTTAAATATGTGTATAAAATAACTACCACAAAGTTAAAGAAAACAACATACAAAACAGTTCAATTGAAGTATAATTTAATATTAAACCTGATGTTTAACGGCTTAATCATACAATAGACCCCGCCTTCTTTATTTTTACTCTACTACGTATACCGCCCCCCGAAGCTGGGGAAACGCCCTCTGGTGCAGTTAATACTAGAGAATACATAGTTAAGATAGCTTTCACAAAATGAGTTTTGAATGAATGATAATCTTAAGTTATTTTTCCAGACGGAATGGCTTAGGACCTAAAAACATTCTGCCTTTCATCCACAGATTCCATAACAAATGGAAAATTAACTTCATACATATCGTTGCACTGACTCGGACTGTTCAGATGGCTAAATATTTTTTTGAGACGATTCCGTATCAAACTCCGCCTGTGTTTTGAAAATTCGTGTCAGACATACGCCTCGTTTAATTTCTGTATAACTGGCTTTTTCTTATGCACGTCTTTGAGTAACACATTTTTTTCATTTGCTTCTCACAGCATCAATTAATAGGGGATGAGTAACCAGAATTTGAATATATTACAAGCAATTAAAATTCTTACATACACACACATATATACTATATATGTTAATTTTACTATAGAAAGTTAAATATTAAAAAGAACTTTTAACTTAATTTTGAGCAAACATTCATGCTTTTGATACATTTGGATAAACAATATTTCGGGTCGGGTTAAAATCTGGAATTTCGGCCTGTGCAAACTTTTACTTCATATACCAAAAATAATCATACTAGATATTTAACTTTGTATATTAAATGTTGAGAAGCTTTTAATTGTTTGTGATACAATGTTCAGTATATTTTTGTCATCAATGTTTCTTTCAGGACTTTTTGGCCGGGGGAGGAGATCCCCTTCCGACATATCCCTGAAAGAAATATGACTCTTAACTTAAATACTTTCTTTCAATAGTCGACCGCGTAGCCATCTGCGCTGCGGGTACTTGCTATCCGGATGTGCCCTAAATCAGCGCCTGTGGCCTGCTTTGCAGTCTATAATAAAATGCGCCCGTTTAGGACGCGCATAGGTCCCGTAGTTCACCAGTCGTGATCATGAAGACTAGAGAGATCTATCTAGTCTTCATGGTCGTGATACTCTTGAAATAAGCGTTTTTGTGAGCTGTGCGTACGTAGGGCGCTTCGACAGCTATGTGGTCTTTGCTAATAAGCACCTGCTCAGCAGGCACATAAGTCTCTAAATGCAAGGGCGCCCATCACAATATTTTTTTGGGAACGAAGACATGAAAGTCTTTCAGGACGTTTTGGCCGGGGGGGGGGGGGGATAAAACTTTAAGGGTGGGACAAGTTTTTTACTTGTCCTATATAAATATATCTAAATGCTGTCAAATAAATAGAAATTAAGTTAATATAAAATATCTCCTTTGGTTTTGCATATGTCCTTGTTTAAACAGGACAGTGTCACATTTAGTGTTTTGTCATGGTGTACAAAAAGTGTACAAAAATATTTATAATTGAATGTGCACTGGCGTAGCCAAGGGGAGTATTTGAGTGTGTACACACACCCTTAAAAATATTTTAATTTTTAACTTCAATTTCCAATTTTAGGTATAATACAAACGACACAGGTGAAAAAATAATGCATACTTGAATTTTTACTAATCTTAGTGAAATAAATCAATTTTTACCATGGACATTAATACCAAACTTTATTAGGATCAACTTTCAGGATATGTGCTAAACAAATATTTTTTGTTTTTATAGATCCATAATTAAACTTCACAATTTTCATACAGTTCTTTTAAAAGTGTTATACAACAAAACTTTATCTCTGTAAATATAGGAGAAACTCAGATAGAGATGTAAAATGCAATCTTATGACACGTTAAAAAAATGTTTTAAAAGTTTTAATGGATTTATAGTTACAAAAGATGGAACAACTTTTGAAAAATTAAGCAGAGTCAATGATAGATATTCTGCAAATACTGTATAAAAATTGCCCTTTCTGTCATTCTCAGTGACAAATTTAGCTACACATTAGTGACTTTGGCAACACATTTGGTGAAATGTTCTGTGAATGTGGTTAGTATTGAAAAGGTTCTTCATTTCTCCCAAGAAATTCTAAACTAATATAACTTAAAAAATATTTAATATTTTATTATTGTGCTTGACACCATTTTAAATAAAAATAATCAGCTGAAAATGTCAGTAACTTTGTTTAAGATTAGTATAGATGGCTTTCATCCACATCACATTTGTCAGACATACTGCAGGGTATTCAAATAGATATATTGACCAAGAGTACATGATTATACAATTTGTATAGTTTGTATATTTTTATCGTTAGTATAGCAACTATGTTAAGCATGACATCACATGAAAACCATTTATTATGTGATAAAAAGTACATCATAACGTATCACGTTACATAAAATATGATGAACAATGGACCTAGCTCATACTATAAGAAACAGCTGTACACAAGAACACTTCCGCCTTCAAATTTGATTGTAGGTACAATGCAATCTATAAATAAAGTTTTTCAGGTATTGTCCGCATTCAAAGATGATCAAACCACTGGTGCAAAGTGTACAGTGATTAATCAGTCATAGTGCTCCAAGCCCCAAGATTTATCTTCTTGCTCTCATGCTGAACAACATACAGCATTGTGTGAAGTGATATGTGGGACTTGTCAACTGTGGCATGCCCATGAATATCCTAGATATACATATTTATTCATTATACCAAAATAAATTACATATTTCCAACATGAGCTGTCCCTGAAGCCCCCTTTGTCTTTCACCATTATTTTTCCCAGAAGCATAAATATTTTTCTGATGTTCTGTATATTTGGTCACCCTCTGCTTTTCATTGAAGCCAAAAATATTATATTTGCCTTTGACCAGGAAAAATAGCGAATTCCAATAATCCCTAGACTTGTTTACATGATTTTTAGCAAATCTCAATTTATTTTACTTACAAAAGGTTCTTTTCGTAGATACTTGAACATGAAATTTACGTTTTCATAATCAGAATTTGCATTCTTTTTGCTTCCAAGGTTAATTTTACAGCACTTGTCTTTGTATTTAATAAAATTTTTCATATTACTTATCTCTCTTTATCTTTAAGAAACAGCCTTGGACATCCAGAGTAGCTCTTTAAAAAAGTTAGAAATTTTTAAATGCTGGGTAGAGAGAAGATGCTTTTTTCCAGAAACTTTGGGAAAAAAACTTTTTTCTTTTAACTTTGGCTTTTTTATTACTTTTATTTTATTTTTATTTTTATTTTATTTTTTGAGAATGCTAAATGTGCTACTTTTGGGTGCCACAACTTTGGGAAAATGCATATTTGAAAATTTTTGTTTATAATTAAAAAGTGCCAAATGCAGTGCAATTCATGATATAATTTAAACCTTATGTATTGAGCTTATTCAAAGTTTGCCTGAACATTATATTCATTAATATATATAAATATATATATTTAAAAAATGTTTCCTTCTCTCCATTGAAGTGCAAAATCATTTCCGAAAAATAAAAAAAATTATTTGCACTGCAAAATATCTTTAAGATTTTATTATTGCAAAGAAAAAATTTCCAGTTTGAAGAAGTTTCAATTAATAGATAAGACATTATATTAATAAGATAAGAGACATCTTAGATTTCCTATGCAGTTGCAAATACAGAAATTTTACCTTCGTGTTAGTGCTTTGGTCTTCGGATCCATAGATCCTGGAAACAAAATATTAGTTTATCAGTAATCTTCAAATTAAGGTTACTGATTAAAAGTCTAAAACTCTGTTTTCTTCAAAAAAAAATCCATTTTTTCCCAGCCTTTACAACACTAGTCAAGAGTGAGATTTATTTTACACTGCTTTGGTACTTAGAAATTCTGTTGTGCACTGTGGACTTTCTTAACTTCAGAACTTAGCAGATTTATTTTTTTTGTCGCAGTGATTAATAATCAGCTTCCTGACATTTATCCCCATTTCACCTTTCTTCCACTCCATCATATGTAATTTTTAGTTACACTACTTTTCTGAACTTCCCCTGTTACTAATTGCTATTTGTTGTTGTTGTTGAAACCCAGACCGTCCGACCTACCAGAAAGGTGTAAGGTAACTGTTTGGACGGTCGGGAAGTGCCACTCAATTTAGACCGGAACCCAGTGGGGGAGGCATCCACAGGGACCGTACCCTCCTTCCCCTACCACCAACCTCTCGGAAGGACTTTCGGACCCACATGTTTAACGTGATCGTACTCCGCATGAACACGGCGGCAGTTTTGGCAGTGGCTGGAATCGAACCTATTTGTAAAAGTCATCCGTTTATTTTAACTGATTTTTCTGTGAATATATTTTGAAGTATCCCAATACTTTTTGAATATTATTTTTGATGTGATCTATAAAGGTATGATTAATATGTCTGAAATTTAAATTTGTTAAATTGTCAATGTTCATTAAATTCTCAAGAGCTTGAAATACTTCCTAAAACTGAACATTTTCCCATTTTCTGCAAGTATTCGTTATTAACCCATAAGTACAGATGTAGATTAATGTTATGTATTTACAGACATAGAGCAAAAGTTACTCCTTTGATTTTTTTCTTTTGTAAATTATATTTGGAAGTTTATTTTGGAAACATGTGATATTCTAGAAATCATGTAATTTTAAAAGGTTGGAAAAAGTTATAAGCAAAAAGTACAAGACATTTAATGGTAATAACAACCAATGAACAAAGTGAATTTAATTTGACTCCCATCTGTACTTACAGGTTAAAGTTTTCACTGTTACTGCCTACAAGATTTAGTGCAAATAATTTCTATATGAATAAATAAGTTTTATTGAATGCAAGATTAGAAGGAAAAGAAGATATAGCACTACCTAAGAACTTTATCCATCATGATGTCTTGATTTCTTATTGAGATATAAGACAATTATCTTTATTTCATGTTCAGTTTTTATGCACATTTAATATGGATTTTGTTACTATCATTTAAGTATTACTGTATTTTACAGGTTTACCACGAACCACCTCATGTTCTGGGGCCTCAGTATTTTCTAGACTCTTCAGGTGTTTTTATATTTGAGCTTAAAAGTTTCTTTTGATCAGGGAATTCAAGTCCCCTTCGAGATCCCCTGTCAAGGGATCAAAACTTCAGTTGTCTTCTGGGCAGTGTTGGTATGTTTTCTCATTTTTATTTAGTACATGTTAGTATATTTATTGTATAATCTGTAGTAAAATATTGACTTTTTTGTCAATGTAATACAAATCAACTTGTTGTGAATTCAATGAATAATCATGCATATTCAATGGTGTGGTGTACAAACTTAAAATTTCATAAGGAACAAAATGAACCCTACACATCTACAGCTTAGTCTGCAAAGGCAACGCCCTCGCACACACATATATATGGATTCAAATGTTGTTCTATTAGTTTAATTATGTATATACATATATATATATATATGCACACACACACTTATATCCAAAAGTTAAGCATAGTTGCTGTTTATGTGAAAATTTCAGGAAATCTACATCGGAATGGAAAGAAACGCGGTATGCGGGTGTAATAGGGTTATAGAAGAAGAAAATAATGCTAAACAAGGTTAATAACGACTTTTATTATCCAAAGAAAAGGGTTGAAAGAAAAAGGATCACAATACGAGTGTCAACCTCAGTGAAACAGAATGATTAAAACAATGTGATGCTGCTGTTTAATATGGCGTGTGGGAACCTCGGTATGCTGCACAACGAATTACCATACTTTCGATGAGGGGTTGGATGAGTTGTGTGCTCAAAAAGTTCCAAGCCTCACGGAGAGCGGTTTTCAATCCCGGAACTGAGCTTGGTGGGTAGCGGAGGGCTGCAAGATGCCTCCCGAGCATATCCTACACATGCTCTATTGGATTCAGATCAGGAGAGTTGGCAGGCCACTGCATGTGCTGGATTTCTTCAGTTTGAAGGAAGTCGTCGACCAAAGCCGCACGGTCAGGAGGCGCGTTATCACCCATGAATATGAAATCAGGATCAACAGCACAGCACCTCGAAATAATCGAACAGTATGCTCAAGGACTTCATCTCTGTATCTTTGACCGGTAACCGACCCCGTGTCAAAGATGTGGAGGTCTGTGCGGCCGTCCATCGTGAGGGCTGTCCAGACCACGAACCCCCCAAACAGAAAACGATGTTTTTCCGTGATGTTTCCCAGGTGAAAACGCGTTCCACGTTCTCTCCAGATCGTGGTACGACGAGAATCAGTTTGCAGAAACCTGGACTCGTGACTGAACATGACATTGCCTCACTGTTGTTCACTCCACTGCCGATGTTCCAAACGCTACTGTAAACTCGCGCGTTTCTGTGCAGACGTCAGGGGGATGCAAACTGCTAGTCGTCTGGCATCAGGGCCCTCGCTAGGGGGGGGGACAGGGGGGGAGTCTCCCCCCCGAATGTTGAGAAATCCCTGTACAGTTGGCAAAATCAAGATCCAAGTTGGCAGACTTGGTACATTTTAGATAAAATGATGGATGATATTTTATCATGATATACACTCCAAAGATCCATATAAATGGAATATGGATAAAAAAAAGGCTTTATTGTGTTTAACTTATTTTACATAGACACGTATTCGTCTTTGCTTCAGGCAAGACCACCTTTCTACAGCCATAGGCGCCGAGTTTTCAAAATTTCAGGGGGGGCACAATCCGGTAAAGTTATATAAAAGATTCACAAAGTCGATAAAGACATAACAACTTACAAGACCGCCTTGAAGAAAGAAAGCATATATCAGTTAGGTGACTACAATTGGTTCAGGGTCATTCTAAGCCTCTACTTCAGTCCAAAAGAACAGTGTGCGTCCTTAACAACCGCCAAGAACGAACTGCCCAACGAACGACAGTAATTGTTGTTAAGAGCGCATACTGTTATTTTGGCCTGAAAAGGGGGGATTATAATGCCATCGAAGCAACTGTAGTCACCTAACTGACTTATATATGCTTTCCTCAAGGACGTTTTATAAGTTATTGTCTTACAAGTAGCAGTTTTGGAGTGAGATAACCGAGTGGTTAAGTCACGGGAATTGTACTCGGAGGACCCGAGTTCGATTTCCAGCTTTGCCTAAACTGTCCCCGTGTACGAGCACGGTGGGTTTGAAAGTCCTTCCGGGCGGTTGTTAGCAAGGGAAGGAGGGTCGGTCCCTGTGGATTTCGCCCCCACTGGGTTCAAGTCTAAATTAGATGGCATTGTCTCGGCGGTCTAAACAGATATCTTACACCTTCGGGTAGGTCGGACGGGCTGGGTCGAAAGAAAGATATCAGCAGTTTAATTTATTGTACGATAAATATTTTTAATCTTTTTAAGCCTATTTATATTTGTAAGCTACGAGTTGATTAGGAAAATCCATATAGTTACTGTTCATCAATATTATAATATATAATAATTACAATGGATTTTAATATAAGAATTAACTAGTAGCAAAGCTGTTAATTAATTAAAAAAAATCTGAAAGTTAATACACGTTAACGCTTAATATCAACTCTTAACTACCTATCAGTTGATTTTGACACAATAAATTAAAACAATGAACCCAGCAATAATACAAAAGTATCCAAATACTATTGTTTATATTTAAATATTTTTAAATTAAATATGTAAATAAATTGATCATCACTATAACCACACATTCAGCTAAATTAAAAAAATCTTTAAATCAAAGCAATTTATAAAAAAACCCTCATAAATAATATTTTAATGTAAAATTTGGATGACATGTTGGTTGACATTTCTTATCACAACTAAAACTTTAATATTTTTATCAGGGGGGGGGGGGGGGCTGAGTATACCTAATTTGTGTGTGTTTGGTGGGGGGAGCTTAGCTCCCTCTGGCCCTTCCCTAACTACGGTGCTGCGCCCAAACGTCCGGTGCTCACGAGGAATAAAGCTACCCGCGGGGTTTGCATGCAACTTCAAACGGAATGGATACCACATACCATCCGCGGGGTTTGCAGTTTCAAACGGAATGGATGCCACCTGTAAAGACAGCACTGGTATATAGAATCCAGGAGTAATTACAGGTAAGATCTCTTTAGGTAGGCAAAATAAGTCATCTCTACTTCGTGGTAATCATTTATGGCCATTGCTGGAGGGAAACAGCTATTTTTTGGAAATGCTAATAACATGGCTGTAAATATTCCATTTCTCTTTGAATTAGGTGGTCAGTCGAAAACGTTCTGGTAACCAGGTGTTTTTGTCATTAGCGTAAACATATTTCCTGGGCGTAAAGAGGAGCTTGGTTTGTGTGCAAGATAGTTTAAGGAGCTATGGTAAGGAAGATGTGAACAAGACTGAACAGAAATGCGACATTTACGTTGATAGGATTTTCTTTCAATTATTTTTATGTTTAAAAAATTTCATTTTTTAGTATTTAGTAAAACATGAAGTTAGAAAAAAATCTTGAAATTTCCCAGAGGGGGCAAAGCCCCCTCTGGAAAAGTTCAGCGGGGGCTCGTGCCCCTCTGCCCCCCTGTAGTCGGCGCCTATGTCTACAGCATCTTCCAAGTTGATTTCGTTTCCAAAGTCTGCTTCGCACTTCGAAAGCATGAAGCTGTTAAGCCTCATGTTTGTTATTGTTGTTCTCAAGGAACATTTCACAATATTTAGCTAACTGAAGGCTCTTTCATTTGTGCTGACTCCATAACCGGCTGTTAAAGTCAATTGGCACATTTTGAAAGCCAGCTTTAAAGCATTTTTGAATTGAACCATTACGTTCTTCAATGTTTCCATTGATAGTATATGTATGTTCCTTCTTGCATATGTTAACGAAGACTTCTAACTCACTTTGTAGAGCATGCATATGAGACCTAGTAGCTGGAGGGAACATCGTAACAACCTCTTCAATTGCTTCGATTGTCAGATTATCCTTGTTCAAGGGAAAGTTGAAAATTGAATGTAGTGGAGAAATAGTTGTCTTCATAGCAACCACGTTGTCTATCAAGGACAGTCTTGAACTCTTTTCTATAGCATTGTTTTAGGTCTATGTTTACTTCATTTTCAGCATACTCTTCAATCCTTCTCGGTCTCATTCGTCTTCTATGGTGCAGTTGAAAGTCATGTTCAGGATCAACTTTAATGTTTCCAACACATGGTTCCGCACTTGTGATCAAGTTGTCCATTTCTGTGGTGTTAATATTAATCTCCTCCAAAATTATTACGGTGTTTTCGACTGTTCAACTATAATACAATCAATCAAATTCAGATCAGGGCTTTTCAAAGTTTCTGTCAAATTCTTCATTTTATACATAATGTTTTTCATAAAAAACAAGATAAAAATGAAATCAAATGATTTCATCTTTTTGCATAACCCATACGCTTTTGCTTTTGTAGCACAATCTAATTCCTGTTGTGTGGAAATTTCTTCTAATACAGATAGGCTAGGTGCAAATGATGTGTTTACAGCTTTTATAGTCTCTGCTCTGGCTGTCCACCTAGTACTAGATATATTTCTCAAAAGAAGGGCATACTTCACTTCTTTGATCTTATTCCTCAAATGTCGGAAACGGTTAGTACTTGAATTGAAGAAAACATACAATGCTTCAAGTGCGTAGAATAAGTCTCTAATAATAATGCTGATACTGCAGCTGTGTTCTACGTCTGTGATCTTGGCATGGAATGTATGGTATATGATGCCCTATGATTTCTGAGAGTTCCTTTTGGACTCCATTAAACTGTCCTGACATTGAACTTGCAAAATCATATGACTGAAAAGCCAGTGAGGGTGTGTCAATATCTTTCTTTCTTAAAGTCTCATAAATTTACTTTGCCATTCCAATACCTGTTTTTCAGCACATTCAGAAACGTCTAGCAAGCGTTCTCTTGGTTTGCAGTTTTCATCGACAGTACGGACAACAATCGAAAGCATATCCTTTTGTGAACTGTCAGGTGTGGTATCAGCCATCACTGAGAAAAAATCACAGCTCTTAATCTCCTTAACAATTTTTTTTTCTATTTCTTCAGCAACGAGCTCATTTTGTAACTCAGGACTCATGTAACCCACGTGGTACCGCCATAATTCTCTTTCATCAAACCACGTTTTCAAGATGTGGTTATATCTTGAGATCAGCGATATTATTTGTACAAAATTACCATCATTTGATCCTGATCCTTGAAATGCTATCCCTTGACGTCCTAGGGTCCTGCATGTGTCGAGCAAGATTCTTACTACTTCTCTGTTTTGAAACTGTACTCTTTCATTTTCTATCAGAGTTAATCTCTTGGTTTGATCAAGAAGCACATCAATGTGCCGCTCCTTTATTAAAAAGTTACAATAGTTGTGGAGTGCTGATCTTTGTGCAATAGATGAAAAGTGAGTTTGTAACTTTCCCAGCTTTTGCTTCTCATTTCCCCCCCAATTTCTTACTCCAATCTTCGACCATGCATCTTCACTCTTCTCTTGACCTACTCCATGAGGAAACAGAAAGCACACAAAGCAGTATGCACAATCTTTAATTGTACTGTATTCTAAGTACTGAAATTCTTTATACCAATGGGGATTGAATCTGTCTTTACCATCACTTGGAAAGGATGCCAAAATTGGTTGATAAGGCCCTAATTTGATCAAATAGTTTTTCTGATTATCTGTCAAATCTGAGGATCAGATTAGGGTTACAGTAAATTTTTTTCTCTTTTGGCAATTTTATGATACAGAATTATGCAAAAAAAACCCTTTAAGATATTTGAGTATTGAGAGACATTATGGATACATTAATCATACAGATATATCGATGAATGAAATATCGATATAAAATGTGTTATCGGTGCAAAAAAAAAAAAAAAACTACCTCCCTAGACTTTACTTAAGTTGGTAAAAATCATTACTTGACTTGGCAATTTTATCGGCTCTCCCCCCCCAATGATAAGTCTTAGCGAGGGCCCTGTCTGGCATAAAGGCCAACGTGTTTCAGTCTCCTCTCAAAACAGTGACTCCTGTGGCGGCTGTCAGGGCTGAACCCAGTTGTCTGGCAGAACGGTTCCTCTGATGTTGCGCAGTTATCTCCAAATATCGGTCTTGCTGAACAGTTGTTACCCTTGGTAGACCTGGTACTGGTCGTAGGGTAACATTTCCAGTGGTTTGGAACCTCTGCCACAGTCTGGAGATCATTCACTGAGGCACATTCAGAATTCGAGACGCTTCGGTTTAGGATCGACCGGATTCCAGCATTCCAATAATTCGTCCCTTCAAAAACATGTCCAGTTGGCATCTTTGTGACATCTTTCGTCCTTTTTGATTGTTAACAACGCTCCGTACCAAAGCAATTGCGAAATTCTGCCTCAACTGGCCATGTTTTATATTTCGTTTTATACTCGTTCCGACGTGCACCGGTGCTTTGCGCATGTCGACGTCGATTGCACTGTTTTGCATACGCACAATGATTTATCTTCGGCCGACGCGGTGGTCGAGCGGTCCAGGCGAGCTTTTTCATGCAATCGTTCGACCGCCGTGTTGTGGGTTTGAGTCCCACGTAAGGCATGGATGTTGTGTTGTTGGGCGCAGTGTGTTCCGCCCCCCCCTCTAGTGCGCCTGGGGCAACGTCTTAGGACGGCTAAATGGTTCGCGTGCTGGCCGATGTATAGGCGAATGATGAGAGTCAAGTACCTGGCCATTTGATAAGAAAAAAAAAATGATTTATCTTCGTCCCACGATCCTCCACAACTGATTGTGAACCATTGTATCCATATTAACTTCGAATTTTTCGCATTTTACGAATTATGCTTAACTTTTGACCATGAGTGTATATATATATATATATATATACATTAAAGTAATAAAAAAAACCCGAAAGTGCAGATCAGCAAACACAGCATCAAACCGCGGGCAATATAATAATGTGTATTTAATAGCAGAAAGTAAAAAGTAACGAGGAAGGGCTGGAAAAGTAGAGCACGGAAAGGCCAGGACAGGGAAAATAAATCAATGAATTGTATATCTGCTAGAAACGTTTTCAGGGGCACATTCTAGACAGATATACTAAAATCCGTTGTTTCTATGAATGCATAAAAACACGGGGATAAAATTTTATGCAATCTGTGACCAACAACGGAAAGCACTCATTACATTACAGGCTGATCAAACAATGCAGTATGACTATTAAATTAAATAACTAACCGGCTATTACTACCTTTCTCCATTCCGTGTTAATCAGAAAATTGCCCAGAAGTGTACTAACTCAGCATTTCTTCTCTCCCCAATTCTCATCCCTCATATGTATATACATCAGGGTGTTCCAAAAACATTGACCTCAGCTTTTATTCCTTAAATATTGATCTTAGACATATATAATAAATTACAAAGTTGCATAAAAAAAATACAGAATTTTATGAAATCGATTAAAATTTTCCAGGGAATTAAATTTTAAGAAATACAAAATTTAAATTTTTATATGACCCCCCCGTATAAAAACATTTCCAATGAGTAAAATGTGCCCCATACACTAATAAGGTGATGTACAAAATTTCAGCATTTTATCATAAAAAGTCCCAGAGATATGAAAGAAAAAATGTTGACTTAAACCACTTTTCGATGCATCACCGTGGTTCTCAGAGGGGAAAAGTTATGTCAGCAGATTGCGTTTCAAGGGTCATACACAAATTACGGAAAAAAATAATTATATAAATGAATAATAATTTTGCTATTTATTGCTACAAAAGTATCTACACTGCGTAGAAATAATAACTTTACACAAAGATTACAAAGCTTGTTCAAAATGTTTTCCATCCATGCCAAAGATCCATTAAAGATAAGAGGTAGATATTATTTGCCTATGATGCATTTCTGCGTTGCGTCATTTGCACTCTTGCTGTAAACATTTACAGTTTAATTTGTGATTAATCCCTCACCAACTGTGTTTAAACATATCTCTGGGACTTTTTATGATAAAATGCTGAAATTTTGTACATCGCCTTATTAGTGTATGGGGCACATTTTACTCATTGTAAATGTTTTTGTGCGGGGGCCGTATAAAAATTAAATTTTGTATTTCTTCAAATTTAATCCCCTGAAAATGTTTATCGATTTCATAAAATTCAGTACTTTTTTTACGCAATTTTGTAATTTATTATATATGTCTAAGATCAATATTTAAGGAATAAAAGCCAAGGTCAATTTTTGGTCAAGGTTTTTGGGACACCATGTATATATAATTATGTATATATTATATATTTAGTATAACCACGCTTATCAATTTTACATAAAATATATGATAGTCATGGACACTCATACTTTATAATAAATGGAAGGGGATTCCAGCCCTCTTTATTGCTCTACAATATTTACTGTTTTTATGCCCCATGGACATCCATGGATAGAGCGGCCACTAAACTATAACTGCCTACTGGTCACTTGCTACTTTGTGAACATTTGAATTTTCAGGCCATATATATATATATATATATATTTATATTTTGGAGTTGGCTATAAGTTGCTATTAACAACTTTCAATCATCAATCTCTGATTTCATAACAATTATTTTGTAAGAGAAAAAAAATGATAAAATGATGTAAATGTTTCTAATTTGTGTATGAATTTTTTCTTATTAATTTTGCGACACATATACATATACCCTGTATATGTATGTAAGGATATCCCAAAAACATTGACCTCGGCTTTTATTCCTTAAATATTGATCTTAGATATATGTAATAAATTACAAAGTTGCATATTTTATGAAATTTTCAAGGGAATTAAATTTTAAGAAATACAAAATTTAAATTTTTTTACGGCTTCTGTAAAAAAACATTTCCAATGAGTAAAATGTGCCCAATACCCTAATAAGGTGGTGTCAGGGCCCTTGCTAAGGGGGGGGACAGGGGGAGTCTCCTCCCCGAATGTCGAGAAATCCCTGTACAGGTGGCAAATCAAGATCCAAGTTGGCAGACTTGGTACATTTTAGATAACATTTATTTAAAAATTAGTATCATCCCTGGCTGGCTTCAAGGTATTACTGTTGTACTTTCTCTTCCTTCTCACTAACACATCATCTTTTAAACCATGATATTATGATGGATGATATTATATCATGATATACACTCCAGAGATCCATATAAATGGAATATGGATAAAAAAAGGTTTTACTGTGTTTAACTTATTTTACATAGACACGTATTCCTCTTTGCTTCAATCAAGACCACCTTTCCACAGCATCTTCCAAGTTGATTTCGTTTCCCAAGTCTGCTTCGCACTTCAAAAGCATCAAGCTGTTAAGCCTCGTGTCTGTCATTGTTGTTCTGAAGGAACCTTTCACAATCTTTAGCTGACTGAAGGCTCTTTCATTTGTGCTGACTCCATAACCGGCTGTATAGTCAATTTGCACATTTTGAAAGCCAGCTTTAATGCATTTTTGAATTGAACCATGACGTTCTTCAATGTTTCCATTGATAGTATATGTCTCTCCTTGCATATGTTAAAGAAGACTTCTAACTCACTTTGTAGAGCATGCATATCAGGCCTAGTATCTGGAGGGAACATCATGACAGCCTCTTCAATTGCTTCGATTGTCAGATTATCCTTGTTCAAAGGAAATTTGAAAATTGAATGAAGTGGAGAAATAGTTGTCTTCCTAGCAACCACGTTGTCTTTAAGGCCTCTACATAGTATATCAAGGACAGCATTGAACTCTTTTCTATAGAATTGTTTTAGGTCTATGTTTACTTCATTTTCAGCATACTCTTCAATCCTTCTCGGCCTCATTCATCTTCTATGGTGCAGTTGAAAGTCATGTTCAGGATCAACTTTGATGTTTCCGCACTTGTGATCATGTTGTCCATTTCTGTGGTGTTAATGTTAATCTCCTCCAAAATTTTTACTGTGTTTTCGACAACTGTAATACAATCAATCAAATTCAGATCAGGGCTTTCCAAAGTTTCTGTCAAAATCTTCATCTTATATATAATGTTTTTCATAAAAAACAAGCTAACAATGAAATCAAATGATTTCATCTTTTTGCATAACCCGTGGGCTTTTGTTTTTTTAGCACAGTCTATTTCCTGTTGTGTAGAAATTTCTTCTAATACAGATAGGATAGGTTCAAGTGATGTGTTTATAGCTTTTATAGACTCTGCTCTGGCCAACCACCTAGTCCTAGACATATTTCTCAAAAGAAGGGCATTCTCCACTTCTTTTATCTTATTCCTCAACTGTCCGGAACGTTTAGTACTTGAATTGAAGAAAACATACAATGCTTCAAGTGTGTCGAATAAGTCTCTAATAATAATGCTGATACTGCAGCTGTGTTCTACGGCTGTGTTCGTCCTGTGATCTTGGCATGGAATGTATGGTATATGATGCCCTATGATTTCTGAGAGTTTCTTTTGTGCTCCATTAAACTGTCCTGACATTGAACTTGCAAAATCACATGACTGAAAAGCCAATGAGGATGTGTCAATTTCTTTCTTTCTTAAAGTCTCATAAATTTGCTTTGCCATTCCAGTACCTGTTCTTTCAGTACACTCAAAAACATCTAGCAAGCGTTTTCTTGGTTTGCAGTTTTCATCCACAGTACGGACAACAATCGAAAGCATATCATTTTG
Source organism: Amaurobius ferox (assembly GCA_951213105.1). NCBI lineage: Eukaryota > Metazoa > Arthropoda > Arachnida > Araneae > Amaurobiidae > Amaurobius > Amaurobius ferox. The sequence goes on along the minus strand of OX578141.1, from coordinate 93,778,974 downwards.
TGAACTGTTAGGTGTGGTATCAGCCATCACTGAGAAAAAATCCCAGCTCTTAATTTCCTTAACAATTTTTCTTTCTATTTCTTCAGCAACAAGAGACATAAGCTCATTTTGTAACTCAGGACTCATGTAACTCACGTGGTACGGCCATAATTCTCTTTCATCAAACCACGTTTTCAAGATGTGGTTATATCTTGAGATCAGAGATATTATTTGTACAAAATTACCATCATTTGGTCCTGATCCTTGAAATGCTATTCCTTGATGTCCTAGGGTCCTGCATGTGTCGAGCAAGATTCTCACTACTTCTCTGTTCTGAAACTGTACTCTTTCATTTTCTATCAGAGCTAATCTCTTAGTTTGATCAAGAAGCACATCAATGTGTCCCTCCTTTATTAAACAGTCACAATAATTGTGGAGTGCTGATCTGTGTTCAATGGATTAAAAGTGTGAGTTTGTAACTTTCCAAGCTTTTGCTTTCCAACACTCCCCATTTCCCCCCAATTTCTTACTCCAATCTTTGACCATGCATCTTCATTCTTCTCTTGGCCTACTCCATGAGGAAACAGAAAGCACACAAAGCAGTATGCACAATCTTTAATTGTACTGTATTCTAAGTACTGAAATTCTTTATACCAATGAGGGTTCAATCTGTCTTTACCATCACTTGGAAAGAATGCCAAAATTGGTTGATGAGGCCCTAATTTGATCAAATAGTTTTTCTGATTATCTATCAAATCTGAGGGTCTAAGACCAGGATCATGGCTGACTAAAGGATCACTGAAACCTGATATCTCTTCAACAACAATATTTTCAACATCTTTGTTTTTAAAAATATTTCGCTATCTTCCAAAATTTGTTCAATCGCCAAGCTCGACTAGTCCACAAATTTAAACCCCTACAAATTGAACCAGCAGCTTTCTTCCTAACGGTATTGTCTGTTCACAAGAGCGGATTCAAAAAGCTCCGTTGGTAGTGCAAATTTTTTTTCTCTCTTGGCAATTTTATGATATAGTATTATGCAAAAAAATTTTAAGATATTTGAGTATTGAGAGACATTATAGATGCATTAATCATACCGATATATTGATGAATGAATAGTCGATATAAAATGTGTTATCGCTGCAAAATAATAAAAAACTCCCCAGACTTTACTTAAGTTGGTAAAAATCATTACTTGACTTGGCAATTTTATCGGTTTCTCTCTCCCCCCCCCCCCCAATGATAAGTTTTAGCGAGGGCCCTGGGTGGTGTACAAAATTTCAGCATTTTATCATAAAAAGCCCCGGAGATATGTTTAAACTAGGTTGGTAAGGGATTAATCACAAATTAAAATGTAAATGTTTACAGTAAGAGTGTAAATGACACAAGGCAGAAATGCATCATAAGCTTGTTATCAGGTGAATGCCGCTCTGTATTGGCATGGATGGAAAACATTTTGAACCAGCTTTGTAATCTTCATGTAAAGTTATTATTTCTACACAGTGTAGATACTTTTGTACCAATAAATAGCAAAATTATTATTTATTTATGTAATCACTGTTTTTTTTTGTAATTTGTGTATGACCCCTGAAAGGTGACCTGCCGACATGATTTTTCCCTTCTGAGAACCTATGTCGATGCATCGAAAAGTGGTTTAAGTCAGTTGTCTTTTCACATCTCTGTGGACTTTTTATGATAAAATGCTGAAATTTTGTACATCACCGTATGGCACACATTTTATGCATTGGAAATGTTTTTGTATGGAGGTCTTATAAAAATGTAAAGTTTGTATTTTTTAAAATTTAATTCCCTTGAAAATTTAATCGATTCCATAAAATTTTGTACCTCTTTTTATGCAACTTTTTAATTTATTATATATGTCTAAGATCAGTATTTAAGGAATAAAAGCCGAGGTCAATATTTTGGGACATCCTGTATATTCAATTATATATATATATATATATATAATTGAAGAAATTTTTATTTTACTTGTATTATATATACCTGAGATTGATCATTAATAGAAAATGTTCTGTATAGCCAAAGTGAAAGGAAGATGGACTGAAATGTAAATGTGACATCAAAAATACTATATGACAAGCCGATGAATATTTAAAAAAAACATGATAAGTAGACATTATAAATAAAACAGGTACTAAATTGGTATAAAATACCCCTTTTTTCCTGTCCATATATAAGTTAAGGAATGGAATAAGAATTACATGTGGTAAAGATGTGTGAAAATATTTTTTTATAACTACACTTTAGGATGAAAGTATTTTTATATAAATCATATATGTAATGCAGATACTTAGGGTACTAATCCCCTTGTTCTCTGCATAAACATACATGGTGTAAATGCAAGAAATGTGTTTAAGATGAAAAGTTGCAAAACAGAAACATTGTTTTGTATGATGCGCTAGGCTCTTTTCTAGCTCCAAATTTTTTTTTTTTTAAATTAAATAAAGTGAAAAGCCTTTCCGAAACCATGTATATTATGAAGCACCATATATGTTTTGTTAATGTGGATTCTACGTTTCTGTATGCATTACTGTAAATTGTATTACAGAAATAATGCACATGGCCTGACGTAGAAGAAACTATAAATTGGATCAGATATATAAGAAATCAAATATAAAAATCAAATATACCAGTGTGCGGCTAAGTATTTATAGGAGAATACAATGTAATTAAAAGGTATAAAAATATATAATAATATAAATGTGTTTACCCTTGTGCTGCATAATAGTGTAGATTACATGATACTGACTAAGCATTTTAACTGAAAACAGGTTACAGTTAATTCTATATACTAAGATTTCAACTGTTGGAAGTGAAACATGGAGATGAAAAATTATTTAAAATTGTTTGAGAATGATTTGTCAATATCTTGCTGTAATTGTAGCAAGGTGTTGAATTTAAAATTAAAATGTGTTTTAATAAATGAAAAAGTAAGGTTTGGTGGGTAGGTATTTTGGATAGTGGTGTTTATGAATTTAAAAAGATGTTCTTTGTAGTATCATGGTGTACTTAACATTTTTATTCTTAATAACTGGTTATTAATAATATTTTTAAATACTGATTTTTAAAGATTAAGTAAATAATATTGAAGTTTATTTACTTTGAAGATATAAGTTTCTGTTTTGTCGTAAATTTTAAAGTGTCTGCATTTTGAATTTTTAAACTAACGTCTAGATAATTGGTCCAGTTTGATGTATATACATTTTCAATTAGTTGTAGATTAGATGTATAAAAATTAAAGTTTAATATAGGTGCTTCATTAGTAATTCCAATAATAATTAGATCATCAAGAAATCTGTACATGATATGACTGTTGAAAGGGTACCGAATTTCCTAAGAATGTGGATAAAGGTTGGCCAGTATTGTGGATGAGATTCCTCCCTGTGGTATTCTCTTATTTAATTTGTATATGTAATTTCCTTGAGATTTATACTGTTTGAATAGAATGAATTTTAATAATGTTTTGAATTTTGGAAAAGAGATGTTTTTTGATTGAGTAAATTGTTCATATAAATGTAGTATGACTTTATATAAATCATTAATATCAATGTTATTAAAGAGGTCTTTGAAATCAAAAGTTTTAATATCATGTATGTAAGGTAGTTGTTTTAGGTTATTAATCAGTTCTAAATTATTTTTGATTATATGTGTTTGTGGTGTAGTAAAATGATCATAAATTTGATTTAGTATGATTAGAAGTTGTTTGTTAGCAGCATTGGTGTATGAATTAAATTCTATAATAACAGTTCTAAAAGAAATTGGTGATTTATGAAATTTAGCTATGAGTATCAGGTAAGGAAAATTAAGATTGTCTTTCTGTTTAAGAAGTTTGTAGTAAGCAATTATGTGTTTACTTATAATAGTGATATTAGAGTTTATGAGTTAAAAAATTTGAGGTATGGAGTTGCAGTTTGAGTTCGTCCAAATAAAATTTTTTGCAAATAAACACATAATTACTTGATACCTTATCAACATAAGTGATTACAAATTTGTCTTGTAGTACCTTGATCTCTTTAAAGATGTTTTGGTAATTATGTGTATATTTTGGTATAGGAAATTGTTGAATCAATTGTTTTACATGCCAGGTGACTTGTACTTGCCAGCTTTTAAAGGCTTCAAAAGGGCAGTGGTATTTACCTGATATTATTATATATATATTTATCTAGATCAATGTTAAAAGCTTGTATTATTTTCTCTTTATTATATAGTAGTGGTAGTCTGTATTTGGATCTATAGCTGATATATACTCATTTGGGGAAAAATATGCAAGTTTAGGCATATCTTTTTCCTTAAGTCAAGATTAGCAAGTTTTGTTTGGTATATCATTCATATGAAAATTTATTGTGAGGGACCACACATACAACTTTCCTAATTTGGTTTATAATCATAACTGTAAAGTATATCATTTTATAAAAGGTAATAGATATTGTGGCTAATTAAATATATAAAAAAATTATGATTAAATTCTGCTTGTAGGTTGTGCTGACTAAAGTCGATGGCCATTATTACACCAGGCTTCAAACCAACAAATTGTTTTTTTTTCCCTTTAAAATATGATTCTCTTTATTTTCACTCATCTAATATTTTATAAAATTCTTGCCTGAGAAAATCATGGTGCAAAATCTATAGGAGAAAAACAAATGTCAACTGATGTAAAGAATTTGATGAACAGAAGCTTACATTTAGCACCAAATATGAGAATTCTTTTAGAAACAAAACAAGTGTATTGAATTCTTCAATTATTATAACATGATTAGTCCCCGTTAGATAAAAGTAAATCATTGACATGTCATAGTTTCGCTTTTAATTACCCCCCCCCCCCCCCTCCCAGCAGATGGAAACTATTTTGTCACGCTTATTTTATGGTTCTAACAGGGCTGTTTTTCTCCATATGCAAATGCTGAGGGCCTGTCTTTCGTGCACAATGTTTTGTTTTTTTTACTATAAAAAGTTTTATAGGAAGAGGGGCTACAATTTACTTTTTCTAGGGACCCCGGGCAGGGGTAAAAACGGCCCTGGTTCTCAAGATGCGTATATCATCTAGTGTTGTTTTGCTTCGTTCTTTTCGATTCTACTTTTAGAGGCTTTTAAATCATAACAAGATCATGACCCATAAATAAATTACATTAGAAAAATGATAAATATATTTGTTTTTTCTACAGTATCTATATTATTATAGAATGTCTCTATCATATGTTGATTTAAAACGTTGCTCGAGTAGACGAATTATATTACCTGATATTAAACACATTTGAATGCCATATTGTATTTATTTTTTTATTCTTTTAACTGCCTTAAGATCGTTGATATATTACAACTTTCAATTTACTTGATTTGGACGGATGTTTGGGAATTTTCGTTAAATATTAGGTTTTTATTATTTTAATATTATAAATTTATCCATTGTAGTGTATTATCATTATGCAACACATTATGTACACTGCAATCAAATGATTTGTAGGCAGTCAAATAATATGAAAAGATTAACTCGATTTTTTTTAAAATTAGTATTTTGTATACAAATTTGAAAAGGTGAAATACGAGCAAATTCTATCATTTTTAAAGTAAGCTTTGAAATAACGCAGTAGAACAAATATGGCCACAAAAAATGGCTATTTCTGTGAACCGGCATTTATGGTATATTTATAAGATCAGCGACATCTAGGAGTGAACAATGAACATGACGAGATTGGATTGACACGTGGGAAAGCAACTTTTCTATAACGACATAGTACTATTATGAGGACACACAGATGAATGGGAATCGTTTCATATATTTTAAGGAGGGATATATTGACTGTCCAGAACTCAAATCCAGTTATCCCAAATTTATATATTTTAAATATCTCATTTGCATTTCGAGCCCATTTGTAGATTTTAAAGCATTAACATACAATTTAGTAAAATTACCTTTCCACGCATTTCATCGATCAAATTATTTAATTTTTTTGTATTTCATACAAAAATTGTAGAAACTGAATCTTCTAATGTTCCAAGATGCATTTACCGATACGCAGATTAAATAGTCACCCTAGCCTTCCATGGGGGGAAACCGACACCACTCAAGTGCGGGTAATATATTTTTGTGGGAAAAGACATAAAAAATTCATAAAGAGGGATGATTCAAATATGGAGGGGATCCCCATGATACACGTTTTTAGGGAGGCCCACAATTTGTATGGGCGGCTCTGCGGTCACTCAGGGCCACCACAGCTGAAAGGGACGCCAGAATACTTTATTTTATAAAATACAGTAGTGGATTTATTGTCTGGGAGACCCTAAGCGATAATGAGTTTGGAAGTTGCCATATTATGCATTTTTCATAGGATTATGGGACTCTTTTCAGCGGCCCAGATTCTGCGTATCGGTAAATCCGCCTCTAGGCCCCAAAACTCATTACCGTATAGACAGGGCCGCCCATAGAAATTGACGGCACTCTTACAAGCATTTTTCACGGGCTCCCCTTTCATATTTGTTTTTCTTTTTTGTAAATTTTTAATGTCTTCTCCATCCTTAAAAAAGAAATACTGGCGGTCCATACCCTTTCTGGAGTCCCCCCCCCCCTCCCAGTCTAGTGGCCCCAGTATAGCAAATTCTCTTCTACTAATATCCTTATTTTACTCCTATATTCTCCTATTGTAGTAATACCCGAAGTCTGCAAATTTGGAAAAATTCCGGTTCTTGAAGCTGGCAGAAGAAACTAAGGTCAAAAGTCACTTATTTAGTGACGAGAGGTCTGCATGGGTCTTATTTAAAATTTTACCTGGCCCGAAAAGAAAAGATTAGACCCGTCCAAAGCCAAAGAATTTTTAAATATTTCACCCGAGCACTCAAAGTCATTTCCCAACGCCGAACGGTCCGAATTTTTTTTTGTAATACTTGTATATTGAAACCTGTTGCCTCATATGATGATCCAAATTTGCATTTAAGGAATTAAACACAAAATGTATTACATAATATTTTTGGTGCTGCCATCTGTTCTAATTTAATTCATTCCTATTATTTTTATTTCTTAATGAACATTTTTAAATATCTATTCCTTCTAATAACAGTATACATAATAATGTTATTATATACATAATAATGTTATTAATGTTATAATGTTATTAAATTCCTTCTAATAATCACGAAAAGGTATTTTCTCATTCTATAAATTTTATAAGGGGATCTGAATGTACATCACTGAGGACTGCAATTTTGTCTTTAAGTTCCTTTGTCTCTAAGTCCAAGTTCAATTACCTTTCCTTTATTGTGGCATTATTATATATGATCTGTTGTTGTATTTAATACTGTATTAGAAGGAATAGATATTTAAAAATGTTCATTAAAAAATAAAAGTAATCGATATGAATTAAATTACGACAACAGATGGCAGCACCAAAAATATTTTGGATTAAAATAAAAATATATTCTATGTTAGGGTTCTTAGGGCGACCACAGCTGAAAGGGACGCCAGAATACTTTATTTTATAAAATACAGTAGTGAATTTATTGTCTGGGAGACCCTAAACGATAATGAGTTTGGAAGTTGCCATATTATGCATTTTTCATAGGATTATGGGGCTCTTGTCAGCGGCCCAGATTCTGCGTATCGATAAATCCGCCTCTGGGCCCCAAAACTCATTACCGTATAGACAGGGCCGCCCATAGAAATTGACGGTACTCTTACAAGCATTTTTCACGGGCTCCCCTTTCATATTTGTTTTTCTTTTTTGTGAATTTTTAATGTCTTCTCCATCCTCAAAAAAGAAATACTGGCGGTCCCTCCCTATCTGGGAGACCCTATAAATTTAGTTTTAATATAATCTAAGCATTGCATTTTATCTGTCAGAAAATATTTCGCAACTGTTTGAGTAGCATTTCGGCGAAAAACGTGTGTCGCGGAAGTTAACAAAGCGCGGATAGGGCAGAAGATTTACTGACGCTCATCCTTAAATTACCTTGGTTCGCGGGTTTTATGTTCAGTTAGCAAAGTAAGGGGTATACACAGACTGTGAGGTATACCTACTTTTCAGTTACTTTAGATATTTTTGAGTGACTCTGTTATGAATATTTTTAAAATTTAATAATTTTAAATTAAAAGTGGTACATATTTAGAATACAGATATAAAAAAATTTACGGATTTCGTCTTATTTATATATTAATTTTAAATTATAACAGTTTGCTCAAATAAATTTTCATATTTGTTATCGGAAAGAAATCGATGGAAGTGTTCTACTTTAAGAATATTATTTATTTGATTTTGATAATTTAAAAACATTCGGAATCTAATAATTGAAATTAAAATCTTAGGACAAATTGAAAATAAAATATCTGTGTTCAATTTTATTTATTTTGACTCGATCCAACCCGACCTGAATTTAATAAAACGTGGCCTGAGCCCGGCCTGTAGCTCTAAGTCCACGGGTCAGGCCTGAGCCCGTATAAACCTCTAACTTCGGCCCCTTGAGATTGATATTTAGAACTGACTCCCCCCCCCCCCCCCCCCACCAAAAAAAAAATTGAATTTCAAAATACGCCACTGATTCAGCTAGATCCAGAATCAGACATAATTTCAAAATAATATGGCGAGGATAACAAACACATTTTGAAGGCCTAAAGTTTAAAAGTGCCCATCATTTGCAAGAAAAAAATTCCTGCATAAGAAAGGAATCGCTTAAATATACATTTTGCAATAGTTTATTCACTTGTTATTTGATTAGAACGACATATTTTTACGAAAATATTAATTAAACTTTAAACACACTTCTAGTTTTGGTAAATATTATCACGAGATAAATCGTAAATTAATAGCGTAATTATTTAAATTGGCCCATTTATAGCGGAGTATGGCGGAGTAAATTTGGACCATAAATGGCAGACCATATATGCTTGCTTACGTTTCCACTTTAAATGCTTTATCATTTGGAATTGTTTCCAATTTTACAGTAAATTAAAATTTCTTCCAAAAGCTGCTGTTAAAATAAGTAAATTTATTAAATTATACTTACCGTTACTATATTTATTTTTTATAAATTACGTAAAGTGTTTTATACATTAATTATGTTAATTTTGTAGGGAGTTTCATAAAAGTCTAAAGGATTCCGTGACTGCGATTTCGAGAACTTTATGTCCAGGTTTTATTTGAATATATATATTATTTTATGTAGATAAAATGAGAGCACAAACTAAATAATATGGCGAGGGTAACAAGCACATTTTGAAGGCCTAAAGTTTAAAACTGTCCATCATTTGCAAGAAAAAAAGTTCTTGCATAAAAAAGGTATCACTTAAATATATTTTTTTGCTATAGTTTATTCATTTGTTACTTGATTAGAACGGCATATTTTTACGAACGAAAATATTAATTAAATTTCAAACATACTTCTAGTTTTGGTAAATATTATCATGGGATTATCTAAATGCGTCTAATAGCGTGGTTATCTAAATGGATCATTTATGGTTTACTAACACAGCGCAGTGTGTAAATTTGGACCATAAATGGCAGACATATATACCCGCTTTGTTTTCCCCTTTAAATACTTTATAATTTATAATTCTTTCCAAATTTTACAGCAAATTAAAATTTTTTCTAAAAGTTGCGGCTAAAATAAGAAAATTTATTAAATTATACTTCGTTGTATTTTTATAACGGTACTATATTTCATTTTTATAAATTACGTAAAATGTTTTATACATTAATTATGCTAATTTTGTAGGAAGTTTCATAAAAGTCTAAAGGATTCCGTGACTGCGATTTCGAGGACTTCACGTCGGTTTCATTTAATATATATATATATATATATATATATATATATATATATATATATATATATATATATATATACTAAAGAATATTATTTTTGTAGATAAAATGGGAGCACGAGCACAAACTAATAAGATTAAGACTTGCATCAGATTTAATGTTTTTAATTTAAAGGGGGGTAGGGCATTACGGTTTTCAACATATTGTTTCCACGTCTTTGATAATTATTGCCCAATATGGATGAAACGGAGAAAAGTAACTTCTTTCTTTTACATGCTAATTAAATCATCATTCTTCTAAGGATAAATTGAATAGATTTCATTTTAATGGATTTTTTAAATTTGTCAATTCATTTTCTACGAATCAAATTTAAGCAGATATTAATTCTGATAGAAATTAGATACCTGTAATTATTTAAGCTCAGTCAAAGTTGAACTCGGTGCTGCAGTTAGAAGTCTGTGCAGGCACAGTGGTGTCATTTAGCCGGTTCGCACCTATTGGGGCGAACACGTTGTTAAACGTTTCCTTAAAATTCGGTTTAGACCTCTGCTCACGGGACAATACGTCTGGTCAAGATTTTTTTAAAATACCAATTAGTTAAAAAGTTATAATTAATTAAGTTAGTTTAAATATGGAAATCCTTAATGAGTCCTTCAATCCTTTTCTAAATTTGATGCTATCTCAGTCGTTATGTAAGCTCTATCTGTAGCTAATCCGGAAAAGTAGCTGTAGCAAGGAAAATGCAAATTTTTGAATTGGAAGTGACATCTCCATAACCAGAAGAAGAAATCCCTTTTGAGTCCCGCTATCCCTTCCAGAATTTGATGCTGAATCCATATTAGTTATTATCTAAGCTCTGTCTGTAGTTCTAAGCTCTATCTGTAGTATCATTGAAATGTTTTTTTTCAATGAAAATTTTTAAACAGGAAGTGAAAAAGGAATCGTATGTTGTTGTTGAGACCCAGACCGTCCGACCTATCAGAAAGAAGGAATCGTATGTGGAAATTCTTAGTGAACCACGCTATCTATTTCAGAATGTGATATTGAATCCATATCATTTATCATCTAAGCTCTATTTATATTCAATCTCGAAAAATAGATGTTTCAAAAGAAACATCTTTTTCTTAAGGAAAATGAATATTTTTGAAACGATATTGAAAAAGAACAAAAAGTTGAAATCAATCGCGAGTCCTTTTTTCCCCTTCTGAATTTGATGCTGAACCGATATCAGTCATCATCTAAGCTCTCTATAAGGATGGGCATATGCAGTATTTTTTTTAGGGGGTGCTAAAATTGATTTCATTCAAAATTTAGAGATTACTATCAACCTTGAAAAATGTATTGTTACAATGTAAATTTGAATAGATGGTATGAGTGTCACATTTTAAAAATTAGTGTGTACCTGTACTACCTATAAAAATATTCGTCCTTTCATACCGGAATTCTAACCATCCTGGAGACAGAGCAACTAAACTAACAAATTGGACATTCATAAACATACCAAATACAATAATCCATAATAAGTTTTCTGTTTAGGTATACGTTTAAATTGTTTTTATTAATATACACGTGATAGAATGAATTCCAAAAGGCTTTTTTTTTCTCTCATATTGGCTTTTAATTAAATTAACAATTTCCCAGGGGGGGGGGTGCTTTGGCATACACCCCCCCACCGCCTAAATACGACCATGTCTATAAGCAGATCCTGAGAGAAAAATGCTTCAAAAGACATTTTTGGTAACAACAATGGTATGGGAAAATTTTTGTCATAAAATTCTGTTGTTGATAGATTTTAAGAATGTTATGTTATTTACATATTAATAGGGGTTTCCTGCAACACGTTTCGCAAGTCGGGCTGTTTCAAGCGAAACTAAAGTTTAAATCGAAAAACTGTTTATTTCAGCGTGTTCCCTTACTACTTTTACACTAATGTATCAAATTTCGTATGCCATTGTTTTTGCAGTACGAGACAGAGGGAGCGAAATGTGTTAAAAAGCGGTGGTATACTTTTTCTTTATCTACAAGGATCCTTATCGAAATCTAGACTTTTGCCTGACCCGAAAAACATTTAAAATGTAGAGCCCGGATCGGAGATCCTCGAGTCTCGGTTCAATGTTTATCCAAATGTGCCAAAAATATGAATTTGTGTGTTCAGAATTAAAGTTAAAGTTATTTTCTAAACCTAAGCTAAATGTCCTATTTTTTTTTCAAATCGCGTGCGACTCGACTGCGACGTAAGTCGCAGCGTTAGATACTACCATTGATTGATGCATTATCAAATGGGATCCACACGCTTATGAAATAAATTGCGATAGACAGATTTAAAGTTAAGTGATATCACGTTCAAGCAAATACAGTATAATTTTTTATTAAAATAATAGTGATAGATAAATGTTGTTAGCTTTTAGATAGTTTTTAAGTGTTTTTCTTAAATTAAATAAAAATGAAAAATATTTGCGTTGTATATATTAATAATATTGGATCCACAAAACCTGAAGCATTTTTTTATATTTTTATCAAGGCCAATTTGAGAGGTGAGGTAAGCCGACAAAATTAGATTGCGTGACATTAAAGAAAATGTAATTAATAAATATAGTTTTTGCGTGAGTGTTTTAATTTTTGTGCTCAGAATTATAGGTAAAAGTTATTTTCTGAGCTAAATGTTCTTAACTTTTCAAAATACATGCGACTCCACCAAGGTCTGATTAAGCCAAAGTGGGGTTCAAGGCCTGGTATTAATTCGGGGCCCCCACACGCATACCAAGCACATGCATACCCACACATCAACATATAACTAATTTGGGGGCTCAGGATCACAACCCCAAATTTTGTACATCTAGAAAACTCTCAAACATTTTATTTTAAAGTGATATATAACACTTTAAAGGATATATAATATTTAAAATTACAACATATTTTATAATTTAAAATAAAAACTTATATTATCAGATGGAAATAATTAAAATATTATATCTGCTTAAATTTTTTATCACGTACAAAATTTAGGGGACCCAGGGCCGCAGCCCCGTGCTTTAATCAGGCTCTGGACTCGACTGGGATAATCGCAGCGTTGGATTCTAGCATTACATATGCAAATGGGATCCACACAATAGATATACATATGCTGTTAAATTTTAGATAGTTTTCTTAAATTAAATAAAAATAAAAAAAATATTTGCGTCCGTTGGATCCACAAAACCTGAAGCTTTTTTTTTTTTTTTTATCAAGACCAACTTGAACCGGCAAAATTTGATTGCGTGACATTAAAGAAAATTTAATTTTAAAAAGTAGTTTTCGTGTGAATGTCGTAATTTTTGTGCTCAGACTTATAGGGTAAAAATTATTTTCCGAGCCTGAGCTAAATGTTTTTAACTTTCCAAATTACTTGCGAGTCAAGTGCGACATAAATCGCAGCGTTGGATTCTACCATTACATAAGCAAATGGGATCCACACGCTTATGAAATAAATTGCGATAGACAGACTAAAGGACGTGCAAGCATTCAGTTAAATATAGATGAATTTTTTATTGAAATAATAGTGGTGGATGAAATATTGAGATAATAAAAATATTTGCGTCTTAAATATTAATAAAAATGGGTCCATAAATCGTAAAGTATTTTTTTATTAAGACCAACTTGAGAGGTGATGTGAACCAGTAAAATTTGGTTCCGTAACACATGACCGAGAAGGTCGGACACTACTCAACTATGTGCGGGGGAGGGGGCGAGGGTTGACTCCTGAAGAAACCCGGACCCCCAATATTTATGAAGCTTGAAAAGACATGAAAAATTTACAAAGGAAAGAAAATCAAATATGGAATTTGAGGTGGGCGTAATAAATGATTATAGGGGACCCACAATGAGTATGGACGACCCTGCGAGACACTAAAGAAAATTTGCTTTATAGAAGTAATTATTACGTGAATAACCGATTACAGCATTGGTTATTCCATGCTGATGAACGCATACGCGAAACCAGTCCATAAGCGCGAGACCAGTCCATGGATACAGTTATCTATAATGGGCGTGTCTTCTTTAGTTTTGGAAACGGCCCATTCCGATGGGTTCTTGTGATTTTGATCGTATAAGTTAGTTTTGTAAAGTTTTCAATGATCTAATCGGCTCATTTCTATAATTACCTTAATGGGCTGGGTATATTTATGGCAGGAAAAAAAAACGTGTTGAAACAGCTTACATCCCAGCCTAGTCTGGTTTTAGTCCGGCCGGTTTTGTGGTCAGTCACTGAGTACGCCCACCTCATTATATATTTTTTTCATTTCCAGCTTTTTTACCCTTTGCTGCTAAGTTTTGGAAAATAATATTTAACTGAAACACTCCTTACATTGCAGAAATTGATTAGTTTTGTATACAGAATATAATATCAGAAAATCTACTTTTGTTTTTATGAATCTAGAAATGGTGCAGAAATTGATATTGGTGCAGAAATGTAAAAGTCACATCAAAATATCGAATTTCACTATCGTTTCCTTGCTGTATTATTGTTTAATATTTTACTCTAGCTCAGGGGTGTCAAACTCAATCTTATAAAGTGCCAATTTTTCTTTCAAAGTATATCAGCGGGCTGCGATTCAATTAAACACTAATTTTATATAAAAACAAAATATTTTAATTAAAGCATACATCAAAATTAAAATGGCATTAAGTCATAATGGTTAAAAACTGCGCATTATTTCCATGATCCAAATACTTGATATCTTTACAGCTTCATTATGTCGTCGATATCTTTAATTAAGTAAGCCTATAATATTATTATAGGCTTTCTCAATTTAAAAATAATTTGTAAGAATTTGTGATAGAGATAAGTGCGTGTCCAATAAGTATATGGAATCTTTACTTATGTGGTCAATGTATAGAAAAAATATTCATGAAATTAGAGTATTACCAATTAAGGTCACGGGCGCATCTAAATGCTCCGGCGGCCGCTCATGATGACCCGTGGGCTGTATTTCGACTTGCTTGCTCTAGCCACTTCCGGAAAAAATGTGCAAAACAGAGTGATGTTAGTATGTGCAGGGCCGTCCATAGTGGGAATCAGGACGAGCACCACTTGAGTGTGTGTGTGGGAGGGGCTCCAGAGGGGGCTCGAACCCTCTCAATATTTTTTTTGAGGACAGAAAATTTATAAAGGGTGTGTGTGGATCAAATTTGGAGAGGGCCTATGATAAATGTTTATAGGGACTGGACGTTCAAGATCACATAGGTAATCATCAAGCTAGTCGATGTTTATCTTATTCTTGAATTTGCCTCATTGATGTCAGTGGTCTGCCTCCACCTGGGGAAAAAAAAATCTATGGGCGCCCATGGGGCTCTGAATTTGTATGGGGGGAGGAAGGTTCGCTTCCAAAAAGGACTGTTTTTCTATCTTTGTCATACATTTTAAAAGTATAGCACTTTTATTTTTATTTTTCTCATGAACATACAAATAAGTGTTTTTGCACCTAGTACATCAATGTGTCATGTAATTAAATTAGAAGGTTGAGAATATTTAGAAAACGAAACCCTTAGTTGAGTTGAGAGTAAGTAAATTCCTATGGTACCTTTCTTCCCTAATGAAAATATTGGGCATCGAAATTTACTGATGTTGAAACATTGTGAGATACACAAGTTTGTCTGTATTATGTGAAAAAATATGTTTGTATTTCAAATTGAATGCCTAATAATTCTAAATATGAAATACCTAGCGAAATTTAGTTTAGTTAGATTTAGTTCTACTTTCCTGAAAACTGCTTTTTCTACTCGTAGTTGTGTCCCTTTTTGTGATGTGTGATATATGTAAAATTTGCGTTTATGTTCTGCATTTCAAATAGGTGCTTAATCTTGATTTTTATAGTGTTTCTACAAGTGCAGAGTTTCTGTTTATTTTGATAATATTTGACTTTAACTTTGCTAACTTAGGATAATCTAGAAAATATTTAATCTGTCAGGAATTTATGACGTCCTTTGCATTTTTTTGTAACACAGCTATGCTACTAATTTTCTGACTGCCGAATTGTATGACAAGTTTTACCATGTATTGAGTTTTGGGATGCAAGAAAACCAAATTTCTCACAGAGTTTGTATTTGGTTCCTCATAACAAATTTGTGTTTCATGTCTACTATATAATTATTGCTTTATTTCTAATATGAAGCCAAAAATTTGTTTACAAAGTGTCTATTTTCAAGTGACTATAATTGTTTAGAGGACATGAGCCTTTATCATCATGTCAGAAGAACCCTTGTATATTTACCCTGAGATAAAATACAACTGCCTAAGATGTCTACCTCTTGACAATTATTGACAGCTTTTTCTGACCTGATAATCAGAGCTCATAATGCCCTTGAAACAATTGTTCCTAATGTTTATATATCTGCTATTAAGGAAGTACAAAAATGTGTATTTTTCTAATTTGCTTTGTTGTATTTTTCTAACTTGTAATTTAATATAAATTTGTCACATTCAGTGGCTGCTCGTGATAGGGTGCAAGATAAGCATTGCTTCAGTTAAACTTATTGGCTGAATGGGTTATTATTATTATTATTATTTGGTGAAGAATTTTTAAGATTCATTTGGCTATTTTTAAATAATATTTGGTATCATTTGTTCCCGTAGCATGATGTGTTTTCATGATGTTTATTGCCAAGGAGGAGGAGGAATTCCACTGCTGAATCTGCTTCACCCATTCCTGAAGTCACGAGTTGCCACTGGTCCCATTTCATATGTCAAATTTTAAGATATATTTTGTTTGAGTCAATGTCTTTATGTCAAGGATTCTATTGAGCTTTGCCTGTGATGTAGATTAATTGTGGGAACATCAGACCAACAGATATAGATATTATCTGGGTTTTCAAAGTCTAAAGAATTCGAAATGTGAAATTTTTGGTTTCTGTAATCGAAAATGTTATGAAGGAAGGGGTATTAAACACTTGCTCAATATTTTTTCCTTTCTCTATAAGGCTTGGGGACCGGCTCTTTCAAAGTTCTGTGTAATTCTTTGCTATTTTTAATGCAAATTTAAATCATATCAATTTTAATTGATAATGATTGCTTTTAGTTTCTCATGCTTTTATTTATGGTGTGATATATGTTTAAACTTGAATTTTAAATATTTTACAAATATTAAATTTTTAATGAAAATTTTGTTCTGGAGTGTAGTTCCCATATTTTTTAAACTTTCATTTTCATAGTTTTTTTATTGAGTCAATTTTGGGAGCTAAAAATAAAAAAGTAATACAAGATCACAATTATAAAAGGATATGATTAACTGATAAAATTTAACATCTGCAAGTTTTATTTGTATTGCTTTAAGTATTTTAATTTAATTGTGTTTATGTGATTTTGCAATATCTGAAATATTAAATTTATTTTACAGATGAAGTATTGAAGATTAGAATCAATAAAATTGATAGCATTACAGTTTGGTTGAATTTGTGATACAAATGTGAAAATGAAAAGTTCTATTGCTTATGAAGAAATTTGTAATTCAATCTATAGGTCTCCATAGACTATCATTTTAGACTAGCTCAACCTGGCCAAATAATACGATAATCAGACCTGAATCTTGTGATATTAACAAAAGTAGAACATGAAGAAGCCTAATTTGTTTTTAAAATATCTCAGCATTGTGCTTTTTCAAATATATTTAAAACAAAAGTCTTGTGCATGTCCTCAATTATACAAAAAAGTGTTTTTAAATATTTCTACATTTGGATGAAAAGGACAATATCTTTTCATATATTGTGTATCATTGATAACTGTTTATAAACATGGAATTTGTTTGGTTTAAGATTGAGCCCATGTAGACTGCTGATTCAGGCAGAAAATTTTAATATGACTACTTTGAAGATGCAAATAAGCTCTTAATCTGTTCAAAGCAAAGTAAGCATCTAATACTTAAAAGCAACGTAAACATTTAACACTTCAAAGCAAAGTAAGCATCTAATACTTCAAAGCAACGTAAACATTTAACACTTCAAAGCAAAGTAAGCATCTAATACTTCAAAGTAAGCATCTAACACTTCAAAGCAAAATAAGCATCCAGTTTTTCAAGACCTGCATGCAGTGTTTTCGACTAATGCATTTCTCTGAAACATGCCATGTTTTAGGGTGTAAGATATGTAGTGGGACTAGGATGGAATACAGGTATCTGTACAGCTGTTCAAATGCTAGTCTTGTTTTGTTGTGAAAATAGCTTTAGTTTTCAATAAGCAAGTCCTCCAGCTTCTAGATTTATTTATGTTTTCCTCATTAGTTTACTTGCGATTTTTAAATTTAATTTTAGCTTACATTTGATGATTCTACTATGATAATGACAATTTTAATTGTTAAAACTGTAAATAAAAATTTTGTAATTTCAGATTTGTGTGTTATATTTTCGGGGAATAAAACATAGATTTTGGAAACGTCTAAGCATATATCCTATATAAAAATAAATGTTATCCTGTGTTTTATAATTATTTTAATCTATAAGTAATATCCTATATTTTTTACTTGTCGATATGTTATTGATATGAATTACCTCCAATCTATGTGAACAGATGGCGCCATCGCAGTTTATCGAGATAGAAATCGGTTATTTAAAGAAGATTCTTCCAATTTATAAAATTAGATGGCGCCACTGCTTCAAAATGCTACAGTTACAAGCAGTCGTCTAATATTAGATAGGAGTACTTTTCGTTATCTATCAGAGGCTAGACATACATCAAGAAAAACATTGATGTACTCCTAGCCAGAGGTAATGCAAATTAATCAAACTAAAATCCAGGAAATTCAATAATCTGAGTTGTAAAATTATGGTACACACATTTGTTTACAACAACTGAAACCTGTACGTACTCATTTATAAATGAACTCCTCCAGGCTTTCATGGAGAGTATACTAAAATTCGATAAATTAAAAACATTTGCAAAAATCGTCACAATTAATATTTAAAAGAAGAATATGTTATAGAAAATAAAATAATAAATATTTCTAATAACGAAATATCACATTTTAAGATTTTTGTTTTCAGGTGGAATTAATAGACGCACTATATTGACATCAGTTTGTTGAAATCGGATGGTCTAAAATTGTTAGCTGTGAAAAATTTAAAGAATGCATCCTCAAACTACAAATAATTCAGTTGTAGGTTTCTTTATATTAAATAGATGTTTTAAAATAAGAGAATAAAATTATAAATTTATCAGTTTTAAAAATAGGAGAATAGGTAAAAAATTCCTCGAGTAATTTATTGAGAACAGGTATGGTTATGTCGCATTATTTATATGAAAACAAAATGATAAAAAAATGTTGAATACGTTATAGATTCTCAAATATATCTCAGTCTAATTCAGGAGTAGAAATGACACAATTTTAATACACAATTGACGAAATCTGAGCGTTGCCTCCAGGATTCAGACTAGTAGCCAGTGGCGTATTGTGAAATTCAATTTGGGAAGGGGGTGGATATCAGTTTTAAATATTAGTATCAAGGAGTCTGAACGGGCATGGGCCGTGGATTTAGGCCCGACCTGGTCCATGAGCCGAGCTCAGACTACGATTTATTAAATTCGGGTTGGGCCGGGTTAAAATAAATAAAAAAGCCAATAGGTACTGTTTCCTTCACATTTAACAATGATATTTTATTTTCAATTTTTTCTGTGATTTGAATTTGAATTATTAGATTCCGAATGTTTCTAAATTATCAAAATTAAATGAATTCTATTCTTAAAGTAAAATACTTCTGTCGATTTCTTTCCTATAATAAATATTGAAGGAAAATTTATTTGAGCAAACTGTTATAATTTAAAATTAATATATGGATAAACAGTGGCGGCTCGTGAGACACATGTAGAGGGGGGCGCTCATCTATGTATTTATGTATATATATCCCTCAGTTTTATTGTATTTGTGCCAACTACGTCTTTTAGACTTCGAGTTCGTCGTTTGTCTGGCACTGACAAATTGGTCCGGCGTTATCTCGAAACAGCTGTATGCCAAATTATTATTTCCACTTGTGCTAATGTACGATGTGCAAATTTCCTGAAAATGAATAAGAGCCTGTTGCAACTATGGAAATTGTTTAAATACATTTATAAATAAATTTGTAAAAATTAGATATTCTCAGTCGTATTCATGTGTAGTATGTTTTTTTATGATTAGCGCAAACGTTTTTACACCCAAAATGCACACGACTTTTCTCATATACACTCTATGGTTAACAGTTTTGTACGTGACCGTCCCTGTAATCCAAACAGTAAAATAATTAGAGGGCGGAAACCAACTAAATCTACGGCTGTTTATATGTAGAAACGAAAGAACTATTTTTAATACAAGTTTAAGAATGAATTTGAAATAATTTACAGAAAATTCTTATGCTTTATGCTTATCTCTATTCGCTTTTAAAAAGATACTAGCGAGTTATACCTGTTAGCAGTCACTATATATAGCAACAGGTTTTATAGCAATAAGTAGTTCGCCCGCTGCACGGGTGCAAAACTTGCAAAGCAACAAAAGTGGATCAAAGTTTTGAGTGAGCCGTTGCCTACGTAATAATATGTTTATTACGTAGGCAACGAGTGAGCAGATCGAGTGGATCCATTGCAGAATAGAAAATACAGTGAGAACTGCATCAAAGTGGGAGCAAGAGCCACTAAGATAGATAAAAACATAAATATGAAAAAGGGGGGGGGGGGTCTCCTTGAAATGTGGTACATGGGTATTTCAGGAGCCAGGATGATGTATTTTTCTGTAAAATCGAAATATGAAATTGAGGCTAATTAAAGTAAAAGTTACACCTAAAGGTCATATTACACCAAGGTTAATAGAATTAACAGGTTGTCTCGTTCGCTATTCCCCCCATGGTACCATTTCTGGGCGAGCTGTGACGTCACTGCTAGACCTTCCGTTCTGTTGACAAGCGGCGCTTCGTTGAAAAACGTTGGAAAACAGCACGGTTTTGTTTAAAAATGCCTTGCTTTAAACATCAACGAGATACATGAAATGTTTCCTAAAATAATGTGCTAATACTGAAATATGACAAATGAACTCAAATTTGAATTCAAAACGAACTAAATTGCTGCAATTAACGGATGATGAAGTCAAAAACAGCCGTTTGACAAATTATATATTAAGACAAGGATATGATTTTCCGGGTGATTTCGTATAACAAATACATTCATCTTCTTTTTTACACAAAATTTACATATTTCATGTGTAAATTGATAATCTTTATTAATATTTTTACTCACAAATATATTGCATGAATATGGATTTTAACATAGTATTTTTTAACAATTACTTTTACAACACATTAAAGATTTTAAACGAAATATCCCGTTCAAATTCATTAAATAGAGACTGTGCACTTTACTGTCTGTATTTTCTATTAAAGGTTTGAAATAGGATACAACTGATGAGAAATATGTAAAAATAGAATTAAATAATATTTATTTCTATAAAACTCTCCATATTATCTTTATCAATTTGCAATTAAATTTCTATTTCTTTAAAAATTGGATGATTTAAAATTTCCTGCATATAAATGCTATGGCACTTATTCTATCGAGTAAGCGTACCATTCCGTTCCTAATAGTTCCTATACAAAAAATATTTGAACTTTATAATTTTCTGAAAAATGTCATCGATTTGATTTTAAAATATTTAGATTGTATCATTGCATGCACAATGCATGTAATTAATATTTTCATTTTATATGCTTAAAGAAAACCCCGTTTCTATATATTTAATGATATACATCTGCTGTTTAATTTTGTTTATTTGAAGTTTTTGTGAATTCATTTAATTTCTTTTATGGTATAGATATTACCGTAGAATTCAGTCAATCAGCACTTTAAAATGCGACAGAAAATCGTGGAAAATAAAGGGGGGGGGGTTAGGGAGTATCATCCAGAATTTTATGCTAAAAGGAACAAAGGCTATTTTTATCATTTTATTCGACGACGAATTTTTTTTCTCCGAAATTTGTCCAATATTTATGGGAAGGAGCTTCAAACTAAAAAGATTCCATTCACCGTTTGCTTTAAAATAAATAGGGGTAAATGTATCATTTTAATGCGACTATAAATTTATTTTGTTTTTACAAAATTATCCATAAAATTACACTTGTTTCTTGTAACTTATGAATATTCCTTTTTTGAACAAAAACCATTTTTATTGAATCGAAACTACTCAGTCTTACTTATGATGAAGTCCTTCAATTTGACGAATCAAGATATAAATGCCTTAGCAAAAACTTTATTAACAAATTTACTAACAAAAAAAATCTTAACAAACTACATTTGACGTGACTAATAATTATTATTGCAATGATTTGATAAAATATGTGTTTTCAAATTTAAATCAATTACTGTTTTTTCTTCAGATGATTTTGAAAGTTTCCTGACCTTCTCTCAAATCCAGACGATATATTTTTTCTAAAACATGTAAAATTTTTGAACTAGACAAAAGCTATGCATTCGTTGCCTGGAAATAATATTTATTCTAATTCATACTGCGTTATTCATGCCTGTAAACTTCGGAATACAGTCAATATTTAAATGATGACTGATTTGCCACATTTAGATTAGAAATATATATTTATATCCTTCTCAAACCGATTCACATAACACACCTAGTTACCTTACACCTTTCTGGTAGGTCGGACGGTCTGGGTCTCAACAACAACATAACACACCTAACACTTATTGGCTCTTCTCTGATCATTCACTATTTTTTTATACATAACTTTTGCTCATTCAATTATCTTTCAACATAGCATTCAGTAATCTTTGTATAAACTTCACTTATATTAAAATTTTAATAGCTTCCACTCTCATCAAAAAATTGCTATTTCTTTTCATATGTACGGAATTTATTTTCATAAACTTCACATTACTATGCATGTACTGTTTTATTTTATTCTATATTGCTTGCACACCGTTACTATTAGATAAATATTTAAATAGTTTCCGATCAACGTTTCTCAATAGTTCTTCTCGTCTCTGTCAGAGAATGGGTCTAGAAGTGACGTCACTCGTCCTTCCTTCCCGGGACAACTTTTTCCCCGAACGAGACAACGATTCGGAGCTCAGACTCCGAGCTACGAGGTTGTGATTTTGTGAAGCTGCTGCTTTTTGATTGTGGTGACTTTCTTTGCTTAAGTTTGGCGTGTTATATCTAGTTACGATAGAACACGTCGGGCTAAGCAATTACAGCTTTGTTGTGTACGGATTTCTCGCCATTTTGGATTCGTGCTTTTTCAACTTTGGAGTGCCACGTGTGTTTTTCCCACGTGGTAGTGTTATTGCTTTGATCGTTTCTACGCTGACGACATGGATTTGGATGCATTCGATACGGAAGCTACTCGCGGACTTGCTGGTGAGCTAGACGAAGATGGACTGCGGCCTCTCAGGGATGCCATGATTGAATATTGTGATACTCTGCCCAAGGATGGATTGATGCCCGCTTGGAAGGAAGAAGTGAAAAACGCTGTGAACTTTTGTGCACTGGCAATCTACACTCTGACGCTACACATCAGGGAGCTACTGACGAATGGACTACTCGGACGGGACGAGGACCAAGTCTCCAAGATTCTGGGTTCGTTTCTTTCTGTAAATTCTTTTTTGTTGGTCCAGAATTTGGATAGGTTTTATGCTAGTAATTTAAATGAGATTTATAACTGTGAAGGAAGTAATTCTAGTGATGTAATTAAATGTAAAATGATAGAACTAGGCTTAATTAAAGAAATTAAAGATGAAGATAAACTTAAACCTGTTGAAAATCCAAATAAAAAGAGGAGGATAGGGGGGCAATCTACTATGGATGCTCCTACTAAAAACCAGAATGGAGAATTAAACTTAAAATCTAATGACAAGGATAACATGGATTGTAGTGAAAAAATTGATAAAGATGTAAATGATAATGTTAAAACTAAGAGTTATGCTGAAATTGTCGCGCAACCTATAGTGTTCAAAAGTGCACCAAAACCAAAAACGGTTCAAAATAGTGACAGGCAAAATAGTGTAGTGGTTGAGAAAAAAGACCCAAAAGCGGAATGTTTTTTCATCAAGTTTAATGACAATTACCAGGCTCTCCTTAAAAAATTAAATGAAATCTCAGGTAATAAAGTATCGGGCAAGCTCACAGGAGACATGCTAAAATTGATTCCAAATGACGCTGACGCCTATAGGGTTGTACAACGCCATTTATCTAGTGAGAAAATCCCCTTCCACAGTTTAAACTTAAAGACGGAAAGGCCCAAAAAGGTAGTTTTGAAGGGGCTACCAACAAACTATAACATTGAGGAAATAAAAATCACTCTAACATCCGAAGGATTAGATGTAGTCCGGGTTTCTCAACTGAGAAACACAAAAACGAGATTGTCCCTGCCGATCTTCTTAGTCAGCATTAGGCCTACGGAAGACTGGCAGAGGGTATACCGACTGACAAGATTAGGATACTTGGCTGTGAAGGTAGAGGCCTTCAGAGCACGGGGCTTCAAAATCTGCTACCGGTGCCAGCAATTCAATCATTCCTCTGAGAATTGCAGCATGCCACCAAAGTGCCTTAAGTGTGCTGAAGAACACTTCACACGTGACTGCCAAAGACCAAGGACAGAGAAGGCAACGTGTGCTAACTGCAATGGAGATCACCCGGCGAACTTCAGGCAATGCCCGAAGAACCCCTGGAACAGAGGAAAGGCACCGGGGTATGCCCCCCCCTACCCCCAAAAATCAGATACCCCCTTGGAGGCAAAAGGCCCTCGGTCTAAACCCTCAGACACCCCATCAGGACTCCTCGCACTCTGTGCCGCAGGTTAAAAGAACTCAAACTTCAGCACCTACCAGATCGGTGCAAGAGCAGGCCCCTAAACCGTCGACCTCCAGAGAAATGACTGTGGAGGAAGTGAGAATAGCTCATGAAGACATAAATCAGAGGATAGCAATTGATAAAGCCGCCAAAGAGGCAAGAGAAGCAAAGCAAAGATTAGAAAAAAAGGTGCAGGAATGGCAGAAAACTAAACGCGCCCGAGAAGAGCTCGCGCAAACACAGCAGTTAGACAAATCGGCTGAAAAAAAACAAAAGACTACCGAGGTCCAAAAGGATACTCACAAAACAGATCAAACCGCGGTTGAGGCTGAGGAAATTGTAGCTGAGACTCAGGAAATGGAAGCTGAGACTGAACTTGATGATAAATCCAATGATGAAAAGATGGATGAAATCCTCAACCTCGTCAGAGGATTTATCAGTATGTTCAACCTAGACGATATAAAACATCTGTTGATGCAGCTCGCTGAGTTAATTAAAAAAAAGAGCGATCCAATGCAAATGGTCTTTGAGGCTTTTAAATTAATCGCGGAATTTAATAAAAACAGTGAGAAACAAACCCGCCATGAATAGGTCCCAAAAAGAAAGTTTTAAAATAATATTTTGGAATGCGAACGGCATATCTCCAAGAATAAATGAACTTAGGAGCTACGTAAATGAAAATGATGTAGATGCCCTGCTAATCCAGGAAACTAAAGTTAGAGAAAACAAAAAACTAAATATAGCAAACTATAATAGCTATCATACCCTTAGCTCAAATATAACTGCTAGAAATCCCCATGGAGGAACAGCAATATATATTAAAAGTAATATTCCCCACGAGGAAATAAACAACATAAATCTTCAAGGTATAGAAAATACTAGTATAAAAATTAAAATAAATAATGTAAACCCATTTATCCTAACTTCAATATATGTCAAAAACATGAGTGGTATAAATGTAGCTGCGCAGCTGGAACTGCTTTTCTCGCGATATCCAAACACATTACTCGCGGGCGACTTCAATGCACACCACCGAGCGTGGGGCAGCAGGAGAGCCAACACACGCGGTACACAGATACATAGATTGCTAAACACAACAAACACTGACATCATTGCACCGTCGAGACCAACCTGCTTCTCAGGTGCCAATGGCTCATTCATAGACTTTGTCCTAACGAGAAACATAGAATACGCTCACACAATTGATACCCTGGATGAATTCGACTCGGATCATCTACCGGTACTGGTGACATTCGATTTGAACACTCCCCTTCCAGCCTCTCTGGGACAAGAGAGGGTGAACTGGAACGTATTCAAAAGAGCACTTTTCGAGCCGCATTTAGCAGTACCCAACATTATGAGCACGGCGGATATTGACTCTGCCACGCACACACTCACAACAGAAATCAGGAGAGCTATTGCATCTGCCATAACACATCGTGAGTCATCAAAAATGCCAACACTTTCCCACCATGTCAAACAGTTAGTTAAACAGAGAAATAGAATGCGTAAGACATGGCAGGCTAACAGAGACCCTACCCTTAAAAGGGAGCTTAATAGACTCACGTGTAAAGTCAATGAAAAAATTGTCGCAGAAAAGCAGCAACAGTATAAAGAATTAATCGAATCCCTTAGCCAGGAAGACGTATCGCTCTGGCAATTCGCTAAAAGACTCAGAAAACCTCAAATTAAACTCCCGCCACTAATAGATGGCGCTAATATTGCGTACTCAGACGAAGAAAAGGCAGAGGCGCTTGCTAGACATTACGAAAAGCAATTTGAACCAAACCACGATCTAATGTGTCAGGACACCCTAAGAATGGTTAGGCAAACTCTAAACAATTTCAGGAACTCCTTGGTCACGGCTGAGATTAACCCAGCCACCCCGCAAGAAATAGTAGAGATTATCAAAAACCTTAAAAAAAGTAAAAGCCCAGGGCACGACAAAATTAGGAATATCGCGGTAAAAAACCTACCCTTAAATATAATATTTTACTTGACCATCTTAATAAATAAAATACTAGAACTAAATTATTTCCCCAAAGAATGGAAGGAAGCGATAATTATAGCGATCCATAAACCTGGTGAGGATGCCTCAATTCCAGCCAACTACAGACCAATCAGTTTGTTGCCGACACTTAGTAAAATTACTGAGAAAATAATTCTTAAGAGACTGAACACGCACCTTAGTGAGAATGACATTATCATTCCGGAGCAGTTTGGATTTCGGCCAAAACACTCCACCACTCATCAATTGCTGAGAGTGGTAGAGTACATTTCTTCTGGTTTTAATAATAAGACACCCACAGCTGCGATTTTTCTTGACATCCAAAAAGCCTTTGATAAAGTGTGGCACTGTGGATTAGCTTACAAATTGATCACTCTAAAAGTCCCTGACGCACTTGTCAAACTTTTAATTTCATACCTAAATAACAGACACTTTCAAGTCAGAGTAAAAAATAACTTATCTACACCCAAGCTCATTAAAAGTAGTGTACCGCAAGGATCCATCCTGGGCCCGACACTCTTTAACATATATCTAAATGACATTCCCAGGACCCCAGACACGGAGCTGGCACTCTATGCAGACGACAGCGCGATACTTGCAAAACACCCTTACGTCTCAGTAATGCACAGACAGCTACAACAACACTTAGACATACTCCAAACATGGCTGGAAAAATGGCGAATAAAATTAAATCCCAATAAATGTCATTAGATTTATTTCTCAAGAAAACGTAAACCTCCGCCTCCTCTGTACATAAACAACCATGCCCTAAAAGCGGAAAAATCTACTAAATACCTAGGTGTAACGATAGACTCCCACCTAACTTGGAAACTGCACGTAACGAACATAATCAAAAAAGCGTATATAACCATAGGAGCCTTATACCCAATGATAGGAAACGGAAATCTAAGTTATCAAAATAAACTCCTAATTTATAAATCGGTCATCTGCCCGGGAATGCTGTATGCAGCACCCGTATGGGGATATGCCTGTAAAACTACCATAGACTTATTAGAGACAAGACAAAACAAAACCCTAAGGATTATAAGGAAAGCCCCTAGATACTTAAGAAACTCGGTAATTAGGAAAGACTTCAAAATAAAAACTGTTAGAGCCCAAATCAAAAAGCTAGCGCTTAAATTCTACAAAAATCTGCCATCTGTCCCAAATGAACTATTATTTAATCTGCATGACTATGATCATCGCAAGGCTAAATCTCGTAAGAGACCCCGCTCGGTACTTAACTTTGATATTCGGTACTAGGAACGTCCCACCTTAATCAGTTGATATTAAAGAAAACTCGCGATCTTTGGTTTTCTACAAAATGTTTAAAATCCTAAACTGCTAAAATGCTAGGTTACCCTCAGATCTGCATCAACCCCCCCAAACTGCTTAAACTCTTAATGTGCAACAAACTGCCACACTAGGAGCTAGGACAAATAATAAAAACAGTAAATCAAAAACCTCGAACCTCCAACTATGGACCAATGAAATAATGTCACAGTATGAAGATAAGAACCACACCTAGAGATTGGAGATTAAAGGCGCTTCGCGCCTGGTGCTCTGTTCTGGACGAAACTCTATGATGAACGAGACAACCTTATATATAAGATATTCTACGGACCTTGATATTACACGACAGTAATTTTTGACAACAAACCGTTCGTAAAACAGCTTTGGAACGTTTGTGACGTCACTACACGCAACACAGAACGAACGTGACGTCACTTCACTCAACACGTGGGGTAGCTCTTTTTCCCTTGCATTCACTTCGTAATTTTCTCATAGGAATACCGTTTTAGAGTTTTCATCCAGACTTTTGCAATTCTGCCCGAAAATGATACTACCTTAAGGGTGAGCGTCAGTAAATTTTCTGCCCTATCCGCGCTTTGTTAACTTTCGCGGCACACATATTTCGCCGAAATTCTGCTCAAACTGTTGCGAAGTATTTTCTTATAGATAAAATGCTATGCTTAGATTATATTAAAACTAAATTTAATACCCAATAAAACATAGAATATATGTTTTATTTTAATTTAAAATATTTTTGGTGCTGCCATCTGGTGTCGTAATTTAATTCATACCGACTATTTTTATTTTTTAAGGAACATTTTTAAATGTCTATTCCTTCTAATACGCTATTAAATACAACAACAGATCATATATAATGCCATAATCACCGAAACGTAATTGAACTTGGACTTGAAGACAAAGGAACTTGAAGACAAAACTGCAGTCTTCAGTGATGTACATTCAGATCCCTTATCAAATTTATAGAATGATAAATTACCTTTCCGTGATTGTGGCATTATTATATATGATCTGTTGTTGTATTTAACACTGTATTAGAAGGAATAGATATTTAAAAATGTTCATTAAAAAATAAAAATAATCGGTATGAATTAAATTACGACAACAGATGGCAGCACCAAAAATATTTTAAATGAAAATAAAACATATATTCTATGTTTTATTGGGTATTAAATTTAGTTTTAATATAATCTAAGCATAGCATTTTATCTATAAGAAAATATTTCTCAACTGTTTGAGCAGAATTTCGGCGAAATATGTGTGCCGCGAAAGTTAACAAAGCGCGGATAGGGCAGAAAATTTACTGACGCTGACCCTTAAGCTGCGTACAGACGGTCACTGAATGTTTGTCAAACATGCTTGATCACTTATTTTTGATCGTCTGAACACGTGTTTGACGTAGTTGTCAAAGTGTGAGGTCAAACATTTTTCTTGTAGAGCAGGGTCCTACTTTTTCGCCAAACATTGCGGTGTCAGCATGATTGACATTTGTATCGACCAATCACGAGCATATTACCATTTTGGATTTGCATCCATATTCATCATATCGTTCTGTGTCGCGTATATTTTTTGCCCGTTTGTTTGTTATTTGTAGTCTTTTTCTTTTCTGTAATTTTTTTAATTCATTCATTTTTTGCTGATTTTAGTGAGCAACCCTGCATTTATTCCATGAATTGAGTATTATTCTATGTACCCTTTCTGTGTGCCTTTTAATTTCAGTTTTATAAAGTGTAATTACTAGCGAGTTATGCTCTATCTTCCAAGTATTTTTTGACTGAAAACCTTCAAGGATATATTTTTCATTTCATAGAATTGGAAATTGTTTGCTTTTACGTAAGTAGTTGCATGTAATAATTTTAGCATCTTGATATTTTGCATGTTTATAACTTAGTCTAAGTTAGAGTTTAAGAATTGAAATAGCATGTTTTTAATAGATTACATGAATTCTAACAATTTTATATGTTTCTGGGAAATAATTAACAGAAGTGTATGTTTTCTAACAAGACTGACGTGTATTTTGTTTGTTGATTTCAATATGCAACCCTGCATTTATTTCATGAATTGAGTATTATTCTATGTACCCATTCTGTGTATCTTTTAATTTCAGTTTAATGTTTGGATTGTGCAATGGGATTTACGGTGTCTTCCACTACAGTCATATAAAGCTAAATAATCACTAGAGGGTTATGTTGCTTATACAATGTCAACAATATTTCTAGTGGTTTTTTGGCTGGAAATCTTCAACGATATTTTTCTCATCTCACAGAATTAAAGAATGTTTGATTTTACGTAAGTAGTTTCATGTAATAATTTTAGCATCTTAATATTTTGCATCTTTATAACTTTGTCAAATTTAGAGCTCAAGAATTGAAATAGCATGTTTTTAATAGATTGCATGAATTCTAACAATTTTGCATGTTTCGGGGAAATAATTAACAGAACTGTATGTTTTCTAACAAGAGTGTATTTTGTTTGTTGATTTCAATGTGCAACCCTGCATTTATTTCATGAATTGAGTATTATTCTATGTACCCATTCTGTGTATCTTTTAATTTCAGTTTAATGTTTGGATTGTACAATGGGATTTATAAAGTATATTTACGGTGTCTTCCACTACAGTCATACAAAGCTAAATAATCACTAGAGAGTTATGTTGCTTATAAAATGTCAACAATCTTTCTAGTGGTTTTTTGGCTGAAAATCTTCAAGGATATTTTTCTCATCTCACAGAATTGAAGAATGTTTGATTTTACGTAAGTAGTTTCATGTAATAATTTTAGCATCTTGATATTTTGCTTGTTTATAACTTAGACTAAGTTGGAACTTAAGAATTGAAATGGCATGTTTTTAATAGATTGCGTAGATTCTAACAATTTTGCATGTTTCTGATGAATAATTAACAGAACTGTATGTTTTCTAACAAGAGTGTATATTGTTTATTCATTGGAATGTGCAGCCAGCCCTGCATTTATTTCATGAATTGAGTATTATTCTATGTGCCCTTTCTGTGTTTCTTTTAATTTCAGTTTAATGCTTGGATTGTACAATGAGATTTCTAAACTATAGTTCGGTTTTTTCCACTACAGTTATACAAAGATAATAATTACTAGAGAATTATGCTGCTTATATAAAATGTCAGCAATCTTTCTAGTGTTTTTTTTTCGTTTTGTTTTTCCTGAAAACTTTTAAGGATATTTTTCTTGTCTCGCAGATTTGAAAAATGTGTGATTTTATGTACAGTGTGGCATGTAAGTAGCTCATTTAGTAATTTTAGCATCTTGATGTTTTGCATGTGCATGATTTAGATTATGATGTAGGTGAAGAAGTGAAATTACATATTTTTAAGAATGTGTCAAGTAAGTAATTGTATGTAAAAAATTTGTATCTTGATATATTGCACGCATATTTTGATTATTTGTCATGCCATAATAAAACAAAATTATGTTATGTTCAGGTTGTGTAAATCTGTTTTTATAATGTGAATGAACTGTTGTTATATTATTAATTATAGTATATTATATATTTATATGTTATAATATTTTAAGAACAGTTCATAATTAGTAAACAATGATGTTAATTTGTTTTTGATTAAAAGTACTTTTATTCATGTGTGATATCGTGCATGACTTCTAAAATATTTCTTTGCATTTATACATAAAAAAAAAGTGCTCATTGAATGCAAATTTACTCCGCTAACATTTTATATTTAATTATTTTGCTTTAAACATATTTCGTTAAATTAATAACAGAACTTTTCATACTTTTTTTAATTTGTAAAACATTTGATGTTTCATAATTTATGGCCTAAAAACTATTAAACAATTAGAATTTTTAAATGTTTTTTTGAGCCCAAGTTAGTATTTTGTTAATAACTTCACCCAAGCTGTTACCGACTCAGATTCCACAACCCTGGTATGAGATTGGAAGAGGTTTTTAGTCTTCCTTATTCTGTACTTTGCTGCAGGGTCAAATTATCAAAATCCATCTCATGGTTCAAGATATAGTTGTGTTTTTCCTTTTATATAGAGGACATTTATGTTTATATAGGGATATTATATTAGGACATTTATGTGAAATGGAAAATACAGAATGAGTCAAAAGTACCATATTTTTTTATATTTATTTAAAAAAGTAAAAGGTTAAGAAAACAAAACATATATATAAATTATAATTTTGATTTAAGCGTCAACCTTGAAACAGTTTTTAGTTCTTTTGCACAAGCAGCTTTAATATTTGCTTGCTTAGCCATAATTAACTAAAGATACGTTTGCAAAAAAAAAAAAAAAAAAAAAAAATAATCAACAGGTTCTAATCGATCGAGTACTCTACTGACAATAAAACAAAACTAAATAACAATTATAAAACAATATATTTGAATTAATTATATATTGTTAATAGTCATTGTAACCAGTAGCGTATGCTTGCCCCCCCCCCCCCCCCACACACACACACACCAATTTTCAAGGCTTTTTAATGTTATGCGTATTTTTCATTTAAAATAACTCTGGCATAAGCAAATGTTAAAAATCCCCCCCCCCCTCCACTTTTTAGAGTCACTGATTGTAACGATTTGGGACACTTTTAATTTTGTTTCCACTTTCTTGATTTGAAAACAAACGAAATTAGTAAACAAGTACAACAGCGCCATCTACTAGATATGAAAGGAAATTAGCTCATTATCATAAGACGTCAAATATGTGTGCCCGTGTGGACAAAGCGCACTTTAAACACAATTCTGAGAATCGACATCTTTGACAAACATTCACTGATCGTCTGTACACACCTTTAGGCTCCCCACCTTTCTAACTCGCCCCTCCTCTTTAATGCCGCCGATTTCATTCCAAGAAACATTCTTTAGTGTTTTTTGCGTATAATTTGAATCCTTTATATTTCACAGATGTCTGTAATTTCGTAAACGTTCTATTATTATTCTTCCATCTTCAGACTTTAGGAATTCCGCCTGGCAATGATACTTTAGGTCCCCGCCTTTCTAGGGCGCCCAATCCTCTTTAATGCCGCCGATTTCATTCCAAGAAACATTCTTTAGTGTTTTTGCGTAAAGTGGTTGATACAATAAGGATGTATATCCAAGTAATACGTACAAATGCCAGGTGACACTATTGCCACCGACAGAATCTAAATCGCTAAATTATGAGGCGAAATAAGAAATTTGGGGGCTAGCTGAAATGAAAGTAATGCCCAGCGACCTGATACAATAAATCTGTATATCCAGATCACATGTACAAATGGTACTGGGACTAAAGCCACCAGCAGAATCAAAATCGCTCAATTAGGAGCCAAGATGTGAAAATAGAGGGGGCTATTTAAAGTAAAATTTGCACCGAGGAGATTGATACGAAAGATATGTATATTCAGATGGTACAGAGACTATAGCTACCAGAAGATTCAAAATTACTCAATTTAGGAACCGAGATGTAAAACCGTGCTGGCTAGTTGAACTAAAAGTTACGCCCAGGGGGGGGGGGGGGGTTGAATAAAAAATATGCATATCCAGGTGATACACGTACAGATAGTGCAGAGACTATCGCCGCCAGTGGATTTAAAATCGCTCAATTAGGATGTAAGATGAGAAATTTTAGAACTACCTTAAGTAAAATGTACGCCCAGGGAGTATTGAAGCAATATTGGTCTTCATTGAAATTAGAAGCAAAACCAGGGGGAATGGGTAGTCGCCGGCGAAGGGAGGAGGGGGGGGGGGGGTCAAGGAAAACAACGTCAGATCAAAGAATCAGGTATCAGGTTGAAAATTTATTTTTAACATTTTTTAACAAATATTCAGAATTTTTTCAATCTTTAGGTATTTTTTAATGTTAAATAGCTAAAAAAGTAAGACAGCTGAGTAAGTCAAGTAACCCCTCAAACAACATATTTTCAAAAGTGTCACTAAAAATATCCACGTGTATGCCACAAATACAATCCCCGTGACTTTTAAACAATTAAGAGGTCAAACGCATTGAAATTTGCCACAGAGCATAGAACTATCCTAAATCGTAAATGACCCTCTTCCCGAAGGACAGAACCACCCTACATCAGAAATGACGAAATGCCCCCACCCCCCTCTTGGGCGCTTACGAAGCGAGATAGCTTCATTATTTTATTTAATAATAAATAAAATAATGTGGCTGGGTGGGTCAAGTGACTCCTCAAACTGAGTGCCCCAAACATTTTTCTCCTGAGGAACAGAACCCCCCCCCCCCCCAAAATACGACATATAATCCCCACTTATTCAAGTAAGTAAAAAGAACGAAATATGTATCGAAGCATTTTTGAATTTCTATTTTCTGTATCTAATGCTAAAGTATTTCGTTATGAACCAAAACTGAAAGAGTTAGTACATAAATATAGTAATTTGTTTTCAAATATTTATTTAAACATCCAAATTTGTTATTTTAAAAAGAAGCGAGAGGGAGAAGATACATTTATCAAAAGAAAATCGTGGCCAAATTAGCGAAATTTAGCCAATTCGAGCCAGTCATTCACAGTATTCGTTTCTTCTTTGGCGAAAAGCGCGTAAACCGACGCGGCTGACATTGGATTTCAATGTCTATTTTTTTAACTCAAATTTTTATTGCCGTTATATTAACATACCATTTGCTCTATAAGCCAGAGGTGATAAATGGAAGCGACCCTTATTAAAAATCCCTCGTCTTTCCCTGTAATGCAGTATTTCCCCCTATAGATTTAACTTGCTATGAAAAGTACACAAGAGACATTTTTGGAGAGTCGGAGCTTTAGTGCTGTCATCTAGTGACAATTTCACCACTTATTTTCGATAATTCGACTTTCATTTGAAATAAAATTCAGATAATTTCCTTAAAAATTGTAATTAACCTACATAACTAAAATAATTTGGGGTGCTTGATGAAGGGGAGGGGGCGCGTCCTACCGCCCTCTCTTAATAACCGCCCCTGTAGATAAGACGAATTATTGTCTTTGAATTTATTTATAATTGTATTCTAAATATCTACCACTTATAATTTAAAATTAATTATTCAATTCTAAAAATATCCATAACTATGTCATAATCAAAGAAAATAATTACCTATGTATATATATTTACATAGAAAGTTTAATCGCATTGAAATATTTTTAAAAATATTAACGATTGTGGCATATGACATATTTGTTTCGGGTGAACAAAGCATTTTTTTTTAACATAATCTCAGTGAAGAGTCGTTTTCTCATTTAATTTCTAATACATTATCAAACCAAAATTATAAATAAAAACACACTTTACAGTAATGCTCATTCTTGATTTGTACAGATTTTTCAAATTTGGATTCTTTTTAATTTATTACTATATGCAATATACACTGGCTTCCAAAACTTGAGCAAGGACGAGTTAAATCAACAAAAATGGAAAAGTAAAGCTTTGATTAACTCAATATTGTACATGAAGGTAGCAAATGTGTTTATGCATTAAAGAAAACAAGAATTATGTATATAGAAAAAAAATATTTACTTTTCGTAAGTTATATGATGACGTGACATTTGGGTCATTAACAAAATGATGTTTAAAGGCAAACAAAACTTACATTAATATGGTATGTGACCACCCCGGATCTTCACACAAACTTTACAACGATTTTCCATGCTTTCAATGAGGTGATCAACCATCGCAGATGCGAGCAATGGCCATTCTTCCAATAGGGCAGTTCCAACTCTGAGACTGACTGGAGGAGGTAAACGTCCAGAGACAGCACGCCCGAGGGCATCCCAAAAGTTTTCAATGGAATTAAGGTCGGGGGAATACGCCGGCCACTCCAGACGAGAAATGCCGTCACTTTCCAGGTATTTGTCAACGATGTTAAATCGATGGGTACGGGCATTATTGTCCATAAGGAGAAAATCAGGATCAACTGCTGCAGCGTAGTCTCGCAATAGGGTCTAGGACTTCATCCCGATACAGTCCAGCCGTCACAGAACCGCCTTTAAAGATGTGCAGCTCTGTGCGACATCCCATTGAAATTCCAGCCCACACCATGATGCTGTCATCTCTGAATGCTTGATGTTCGATGATGTTCTTGGCCTGATTGCGTGTGCCTCGTACTCTCCAGACCCTTACACGCTTATCATCTGATTCCAGGTCATATCTGGACTCGTCCGTGAACAGGATGTTGCACCAATCTGAGACAGTCCAAATGACATGTTCACGACACTACTTTAATCTTGCCCCTCTGACTTGGAGGGTCAGTGAAACACAAAATTGTGGTACTCTGGCGTATTGGTACGGCGTAGCGGTACTCCGGCAAAATTGTGGTACTCCGGCGGAGCCTTCGGCGCACAGTACTGGCAGATATTGTTCTACCAAGTGCTGCTGCAGCCATGGATGTAACAGTTGTGGAGGTCCCTCGTCGATTCCGCTTGGCTACTATAGAGTAGTCGTCTTTGATTGACTGTTCTATACCGATACCTGCAATATACCGATCATCAGAGGGGGTGGAAACCCTTGGACGACCGGACACAGGCCTTCGGACCACTGCTTGACTTGTTTGGAATTGTTTCCATAATCGAGAAATTACCGAATGATCAATGTCAAAGAAAATAGCGACATCTTTGATTGACTGTTCTACTTCAATGCGTCCGACAGCACGACAGCGCTCACTATCTGTCATTCGTCTTCTTTCAGTTATAGAAACACGAATATCATCAAAAATAATCCTACAGAAGTTATAAACACTTCGTATCAGTATTTAAATGCCCCAAACCCTTCAGAATGCTGGCGTCTTCAACGACTGCCCAATTAGCATATATCCGGGCAGTCAATCGTGATTGGCTGGCTGTAACATACGATATTTGCATACTGCCATCTACACCCACAGCGATTTTCAGAAACTCAAATTCAAATACGCTTTCGAAAAATGAAAAGTTGCATTGCGTGCTTAACTTTTAAAAGTCAGTGTAACTTGTGCTTAATTACTTAAATGCAAATTTGGATCATCCTACGAGGCAACAAGTTTCACTGTATTACAAAAAAATTCGGACCAGTCCGCGTTGGGGCTGGATTTGAGTACTTTCGGGACGGGTCAGATAGCAGAATCCAGAGCACCTCTCCCCCTCCCCGAAAGTGGACCGTGTCGTGCTTTGTAGGCCCAAAAATTGGCCTTCCAATGTCCCCTGACCTTTTCTGGAGAAATTCTTTCCACCAGTCCACACAAAGTAGGAAGTGATTGAGTAGCTGACTCGTGTATGTAACGGTCAACGGATTTTTTTCTTTAGACACTATTCCTTTATCGTGTTTTGTGTGTTGTTGTTGAGACCCAGACCATCTGACCTACCAGAAAGGTGTAAAGTAACTGTTTGGCCGGCCGGGAAGTGCCACCCAATTTAGACCGGAACCAGTGGGGGGCATCTACTGGGACCTTACCCTCCTTCCCCTGCCACCAACCTCTCGAGAGGACTTACAGACCCACATGTTCAACGTGTTCGTACTCCGCGTGAACACGGTGGCAGTTTTGGCAGTGGCGGGAATCGAACCCCGGTCTACCGGGTGCAATTCCCGCACGCTAACCACTGGGCTACCGTGCCCTCGTGTGTGTGATTTCATTTTGTTTTGTTTAATTTCTTATTTCCATGATTTGATCCGGATTTTGCATTCCTCATTATTTTTATCGTGATACAGTGGATATAAACAATTACAGAGTGTAGATATATTCCTTAGAAGTAAGTACTTACCATTTTTTGCTGCTTCTCATGTCATTTAAAATCACTTATTATTTTAAATATATGCGATTCAAAATATGTAAATTATATTATTCCTTCTTGTCTAAATTTCTTTTCAATTAAAGCTAACTGGATTCTCAATTGTTTTCCGTGCAGACCTCTAGTCAGTAAATAACTGACTTTCAGTGTTTCTTTCAAGCGTACCTCTGGGGGGGGAGGAAGAAGCCCCCCGGAAACGAGTATTTGCTCACCCCGGAGACATTTTATGTTAACCTAGTTTCTATTTATGTGACATTGTTTAGATATATTTATATAGGGAAAATAGAATACGTGCCACTCTAAAATTTCATCCCCCCCTCGGCCAAAAAGCCCTGAAAGAAACACTGCTGGCTTTTGGTCTTAGCGTCTGTCAGCTTCAGGAACCGGAATTTTTCTAAATTTTCAGACTTGGGGTATTACTGCAGTAGGAGAATTTACAGTAACGCAGTAGCCGATGCACTTTTTGAATTCTTAGTTTCTAAGAACATATTCCATTTCATTATTATTATTTATTTATTTATTTATTTCCTTATATAGTACATAGTATAATGTATAAGAAAAGTATTCTGACGGGGTTGAAAATTCGAATTGGAGTTTTTGACGGGAGAGCACGTTTCAAGCATCCCTGAACACGAATCAAACATTTTTGAGGTGATGTCTGTGTGTGTCAGTGAGTCTGTGGAGATGATATCTCACGAACGAATGGCGCGATTCGAACGAATTTTGGTACAGAAATTATAATCTGTGATACTGGAAGCCTGTTGCTTTTACACACAATCGAATGTTCAGAATCCCTCTAAATTTCCGAGTGAAATTTTGAAAAAATCATCAAAAAATCGAAACCTTTAATAAAATTACGTAAATATACAAGTCTTATGTAATTTTTCATTGGAAAACGATCGCTACAGACTGTAGAACGCTAGTATGAACCTGTCTCGAGATATTGCACACTTTTCAAATTAAATTATTAAAAAATCACATAAATAAAAAAATATAGTAACTATTGTGAAATATGTTCACTTTTCATATGCAATATCAAGCGATAAATTTGATGACATCATTCTAGTGGATCTAGCTCATTTCATGCATGAGAAAAGTTATTTTGGGTAATACGTTTGTATTTGGACGTCAATAGTCATTTATCTGCTAGAAGAATAACTTATTTATCAGTTCATAACGCTCGACGAGATTTTGGCGACGAATTTGGCGGAATGTTGTCAACTTTTCAACTTTTTTACATGTTGTCAAATTAACGAAAATGTCGCCAAATTGATAAAAATGACGCCAAATCAATGAAAATGACGACTAATTGATGAAAGTTCAATATTGTTGTGAACGTGTAATATTCTCTCACTGGCGTCCCTCGTCTTCTCTTTCGTCTCCAAGCGATGCCAGACCAAGCGGTGCCATTTCAGTGTTTCCTGCAGAATACAGTTGTACGAGTATTCCTTCCCTGACGTCACTCTATGGTTTCTAGAATTTCAAGTCAGAAGAAGGGTTACAAAATTTGGCGACTTTTCGATTAACTTCCGGAATGTTCCAGAAACTTCACTAAATATCGATTAGTCTAGGAGATATTAGATAATTCTGGAAATTTCTAGACAGATTTTCAGAAGTTTCTACAGAGAGACTATAAAAAGGACTCATCACTCCGTTGGAGTCCAGTTGATGAGTTGACGACATACGAGCTACAGTAAGTAGTGACTTTGTCAGTGTTTTGAGAATAGTAGATGTTGAATTGTTGTTGTTGAGACCCAGACCGTCCGACCAATCAGAGATGTTGTATTGTGAAATTATTTTCGTCAGTGAATAAACTTATCCTCAAGAATCGTAGGTGAATACGCAGGATACCAGAACGAGTACAAGTTTCTGGATAACTAACATTTATTCACAAACACAAAGTAAACAAGAACACTATACAATCAAACAGCACATAAAAGCTTCCCTAATTACACAAAATTGGCAATATTATTCCCAAAATACTGAAGAAAATAAATTCACAAACAACACAACAGCTACTATTCACAAAACACTGACAAAGTCACAGTTCACTGTAGCTCGTATATCGCCAACTCGTCAACTGAACTCCAACGGAGTGATGAGTCCTTTTTATAGCCTCTCTGTAGAAACTTCTGGAAATCTCTGTAGAAATTTCCAGAATTATCTAATATCTCCTAGACTAATCGTTATTTCGTGAAGTTTCTGGAACATTTAGGAAATTGCGAAATTGGTAATAAATCACCGAGTTTGGCAATCATTCTTCTGACTTGAAATTCTCACAACCATAGAGTGACGTCAGGGAAAGAATGCTCGTACGGCTGTCTTCTGTAGAAAACACTGCGATGGAATCATTTGGTCTGCGATAAAGACAAAAGGTAAGACGGGGGACGCCAGTGAGAGAATATTACACGTTCGCAACACTGCCCCCTCCCCAAGAGTGCACGTCCCGGGCAGTATCAATCTACTGTAGTTCAAAATATGGGGCCAATCTGTCGATATGGACCACTTTTGGTTTGGTCGAAGACGATTTCTGGATTCGATAAACAACACTGCTTATCCTTTTCTTTATGATGTAGAGTCCTTCCCAATTGTGCTGCAATTGGTGAAAATCCTGGTTGACGCCAAGGGTCGGTCGGTAGTCGTCAGCCACACTTTGTCGCCTTCCTGGAATCGTACTTCACTAGATCTTGAATCGTACTGTGTCTTCATTCTATCTGTAGCAATGTTGATGCTCTCAAGATCGAAATGATGGGTCTCCTCCAATCGCGCCTGTAGAACTTGGACATATTCATCAGGCGATAAAGGAGCATCACATGGTCTTCCAAACATTAGGTCACATGGTAGTCGTAGATCCCGGTCGAACAGCATTTTTGATGGAGAATGACCGGTCTATAGGACAACAGGAACAAAGGTAGGTGACGTAAAAGGTAGACGTACAAAGGTAGGTGACGTAAAAGGTAGACGTACAAAGGTAGGTCCCAGTCTTGCTGGTTTCTGGATACTGATACAGAGAGATGATTAGGTATCGTTTTGCTGAATCTCTTTGCCATGCCTTCCGACTGAGGATAAAGAGGAGTATTTCGAGTTTTGTCCATACCGAGTAGTTTGCATAGTCCCGTGAATATGCCAGAGCTAAAGTTTTTTCCCTGGTCAGAATGGATAAGAGAGAGAACCCCATAACAACATATCCAGTTCCGAGTGAGAACTTCACTGATGGTTGTAGACGCTTGGTCAGGGATTGCGTAAGCTTCTGGCCACGTGGTGAAGCAGTCCATTACTACTAGGATGTATTTGTTATTGTTTAATGTGCGGGGTAATGACCGTAAACCGTCGAGTGTAATATTCTCGAAAGGAGCTCCGACATTATGATGCTGAAGAGACCCACGTATTTTCTTCTTCGGTTCCTTCCGATAGCCTCATTCTGTGCATTCTTTGGAGCAGCGCTCAACGTCGGATCTTGCATTGCACCAGAAGAAATGAACGTTCACGAAATTTGTTCAGCGTCATGCTGATGCCAAAATGCCCTCCCGTGGGGCTGTCATGTATTTCCTTTAGTATGCTGGATACTCTGGGGCGAGGGAGTAGCAATTGTCATCTGATGTACTTTCCGTCATTGCTCTCCCATTTGCGATATACTTTCGGTGCTCAAGTGCAGAGAATCCCACAGTGCCTAGTACCGTTTTGTGTCAAGTGAGAAGCAGGAAATTTATTGCCAAGTTGGCTTCTCATTAGCTCGTTCTTTGCGGATCAGGATTGGCTCGATAACCCTCTCCTCTCTTTGGGCTCGAGAAAGTTCTTCATCACTCCAGGGATCTGGTGATGAATTTGAATAATGATCGGTGATAACTTATCAAACGGTCTCTGAAATCTGGCTTCCACATTTTATCTCAGTACGAGAGCAATGCGCACAGTTTAAAGGACAGGGTCTCCTCGAGAGCGCATCAGAGTTTTCATGAGGCGATCCCTTTCTGTGTCGAATATCTATGTCGTACTCTTGAAGTCGCTGAATTCATCTTGCGACTTGTCCTTCAGGGTTCTTAAAACCGAGGAGCCTGCTCAGAGCAGCGTGATCTGTCTGCAACAGAAATTTCCTTTCATAGAGGTAATGATGGATATGATCTACGGATTTTACAATCGCCAACAATTCTTTTCTTGTCACGCAGAAATTTCTTTCGGGCTTCGACAAACACTTGCTAAAATATGCGATGACACGTTCTTGCCTTCCTATTTCCTGAGTGAGAACTGCCCCTATTCCTACTTTATTAGCATCGTCATCAAGTATAAATCTCTCTGTTGGTTGAAGATATGATAAAATTGAGGCTGAAACCAGTATTTCCTTAAGGCGATTGAAGGCGTCTTCGCATTCCGTCGTCCATTCAAATTTCTTGTTTCCTTCCGTTAACCAACGCAAGAGTCTGGCAATGTTTGAGAAGTTCTTTACAAAACGACGGCAATAGGTACAGAGACCGAGGAAACTCCTTAGTTGTTGAACATCCTACACCATTTTTTTACAGCATTGATTTTGCCAGGATCAACAACTTTTGCAGAAATGAAATCTCCCAAATATATTACTTCTTTTCGGAAAAGTTAGCATTTTGAAGGATTTAGCATTAAGTTAGCATTCTTTAGTTTTTCAAATATCAGCCTAAGGTTTTGTAGATGTTTGTCAAATGACCATCCATCAGTAATTTTATTGCCCAAATAGACGAGGCAGGATACACAAGAGAGTCCTTTCAGCACGGCCTTCATCAGACGTTCTAAAGTTGCAGGTGCATTGCAATGTTCAAAAG
This sequence comes from Amaurobius ferox, assembly GCA_951213105.1. Lineage (NCBI taxonomy): Eukaryota > Metazoa > Arthropoda > Arachnida > Araneae > Amaurobiidae > Amaurobius > Amaurobius ferox. The sequence goes on along the minus strand of OX578141.1, from coordinate 93,736,611 downwards.
CATCACTTTAAACTGCAAGACGCCTTACCTGTGGTAAAAGTTGTCCTTTCTCTATAATCAGAATGGATTTCCACTTGCCAGTAGCCACTCTTAAGATCCAGAGTAGAAAACCACTTGCTCCCAGAAGAGGTATCTAAAGTGCCGCCAGTTCTTGGCAGTGGATAGCTGTCTTACTTTGTCACAGAGTTGAGTCTTCTATAGTCAACACAGAATCTCGTAGAACCATCTTCCTTTTTCGCTAAGACCATTGGCGAGGTCCAAGGACTTGATATGGATTCGATTACGCCGCTTTCTTGCATGTCTTTTAAGAGCTTATTTACTTCTTTCTTTGCGAGTGAAAGTCTTCTTGGAGTTTGTTTAAATGGGAATTGGTTATCTGTGTCGATTCTATGTTTAATTAGTCCGATGCGTCCCAAGTCTTTTGAAGCAGTCGAAAAGATTTCATGGAATTCCGAAATGAGGCTTTTACACGCCTCGTGTGCTGTACTATTTAGTCCACCGAGATTGTTTAAGATGGTACTTTGATGTTCAGGATTGTTGTCTCCCTCTTTTGGACAGCCACGCATTACGCTAGTAACCACAGAGAATGAAGCTAACTGCTCCCCTTTATAAAGTATTTTGGGCCTGTCACTAACTTTAGTTGTTCGGACAGGTACTTAGACTCCTGAAATATCCACGAGAGCCGCGGGCACAAGAATTCCCTTTTCTTTATAGTCCGGAAATGGACAATCTGTTACTGCCATTCCACGTATGCTTGGATCTTCCTAGATCCCTTTCTCCAGACACTTGCTTCGTGCAGGCAGCGAAACATCTTTGGCTGTAACTATTTTGCACTGTAGGATGTCTCACGTTTTTTTCCAAATAAAGGAATCTCTTAAGTAGCTGTTACTAGTTCGTTGTTTGTGAATTCTAGGTCAAATCCGCGTTTTCTTAAAAAGTCCAGTCCGAGAATGCGTGGATCAGAAATATCAGCAACATGAACAATATTATTAACATGATGATAATGGCTAGAACAGACTGAAATAGTAAGTACTATTTTCCCATGCACATTCACGGTTTCTCCAGTAACTGTGCGTAGAGAGATGGAAGGTGCCGTATACAGCAGTTGACCATTAATTTGGCGAACTACTTCACATTTAATGATACTCACATTCATACTCGTGTCCGGAAGCATTTGACATTCAATGTTATTTATACGACCCATGATGTAAGGTCCATTATCTCCTCCATGCAACGACGAAATCTCGAAGGTCCTAGATGTCGCAGTTTCAAAATGGAACGTCCCTTTAATTTGTTGATTGAAGTATGGGCAGTTCGTCTTTGTAGCATGTCCCTTATTTCTTCGTAGTGTGCAGCATCTCAGATTTTAAAGCTCTATCAGTCACAGCCGCGCCAGAAACAATTGATCGGTGAAGCCCATGAGATGCTTGTCGACAGGCTTCAAACTTGCTGGCTGGGGACAATGAAGATCTCAAATCCTTACATTCGGCCATGAGAACGCGTTGCTGGAGCCACGAATAGCATCTATGAAACACTGCGCTGCAAGACATTCACGAACATCCATAGTGCATTCTGCGAAGGATAATTGCGAAAGTCGTTTAATATACCATGCCATCTCCCGTAGTACTCTCACCAGATTTTTGTCGACGAGACTTTAACTGTACTCTTCTGGTTTATTTCGAATTATTCTTTCCATAGAGGTGTTCTAGGACATTTGCCAGGCCTATGAAGTCCAGACGCTTGTTCAGGAGCGTCTGTAAAATATCAGCAACAGGATCTCGAAGGGAGGCAGTGAGTTGGCAGGCTTTCGTTTTTCATCCGATTCGTTCACTTCTGCGATAATGTCGAATTGCGCCCGAAAATCCGTCCAAATGCTCTGTTAGTCAGATGTATAGAAGATTTTACTTTGCATACCGACGGTATACAAAAATCCTAACTAGTGACTGGCGATTTTCGCTCGACAGCCAGTAATCTCATTCCGAACTTTTTCATCTCGTCTTTTACGATTTATATCTCGTCTTGCACGGCTTTCATCTCATCTTGAACGGCTTTCATAACTTCTTTTATCTTGTTTTGTTCGACTTTAATATTTTCTTCCATAGCTCCTTGTCAAGCTTTCAAAGCTTCTTTCATTTCGTATTGTCCGACTTTAATCTTTTCTTCTATAGATTCTTGTCCGGCGCTCATAACGTCTTTTCCTGCTTTCATCTCGTCTTCTCCGGCTTTCATCACGTTTTGTCCAGATTCAATCTTTCCTTCCATAGTTTGATGTCCGACTGTAATCAAAGCCATCATCTCTTTCAACTGTTCCTCCATCGCTTTTATAGTTACTACCATATACGCATGTCAAGTTTCTAGAAATCCCACTTCTGACACCAGTTGTTACGAAAAGTATCCTCAAGAATCGTGAGTGTATACGCAGGATACATGAACGAGTTCAAGTTTCTGGTGAATTTACGTTTATTCACAAGCACAAATTAAACAGGAACAATATACAATGAAACAACAATTAAATGCTTTACTAATTACACAAAATTGGCGATATTATTCCCAAAATACTGTCGAAAATAATTTTACAAACAACAGTTATTATTTTCAAAACACTGACAAAGTCACAGTTCACTGTAGCTCGTATATCGTCAAGGCGTCAACTTAAATCCAACGGAGTGATGAGTCCTTTTTATAGTCTCTGTAGAAACTGCTGGAAATCTCTTTAGAAATTTCAAGAATTATCTAATGCCTCCTAGAGTAATCGTTATTTCGTGAAGTTTCTGGAATATTGAGGAAGACGTCAAATGTCGCCAATTTGGCGATAAATCGCTAAATCTTGCAACCCTTCTTCTGACTTGATATTCTAGGAACCATAGAGTGACGTCAGGGAAAGAATGCTCGTACCGCTGTCTTCTGGAGAAAACACTCTGGTGCCACCGCTTGGTCTGCGATAATGACGAAAGACAGGACCTGGGACGCCAGTGAGAGTATATTTAAAACTCGCAGCACTGCCCCTCCTTAAGATTGCACGTCCCGGGCAGTACCAATCTATTGTGGTCCAAAATATGGGGCCAATCTCTCGATATGGATGACTTTTGGCTTGACCGAAGACGATTTCTGGATTCGATAAACAACACTGCTTATTCCTTTCCTTATGATGTAGGGTCCTTCCCAATTGTACTGCAGTTGGCGAAAATCCTCGTCGTCGCCGAGGGTTGAATAGCCACGCTTTGTCGCCTTCCCGGAGTCTTACGGCATTAGCTCTGGCATCGTATATGGTCTTATTTACATCTGTAACAATGTTGAGCCTCTCACAAGCGAAACGATGAACCTCCTCCAATAGTGTCTGCAGATCTTGCACATATTCATCAGGCGATGAAGGAGCATCACATAGTCTTCCAAACATTAGGTGACATGGTAGTCATAGATTCCGGCCAATCAGCATTTTTGATGGAGAATGACCTGTCGATTCATGGACAGTAATTCTATAGGCCAGCAGGAACGAAAGAAGGTGACGGTCCAAGTCTTGCTGGTTTCAGGATATGAATATAAAGAGATGATTAACTACCGTTCTGTTGAATCTCTCTACCATACTGTCCGATTGAGGATGAAAAGGAGTAGCTCGAATTTTGTCCATACCGAGTAGTTTGCAGAGTCCTGTGAATACTCCAGAGATAATGTTCGTTTGCTGGTCAGAATGGATGAGAGTGCGAACTCCATAACAACATATCAGTTTCTAGCGAGTACTTCACTAATAGCTGTAGACTCTTGGTCAGGGATTGTGTGAGCTTCTGGCAACTTCGTACTACCTTGCTCCATTACAACTCGGATGTCTTCGTTATTATCTAATTTTCGGGGTAATGGCCCCAAATCGTCAAGTGCAATTCTACCGAAAGGAGCTCCGACATTATAACACTGAATATGCCCACGTGTTTTCCTCTTCGGTCCCTACCGAGTGCCGCATTTCGTGCATTTTTTCACCTACGTTCAACATCGGATCTCGCATTGCACTAGGAGGAACGTTCAGCGTCTTGTTGATGCCAAAATGATCTCCCATGGAGCTGTCATGTATCTCCTTTAGTACGCTGGACACTCTGGAACGAGGGGGCAGCAACTGCCATCTGAAGCACTTTCCGTCATCGCTCTTCCATTTGCGGTATACTACCCCGTTCCTCCAGTGCAGAGAATCCTACAGTGCCCAGTACCGTTTTGTTTCAGGTGAGAAGCAAGAAATTTCTGACCCAGTTGGCTTTTCATTAGCTAGTTCTTTGCGGATCACGATGGGCTCGATATCTCTGTCCTCTTTGGGCTCGAGAAAGTTTTTCATTACTCCAGGTGGTGAATTTGAATTATGATCGGTGATAACTTGGCGAATGGTCTGAGATCTATCTGACTTCCAAATTTTATTTCAGCACGAGAGTAATGTACACAGATTGAAGGACAGGGTCTCCTCGAGAGCGTTTTAGAGTTTTCATGAGGCGATCCCTTTCTGTGTCGAATATCCATGTCGTATTCTTGAAGTCGCTGAATTCATCTTGCCACTTCCTTCAGGTTTCTTAAAACTGAGGAGCCAGCCCAGAGCAGCGTGATCTGTCAGCTACACGAATTTCCTTCCATAGAGGTAATGATGGAAATGATCTACGGATGTTACAATCGCCAACAGTTCTTTCCTTGCTACGCAGTCATTTCTTTCGGGTTTCGACAAACACTTGCTAAAATATGCGATGACACGTTTTTGCCCTCCTATTTCCTGGGTGAGAACTGCCCCTATTCCTTCTTTACTAGCATCGCCATCAAGTATAAATCTCTTTGTTGGTTGCGAATATGATGAAAATGGGACTGATACTAGTATTTCCTTAAGGCGATTGAAGGCGTCTTCACATTCCGCCGTCCATTCAAATTTCTTGTTTCCTTCCGTAATCCGATGGAAGGATCTGGCAATGTTTGAGAAGTTCTTTATAAAATGACGGTAATAGGTACAGAGACCGAGGAAACTCCTCAGTTGATGAATATCCTGTGGTCTACACCATTCTTTTACAGCATTGATTTTGTCAGGATCGGCCCTTCCACCTTTTTCAGAAATAAAATGTCTCAAATATGCTACTTCTTTCAGGAAAAGTTTGCATTTTGAAGAATTTAGTTTTAAGTTAGCATTCTTTAATTTTTCAAATACCCGCCTAAGGTGTTGTAGATGTTCGTCAAATGACCTTCCAACAATAATTGTATCGTCCACATAGACGAGGCAGGATACTCAAGAGAGTCCTTTCAGCACGGCCTTTATCAGACGTTCAGTTGCAGGTGCATTACAAAGTCCAAAAGGCATAACTTTAAAATGCCAGTGGTCTTGCTTGTGGTAAAAGCTGAATTTTCTCTATCATCAGAATCGATTTCCACTTGCCAGTATCCACTTTTAAGATTCGGAGTGGAAAACCACTAGTGTCGTCAATTCTTGGCAGTGGATAGCTGTCTGTCTTTGTTACAGAGTTGAGTCTTCTGTAGTCAACACAGAATCTCGTAGAACCATCTTTCTTTTTCACTAAGACGATTGGCGAGGCCCAAGGACTTGACGATGGTTTGATTACGCCGTTTTCTTTCATGTCTTTTAAGAGCTTATTTACTTCTTTCCTTGCGAGTGGAAGTTTTCGGAGAGCTTGTTTAATTGGGGATTGGTTGCATGTGTCGTTTCTATGTTTATTTAGTCCGATGCGTCCTATGTGTTTTGAAGCAGACGAAAAGATTTCACGGAATTCCAAAATGATGCTTTTGCAAGCCTCTTGTGCTATACTATTTAGTCCACCGAGATTGCTTAAGATTGTACTTTGATGTTCAGGTTTGCTATTTCCCTCTTTTGGACATTCACGCATTACGCTAGTAACCACAGAGAAGGAAGCTAACTGCTTCCCTTTATGAAGTATTTTGGATCTGTCGCTAACGTTAGTTGTTCGGACAGGTACGTAGATTAATGAAATATCTACCAGAGCCGCGGGCACAAGAATTCGTTTTTCTTTATAGTCCGGAAATGGAAAACCTGTTACTGCCATTCCACGTATGTTTGGATCTTCCCAGATCCCCCTCCCCAGACACTCGTTTCGTGCGGGCAGCGAAATATCTTCGGCTCCTACTATTAACTATTTTGCACTCTAGTATGTCTCCCGTTTTTTCCCAAATAAAGGAATATCTTCAGTGGATGTCAGAAGTTCGTTGTTTTTTTAATTCTGTGTCAAATTCGTGTTTTTTTTAAAAGTCTAGTTCGAGAATGCGTGGATCAGAAATATCTACAACATTAGCAACATGATGATAACGGCTAGCCCCGACTGAAATAGTAAGTACTATTTTCCCATGCACATTAACTGTTTCTCCAGTAACTGTGCGTAGAGAGATGGAAGATTCCGTATAAAGCAGTTGACCATTAATTTGGCGAGCTATTTTACATTTAATGATGTTCACATTCGTACCAGTGTCCGGAAGCATTTGACAATGTTGTTTATACGACCCATGATGTAAGGTCCATTATCTCCTCCATGCAACGACGAAATCTCGAAGGTCCTAGATGGCGCGTTTTCAGAATGGGAAGTCCCTTTATTATCTTGATTGAAGTATGGGCAATTCGTCTTTGTAGCATGTCCCTTATGTCCTTCGTTGCGTGCAGTATCTCAGATTTTTAAGCTCTATCAATCATAGTCGTGCCACAAACAATTGATCGATGAAGCCCGAGACATGCTTGTCGAGAGGATACAAAATTACTGGCTAGGGAGAATGAAGATCTCAAATCCTTAAATTCGGCCATAAGAGCAAGTTGCTGGATTTCTGAACCACGAATAGCATCTATGAAACACTGCTCTGCAAGACATTCACGACGTTTCATAACGTCTTTTCCTGCTTTCATCTCGTCCTGTCCGGCTTTCATTGCGTTTTGTCCAGATTCAATCTCTTCTTCCATAATTTCTGGTTCGGCTGTAATCAAAGTCATCATCTCTTTCAACTCTTCCTCCATCACTTTTCTAGTTACTACCATATACGCATGTCAAGTTTCTAGAGATCCTACTTCTGACACCAGTTGTTACGAAACGTATCCTCAAGAATGGTGAGTGTATACGCAGGATATAAAACGAGTCCAAGTTTCTGGATAACTTACGTCTATTCACAAGCACAAACTAAATAGGAACAATATACAATAAAACAGCACTTAAATGCTTTACTAATTGCACAAAATTGGAGATATTATTCTCAAAATACTGTCGAAAATAATTTCAAAACAACAGATATTATTTTCGAAACACTGACAAAGTCACAGTTCACTGTAGCTCGTATATCGTCAAGGCGTCAACTTAAATCCAACGGAGTGATGAGTCCTTTTTATAGTCTCTGTAGAAACTGCTGGAAATCTCTCTAGAAATTTCAAGAATTATCTAATGCCTCCTAGAGTAATCGTTATTTCGTGAAGTTTCTGGAATATTGAGGAAGACGTCAAATGTCGCCAATTTGGCGATAAATCGCTAAATCTTGCAACCCTTCTTCTGACTTGAAATTCTAGGAACCATAGAGTGACGAGGAACCATAGAGTACAAGAACGAGTCAAAGTTTCTGGATAACTGACGTTTATCCACAAGCTTTAAGTAAACAGGAACAATATATTATCAAACAGCACTTACAATTTCACTAATTACACAAAATAGGCGATATTATTCTCAAAATACTGACAAAAATAAATTCACAAAACAACAGCTACTATTCTCAAAACACTGATAAAGTCGCAGTTCACTGTTGCTCGTATATCGTCAACTCGTCAACTGAACTCCAACGGAGTGATAAGTCCTTTTTATAGACCCTCTGTAGAAACTTCTGGAAATCTCTCTGTAGAAATTTTCAGAATTAACTAATATATCCTAGACTAATCGTTATTCTGACTTGAAATTCTTCTTCTGACTTGAAATTCTAGAAATCATAGAGTGACGTCAGGGAAAGATTGTTCGTACCGCTGTCGTCTGGAGATAACACTCCGATAGCACCGTTTGGTCAGCGATAAAGAAGAAAGACAAGCCGGGGGACTTCACTGAGAGAATATTACACGTTCGCAACACTGCCCCTCCTCAAGACGGAACGGCAGTACCAATCTACTGTGGACCAAAATATACGGCCAATCTGTCGAAATGGATGACTTTTAGTTTGGCCGAAGACGATTTCCGGATTTGATAAACAATACTTCTTATTTTTTTCTTTATGATGTGGCGTCCTTCCCAACTGTACTGCAGTTGGCGAAAATCCTAGTCGTCGCCGAGGGTTGAACAGCCACACTTTGCCACCTTGCTGAAATCGTACTTTAATAACTCTGACATCGTACCTGATCTTATTTCTATCGGTAACAATGTTGATCCTCTCACGAGCGAAACGATGAACCTCCTCCAACCGTGCCTGCGGATCTTGCACATATTCATCAGCCGATAAAGGAGCATCGCATAGTCTTCCAAACATTAGGTCACGTGGTGGTCATAGATTCTTGCAGATCAGCATTTTCGATGGAGAATGACCGGCCGATTTATGGACAGCAATTCTATAGGCCAGCAGGAACAAACGTAGGTGACGGTCCCAGCCTTGCTAGTTTCTGGATATGAATATAAAGAGATGATTAAGTACAGTTCTGTTGAATTTCTCTTCCATGGCGTCTGATTGAGGATGAAGGGGAGTAGTTCGAGTTTTGTCCATACCGAGCAGTTTGCATAGTCCCGTGAATATGCTAGAGTTACATTTCTTTCCTTGGTCAGAGTGAATGAGAGTGGGAACCCCATAACAACATATCCAGTTCCGAGTGAGAACTTCACCAATGGTTGTGGACTCTTGGTCGGGGATTGCGTAAGCTCTTGGCTACATCGTGAAGTAGTCCATTACTACTTGATTTTATTTGTTATTGTCTAATGTTCGGGGTACTAGCCGCAAAACATCAAGTGCAATTCTCTCGAAAGAAGATCCGACATTATAACACTGAAGAGGCCAACGTGTTTCCTTCGGTCCCTTCCGAGCGCCGCATTCTGTGCATTCTTTGTACCAACGCTCAACATCGGATCTCGCATTGCACTTGAAGAAACGATCACGAACTTTGTTCAGCGTCTTGCTGATGCCAAAATATCCTCCAGTGGGGCTGTCATATATCTCCTTTAGTACGCTGGGAACTCTGGAACGAGGGAGCAGCAACTGCCATCTGATGTACTTACAGTCATCGCTCTCTCATTTGCGTTATACCACCCTGTTCCTCAACTGCAGAAAATCAGACAGTACCCAGTACCGTTTTGTTTTAGGTGATCAGTAAATTTCTTACCAAGTTGTCTTTTCATTAGATCGTTTTTTGTGGATAAGAATGGCATCGATATCTCTATCCTCTATTTGGGCTCCAGAAAGTTCTTCATCTCTCCAGGGATCTGGTGGGGAATTTGAATTATGATCGGTGATAACTTGGCGAATGGTTTCGGAGATCTGGCTTCCAAATTTTATTTCAGCACGAGAGCAATGTACACAGTTTAAAGGACAGGGTCATCTCGAGAGCGCATTGGCGTTTCCATGAGACGATCCCTTTCTGTATCGAATCTCCATGTCGTATTCTTGAAGTCATTGAATTCATCATGCGACTTGTCCTTCAGTTTTCTTAAAACTGAGGAGCCAACTCAAAGCAGTATTATCTGTCCGCAACAGGAATTTACTTCCATAGAGGTAATAATGTAAATGATCGACGGATTTAAAATTCGCCAACAGTTCTTGCCTTGTCACGCAATAATTTCTTTTGGGCTTCAACAAACATTTGCTAAAATATGCGATGACACGTTCTTGTCCTCCTCTGTCCTGGGTGAAAACTGCCCCTATTCCTTATTTTCTAGCATCGTCATCAAGTATAAATCTCTCTGTTGGTTGAGGATAAGATAAAATTGGGGCTGAAACCAGTATTTTTTTCAGCCGATTGAAGACGTCTGCACATTGCGAAGTCCATTCAAATTCCATGTTTTATTCCGTTAACCGATGCAAGGATCTGGCAATGTTTGAGAAGTTCTTTACAAAACGACGGTAATAAGTACAGAGACCGAGGAAACTCCTCAGTTGATGCCCATCCTGTGGTCTACATCATTCTTTTACAGCATTGATTTTGTTAGGATCGGTCCTTACACCTTTTTCAGAAATGAGATGTCCCAAATAAACGACTTTTTTCTGGAAAAGTTTGCATTTTGAAGGATGCAGTTTTAAGTTAGCATTCTTTAATATTTCAAATACCAGTCTAAGGTTTTGTAGATATTTGTCAAATGGCCGTCCAACAGTAATTATGTCGTCCATATAGACGAGGCAGGATTCACCAGAGAGTCCTTTCAGCACGGTCTTCATCAGACGTTCAAAAGTTGCAGGTGAATTGCAAAGTTCAAAAAGCATTACTTTAAACCGCCAGAGGCCTTGTTCTGTTGTAAAAGCTATATTTTCTCTATCATCAGAATGGATCTCCACATGCCAGTGGCACTCTGCCGCTCTGAAGATCCAGCGTAGAAAACCACTTGCTCCCATAAAGGGTACCTAAAGTGTCGTTAGGTCTTGGCACTGTATAGCTGTCTTTTTGTGTCACAGAGTCGAGTCTTCTATAGTCAACACAGAATATCGTAGAACCATCTTTCTTTTTCATTAAGACGATTGGCGAGGCCCAAGGACTTGATATGGATTCAAAATTTGGCATCACAGTAAATGAGTCGCCAAGTTGGTGATACCTCACCAAATTAGTCGCCAATTTTATCGCCAGGTGTTACATATTTGTTGATACTTCTTGCTACTACAGTGACCGCCGCTTATAAGAAACACGTTCGTTTCGCTCGTTTTGTTTCTTATAAGCAGTTGTTTCTTAAATCCGGAAATTTTTTAAATATCGTTCTTCCATTGTAAATACTAACTATTGAACACAATTTTACAGAATTTAAAAGATAAATGTATATAAGTAAAATATTAGTACATACATAATACATTTGTAAATTGAGTTTTGCATTCAAAAATATTTCTTATTTTACGAATTAAGCCTTACAACTTAAAATATTATCTATATGTATGCATATACTAGTATGTAATTAAATAAGAATAAAAAGTAAAACTCATAGGTCGTTCATTTATGTATAAGAGCATAGTACATTTTCATACATACCGTAATCTATTACTGAGGAACAGCAAAAAATTTATCCAGTGTTGTTTGTGCTAATGAGTCTGTGATTAGTTTACGTACATCCATTTCTAAATCATAAAATAGTCCATAAACTTTTTCTGATGCCCCTCTATGTTCAAGAGTTTTTCTAATTATAGTTAGGGCTTCTCGCGACTGTTTGGCTGTAGGAAAATTTTCTTCTTGTGGAACGTCGTCTTCATTTTCTTCTTCATTGCAAACATTCTGAATTTCCGCCACTATGTCATCATCACTTTTTTCTTCAGATGTTTGTAAATTTTCATCGATGTGAATCCATTCTTCGATATGTGCTTCTAATTCTTCTACATCTTCTGCTGGTATGTCAACATTATTTTTCAAAAATCCTGCTTTACGGAAGCAATTAAAAATGCATATGTCAGAAACATTTTTCCATGCGCCTGCGATCATATGGATAGCATCAAGCAAGGTTATTTTCTTGCTTATTTCGCAAGCCGATCCTTTCTCTTCATCAATTGCATCTACTATTTTCTGTCGCAAATTTGACCGATACAGGGTTTTAAATGCTTTAATAATTCCTTGGTCAAGAGGCTGTATGATGGAAGTTGTATTGGGTGGCAAAAAACAAAGTTCAATGTTTGTCAGCTGTACTACAGGATGAGCCGAACAGTTGTCAAGGATTAAAAGAATTTTTTCTCTTCCCATCAGTTCCCTGTCCCACTTTAACAAAAAGTCTTCAAAAATTCTACTTGTCATCCAGGCATTCTTTGAATTTTCGTAGATCACTGGCAATTTTTTTATTCCACTTAAACAGCGCGGACGTTTGCTTTTGCCAATAACTAAAGGGCTCTTTTTTACAGTTCCCGTCATATTTGTTGTTAACAGAACTGTAACTCGATCTTTTTGTTTTTTTCCAACGGAGGATAGATCATTTTTGAACATCATTGTGTACTCGGGCATCGCTCTAAAATAGAGCCCAGTCTCGTCAGTGTTAAAAATTTGATGAGGAGCGTATTTTTCTAATAGAGGTGGTAAGCTTTGCGTAATCCATGAAGATGCCGACTCGGAGTCCGCGTCCTGCTTCTCTCCATAATTTTTTTTGTACACAATGTTATTTCGTTCTTTCCAGCGGCTTAACCAACCATCAGTCGCACGGAACTCTTTTTCTCCTAATTTTTCCGCAAAATTTTCTGCTTTTTTCAGTAAAATTGCCCTACTGATAGGAGCGTTCTTTAATCTGGCGTTAGAAAACCATTGTAAGAGTGCTTCCTCTATAGCAGCTGCCTTTCCTTCTCGTTTCCGTTTTCTTTGAAGATTACAATTTGGCGTCAAAATTTCATTTCTGCCTTTCAGGATTTTACATAATGTTGAGTGCGGAATTTCTAATGCAGAAGCAGCTTCTCTTTGACTACACAGAGGTAGAGAATCATACTTTTTAAGTAAACTTTGCTTTTCAAGCAAAGTAAGGGTTTTTCTCTTTTGCGACATGCTTCCACTAGCAAAACATAAAATGACTAACTAAAGCTGTACGAATCTTATTTGAGTGCATAAGCAGAGATGCCTTTCCTTATCAGTATGTTTCCTTAACTGCCAAAAGATTAAAACTCGTTTCTTACTGGTTTGGGGTTGTTCCCCCTAAGCCTTTCTACGGAGAAATTCTCTGTCATCCTTTGTTACATAGCAAACTCCCACCCCCTCCCCGTACGCCCAGAGACAAGAGATAACAACTCGTCCTTCAGTTAACCTTAAACAAATGGATTTTTTTCTTTTTTACACCCGCGTCGCAAGGAAATCAACAAATTTTCTGTAGAAAACTGTTTCTTATAAGCGGAATCGTGTTTCTTATAAGCGACACAATTTTAATGTTAAAATGAAGTTTGTATTTGTTTCTGTCGTTTTGGGTCTTATAAACGGCTGTTTCTTATAACCACTGAATCTTATAACCGGCAGTCACTGTATAAGGAAAACACTCCCATTGTAGATAACAGTGCCCATGGACCGGTTTCCCACTTCTTATGCGTTCAGAATAGCCTCAGAATAACTGTTTACTGCAATGGCAGCAAGAAAATTTGCTATTGTCAGCAATTTTGCGAACTTCTATGGGAAGAGACAAATTAAGTCCTTGCACGTAGCCGGCCATAAATTCGTATGCTGCAAAGGCCAAGTTCAAAATCATAAGAACCCGCAGAAAGGGGCGTTCCTATAGATTTTATACTTACTATAATATACATTTTTATAAAATGTTGAGTTACATTTCTTCGAGAAACGTTAAATATCTCGAGAATCGTTCGAGCTAACGTTCCAAAGTTTGTGTTATTCGCTTAAAAATTAAAAATTATGTAAAAAATTATTATTTAAACATTATTGAATGTCCTGATTTTCTTACAGTTTTTCAAAAATTTATTCGAAATTTGGGGTTTTTTCGAACGTTCGTTCGTGTTTGAAATAAGTAGGTTTCGAGTATTTACATATTGATTGTAATAATCCTACCAAATTACGTCCAATACGCTCCATGCATTCGTGAAATATCCATCCACAGACTCACGGACACACACACTGACACACATAGACATCACCTCAAAATGTTCGATTCGATTTTAGGGATGCTTGAAACTTGATTTTCTGACAAAAACTCGAATTTGAGTTTTCGACCCTGTTACAATATAAAGGAAGTTAACGGAAGCCGGCTTCCAAGAACACAGAGCTAATGGTGAGCGTTTATTAAGACTATTAGATATACAAATGAAGGGATATATGTTTAACACAGATAGTTTTACAGAGTCGGACGACACACCAGAGAGATGCATGCACAACAAACATCACACTATACACAGAAAACACAGACGGAGGGTTTAACTGTAAGTTAAACCAGATTTCCAAATTTCTGAGCATAATAATAGCAGTGCACAACTTTTCTGGGTAAGTTCAAGAATTGACACAGTTAAAATTGAAAATATTTACAATAATTACATACCGGGGCTAGAGAAGGGTGCACTAAAATAAAATAACAGTTTCCTAACAAAATATAAATAACAATAATGTTGAAGGATCAAAATCAGCGGCAAGGAAGACCGAAGAAAAGTAGGATGCAAGGAGAGATAACATATTATACACAGTGAGCATAGAAGACAGAGAAAACAAAATATATACAGCTATTTACAACCCAGGAGGAAACCTATGGAGCGACAGCAAAAACGTTCCAAGGTGCCCAGACACGAAAATATTGAAAACAAGTATGTACAGGTTGCAAAAAGAAAAACACAACTGTCAATTCGACCAGGGACGTTTGGAGCAGTGTAAGATTCATTGATCGCCAAAAGTCAAAAGTAGGGTCCTAAGGGTGTATAATGCTTGGGGTGCCCCATGACGTCATCATATATTTGGCATCATGATGTACAATTTTATTTTCTGTAAAGTGACGTCACAGAATTTTATGAGCTTTTAGAGTTTATGATGCACTTTTAATTCATTATTTAAATTTGTATAAAACTAATAAATAAAAAGGTTCAATATTTTTTAAAGTAAATATGAAAGTCTAGAAATGGAACCTAGGATCTAGAATGAGAAGAACACCGAATTAAGGACATCTATAATATAGTTTCCATGACGGGCTCCAAAACTTTTATATCCCAAGACCTCAGGTGGTGATTGAGCATAACTCGAACTAGATAGTCTTCATAATTAGGGTCCACCAAAACCGTAAACCTACCTATAGGTTTTTACAGTACTTTTATCACTTAGATAAAGACAGTTTGGGGCTATAGATTCTTTCAAATTTAAATTTTAACTTTTTTTTTTTTTTTTTTTTTTAATGGAAGAGGACGGACGGATCGTAGTTCCTGATTAGTCAAAACTGCTTTTGAACTGTTTCAGGTTTTTATTCAAATTTTAATATATTATTTTGCATAATTGAATATAATTTTGCCACAATATCAATATTGAAATAAAAATATTAGAAGATTCAATCCCTCTCTGATGTGGGGGATGCATGTGTTTCTCTGAATATGATTTCAATCTTCAAAATTAATTTTCTTATGTAAATATTTTACTCGGCGCTGCCTAACGTTCCAATGAGGTAAAGAATTAGTCAAAAACTTTCATCGTGACCTCGAAACTTTGTTAAGATTTAATATTTGAAAATTAAATGTTCAAAATCTGTACTGAAGAGGATCCGTACTGTTAAGGATACTGATGCGGTGATTTGTTTATTGAGTTCTTCCAAATAAAATGTTTCTTGCAAATAAAAATATAGTTACTGGCTGCTTTATTAACATATGTATCTACAAATTTAACTTGTGTGAGTTTTGTCTCATTGACAATTTCTGTTTAATGATATTTAGAAGAAGAATGATAATGATATTTAGATAATGATATTTAGAAGGTATTTGATTTATCATATTTTTTAATATACCAGGTGATTTGTACTTGTCAGTTTTTGAATGCTTCTATATTGGACTGTTATATTTACTTGATAATTTAGAAATGCATTTATCAAGATTAAGATCTATTGCAGGTGTTTGAAGAATTTTATTTTTGCTGAATAAAAGAGGAAGTTTGTATTTAGAGCCAAAGCTGAGTATCGTTTTTAGGTTGGGGTCTGTTATGATGTTGAGGTTTCCTATAATTATATATTTATATGGCCATTATTGCTGTCTGTAAACTGTTGAAATTTGGGTTCATGACAGTAACAAGAGACTGAATAGTAGTTTAGTTGTTTTGATAATGAATTATAGTTATATATTTTTCGACCAATTGAAATAGGGTATTTAAAAGCTATGTGCATGTATACATTTATATCTGCATGTATACATTTATATCTCGCATGTATACTTTTTTCAACTCGGTACAAAGTACCGTATACAAGAATTTAAAAATGTATATGAAGAATTTTATAATGATCTCGATATCTTCATTTATAGATTGGCGGTAAAACATAGTTTACCAGTACAAGCATTTAATGAGTGGAAATATAATTTTTACAGAGCTTTTTGCCACTACTACCCGCAGCATAGCAAAAACAAAAGAGAAATTAAAGTTCCATCCTCTATCAAGCAATTTAAAGAGGAATATGTTTTAACATATACCGATAAAATTGTATCAAATTATGCCTTCACATGTAAGAAGTTCTATGTGGAAACACTAAACAAAAGTTACAGGAACAGTGAAATGTATGCTTTAATACCCAGTAACGCAGTGATACTGACAAATAGAATAAAGGCACTTTACAAAAGAATAGGAATAGATATTAAAACAATAAAATATCCATATTTGGTCCTCATCCCCAAATTCCACAAAATACCTGTCAAGTTTCGAACTGTGATGGTGGGATGTGGTTCATATTTGGAAAAAGCAAACAAAAAACTTCTGGATTTACTCAAAATAGTTATGCATGATATTAAAAGACATAACTCTATCATGATAAAAAACGGACAGGAACTGATAGGCCGGCTGAAATTTTGCCATAACGATATCAACTTTAAAAGTTACGACTTTCGTGATCTTTTTAACAATATTGATTTAACTAATTTACAATTAATTCTGAAAGATCTACATGAAGAATACGATTTAAAACAATTTATAACCTATAGAAGATACATGGACTTGGTGGAATTGGTGTTAAAGGAAAACATACTTCACGACGGAAACAATTTTTACAAGCAAATCAAGGGCATGCATATGGGAGGGAGTTGCTCGTCAATACTAGCAGATATCTATCTATCTAAATACGAAAGAGGCACTCATATCCTATCGGAAATGCCTTACTTCCGTTACGTCGATGATGTGTTAATTGGGGGATATGAAAACACCCCTTGCTTTGACTTTTCATTCTACCCAAGCGAATTGGACCTTATTGAAAATCCAGAGAGTGAAGACGAATCGGTGAAATTCTTGGATTTAGCAATCAAAAAACACCAGAAATATGGAATATATACAGAGTTAAAAGAGAATCATACAGGATCAAGGTAAATCATATAATCGACTGGAATTCAAACCTTACAAAGTATGTCTTCAGAAATATAATAATTGGTCACTTTAGAAGAAATCAAAATTACAATACTTTTAGGAAAGACTGCATTTACAAATGTAAAAAATTTGCAGAGGAAGCTATAAAAAGAAATTATCCAATCAATTTTATACAACATTATTACAATTCATTTTTTAAAGAAAAGTTGTAATCTAAATATTGATAATTGAGGTTTAATATTCATGACTGCGAAACTGTTATCCTGATATATCTCTGCGCATGAGCAACTTTACTCTTATAAGGAGATGTTCCATTGGGTTAGACTGACGGATGTTTCTCTTTCAAAATTCGTTTGTTTCTTCTTTGGTTCTGAGTCTGCTCTGGTGCTTTTGTTTTCGCACGTTTGGGAGACTGACCATGGAATTATGTTGGTGCCGTGAGCGTTAACAGGGTTGTAAAAGCTGCTTTAAGCGGGAAAGGGGTGTCGCAATCCACCCCTGCCATTTTTATGTAATTCATATGGTCACTCCCGTCTTTATCTGCTTACATTCATATATATATATATATATATCTTATCTTCATTTTTCATTTTTTGATGCCTGTAGTCTGAGTCAGAGTATTTATAGTAATGTACTATTGCTCTATCTGAAACAGGCATGTGTTTGGGTTAGTTAGAGTTAAATACTCAGACCTGAGGAGGAATTTGATTCTGACTAATCATCGAATTTGGGCTAGTGCTGTTCTTTTCTCTTATCGGCATTATGGCCATGAATTTGCTTCTATGGTGATGTTAATTTTACTTGAATTTTTTATTATTGCATATTTCTAATATATATATATATATATATATATATATATATATATATATATATATATATATATATATATAAATATATATATAATAAAAAAAGTTTGAAAGTCCAATGAAAGAAAAGTGAGAAGCTGTAACTCGAAAAACCTAACTTTCGAACAAGTTTACAAAATAAAAGAATAAATGAGCAAATCTTCAAGCAAATGGAAAAAAATACAAATTTCGAATCATCAAGTCAATGAAAATCATCAAAAATCAATGGTATGGAATCGATGAAAGAAAAACAGATGAAATCCAAGAATAAACGCTATACACGTGGCCAAGGTCTAAGCCTAAATCATGGATTTGTTCACTGCTTCAAAACTCTTTCTCAAGTCCAAGTGTCTTGTAGAAGTAAACACAAAAATGATGTATCTTTCTAAAGAAATAGATAGATTATATCTATAAACTATTTCTACTTGGACAACATACATAAAGAAGAAAAAATAAAAGGAAAAAGGATACCTGGAATCTAACTCAACAAATATACGAACCTGTCGACCTCGGGAACCCAGAATGAAGAGACCAGTGTTGCCATTCACAAAGGAAAATAATTATGATCTACCATTGCCATACGGAAGAAATAAATAACAGTCATGCGAAAAGACAAGTATAAGAGATAATATACAATCAAGAGGGGCAATAATAGAAAGACTAATGTGTAAGTGGATGTAAAAATAAAATATAATTAAAACAAGAGTATGGAGATGTCAGGCTAATATATAAAGCACCATGAATAGAATTCATGAAAATCCAGCTAATCTAAATTTCTTAACTATACCATTTACAAAATAAGAGGTATATTTATATAAATTGCTGGTAATTTCTAGATTATCAATATGTAGAGCATGAATATAATATATATATATATATATATATATATATATATCTTGTACATGGTAATGCTGTATACCTCCATACGATTGGAGTACCGCAAGGATCCACTAGTGCTCGCCATTATTTATCTTTACTTTTGCGAAAGACATTCCAATCTGATTACAGATAACATTTATATTTTTCGTTACATTGCTGATGTATTTCTTTGTTTTCATACTCCACATGATTCTTTACACACACTTAATATTTGTCCATCCAATCTGGAGTTAATACATTATGTGAATCCCACCCTTCCAATTTTGTAAATTATCTTAATATCACCATTTATATACAAAATAATTAATTCAATACTACTATTTATGATAAGAGACATCAATTCAAATTCAATGTAAAATTATCCCCTCATTATATTCTTCTTGCCTTAGTAACCAAGTTTTTAAAAATCTAATAATTAGCTATTTGCTCCGTATCAAACGCCTGGTTAGTAAAAAATGTACACTATCACATATTAATCGTCTCAAAAGTGTATGCTATATGTACAATTTTCCCACCTTATTTGTAGATCGCAGTATAAATACGATACTCAGTAGTAGTGGAAACACCATAAAATAAACACCGCCCTGGCGGGGGGAAGACTTCGGTTACGAAAAAAAAATGTGCAAAATTAAAAAAAAAAAACCCGCTTCGGCGGGTAAAGAAAAAAATTTATAACACTAATAAAACCGTTTAGACGGATTTTAAAAAAGCAAATAACAATAAAAACAGGCTACGGCTCCAAAAAGCAGTGTTATCCATACTTTAAATGTTTCCGATCGTAGTGGTCACTTTTCGGTTAGTTTCTGAACTCATGGGTTTGTCACACCGAACATATTTACAACTACTTCCACCTCCTTTAATCTGGTCCATTCCATCGCGGTTTTTCGCGTGGTAAGCATTCAAGCTGGATCACGTGGTCAGACTCCCATGAAGATTATTCAAGCTGACGGACTTCAAAATTTGTGAGTTGCCTTTTTTTGCATGTTTGTGCATTTGTGCGCTATATTTTTCATGATTATGTGTTATTTTATGATATTTAAGTTGAATTTTCTCCTCATGAGTCGTTTCTCTGTGAATCTCGTTTATTTCGTTGTTGGGCACAGATTACATACAATTTTAACCATGTTTTTTTTTTGCAATCATAGAAACAACGAATTATGGTATATCTGTCTAGAATGTGCCCCTGAAGACGTTTCTGACAGATATACTATTCATTGATTTATTTTCCTTTTCCTGGCCATTCCATGATCTACTTTTCCAGCCATTCCTCGTTACTTTTTACCTTCTACTTTTAATGTAATTACATACACGTTATTATATTACCCGCCGTTTGATGCTGTGATACTGATATGCACTCCTGCATTTTTTTTTATTATTTTAATATATATATATATATATATATATATATATATATATATATATATATATATATATATATATATATATGCGCTAAATACAGCATATAAGTAATATGAAATTAATAATTTAGCTAAAAGAGTTAAAATTGAACTTGAAGAGACATTGTATATCACCAGATACTAATTAAAAGACTCTTAATGAATACTAGATTAAGAACTCAATGGAATGCAAGCCAATAAAATATAAATTAGTTGGGGTAAACAGAGTTTACAATCCAAAGGAAATAAAACTAATTAAAAAAAAGAATCAATAATAATGGATAGAAGGCAATGAATTTGTAAAATCACCAGGGAGTGTATACAAAACAATAGCCTTCTAGGAATTGTTTATTTCATTAAATAAACTTGTTATATTGAACAAAAGGGTTATTTTATACCCCCAAAACTAGGAGAAATAACCATGAATAATAATGGATAGAAACTAAGAAATTTTCCAAAAATGGAAAAATAATTTAAGTCCATTACTTACATGTGCATAGATGGGAAGTAATAACTTTAATACTATTGCGTTTATGTACACTAAGACCAAAAAAATTGACGCACCAAGAAAGAATTATCCAAATGAGACAAAATTTGGTACGTGTAATGTGGATGTACAGAAAAAGAAATGATTAGAATTTTAGAACAATTGGATGATTTATGGCACTGAAAGATCTACACAAAGTGAGCACGTCAATATGGTGTTGGTCCACCTCTGGCCTTGGTACAAGCTGTTACTCGACGTGGCATTGATGCATAAATTTGCCGGATATTGTTCTAAGGGATGTCGTTCCCATTGGCCTCCAATTGACGAGCTAATTCGTCTACATTTTGGGATGGTCGCAGGCGTGCCCCATCTTAGCCCAAATGTGCTCAATAAGCGAGAGATCTGGGGATCTGGCTGGCCAAGAAAGTGTGTCGTAAGCACGCAGACAATCAATAGAGAGACGTGTCGTGTGTGGCCTGGCATTATCTTGGTGAAAAGTTAGCCCGGAGTGTCGCGAAATGAAGGGCAATACAACGGATCGTATAATGTCGGCAACGTACCTCTGTGCTGTGATGGTGCCACGGAGGACTATCAAAGGGGTCCGGCTATCAAACGAAATGGCACCACAGACCATAACTCCATGTTGTCGGGCCGTGTGGCGTGTGACAGTAAGAGCAGGATCCTGACGATGTCCGGGCTGTCTCCAGACACGTCTGCGCTGGTCGTCGGGGCTCAGTTCGAAGCGGGACTCATCACTGAAGACAATTCGTTTCCGATCCGAATAATTCCACGTTGATCGGGCTCGGCACCATTGCAATCGCTGTTGACGGTGCATACTAGTCAGTGGTAGGCGGCGTAATGGGCGTCGCGAGTATAGATTCCACTCACGTAGTCTCTCTATTAATGGTCCGGGTGGTCACTTCCGTGTTTGCTACACGTTGGATGGTTGATAACGACGAATCTCGTGCTGTCACAGCTGCTCTGACAATCGCTTTATCATCTCGTTCTGTCGTCGTTCTAGGTCTTCCGCGGCCCACTAAAATCTGTCATTCCTGCCAACATCGTCTAATTGCTGCATCGCTCCTACCCAAATGCCGAGCGATTCGTCGGTGTGCTCATCCAGCCCGACCGCATGCTCTCTTTTAAAGTCCTTCATATGCTCGTAGTGGCTGCGAATTCGCCGGCGAGGCATTGTTACAATCAAGGTACGTAAACGCAATCGAAATCCACTGCACATTTTGTTCCTGAAAGCGAGGTTCGCTCCTTATATACACCACCATGGTGCTCAGTTTCAATGCACTGTAGTTCCGACTATTCAGTCATTGGCCGCGAATTCTTGATCATTTGCATATTCGGTGGAAAGGTGTTTGCATGTAAAGTTTCATTACTATCGGATTATTTTGCGGAGTGCGTCGATTTTTTTGTCTTAGAGTGTATAATTATGTTTATATTCTCTTAAGAGGCAACACTGATTTTATATTTTATTATTTATGTTTGGCAATACTGACTTTTAACTTCACGTGTTTCGGAAGGACTTTTATATTACGTAAAATTTTAACTCTTTCTTTGTAATTTTTTCAATTCAAGATAATGCTTCAAAAAGTCGCAGAATTTCATTGATTATTAGTGTGTATCTATACTTTCTTTCGATCTACCCGAAGGTGTAAGGCATCTGTTTGGACAGCCGGTAGGTGTACCTATACTACACATTTTATACAAATTTTCATAATAACTGGGTAAAAGCAATATCCTTTTCCAAGTTAGTCATTTATTTTTGCAACTAATGGGTGCCTTTAAAAAAAAACTAAACGTAGGAAAAAACTACCAGGAGGAAAGCAATGAAATTTTGCATAGCCATATAAAAAGTCCTGAATAGATTTCCATGAAAATATATCAAGGTTGCTATATATATTTTTTTATCGAATATTAATTTCGTAATTCATATTGCACACAAAAAATATTAAAAAAATATGAAAATTACATAGATTTTGTTTGAGTCGTTTTATAGTAACGTGTTGATAATAATAATAATAATAGTAATAATAATAATAATAATAATAATAAAAATGAGTGCAATAAAATTTATTTCGGAGGTTGTGAATGGAAATCAAATGTATCATTAGGAGCATCAAACTTCACATTCTCGTAATCCAGAAACGGCTGGATCAAATGACTTGAAACTTGGTATTCAAAGATAAATTTTAAGCATGCGAATTTGTAGACGATGTTATTCTCTAATGAATGGTACGTATTTGAATTTGCGCTACTATGAACGGTGAACCAATAACAAGGGGTGGCTTGTTTGTTTTTTCCTCAGCTGTACATACGGCACCCCAGCCGTGCCATTCAGCCGATTAACACCGGTTCAGCTGAACCGGTTGTTAAAAATGTCTAGGTTCGCCTAACCGATTGTTAAAAGTTTCAATGAAATTCAGTTTAGACCTCGGCTTAGGGTACGATACGCCTCGTCGAGAGTTTTTAAAATGCGAATTAATTTTAAAGGTTCTGAATATTTAAATTAGTTTAAATGTGGAAATCCTTAATCAATCAATCTCTCCCCTCAAGAATTTGTTGCTGAATCTATATCAGTAGTTATCTGAGCTATTATATCTATAAATGATCCTAAATAATAGAGGTTGCAAGGAAAACGTAAATTTTTGAATAGGAAATGACATTTCTAGAACCAGGGAAAAAAAATCTTTAGCGAGTTCATTTACTCTCTTCTGAAATTGATGCTGAATCCATATCAGTCATTATCGTTTATCTAAGATCTATCTATAGCCAACCTTGCGAAATAGATGTTTCAATGAAATTTTTCAACTGGAAGTGGAAAAAGAACTGAATGTAAGAATTCTTAGTAAACCACCCTATCTCCTTTGGAATTTGATGCTGAATCTATATTAGTTATCATCTAAACTCTATTTATAGCCTATGTTGAAAAATAGATGTTTCAAGGAAAATGAACATTTTTGAAATCGAAACGGAAAAATAACTAGAAGTAATCCTTGGTGAACCTTCCTTTCTCATCCGAAATATGATGCTGAACCCATATCACTCATCATCTAATCTCTATTTATGAGAGAAAAAAATGCTTCAAAAGAAATTTTTGTTAAAAACAATAGTATGGCAAAATTTTTGCCACTAATAAATTCCATTGTTGATGGTTTTGAGAATATGGTGTTATTTTCATATTATACTTTTGTTAACACTTTACAACATAGTAGAAAAGTGTTTATGACTTTGTTCATTCTGTCTGTCTGTATGTCTGTCTGTCCGTTAGCACGATAACTGCCGTAAAAATGACTTTAATCAAAATAAAATTTTACTACGTTGTTCAGACGGTCTGTAGGACCAATGGGAATATAAATGAATAATATCACCCAATTTGTTTTGGATTGAATCAGGGTTGAAAAAATGAAATACAGTGAACTCTACGGGACCTAATTTTTCAAACATTTTAAAACGAATTTAAAATTCACAAATTGCTTCGAAAGTTTTAAGAAATATTCAAATTATCTCATAAAATATATGAAAAAATTTTCAGCAAAATATATTCAATAGTTTTTTAAATAAAAATTAAAATACTAATTACACCCTTTATATGAAGAGATCACGTGACCATTATATGAAGAGATCACGTGACCCACTTCAAAATTAAATATGGCATCCATCTTGTGTCAAAATCGTGATTTTTAAAATTCTTAATTTATATTTAGTGTTATATGCGTTCTAAAACCGCTTTATTTTTGCTTAATTTCTGTGCATCTCTATTTTGAAACAACATAATTACAATATATTT
This sequence comes from Amaurobius ferox, assembly GCA_951213105.1. Classification (NCBI taxonomy): domain Eukaryota; kingdom Metazoa; phylum Arthropoda; class Arachnida; order Araneae; family Amaurobiidae; genus Amaurobius; species Amaurobius ferox. The sequence goes on along the minus strand of OX578141.1, from coordinate 93,712,097 downwards.
GAGTTTAAATGATCATCAAACTTTGATTATTTCCAGGGGCGGCATTTCAGCATTTCATTTGGGGGTGCGAGATTTATATGCATGAAAATCCACAATATGGAATAAATAAAATGTTTGTTAACAGGGGGGGGGGGGGGGGAATCACAAAATTGAATTGATGTTGAGAAAAATAATTGTTGTTAACATAATTTTTGTACATAATTGTGTTAACATAATTGTTGTTAGCATAATTTTTCTAAATACAAATACTATATTTATTTACCTTTTATTGAAGTTTTAAACGCAGGTTCTTAGAGTCTGGAGGAAGAGAAAATTTTGTTACTATATCATCATAATACAGTGGTATACCTTGTTCTATAGCTAAAACAGCTAAAGATGAAAGTCTTTCTTGTCCCATTGTACTACGAAAATAATTTTTCTGCCTCTTGAGATACGAAAAAGACCTTTCACAACTGTCTGAGCTGATTGGCACAGTCAAAAACAATTTAACTAATAATGTTATGACAGCAAACACATTTTTTAAATTCCTCTCTTTAAAATAATCCAGGCGACTTTTAAAATTGGGATGGTCTATGTTTTCATTTTTCACCATTGAATAAAACAGTCGCAATTCACACAGCAATTCCTCTTTCTGGAAGTTATATACTTTGCATATGGTTGAAACATTTTCTTTTTCTTTTTCGACATCTGATCCGGATAATACTGAACTAATAAGTGGACAGTCGATAAAAAAGGGAGAAGCCGATAGACGACGAGGAAAAATTTGGGGGCGCGATCGCGCCCCCTATTTGCCGTCCCTGATAATTTCTATAAAGAAACCCAATTTGCACTTATAGAGAATGTAAACAGATTAGGCTGTAAGATGAGTTGTATAAGAATTGCTGAATTTCTTTAACTCAAAATTATTTTGTTCTGCAGTCTGCAATATAGATGATATGAATGAAATATTCATTGATTTTACATAGAGAAGCAAACGATTTAATGACAGACTTTTTCGATGAAGTTTTATGCATAAAGTTAAATTACTTTTACCTCCATGGTAAAATTCAGAGATGGTTAAATAAAATTAGAGTTGGAAAGTGTTTCATAATCAATGCTTTATGCATGATTGGTCTTTCTTGTTTTGCCTAAACCTTTCCTTTCAAATACACTACCCGACACTGAAAATGCGACACTATGAAAGAGCGAATAGAGAATGATGATAAAAGACCCACAGACACTGATGTGGTATATATAAATAAGTGATGTTAATTCAAGTAAGGATAATGCAATACAGTAATGGCATACAAAGGGTGATCAGTAGGCAGTAGGAACACCTCTTGCGGCGATATAAGCAGCAATCCTGCGAGAAACAGATGCTGATGCAATGAGCATGCGGATAGTTTCCTGAGAGATGCATGAAATCCATGAATGACTATTTGAGGCTCTATCGAACCGAGGGTAGTAGTCAGATATTGTTTTGGCGAGGGGGTGGGGTGGGGTGTATTTTTCTTATTTGTTGGCTCGTATATTGTAAGATTTAAAATTTTCTTGATATTGTACTTAGGGGACGGGTCACATTAAGACAAAAATTGCAATATTCAAGAAATTGTGAAAATTTGATACTGTAGCTATGAGAAAAAAAATTATAAGACAAAATAATTGACAATTAAAAATAAAGCTAGTGGAACATTTCGGAGGGGGACGGGATATAACCTCCCCTGGTGACGGCATTGAACCATCAGTAAAATCTTTCTGGTATTAACTTTGCATTTGGTGTTTAAAAATTAAATAGGTAATAAGTGTTAAGAATAAAATTTATTTCTTACCTGTGATATAATTTGAACAATTTAGGTCCACAAAATTGTTGAAAACATTAGTTTTTCTGTAGTATAGGTCTTGAAACCCAACTATTATAACACATAAAGTATTGATCTTAGTCTCATCTATTGGATGTGTAAACTATGAATAACTAAAATTTTGTTCACCGAACAAAATTTTATTCACATTCATGATAACATACAAAATTATATATTCGGTATTTCCCCTTTGGAAGATTTAAGCATTTTGTATTTTCTTTTCCGTGGGAGGCAAGTTATTTGAATTTTTCGGGAATGTTGATTTCAAAAGTATTTAGTATTCCTGTATTTTATTTGAAAAATACATTTCCGCCATGGCCGTGCCCAATTTGTTATTGACCCGAAACATTCCGAAATACTAGCTAAGCATATGCCCTGTTACCTTATTGCTATGTATTTGTATAACCCAAAATTACTCTTGTGTATATGTATTAAAATACAAAATAGTTTCTCGAATAAAAAAACAAAACGAAATGACAAATCTGTACATACTGTATATTTGCATCTATTTCCCTTTATTGAATTATGAAATGTGTCCTCCTGCCTAATATGGGGTCACATTATCGCTATCAAGAATATCAATCCATTATACTTAATTGGGTGAGAAGTCTCAATGTGAAGTGCTGGGTTTCTTTTTCCTACGAAAAGTTGTCAAGGGATGTTATTAACGAGAGAAATGCAAAATGATTTTGCTTAGATCATATTATAAATGGGACACGTTGTTAAAATATGCACATTGAGTTAAATTGAAATTGCAGCACATAGAAACGTGTGTTTGATTTGACTGAAATGTTGCATACTAGAACGCCACAGCTACACGCACAGAATACTATATCTGTGGCTACACGTATGCAAATGATTTAAAAGTGAACGTCAGTAAATCTTCTGCCCTATCCGCGCTTTGTTAACTTTCGCGGCACATGCTTTTCGCCGAAATTCTGCTCAAACAGTTGCGAAATATATTCTGAAAGATAAAATGCAATGCTTAGATTACATTAAAACTAAATTTAATACCCAATAAAACATAGAATATATTTTTTATTTTAATCCAAAATATTTTTGGTGCTGCCATCTGTGGTCGTAATTTAATTCATACCGATTATTTTTATTTTTTGAAGAACATTTTTAAATATCTATTCCTTTTAATACAGTATTAAATACAACAACAGATCATATATAATAATGTCATAATCACGGAAAGGTAATTTCTCATTCTATAAATTTGATAAGGGATCTGAATGTACATCACTCAGGACTGCAGTTTTGTCTTCAAGTTCCTTTGTCTTCAAGTCTAAGTTCAATTACCTTTCCGTGATTGTGGCATTATTATATATGATCTGTTGTTGTATTTAATAGCGTATTAGAAGGAATAGACATTTAAAAATGTTCATTAAAAAATATAAATAGTCGGTATGAATTAAATTACGACAACAGATGGTAGCACCAAAAATATTTTGAATTAAAATAAAAAATATATTCTATGTTTTATTGGGTATTAAATTTAGTTTCAATATAATCTAAGCATTGCAGTTTATCTATCAGAAAATATTTCGCAACTGTTTGAGCAAAATTTCGGCGAAAAAAGTGTGCCACGAAAGTTAACAAAGCGGGAATAGGGCAGAAGATTTACTGACGTTCACCCTTAAGGGTCAGCGTCAGTAAATTTTCTGCCCTATCCGCGCTTTGTTAACTTTCGCGGCACACATATTTCGCCGAAATTCTGCTCAAACAGTTGAGAAATATTTTCTTATAGATAAACTGCAATGCTTAGATTATATTAAAACTAAATTTAATACTCAATAAAACATAGAATATATGTTTTATTTTCATTTAAAATATTTTTGGTGCTGCCATCTGTTGTCGTAATTTAATTCATACCGATTATTTTTATTTTTTAATGAACATTTTTAAATATCTATTCCTTCTAATACAGTGTTAAATACAACAACAGATCATATATAATAATGCCACAATCACTGAAAGTTAATTTATCATTCTATAAATTTGATAAGGGATCTGAATGTACATCACTGAAGACTGCAGTTTTGTCTTCAAGTTCCTTTGTCTTCAAGTCCAAGTTCAATTACGTTTCGGTGATTATGGCATTATATATGATCTGTTGTTGCATTTAATAGCGTATTAGAAGGAATAGACATTTAAAAATGTTCCTTAAAAAATAAAAATAGTCGGTATGAATTAAATTACGACACCAGATGGCAGCACCAAAAATATTTCAAATTAAAATAAAACATATATTCTATGTTTTATTGGGTATTAAATTTAGTTTCAATATAATCTAAGCATAGCATTTTATCTATAAGAAAATACTTCGCAACAGTTTGAGCAGAATTTCGGCGAAATATGTGTGCCGCGAAAGTTAACAAAGCGCGGATAGGGCAGAAAATTTTCTGACGCTCACCCTTAAGTTTCGGAGCAATTTCGATGAAGCGGTAGCTGATATACGGCAAAACATGGACAGTTGTGGTTTCAGTATTGCATTAAAATAAATATTTATTTAGCCACATGGACAAAAGGGATGCACCAAAAATACTAATGACATATGGATGAAGAAATCGTGGGATCTTTAACGCATAAATGATAGTACCAGGATATCTGGCGTCATAAGCGCTGACTTGAAAAATTATGGGGGGTTTCAGAAATTTTAAATCGAATGACTCATGCATTTTTCAAAGGATTGAAGTTTAAATTAAATTTCATTCAGTCTCAAATGTCACAATAAGACGTCTGAAATGCTAAAATGAAGCTAATCATAGTTAAGTACAGAATTTTTTTTTCTCTAGATAAGTATTTATTTCATTTACTTTGCTTTTGTAGGCGCAACATTATTATATATAATATACAGATGCTGTGGGAATTTCCAACTCTTTATAAAATTTATTACAAAAAGTGTAATATTTAAGAAACTAAAAGTTGTGAAATTTATTTTTAGGTATTTTTACCAATATTCAAAATGTCAACAAATTTCTATTTAAACCATTTGAGTTAAAATCTTGTGTTCAGAATACAATAAACAGTCTGAGGGGTAAATTTCTATATACACGACTTTATATATAGTAAACAGGGAATGAATAATGAAACCTTGAATTAATAACAAAAAACAAAATTTGTACATATATGCTTATTCTAGGCATATATTTTCTCCACTAAATACCCGCAAAAATACTAAGGGTTCGAGAAACCCACAACAATATTATCCCGGCCACACAAACAGCTACTATTAGCCTTCGGGTTGGTCGTGTGGTCTGGGCTTTCTACAACAATATTATTGTGGGTTCAAAAAGTGTCTTGAACCCACGAAGTCGGCGCTGCTGTCTGGAGTTAACAGAACTGAATTTCACGCGGACATTTATATGGTCAAAATTTATTATACTCTTTAAAAGTTGGTGATGAACCAATACATAACCCCACAAAGCCGCAGAGAAATTAGCATGAGCCTCTGAAATCTAGTGTCCAATGCTGAGAAAGTCCCGTCACCAGTTCATTGTCAAGTCCAGAGGTAACAAACTCTACTCCAAGCTTTTAGTGTCGACAAGAGAAAAATAACTTTGATATTCTTTGCTGACTAAGATTAAAATGATATGGAAAGCAACCAAATTCTAAAAGAAAGTTATGTGACACAATGGCTCCAGAAAGATCCGAAAAATAAAATTTGTAAGATTTATGTTTAGTGTGATATGCTCATAAACCTGGCTGTACAAACGACTTTCACCATCTACTATGAGCTATACTCTGCGTTAACTGGTGTGAGTAGTTACATTTTCAAAGTAGTATCATATTCAGTGTGCGATGCGGTGCACTTGAGAGAGGCTAATTTCTTTTTATAAATATTCAGTTGATCATTTAAGTATGCATATTAAAAGCTTATTGAAAATTTACAAGTGTATGAATAATTATTAAAAGTATGATTAATGTAGAAAGCAAGGCTTGTATTCTAAATTTGATTTGTTATTGAAAGAGGATTATGTCAATGAAGCGAGTACTGAGTATGCAAAGCTAATGTAAACTCTGTATATGTGCAAATAAAATTAATTTTTTCAGGATAATAATTAATTGTGTGATTATTGATCTCTATACCTATTGAATGATCTTTTTAAACAGAGGCATTCCGAAGCCGAAGCATCCCAAGCAACTGCTTGGGACCCTATGTTTGCAAAGGATCTCAAAATTTGGTACATTAATTTTAGACTTCTATTGCATTTTTTAAAGACTCTCTTGTGAATTATAGCTAATCTAACGTTTGTATTTTATAAAATTTTGCATTTTATTATTAGTCATTTGTGTATCAGTTTACAGTTGTCTTGGCTACGATCTTTTTTTATCCGATTGTAGTTGAGAATATTGACATCATTATACTATAATCCCCAAGGTGAGGTCTCAATGTGAGTTGGTCGTGCTAATTTAGGATCTATAGCATTTTATATGTGTTTTGTTCTTTTCGAGATTTGGTATTTTGTGATTTCAAGAGTGCTTACCTCGGTCTAAAAGCATTTGTCTAATCAGTATTCATTCTTGCCTGAGCTATAACTATAGAACTTTAGGTATTAGATAGAAAAACTATAAATATATAACTTGAGCTGGATTATCTATTTGGACAAAGTAGTTTAGGGCTCGGGGATATTTTTATATCATGAACAAAAGTCCTAAAAATATTGTTGACCCGAGGCTCAAAATTTTAAGCCAGAACCCAAAAATTAAAAACTGATGTAATGAATTTGTATTTATTTTTGAACCTGTGAAAACAACATAAATACATTGTTGAATAATCGATTTTTCGGATTTACGACATTTTACTGTATTTATTGATTAGGTGAGGCCATTTATCAAAGTTTGCTTGGGGCCTTGGAAAACCTCGGGACGCTACTGTTTCTAAGGTGGCCAGAAATGTTAGTGGAGATTTAATATGATACTCGGCGTTTCAGGCAATTCTATCAAACTACTTTTTGAAGAACTAATTCTATATAAAACTTGTTATTGGAGGACGATTAAGTTTTTTCGAATGTTTAAAATCCGTGTTCACATGGAATGTAACCAAATAACGAACTTTGAGAGAAAAGGGATAATTGGCCTTCACGAGGTTGGGCGACGAATAAATTGATGAATAAATTATTGAAATATTTTAATGCATGAATTACATTGCTTATTGCGGATGCTATCAATAGTGATAATTATCAATTTAAGTAAGTTAATTGGGTACTTCGAAATAGTTTTACATGTTGTCATCCGAAATAGCGCCATATGTACAATTCAACCTTAAAAGCAGTGTGCCTTGGATCGTCTACATAAGTTTTTCACTGTGAAAGAAGTAAATTCATTGCATTATATAGGGAAAGCTATGTGCAGCCTACATCATATTTTTAAATATAAGAATGAATTGAGTTAACTTATAAAAACTTAACAGTGTTGAAGTCATTTATTGTATTGCATGTTCGGATAATGGAGGCAAAGCGTGTCTGCTACGTTATTAATTGTAATGTCGGTAACATATGTCTGTAATTGGTGAATTCGAATGATTTTTCTCACTGGTAACACCCAACGTATGTTTTTCCCATACTCTTACAAAGTATATAGTTAAAACACAGAGCGGGACTAAAACAGGAAGTTAGAGTCGTTGAGAAGTCATTCTCCCGCGTCTGTGGAGCTAGTTCATTATTAAAACTTTCTGCCCCATTTGTACTTTATTTATGAGGCGTACAGAAGAGGGTTTATTAGATGTTGCGAATCCTTCTCGAAGACATGAAACATCTTGTAGAACATCTGTGATATAATAAATATCATGTTCGACGTCAACTACAGTTATATACCGCAATAAATTTTGAGAAAAAAAACAAGTTTTCAATGTCTTCCCCGACACAACAGTAGCGCACGGAAAAAGTAGAAAATAAATTTTAATTAGATACGAAATTGGATCAAATTAAGGGTGTAGGTAGATTCAATTCAAAACAATCACCATATATGTATAATTGTCTAAAGTCTCTAACTTTTGTCTTTCCAGCCCCCCCTGCCCCCAGAAGAGTTCATTGATCTGGAAGGCTGAATCTTTACACACTTATAGTATCCTTCCCGGCCGTCCATACAGTTACCTTACACCATTTTGGTAGGTCGGACGGTCTGGGTCTCAACAACACTTATAGTATCGGGGCGCGGTAGCCCACTGGTTAGCGCGCTGGAGTTGCACTCGGTAGGCCCGGGTTCGATTCCAGCCACTGCCAAAACTGCCGCCGTGTTCATGCGGAGTACGATCACGTTAAACATGTGGGTCCGAAAGTCCTTCCGAGAGGTTGGTGGTAGGGGAAGGAGGGTACGGTCCCTGTGGATGCCTCCCCCACTGGGTTCCGGTCCAAAATGGGGTGACACTTCCCGACCGTCCAAACAGTTACCTTACACCTTTCTGGTAGGTCGGACGATCTGGGTTTCAACAACAACAACAACACTTATAGTATCGTCTACGATACAGAACGGAGCCAATTTTTCGATTTACCTCCCCAGGGTTGAAGAAAATGGGGTTTTCAAAAAGTAATTCCTGACCCCCTCTCCCCCCAGAAGTCCCTCCTTTGACCTAGAAGACTGAATCTTTGCACACTTATAGTATCGACTATCAGACAGAACCTGAAGTAGTCGAAATGCGAATCGCTTGCTAGGGCTTGAGGATGGAATTACCCCTTATTTGCACGTGTTGATATGTTTATGGTTGTTTTATCCACTGGTTGTTTTATTGACCTCCCACTAGTGAATTTTCGTTTTGGGTGTTCCAGCTTTGTTTGAATTTTTCTTTACCTGCCTTGTCGCAATTTGTTCTTAACGGTTATTAAGAGTGCTTATTGCTTTCTAAAAATGCCCTCGAAATAATTGTAGTCATCTAACTGACATATGTCTACCGTCTTCAAGAAAGTATTGCAAGCGTTATTCTTACAAGCATCAATTTTATTAACACTTTCCAACATAGTTAAAAAGTGTTTATGATTTCGTTCATTCTGTCTGTCTGTCTGTTTGCCTGTCCGTTAGCACAATAACTGCCGAAAAAATGACTTTATCAAAATGAAATTTTAGTATGTTGTTGAGACGGTTTGTGGTACATATGGGAATGTAAATGAACAATATCACACAATTAGTTTTGGATTGAACTCGGTTTGAAAAAGTGAAATACATTGAATACTATGGGACCTAATTTTTCAAACATTTTTTAAGAGAAGTTAAAATTCTAAATTATTTAGAAAAATTTAGAAAATATTTAAATTATCTCATAAAATATATAAAAAAATTTTCAGCAAAATGTGTTTGATAGTTTTTTAAATAAAAATAAAAATAATAATTATACCTATATTATATGAAGGGATCACGTGACCTACTTCAAAATAAAATATGGCATCCATCTTTTTTCCTCAGTGTTAAAATCGTGATTTTTAAAGTTCTTTAAATTTATATCATCCGTCCTAAAACTGCTTTATTTTTGCTTATTTTCTGTGGATCTATATTCTGTGCCAACGCAATTACAATATTTTTGGGTTTAAATGATCATCAAACTTTGATTATTTCTACAACGAAGCCTAATTTTAATGGATGCAGAATGTAAACAAGTGATTGTAAGGTGAGTTGTATAAAAAATGCTGAATTTTTTTCACGCAAAATTATTTAGCTCTGAAGTCTGGTATAAAAGTGATATGAATGAAATATTCATTGCTTTTAATTAGAGAGCCAGGTGATTTATTTTTCGATGACTTCATTTGAATAAAGTTCATTTTTTTCGATGAAGTTTTAAGTTTTCAAATATAATAAATTACTGTAGTAATGTAGTAATTTAAAATATATCAGCGCTGAATGTATCGCATTTTAGAGATGTTTAAATAAAATTTCATTTCAGTTGCAAAGTCTTTCATAATCAATGCTTTATGCATGATTGATCTTTCTTGTTTATTGTGACTTTTCCTATTGCATCTAAATTGTCACTGCAGTTAACGTTCAAAGTAGTCAAGCAAATTCTGAAGGCTTTTCAGAGCAATTTTTGATATTGTCTTCCCTCTTTTTAAATCAAATTCGGTTTCTTCGAATTTGGATGCATCAGACGTATTATCAGCACAGCAATTATGGTATTATCGAGGTCTTGTGCTTGTGGTTCAACACAATCATTGCTTACGGCCTCGTCAAAAGTAAGATCTGATGCAAATCTACTTTTTTCGTAATCTATTCAACATTGAACAATCTTTATAAACAGGATCGGAAAAGAAGGATTATTTGATCTCTTATAGAAACTCAACATGTTTTCAACAGTTTTTCTCGCATCTGGGGATGTGGTGTGTTTAGTAGATACGTCTTAACGTATCTGAGGATAAATATTTGTTAATAAACTAATTGATGCTTCGTTGATGTTGCTTTTACTTCAAGAAGTTCCCTGAAAATAATATTTCTTTTACCTAACTAACGTTGAAAACGTCGTAATGATATTGGACCTAATTTTTCGCTATAGACGATACGTTTAACATTAATAAGTCTTGAAGATCCAAGGTGACAGAAAAAACTTACAGAAAAAATATATACGAACACACACACACACATATGGTCTCAAAAATGTTCGATTCGTGTTCAGAGCTGCTTGACACATGCTTTTCACCTGAAAACTCTGTAAATAACCTTACCGCAACCGGGAATCGAATCACGGATCTTCGTTCTGGCCAGCCAACGCTCTACCGTTGAGCTACAGGGACGAAATTGCAAGCTCTTATTGAAGCAGACTCTGCATTCTCCATTCTATGTCAGATTGATGTGCAACTGATGATAATCTGATTGACCACCTCACCCCAGGTTAGCCTCCTACATGGTCGTTGACTTCCTGATTTGAAATCGGCGTTCAATATACAAGAATCCACTGAATTCGTGCTAGCCTTACTAGGGTCACTCTCAGACCTCCGACATATTTGCACTAACCTACAGGGTTAACTTGCTCGGACACTATTGTAAAGAACCTTATTGTCCCAACTGGGAATCGAACCACGGATCTTCATACTGGCCAACCGACACTCTACTGTTGAGCTACTGGGAAGGAATTGCAAGCTCTTATCTTTGAAGTAGATTCTACAACATCCCACCTCTTGTTCCTTCATTTTGGGTATGTTTTATTCCCTTTTCCTTCTCTCGCCATTGTCAACACTTTTTTCCTGCTTCTGTGGGCTGTAACTGATGACCCTTTCTCTCCAAAAATGTCCTTATTTTCTGGAAAACAATACTAACAAATTAAATATTACTAACAAATATAATAACAATATTGCACTAACAAATATAATATTTAAATTAAATTGAATACCCATAAGATTGATTACTAACTGGCTTATTTTTAGTATAAAATACATTTTTTATAACAAAAAGAACCAATCTTTAGCACACCTTTGGTCAATATATATATATATATATATATATATATATATATATATATATATATATTAGAAAGATATATTAACCAAATCAAATAATAACGAAATATTAAAATCAACAAAACAGTTAAACCACGGCCACAATGCCGAAAAAAGAAATATTCAGCACTGGCTTAATTTTAAAGATTAATTAGATTAGACTCATTTTCAAGTCTGTGCATCTAGCGTTAATTAATCCAGACACATGCTTGTTTCAGAATTGGCAATAGTAAGTTACTATAAATACCAATGCAACAGACTACAAGCATTAAAAGAGAAAGAATTGAAAAAAAGAAAAAAAAACCCAGGAAATCAAGAGTTAACATTATCATGAGGCAGGAATCCTAAACTGCACGTGAAGTACGAGCAGAGCCGGAATGAAGATGGTCGAGAAGCATTCAGAACAAGTATAACGAATAAGACCAAAGGGGGTAAAAAGCGGTCGGTTACAGTGACATTCCCTGAAACCCGTCCAGTGAGTTAGAGTACGAGACAGAACGATTTACCATGTAAGTAAAGCAGGATGAACAGATAAGTGATTCTTAGAAGAAATGAATAAACGAGTATTCGACCATCACCATTACATATACTCAAATCGTAGTATCAAATTGGCTAATGTTACATATTTTTAGGGAAAATAATTTTCAAAATATTAAATATTTATTTATATTATTTTCAAATTAATTGTTTTTCAATTTTTTATTTTAGTTTATTTTTTTATTTTACATTTTTATATAATCATATAATTAAGAAATTATAATAATTAATTTTTTTTAAATCAAATTAGCCGCCATAATTAGGAAGTCTTGAATGTTATCGAGTGGTAGCTAATACACTGAGTTTATAATTTTAATTACGAAATTGGGAGGATATGCATTATTGGCTGCAGTATTTAATATATATATATATAGTATATATATATATGTATACACACACACACACATTTATATATATATATTTATATATATATATAAATATATATATTTTATATATTCAATATTCATCTTGTCTTTACAGATTTTTCTTTTTGGCATTTTAATATTTTGAGCCTCCAGCCTTTGACAATCCTTTGATGCTCGTGCTTATTTTGTGTATATATATATCACTCTTGAATGTTGTTTTGTTTCCATGTATTATTACCTTATAGTTTAAAATTTTGATCAAAATAAATTCTCAGGTAATTTTGATTTCCTGTTGTTGGATATCTAATTAAACATCCTCCTTTACATTGTTAACCTCCGTAACCTTGTACCTTGTACTTGTACCTCGGTATGCCACTGTTCATGTTTTGAATTGGCCTTTTTATATAGTTATTATATATATATATATATATATATTAAGAATTTTAATTTACTTGTGTTATAAATTGATCATTTATTGAAAATGGTCTGTAGAGCAAATGTGAAAATAAAATGGTCTGAAGTGAAAATTTGAAATCAAAATTGACTCTACGACAAGCTTGTGAAGATTATAAATAGAACATTATAAATAAAACAAGTACTAAATAGGTATAAAATACTCCTCTTTCCCTGTTCCATATATAAGGTAAGCAATTAAAAAGAATTACACGTGGTGAAAGATTGGTGAGTATAATCCCTTAACTACACCCTTAGATTAAAATTTTAAGTATTATAAATCATATATGAAATACAGGTACTTAAGGTACTAATCCCCTTGTTCCCTGCATAAACATACATGGTGTAAATGCATGAATAGTGTATATAAGGAAAAGTTTCAAACAGTAAAATTTGCACATGGAGCTAGGCCTTTCTGGCTCCCATAAATTTTTTGAAAATGAATATAATTGAAAAAAGTGAAAAGCATTTTCGAAAGCATGTACGTTATCAAGGGCCATACCTGGTTAAGTAATGCTGAAACTTCTACGTTTCTGTGTGCAAAACTGTAAATTGTATATATATATATCAATAAACTGAAATCCAAAATTTACAAAATAAGCAAATAGCAAAATATTAATTCTTTCGAATTTTCTGCGATCCCTCCAAAAGTTTCGCAAACCCTAGTCGCAACTCCTAGTTTAAAAATGACTGGTGTAGAGAACCTTGCAAAGGCCCTAAGAGGCGATTTCACATCTCTCTTTTTCAACTCCTAATCAATCACTTAGGTGGACAGGTTCGGGTGGGGTCATGAACGCGGGATGACAGAAAAAGATATTCACCTGAATATCTTCGAGTTACGTGTATATGAGTGACAACTGTCCGACGAAATATCCAATTAGTCAAATTCTTCCACAATAAATCATTCATCCTTAAATTTCAGAAAAGCCCTAGATTGCAAGTGCTCTAAAGTCTCACCTCCAGCAACTCCGTTTTCACCTCCAAAATGCGGTAAACGGCTATTTTACAAAGGAAACAGCAAGCAATTCTGTTCCTAGTCGCATAATGCAGGCGATTCTTTCAGATGCTTTACAGGGGTATGTAAAGCGCTAATCGACACTGGGTAATAAATATCGTCCTAATAGTCAACACATTTACGGCGAACACAAGCTGAAAAGGAACAATTGTTTCCAAGAATTTTGGAGCTCAACGGAGGTGCAGAAACAGAAAGAGAGCGCTCACTTTGATTCTGATGAATGTGAATTCGACATCTACAAAGTTATTTATGGATTTAGAATAATTCGGCATCAAACGAAACTCACGGAGCAAAACTCTTACGCCGTTGCACACAGTGAACAGAGATGCTGGTGTTTGTAATCGCCGTTCCGTAGGTCCCGGGAACTGTGGGCTCTTTGTCTTTTTTCGCTGTGACAAAGTTCATCCATTGCCTCCTTTTAACTGTGACGACAATAGAGCCACGCACGAATCCTGTAGGTGACTCTGCGATCATTATTCTTAATCAAGACGGTACACAGTTCTTTCAGACAGGTATCGGAGAAAAATATTTTTCCTACGGATTCATCCATTGTTTTTTTCTTTCAACTGTACTGAAAGAGATGTTTCTTCGAGCCAAATGTGCGTATGATAGCTGGATTCACCTACCTCGATTAATGATTTCTGGTGAAAGCCATGATAACTAATCACATTTCACGTTGTAATAACCGCTAAGAGACTGAACTCATTTAGAGTCAATTTCTCCCATATTTCTCTCTAACTACGGTTGTCGGAAATATTATTTTAAAGCTGATTTTGCGGCCTTACAAAGTGATTTCGCATAATCTCGCTTCCTCAACACAATGACAAAAAATGCCAGGCACGTTTTATGAAGCTCCGCAATAAATGCATTTCGAAATGTTATATGCATTTACGAAAAAATTTGGCAAAATGGTATCACAATTCAATAAAATAAAAAAATTTGTAAATACAGCATAAAATAGGAAAATATATCGATCAACTGGTTTCGATTGCATAAAACAGACTTCTTCAGAACAAAAGAGGCGCAGCGCAACATCAGTTACTTAAGTAAGTTCGGCAACGAATACGAGGACGGTTTTTCAAAATTGGTTGACCACTATTTTTAAGAAGATTAAGGTTGTTTTCTGCCTTCGAAACTGGTTGATCAGTATATTTAAGAAGAAGGTTGCTTTCTGTCTTCGAAACCGGTTGACCGGTATATTTAAGAAGGAGAACGTTGCTTCCGACATTTGAAACTAGTTGACTTGTATATTTAAGAAGAAGGTTGTGTTTTGCCTTCGAAACCGGTTGATCAGGATATTTAAGAAGACTGCTTTATGTCTTTAAAATCGGTTACCAGTATATTTAAAAAGAAGAAGGTTGTTTTAAACCTTCGAAACCGGTTTATCAGCATATTTAAAAAGGAGAAGGTTGCTTCCTACATTTGAAACTGGTTGACCTGCATAATTAAGAAGAAGATTGTGTTTTGCCTTCCAAACCGGTTGACCAGGATATTTAAGAAGACTGCTTCATGTCTTTGAAACCGGTTACCAGTATATTTAAAAAGAAGAAGGTTGTTTTAAACCTTCGAAACCGGTTTATCAGCATATTTAAAAAAGAGAAGGTTGCTTTCTACATTTGAAACTGGTTGACCTGTATATTTAAGAAGGTTGTGTTCTGCCTTCGAAACCGGTTGACCAGGATATTTAAGAAGAAGGCTGTTTTCTGTCTTCGAAACCGGTTGATCAGTATAATTTTGTGTGGTTTCTGAACTTACTTGAATTAGAGTGCCTATATATGAGAGTGCTGTCATACGAGGTACCCAAGACTGATTTGTTGAAAGCGTCCGTGCACCCTTGCACACCAACCATATCCGACTTTTTCCTCCATTGACTTAGTATTGAACGTGCGAAGGACACGGAAAAAACTTGATTATTTAACGAAAATACAGATGAAAAATATTTTAAAGGGTAAATTTTCAATATAAAACAGTGTAATTTTATAAATGTACTGCATTATTTTTGTTTAAAAGCTCATGAAAATGGATTAAATGAAGGTTATGTTCAGTTGACCTGCCAGAGTGGCTGGAAAATATATGATAATAATAATGTGCTTTCCAGCGAGAAATATGCTAATATTCCCAGATACGCTTTCATATTAGCGTATCGATTCAAAAGAATTGCCAGGGTGTCCTTAAGCACATATTACAGTGTCATAAATCAAGGAACCAATGTCATTTGGTAACCTTTTAATTATCCCTTCAATAAATTGTAATGCATAGGGAAAGTATTGGAATCGCGCCGAAAATCGCAATTCGAGTTTTCGACAGATCTACACGTTTCGAACACGCTAGAATTCGAAAAAACTATTTTTAGAGTGACGTCTGTGTGTGTGTATCTGTGTGTCTGCCTGTGCAGTGTGTGTGTGTGTGTGTATATATATTCACTCTAGTTAAAAATCTAATGAACCCAATTTCACAAAATTTGGAAAGTTATTTACTTGTGGGTGACCCCGGTGACGATTAGATTTTGGTATGATTCGGAAAAAAGAACCCGCCCTTTACTACGAAATGGCCAGCAAAATAGTAAGTATCCACTATATAGCTGAAGAACTAATTGACCAAATTTTACAAAATGTAGTAGATAAGTCACCTGTGGGTGACCCTGGTACTGATTAGATTTTGGTATGATTTATAAAAAACAAAACAAAACAAAACAAAAAAAAAGATTCTGCCTTTTTGTGAAATGGTTCTCAAAAATTGTCAAAATCTAAAATAGACTACGTATGCTCAAATGTATCCATTAAATGCCTGTTTTATACGTAATTTTTGACGACGAAAATAATAAGATCACCCCCATAATTCTAGCTCTAACCGTTATCGAAACATTTCGTGTTTCGAATGTTTAACACTTCGCCTTTGAAAATTCGTCAAGTCACGAAATAAAAAGTAAATTGAATTAAAACTGCGAATTCAGTGTAATTTAAAATAATTATCCATGTTATTTTGTGCATCTGAACTCAATTTAATTAATTATGAAAGAAAGAGAACGCGAATTTCTGCCCATTTCAAATAATCATCCATGTTATTTTGTGTATCTGAAATCAATTTAAATAATTATAAAAGAAAGAAAGAGAACGCGAATTTCTGTCCATTTCAAATAATCATCCATGTTATTTTGTGTATCTGAACTCAATTTAAATAATTATGAAAGAAAGAAAGAGAACGCGAATTTCTGTCTGTAGGGTCAAAGTCATATGCTGCCCACATCCGATTTTTGCTTCTCCTACAATACATGGTAATATATAGGGAAAGTACAGGAATCGTGTCGAAAATCGCAACACGAGTTTTCGACGGATCTACACGTTTCGAGCAGCCTAGAACACGAAAATCTATTTTCAGCTTGTCATCTGTGTGTGTCTGTGTGCAATGTATGTATCCCACTCTAAGTCAAAAGCTAATTGACAACATTTCATACAATTTGGTAGGTAAGCTACTTGTAGGTTATCCTGGTGGTGATTAGATTTTGGTACGATACGGAAAAAAGAACCTTTTTTTTATTTTGTGAAATGGTCCGCAAAAATCATATAGCCGAGAAACGATTTGGCCAAATTTCACAAAATTCGGTATATAAGTCACTTGTGGGATGCCATGATGCTGATTAGATTTTGATATTAGTCGGGAAAAAATGAATCTGCCTTTTTTGCAAAATGGCCCTCAAAAATCGTCAAAATCTAAAATAAAAGTATGTATTAATTAAATACATGTTTTATACGTAATTTTTGACGACGAAAATAATGAGAGCAACCCCATTATATAATCTAAGACGGACCATTCTCGAGGTATTCAAGTTTTTAAATTGGAGAACTGAAGACGTTTTTCACTGTGCAAACTATTTGATGAAATTTATTAAAATTTAGTAGTTATGTCCCTTGAGGATTATCCTGATGCTGATTAGATTTTGTCACCATTCGAAAAATATAAGCGGACCCTTTTTTAAAAGATAATCCGCAAAGATTGTGAAAATATGAAATAAATGATTAAAATTGCATAAATATATTAGTCATATATTTGTTATTTATGTAATGTTTGACAATATAGCGAATAAGATTGGCCCCATGACTCTAAACCGTTCTTGAGATATTTCAGTTTTTTGGAATGTTGAGAAGTTGAAGACGTTTAAGAATGCATTAAGTTGTAAGGAATAACAATTTATTTCTTTTTTTTTCAAACAGTGTCTTCCCCGGTGAAAGGAGAGTCTAAATTTAAATAGCAGCCGCGCAGGTTGCGGGACTGCAGAGGGAGCTGGCAACCAAGTTATAAAAAGGCGAAGTACGAAGCACGAGAGGTTCGACGACAAGATCCAAGATTGTCGGAGATGACAAGGGATGATACAAGTTGGTACTTGGAGCATGGCGTGTGTGAATGCAGACGATGGTAGGAAGGATGGGCCGTGTACATTCTGATTTATTATTTGTAAATTACGTTAATGGAGTTTATTTTATGATTTCTACAGTTTAGAATAAACTTGTTGTTTTTATCAAAAGATACCTGCGTGTTCATTCCGACACCTTCACAAAGTTGCCAAATGAAACGAAGATGCATTCAAAATGCAAATTGGGTATAATATCAGAAAAGTATCAAGGTTATTTTCTGCAATTAAACTCAATTTAATGCATCATGAAATAAAAAATAAAAAATGAATTTGAATCTGTAGGAAAGTCATGTGATGTCCACATTAGATTTCTTACTATTGTATTTGAATGCATAGAAGCACAATCTTTTTCAACGCTTAAACCATTCTTGAAATGGTTTAATGTGCATTTCGTTTTCATTTTATTAATTGAAAGGATTTCAAAATTACTCGTGAGTAATATTTTACTGAACTTTCACTTTTGAAGAATTTCATAACTGATATGTGTCGAAAACCCAGACCGTCCGACTCGTCCTAGGACGTGAGCAACTGTTTGGACAGCCAGATAACTGATATGTGTTGTTGTTGTTGAGACCCAAACCGTCCGACCTACCAGAAAGGTGTAAGGTAACCGTTTGGACGGTCGGGAAGTGCCATCCAATTTAGACCGGAACCCAGTGGGGGAGGCATCCACAGGGACCGTACCCTCCTTCCCCTACCACCAACCTCTCGGAAGAACTTTCGGACCCACATGTTTAACGTGATAGTACTCCGCATGAACACGGCGGCAGTTGTGGCAGCGTGGTAATCCAGCGCGCAAACCACCGGGCTACCGCGCTCGAAATGTGCCAACAGCACGTGGTGTTCCCAGGTGGTCACTCACCCAAGTACTAACCGCGCCCGATGCTGCTTGACTTTGGTGATCTAACGAGAACTGGTGTTTTCAACACGGTAGGGCCGTTGGCTTTAGTATGGTTTGCGTCAAAATCCATTCAATATAAATGCATGTAGAGGCAGACAATGAGATAGATATGCGTATGTAAGAACAAGAAAGATCAATCATGCATAAAGATTGATTATGAAACACTTTCCAACAGAAATGCAATTTTATTTAAACATCTCTAAAATGTGATACATTCAGCGCTGATGTATTTTGAATTATCACAGTGCTACAATAATTTATTATATTTGAAAACTTAAAACTTCATAGAAAATGAACTTTATTTAAATGACGTCATCGAAATATAAATCGTCTGGCTCTCTATGTAAAAGCAATGAATATTTCATTCATATCACTTATGTTCCAGACTCCAGAGCTAA
This sequence comes from Amaurobius ferox, assembly GCA_951213105.1. Lineage (NCBI taxonomy): Eukaryota > Metazoa > Arthropoda > Arachnida > Araneae > Amaurobiidae > Amaurobius > Amaurobius ferox. Next base: position 93,692,757 of record OX578141.1, on the reverse strand, counting down.
ATAATTTTGCGTGAAAAAGTTCAGCAATTCTTATACAACTCATCTTACAATCACTTGTTTACATTCTACATGCATTAAATTTAGGCTTTGTTGTGGAAATAATAAAAGTTTGATGATCATTTAAACTCAAATACTGTAATTGTATTGATACAGAATATAGATGCACAGAAAATATGCAGAAATAAAGCGGTTTTAGGATGGATTCAACATTAAATATAAATTGAAAAGAACTTTAAAAGTCACGATTTTAACATTGGGGAAAAAAGATGGATGCCATATTTTATTTTGAAGTGGGTCACGTGATCTCTTCATATAATATGGGTGTAATTATTATTTTAAATATTTTAACTTTGCTTAAAAAATATTTGAAAAATTAGGTCCCATAGGGTTCAATGCATTTCTCTTTTTCAACCCGAGTTCAATCCAAAACTAATTGGGTGTTATTATTCATTTACATACCCAAATGTCCCACAGACCGTCTCAACAACATACTAAAATTTCATTTTGATAAAGTCATTTTTACGGCAGTTATCGTGCGAACGGTCTGACAGACAGATAAAATGAACAAAGTCATATCCACTTTTCAACTATGTTGTAAAGTGTTAAAAAACTGATATGAATCTTACTTTAAAAAGGAAAATGTCTGTGTGTGCGGTATGTAGTGGAAAATCTAAGCATCGTACGGCCATGAAATTTGGTACACAAGTACTTCAGAACCCGGGGAGGTGCACTTCGAGGTTATTTTTTTAAATTTGAATTAATTTTTATGTTATTTTATGTTCCGGTAAGAATTAGCCCAATTTTGAGCAAAATTCACACAAATCAGTTCCTCGGCGATCGAAGATATTATCACAGAGTTTCCATCCTGACACCATCTGAAAATACGAAAAATTCTCTTTCAAAGAAACTTTGAACGTAATCCATCTGATTAATAGACGAATTTTCGTGAATTTAAAACAATATATATATACTTTTCGTGCGTTTAAAACGTTCCCGATTTTAAATTACGATATAAAAAAATTGACGGGCAATCAAATGTTTATAATTTAACACCATCTACTTTAAATATCACTCACTAATTTAAACAAAAGATAATTTCCTGAAGCCATCCGAAACGAACTGTTAAAATTTTCTATGCCCCGCGTTTTCACCCAGGAAGGTGGGAGAAGAGGTCGCTTTACAGGCCCCTTTGCGCATGCGCATAATGGATGTGTTCTTGTTGGCATTCGGGAGGAAACACTCGGGAGGATATCTACGTGTGTGATCAAGGTATTTAGAAAGAAGGTAGGTCAAACAGCGCAGGAGAATGCCATTGGTTCCCGCTCCGTGACGTCATATCGGGACTGAAGGGAATTTCTTCAATAGTTTCTATGCGTTTTTGAGCTCTAGTACGCTTTTCAAATGATTTCAAATTTCAATTATTATTGAAATTTAGAAAATGATTTTATATTATAACAGATTTATGAATAATTTTAGCCTATGATTTAATGAATTATCACAAACTTGTATGTTTAAGACACAATAAACGCGATTTCTCTATATGAAAACGATAGAACAAAAATAATTAATAATTAATTAAAAAAAAACTTAAATATAAATTCTTTCTCCGTAATTGGAATTGATTGAACAATAATTGCAAAATAGAGCATAACGGTATTACCGTGTATTTCTTATTTTCAATGAAGTACAGGGTTTAATACTAAAATAATGTATTTAATATATAAATTTCTGCTGTCACTTTTTGAATTTACAGGGTTCACATCCTATTAGAACATAATAATATCATCCCACTAGCTTAATGAAAAGCACTCTATACGGCTATCGACTCATTATAACTTTTGTTATAAGGCTAATTTTAACTCTTGTCTAATATTAATTTTGTAACTAATCTGTCATACGAATCACTGGTGAAGCTTGAGTATTTTCATAAATTACACCTTATTTGAGAACAAAATTTTCTGGCATTCGATTTAATAGCAAGAAAATTTGTGAATAATTAGTAAAATGAATCCCATCATATATTGCATTACAATAAAAGTTTTATTACTTTCCTTATATACATAGTATAATGTATAAGGAAAGTAATTTGATGGTGTCGAAAATTCGAATTCGAGTTTTCGACGGGAGAACACGTTTCAAGCATCCCTGATCACGAATCGAACATTTTTGAGGTGATGTCTGTGCGTGTGTGTGTCAGTGAGTCTGTGGAGACGATATCTCACGAACAAATGAGGCTATTCGAATGAAATTTGGTATAAATTTGCAATCCATGAATACTGGAAGCATATTGTTTTTAAACACAATCGAATGTCCAGATCCTCCTAAATTTTCGAGTGATATTTTGAAAAAATCATCAAAAAATCGAAACATTAAATAAAGTTACGCAAATAGACATTTATTATGTGATTTTTCCTTAGAAAACGATTGACATAAACTTTAGAACCCTAGCATTAACCGCTCTCGAGATATTGCACATTTTTCAAATAAATTTATCACTCCCCCTCCCCCCCCCAAAAAAAATGTTAACTCTAGAGAAACATGTTGACTTTCCATATGTAATATCATGCGATAAATATCTTGAGAACGACTCCTGCTAGAGTTTTAAGTTTATGTCATTCGTTTTCTAATGAAAAATTACATAGGAAATGATCCTTTGTGTAACATTATTAAATGTTCTAATTGTTAAATGATTCTTTCAAAATTTCATTCGAAAATTTGTGGGTGTTCTAAACATATAATTGCGTTTAAAATCAATAGGGTTCCAGTATTCGCTAATTTTAATATTTGCACCAAATTTCGTTCGAAACGCTCCGTTCGTTCGGGAGATATCGCACAGACTCACGGACACACACATGCAAACATCACCTCAAAAACTTTCGATTCGAGTTCAATTCAGGAATAATTGAAACTTGTTTTTTCGTCGAAAATTCGAATTCGAATTTTCAACCCCGTCACAATATTTCCCAATGCATTGTACTATGTATATAGGGAAAGTGATGACTACATCACCGTTTTTTTTCCTACCAGAATTTCATTTTTGAAAGCTGAATTAATCATGGAATGGAAAATGCCTTGAGCATATTGTAATACGATTAAAAGTAATTTTTCCTTTCAACTTTTAATTAGCCATTCATTTTGTAACTTTGGAGCTTTAAAAACTTATTCAAGCTTACATCCACTACTTTGTTTTTCTTCGTATAGCTATAACAGTAGTACCGCATAATTCATCATTGCTCCATCAATATTATAAGTGTTATAAAAACTAATTAATTACTTGAAAATAATTGCAGCTCAATTTATTTTTCAAATATAATAATATATATTATTGCTGTATATTCAATCAAAGCTCTTAGACTAAAGCAATACTAAAAAAGAACAGAATTATTTAACAAAGTAAAGCCTACAATTTCCATACAATCCTCATATCTTCCTCTCCACTTGTCCCGTTGTGACGTCAAAAAAGTCAAGACTCCTCCCACCCCTAAAAGCGGCTTTCGTGCGTTTGATGTTTGACCACCCCTGGTGTGTGATCGGTGGGGGGAAGGGGGAGGGGGGAGTATCGATTCATGATCGATATTGACGTGGCCAATAAAAATCTGTCTAATTGTGCTGTGATTGTTCAAATTAAAATTTTAATCGTGTCTGTCAGTAGATTTTTCAGTCAGTAGATGTCAATAATGTACATTACACAAAAACATATTTTAATACAAAAGAAGAATATCTGCATTAAGAGTAGTAGACCGTTCACCTCATCGACTGAATATATATATATATATATATATATATATAATTAAGTTGCAGTATTTTTAATAGGCTTTATTTTATATAACAATGTATGACGTTTGTAAAGAACCTCTTTGCTTTAACTGGGAATCGAACCACGGATCTTTGTACTGACCAGCCGCCACTCTACCTTTGAACTACTGGGACGGAATTGCAAGTTATTATCGTCGAAGTGGACTTTGCACTCTCCACCCTTTAATGCCAGTTTGACGTGTAACTGGCTGGCCACTTCTTGCTACTTTTACCTCAGGTTAGCTTCATGATGCTATTTTGATTCTCCAATTTAGTTTCCTGCGTGGTCGTTGTCCTCCTGATTTGAAATCGGCGCTCAATATCACAGAATCCACTGAATCCGTACTGAGTCCTGAAGTCGTACTAAGGTCAATTTTAGACCCCCGAGATATATGCACTAGCCTACAGGGTTGATTTGTTCGGACGTTAAAGTGTGCAAAGATTCAGACTTCTAGGTCACTACTCAGTGGTGGATTGGTGTGTGTGTGTGTGTGTGTATAGACCTTTGCTGCCCCAAGCGGGAATCGAACTACGGATCTTCGTACTGGCCATCCGACACTCTATTGTTGAGCTACTGGGACGGAACTTCAAGCTCTTGTCATCGAAGTGGATTCTGCACATTTAGCAAAAAATAGTCGTTTTAGTTGAAATTGGTTCAGTTAAATACTATTCTATTAGTTAAATTGTATTTATTATAAGTGTGCAATATTTTCCCCGTCAATTAGGTCACCGGGGAGGGCTTCTGTAGTGCCTGGAAATAAATTTCGCGCCCCCCCCCCCCAATATTGTTCATCTTCGGGTGAGAAAACGCAAATGCGGCTGAGTTAAGTTCTATCCCGTGGTCACTGGAAGTGTGCAAAGATTAAGACTTCTAGGTTATCAAGGCGGAATGCAGCTTCTGATCGGTTTGGATTGACTTTTCTAAATTCTCCCAGTTTCTCCACTCCAATTTGAAAATCCGGCTCCGTTAGGTTCTGCCCTGTGGTCTATATTATAAGTGTGCAGGTATTTAGCATACTTAGTCACCCTGGGACCTTTAGAGGATCCGACTTTTAGACCCGCATATTGCCTACCCTCGGGGGGGAAAACAGAAGTCTAGGTTTAGTTAGGTATTGTACCGTGCTCAAAGTGTGCAAAGATTCAGGCATTTAGGTCACTGGAGAGTGGTTTTCAAAACTGCTATAATTTCACCACAAACGAAAAGGAAATCAAAATTCCTGTTTAGTAATGTTCTGCTTTGTAGTAGATACTCTAATATGCAAATAACCAGTCTTATAGGTCACGGGGGTTTCGGAAGGGTCTGAAAAGCCTTTTAGACATCCCACAGGTTGTCTATTCTCGCGTAAGAGAAGAAAATCCGGCTAAGTTAGATACTGTCCCGTGGTTAAAGTGTGCAAAGATTCAGACTTCTAGGTCAATGAGGGGGGAGGGGGTTAGAGTGGCTTTTCTAAAATGTCCCAGTTTCTGCATTCCCGCTAGGGAAATCGAAAACCTGGTTTCGTGAGGTTTTAATTTGTGGTAGATACTATAATGCGCAAAGTTTCAGCCTGATAGGTCATTATGGGGAAGGGGGGGGGGAGGGATTCTGATGGGTTTGGAAAGTTGACTATGCCTGTCTTATTCAGCGAAATTTTGCGAGCTTTTACCCCTCATATTGTCTACCCTCTGGGGAGAAAACAAAAATCCGGTTCAGTTAGAGACTGTCCCGTGGTCAATATGGGCAAAGATTCAGACTTCTAAGTCAATGGGGAGGGCGGGGGAGGAAGGTTTGGAGTCTTTGGAGTGGCTTTTCTAAACTGCCCCAATTTCTCCACTCCCGAGATGGAAGTCGAAAATCCGGTTTCGTTAGGTTCTGATATGTTGTAGACACTATAATGTTCAAAGATTCAGTGTGACAGTTCATTGGGTGCTTCTGGACGGTTTGGGATGCTAACATATATGCATGCCTTATTCAAGGAAGTTTTGCAGCCTTTCACTCCGTATTGTCTATTCTCGGGGGAGAAAACAAAAATCGGGGTCAGTTAGGTACTGTCCCCTGGTCAAAGTGTGCAAAGATTCAGACTTCTATAGATCATTAACGGGTCGAGGGGGGGGGGGTGTTGTAAAGACCTTTGCTGTCCCAACCGGGAATCTTCGTATTGACCAGTCGACGTTCTACTGTTGAGCTACTGGGAAGTATTTGCAAGCTCTTATCGCCGAAGTGAACTCTGAATTCTCCACCTTCTAATGTCAGATTGTCGTGCAACTGACAATCTGACTTTTCACCTCCTGCCAGCTCCCTGCTTCTATTTTTATATCCCAGGTTAGCTTGATGCGTGGCCTTTGACCCCTGATTTAAAATTAGCACTCAATATACCAGAGACCACTGAATCCGTTCTAGTCGTACTAGGGTCATTTTCAGTCCTCCTACACCTTTGCAGTAACCTACAGGGTTGATTTTTTTGGGCGACATTGTAAAGAATCTTGCTGCCCCAATCGGTAATCGAACCACTGGTCTTTGTACTGGCTAACCGACGTTCTACCGTTGAGCTACTGTAATGGAATTGTAAGTTCTTATCGTCGAAGTTGGACCCTGCAGGCCCTTGTGCAGGGTTTTCAGTGATTTTTCTAAACTGCCCCAATTTCTTTACTCCAGAAAGGGAAATCGAAAAGCATACACTCGAAACTGGTTGATACTATAAGTGTGAAGATTCCGCCTTAAAGGTCGCTGGGGCTTCTGGAGGGTCTGGAAAGATTTTTTGACTCCCCCCCCCAGAGGAAGATATAGAAAATCCGGCAGGTCAGATTCCTTGGTCAATATAAGTATGCAAAGCTTTAGTCTTCTACATCACCTGGGAGCTTTTAGATTGTCTAGAAGGTAAACACACTTTAGACTGTATATATTTTGTGTTGGGAAGAAAGAAGTATCTTGAAAAACTAACTAAATAAATAAATAAATAAAAGTAAAAAAAAAAAATAATAATATGTGTAAAATTCCGTCTTAAATTTTTTGCTTGGGAAATTGCACCAGTTAAGCAATTAAAGCAACCTTTCCAAGTCAGATGCGTGTTATTCGACCATGAAAAGTAAAAAATTATGAAATTCTCTACTTTCATTTCTTACAAGTGTAAAGTTGTAAAAAGAAATAGAAAATATTTTATGACTGTATATTTGCTACAAATCTAGAATTTTTAAGAGTGATTATACTTCAGAAAGCTGTTAAAGAAATGCAGTCCGAAGAAAACATTTCTATATCAAGATTACTCAACAACGCTTTTACAAATGCCTAACCAAATGTTTAATACGAGAAGAGAAACAATCAACAAAATAATAAACGTAGTTGAAAACACAATTCAAATTCTTGGGCTAAACAAGAGTTTGAACATTGCATCTTCCTTGTCTCCAGTAATCCCACATCATTATTGGCCAGCGAGCTTTAACAACCCTGTGTTTCCAATCAGAAGCGTCCCCCACTGCGCATGCGCTTTTCACAGTTTCTCACCGGATACATTATCAGATCGCGCGTGAATTTAGGGAATGAACATCAGGAGTCAGCTGAAGATTAGGAGAGGACTAGTTTTGTGGTCTCCATCCTCCAGTTCTTCCTTATCGCGTGGGAACGATTTCTTTGGGAGAAATTAGATATTTAAGGATTTCGCAACAGGACTTGATTTTTTTTTACTCCCGGTCTTGATGGATTACTCTACGATGTTGACAGTTTTTGTGCCACTGAATTTGGTGTGACGACAGAGTTTAGTAGGTAAGGGCATGGTTAATTATTTAATTTTATTCCCAATTAATCTCTGTTTTATGTGAAAGGATAACTTAGATATTTGAGGTAAGACATGCTTATATTTGTTTATGAGAAATAGTTGCGGATGTTATCTTTGGATTTTATTTTATCAGGTGAGCTTTAGTTTTTATGAGTCTCAGGAATGGATATTTGAATATTCTTTTTGATATAATTAATGATTTTGTAAAGTGAGTAAATTATTTTCTGTATTTACTTTATTTTGCCCTTCATTTTTAAAGTAAAAGTTGTGCCGTGTTTTGCATGTTTTTGCAATTGCACATGTTTTGCTTGTATTAACATGGATATTATTGAATTTCACGTTAATGACTACTAAATACAGTGGCGTACTCCAAAATTTTTTACAAGGGGTAAATATATTGTAAGGGTAAATATTTATAATTAATTATTTTGTAATAGTTGGTTTGCCATTATGGTTGATAAATTAATAATGATCTATTAATAAGAAATGTCAAAATTGTCATTATATTAATCAATGTTATATTTTTATATTAATCAATGCTATCATTCGCAGAAATGATTACAAAAATGTACATCTTTAAAATGTTGAAATAACGTATATTTTAATTTTAACATCATTTTGCAGCTAAATAAATTCTAAAACAATTAATTCCAGATATTTTATTGTACTTTTATTCTATCGTGAGATATAAAAATAAAATAAACACTAAACCGGTTGTTTTGGTGTTTAACTTGGAGTTTTAACCGAGTTTTATCTCAAAACACGGCTTTCTGTCTTTTTGTGTATGATAGCTCGTGAATAAATTAATAAAATATTCTGAAATTTTCTGTGTAGAAGAATGATATAATAATGCTTCAATTGGGCTATTGAAAAGTTGGTGAAATAACCGAAAAATCGTTGATGTAGTAGGTAAAATAAAGATTTTGTTGCTTATATTGTTTAAAAAATAAATTTCAAAACGTGTCTTTTTACTTAATTACTGTATTAAAGTACTAAAAATGGAAATGGCGAAAATTTCATAATTTAGGAATCAAATACTGATTATATTTTTGTTTAGATGTAATAATTATTTAAATTGAGTCTTATTAAATAGATTATCTTGCGCGCAATTAAATATAGAAATTGAAAAAAAAAAGCATATCTTGAATAATAAAATTTTGCATCGAATATGCATCGCAATATTTTACTTTTTTGCACATTTTCCTGCGATCAATTTAGGTTAAGAAAGGTCTGAAATAGTTACAATTAATAAGAAATAGCTATAATTATGAATTTATCTCAAGTAGCTGATTTATAAAGAAAAAATTAAACTTAGGCCACGTTTTGGGTGTTTCTTACTTGCTAAAGGTATACTACCCCTTTAAACCAGTAGTCTTTGCAGGCGTTCGTGTTCTGTAGTCATAGTTAATAATTTTGTTCGATTTATAAGTTATGGTTACATCTATAATTCATACATTTTAATTATGCAATTCAAAAATATTTGAAATCTAATGAAGCACACCTTTGCCTATTTTTTAGTTTCCATTGGGCAGATTTCTATAATTCTTTTTTAAATGTAAGCAGTAGTCACCTATATTTTAATATTCAAATATTTCATTTTACCCCCTCCGTAGTTAATTACTGTCATTCATTTATCCCTAAAATAGGGAACCGCCTTCTGGGGTCCCCCAATTTCAAGCGTATATATTCTATATACGATATCCTATACCCCTCTTTAGGATATCTGCATATTCAAGTGGTATTCTCCACCCTCTGTGCGTGGCCCTAGGTCGTGTTACACATAATTTGTTGATAGTAGGATAAACAAATTTCAAATTAAACGCGTATTTTTCATAACGCTACAACTTATTCTATTATTAATATACTTTATTAATGATTAAGTAATTAATCAATGAAAATGATTAATGATAAATTAATGCTTGTATATCGCAATCGATTTAAAGAAAAAAAATAACAACTAAGTTGGTTGATATTTTTGAAACAATTTTTCGGGTTGCTTTTAAAGAGATTAAACATCAGGTATTAAATTTGCTTAATGCTTTTCACCTCTACTCCCGAAGTATAATGATTTAATTTTGACAGTTATAAGCAACTATTGATTTTGTTTCTTTGATTCTTCGTAAATGTATAAATTCCTTCATAATATTTATAATTAAGAAGTAAAAAAATTGGAAAGCCTTTAAATATTTTAATGAGAAACATGAGTCAGGAAGAATCTGGTATTTTAAATGTGGACTATGCAATGCATTTTAATACTAGCAGTATACGTGTTTCGTATGGAATATACAATATAAAGAAATTAAAAATTCACAATCATGTGCAAATTCCTATAGTATACTAAATGATATTGTTTCTCCTTAGAAAACGATTTACACAAACTTTAGAACGCTAGTATGAACCGTTCTCGAGATATTGCACATTTTTCAAATAAATTTATCAAAAAATCACAAATTAGAAAATATATATGTACTATTGTGAAATACGTTTACTTTTCATATGTAATATCATGCGATAAATTTAGTGACATCATTCTCTTGGATCTAGCTCGTTCCATTTATGAGAAAAGATATTGTGGGTAATACTTTTGTATTTGAACTCTAATAGTAATTTATCTGCTACAAGAATAACTTATTTCTCCGTCCACAACTCTTGGCGAGATTTTGGTGGAATATCGCCAATTTGGAGATTTTTAAATGTTGACAAATTAACGAAAATGTCACCAAATTGATAAAAATAACGCCACATTAATGAAGATGACGACTAATTGACGAAACTTCAATATCTTGGAAAGAATATAAGCATCTGCTATAAGAATAACATATTTTTTCGTCCGTAACGTTTGGCAAAATTTTGGTGACGAATTTGTCGGAATATCTCCAACTTGCTGACTTTGCAAAAGTTGCAAATTGACGAAAATGTCATCCAATTGATAGAAATTTTCCAAATTGATGAAACCTGTGCTAAATCAATGACATGACGACTAATTGATGAAAGTTCATTATTTTGGAAAGAACATATAAGAGTGAACAATAAGAATAACTCATTTCTTCGCCCGACCGTCCGTAACGTTTGGCGAGAAATTTAGAGGGACATCGCCAACTTGGCGATTATTTTAAATGTTGCCAAAGTGATAAAAATGTCGACAAATTGATAAAAATGACTCCAAATGGAAAGTAATGTTTCGAAAAAATTCTGATTTCCGTCATATGACGGCCACACCTTCTAATATATAAAAAATGCTTTTCTCTCAGTTTATCTGTAACACTTGGTGATGCATTTTGGCGAACTTGGCAAATAATCTAGCAAAATATCGCCAACTTGGCGATATTTCGCCCCAGATTGACGGTAATATCTTCAAAATTGCAAAAATGACGCCAAATAAATGAAAATTATGCCTAATTGATGAATTAGTTATTAAAATATTTTAATATATGGACTATATCGCTTATTGAGTATGCTATCAATATTGGTAATTGTTTATTTAGAGTTGCGCGAAATATAAGTTAATTGGGCACTTTGAAATAGTTTTACATGTTGCCATCCGGAAAATTGCCAAAGCTACAATTCAACGATAAAAACATCGCACCGTGGATCTTATACATTATTTTTTTACTGTAAAAGGACATTATACATTATACATTATTTTTTTGCTGTTAAGTCATTGCAATATATAAGGAAAGTCATGTGCTGCCCACATAAGACATTTAGAGTTATTATCGGTAGCTGAACAAAATTGCAAAATAGTACATATTTTTGATTTTTTGCCCCATAGTCTCAAATATTCCAAATTTGTAATTACTTTCCTTATATACATGGTATAATGTATAAGGAAAGTATTGTGACGTGGTCGAAAATTCGAATTCAAATTTTTGACGGGAGAGCACGTTTCGAGCATCTGTGAGTACGAATCAAACATTTTTGAGGTGATGTCTGTGTGTTTGTCCGTGAATTTGTGGAAGAGATATCGCACGGACAAATGGGGCAATGCGAACGAAATTTGGTACACAAATTACAATCAGTGAATACTGGAAGCTTATTGTTTTTAAACGCAATCGAATGTTCGGAACCCCCAAATTTTCGAAAGAAATGTTGAATAATCATCAAAAATTTAAAATCTTCATTAAAGTTACGGAAATAATCATTTTAATGTAATTTTTCATTAGAAAACGATTGACATAAACTTTAGAAGGCTAAAGTGAACTTTCCAAGTTCTTGAGATATTCCACAATTGTCGAATCAATTTATCCAAAAATCACATAAAATTAAAAGAAAATTATCAATTATTGTAAAATATATTCACTTTTCATATGCAATATTATGCGATAAATTTGTTACCATCCTTCCCTAACTCGTTCCATTCACGAGAGAAGATAAGATACTTTGGATAATAGTTTTGCATTTGGAAGCCAATAGTTATTTATTTATTATAATAATAACATATTTGTTTGTCCCAAACGTTTGGCAAAATTTTGGCGACGAATTTGGAGGAATATTGCCAACTTGGCAACTTTTTTTAAATATATCCAAGTTGAAGAAAATGTCGCCAAATTGATAAAACTGACGCTAAATCTATGAAAATGACGACTAATTGATAAAAATATTTCCAAATTGATAAAAATGACACTAAATCAATGGAAACTAATGAATTAAGGATCCCTGAATACGAATCGAACGTTTTTGAGGTGATGTCTATGTGTGTGAAAGTATGTATGTGTGTTTGTATGTATGTATGTGTGTGTGTCAACGAGTCTGTGAAGACAATAGCTCACGAACGAATGGAGCGATTCAAAAGAAATTTGGTACAAAAGTTACAATCAGTGAATATTGGAAGCCTATTGATTTAAACGTAATCGAATGCTAAGAAGAACCCCAACGTTTCGAAGGACATTTTGAAAAAAATCATCAAAAAATCAAAACATTTATACAGTTACGAAAATAATCATATTTTATTAATTTTTCATTAGAAAACGATTGATACAAACTTTAGAACGTTAGCATGAACCGTTCTTGAGATATTGCACAATTTTCAAATAAATTTATCAAAAAGTTATGCAAAATAAAACAAAAAGTATTAACTATCTTATATTTATAAAGGGAGTAATCTGTTTGTTTGTTCGACTGTTTATTCACGATGCAGCGCAATATCTACAGCACTTACAGGTCTGAGATTTTGTACACAATATCATTCAGACTTGAACTGATGCACCTCGAAGCCTTTTTTTTTTCTAATTTTAATTATATTTTTTTTAAAATAAAATTTTAAAGCTTTTTCAATGTGCTAAATGGCCATTTAATGTAAACAATGGGCAAAGTCTTTTCCCTCGGCGCGCGTTGTTTTAATACGTGACACTGAAAAAGTATAATAACCATTATTGTAAAATAGATAAAAACGTATTTTTGTATATATATATGTATAATGAAGTTGATAGACTTCAACGGGCCGAAGGAAGTATTGAAATATGTCTCAGCGAAAGAAAAAATACGAACCTTAGAGTCAATTAAATTGTTATTTTCACAGTCCTATAATTAAAAGTTTCGTAGATGCTTAGAGCGCAGATGCTCTGCGCGGGTTCAACTATACACAATAAAAGAAGATGTCTGTCTGTGTGTATGTGCAATCTTCAGCGGAAAAGTTAATCGTCGTACGGCCATGAATTTTGGTATGAAGGAACTCCAGTACTCGGGAAGCTGCGCCTCGGCGAGATATTTTTTTATCGTTGTGGTTGTTATAAGCGAGAGAATTATTAACGCGTTCTTTAGATTTCGTTCACCGGAGCATACAGCGTACTCTCGGAAACCAAAGAACGCTTTATCAAAGTTTTGCTTTAATAAAATGCGCATTCATATCTGCCCGTATTTTCATTTATTAAATCCATCTATCCTTAGTGTGTTTTCGAAATATAGTCGGTCGATTTTCCTGATTTTTAAAAATTCGATTCGACTAGTCTAAAAATTTTGCTTAAATGGAGTACGTATTCAAATATATAATATACTACTAACTTATGGGCCAAGATAGCTGCATGGCTAAGGCGGGAGGATCGTACATGATAATCCGGTGCTCGATGCCCAATGTTGCCTCAAACTATCCCCGTGTAAATTAAGACACAAATCATAGATAAAAAGGTAATTTAATCAAATAAAACCATCCTATAAGATGTACAAATACTAAACGGCAAGAGCGCTTTCAGGCATCACCATACCCATCAGCGGCTATATGAAAAATTACTTCGGAAATAAGCTTATATATATAGAGAGAGACCAAATCGGCAGATAAAATATGCATAAATCAGCTACGGAATAATGACATATAATTGGTATTATAAACAAGCTATTAAAGATTAAACAATTACAAAATTACAATAAAAGGTGTTAACACTTCTTAGCTGCCCCAGGGCAGGATCTATAGCTTTCGGGGTCTGAAGCAATAGTCTTAGATAAGCTCTTTTAACCGATAAAGTATTTTACGCATTGATGTATGAAATGGAAGATTCATATATTCTCAATTAGACTGCTTTGGATACGTATTTTAAAATCGTACTTATTTATGACATTTTATTTATTTTTTTATTTTTACTTGCTCTTCCGTAATATTGAGAAAAAATTGTTTTCACGAAATTTTCAATTTCGAAACGTTGATGCCAATACATGTTTTAAGACCTCCTGACCGCGTATTGATTATTTTTAGAGTGACGTCCGTCTGTCTGTTTGATGTCTGCGGTTGATTTTACGTATACGCGATAACAGCCACAAATATTAATGGATTTTTACGAAACTTTATATCCGGCTTTGTAATCAAAAATTCTAGAACTAGATAGAATTTTTTTTTCAAATTCGAGCGAAAACTTCGAAATTAATTCGAATTTTTATATTTTTTTAACATGGCCGTATAGGGCGATGTTTGACATAATCATGCATCAAAGGGCTTATTTATGGCTCAATGATCATTAGACTTTATAGTTTCAATCATTGTTGGGACAATTAGCCGCGATACAATTTATTTTTGTTCGCGATGTCATTAGCGCCCTCCCTTGGGGGCAAGTTACCCCCACGGGGGGGCACATTGTCAAGTATGATATCAATCGAAAGATTTTTTTCAAGTCCTTTAAAGCGAAGAGTAACACGTCATAGTTGTAATAATTTGTATCTATGATACCGATTTTTCAAAATTTTTCTTGTGAAATTAAAAAAAATGTGTAGCGCTCATAAGACAGTATTAAATGCCTTGAGCTGGAGACGTCTTTAGCTCAACGCTATGATACTGTCCTACCATCAAACCAAGTTGGTGATATCGCATTCTCGCTACAATTGGTAACCCGGACGTGATCATATGACATCCTTCGCTCAATTATTTCCAGTTATTCTGCTTTCCGGGTATTAAATATGCATTGCATAAATGTACTTTCTGTACTCCCCATGAGATGGCGCCACCACACTTTCTTGATCTTCCAAGATTCTCTGACGACAACTCACCGTACGTCATCAAGCCTTGTGATTCACTATAAGGCCGCTTGTAATAATCCTTCACTTCAACTCAGGAGCTCGCCGTCTCATCTGCAACCCAGTGACAATTTCGTTGGGTTTCGACGAAACTCATTGAGAGGAGGAGTACTGTAGCGAACGCTCATAAAGCAGTATTAAATGCCTTGAGCTGGAGACGTCTTTACCTCAATGCTATGGTACTGGCCTACCACGCTTTGGCTCCGGGATTAAAGCCCGACACTACGAAATTGGTGATATCGCATTCTCGCCACAAATGAATTCTGGTATGAGGAAGTCGAGTTGGACCACACGCCAGTTAATTTTTATTGGATAATTACATTTAAGGAAACTGAAACCAGAGAATTGATTGAAATTTCAAAAATTTTTAATTGGCAATTATATGGCTCAGAATGTTTTTTTTCTTTTCCAACGGATACATCACATTAGTTAATCCGCAAAATATAAGTTGAACAATTTCCTTTATTTCCGTATGCCACCCTTAGCGGCTTGGGGCATTTTTGCTGTTTCTCTTAGAATGTGCTTTTTGACTGTTTGTGTTTCTTTTTTATCAATAACTACTGTCAACAACATTTTAATTTTCTGGAGTAAATAAGCTGTCAAAATATTTAATAGTATTACATTGTTCAGCTGTGAATTTTTTTTTCTGATAATATTTATAATTTCTGAACATGAAGTTAGTAAAATGTAAAAATAACATGAAGTTAGTAAAAAGTAGAAAGAACATGAAGTTAGTAAATAGTAAAACATGAAGTTAGTAAATTTAACATGGGTAGAATTGGTCGGTTCATGTCTTTTTAATGTGGAGGAGGGACCGACATTTTATAAGGTCAGGTTTAGATATGACCATACTACTAAGGGAGGAATGATTCTTGTGGAGGAGTTCCTATGGAAAATTAAATTGTGTTTACATTGCTAGGAAAATTATGAAAACCTAGTACTTGTACTCGTTTGAGAATTGAACTCTTACTCTGCAGTCGGAATCCCTTAGCTTTAGTGAGTATTTTCGTGACTAATACAGCATTGGTTGGCCATTGAGTATAAAGGTTATACATAATCTCTGGTAAATAACACCACTTTTAGTGTTGTTGTTATTGAGACCCAGACCGTCCAGAAAGTTTGTGTCAAACTTTATTTTCCAAATTATTTTTAAATATTTTTTCTAAAATTTATTGTGCGGCTTTACTAAGTGAAGATGATTACCAACAATTTCCAGCCAAGTTTGCTGTAACATTTCTGTATCAACTGTTATGATGACTGCAATAATATTTTGTTTGGTACACCATATCCTTAACACGTAACTATAAAAGTGAATTTTTTGGGGAAAAAATAACTTTTTGAGTTATTATTTCGAATAAAAAAAGCAGCATTATGTTATTACAACTCCTTATTTCTTTTTATAAAAGGTTAAAGTTGAAAAGATAATTTCGGGACACCATGTATCTACTTTAGACTGTACAATAAAATAATTCTGGTAAAAAAGTGTAAAACAATTAAAGTTTAGAACTGCGACATCTTTATATAGATATATGTGATATTTTCCAGTATACCGCACGTTTGCCCAGTGGATTGACTGAAAACGTTATATCTAAATGTTTTATCGTCGATAATTTTGTCGTTTGTAGTCCGATTCGGACGAAAAAAATTGCATTTTATTTATCTATCAAAACTATATAATAAAAAATAATTTTGAAAATTTCACACAACGAGGAAACATAGAAACCTTTTCCTAGGTACCTTGTACCATTGACACACATTAACCATATCGTATTCGAAATATGCGACAAGAGGGATGTTTCACAACAATTTAAAAGAGTAACAGAGTTACTCACTATTGTGTTACTCACTATAGTTAGTCACTATTTTAGTAGAGGCTGTAAAGAACCTTGCTGCCCCAATCGGGAATCGTATCACGGATTTTCGTACTTGCCAGCCAACGCTCTACAGTTGATATACTGGGACGGAAATGCAATTTCCTATCGTCACAGTGAACTTTGCATTCTCCACACCCTATTCCCTGAATGGCGTGTAACTGACAATCTGACTGACCGCATCTTTCGATTTTCACGCCAGGTTATCCTTCTGCTGCTATTTTTATTCTCCAGATTAGCTTCCTGCGTAGTCGTTTACTTCCCGATTTGAAATTGGTGCTTAATATACCAGAGCCCACTGAATCCGTGCTAGTCGTATTAGAGTCACTGTCAGATCCTCGACATCTTTGTACTAACCAACAAGTATGATTTGTTTTGGTGCTATTGTAGAGAACCTTGCTGCCCCAACCGGGAATCGAACACTGATCTTAGTACTGGCCAGCCAACACTCTACCGTTGAGCTACTGGGACGTAGTTGCAAGCTCTTATCAATGTAGTGAACTCTGCAAGGTTTTCAGATTCCCAGATGAGAAGAAGTAGCTTAATCGCTGATCTCAAGATTCGGATGTTAGGGGTTTGAATTTCTTTCTGGATATTTTGAAACTTCTTGAGCTTTGAAAAGTTTACTATAAGCATTCCTTCTTTGCTAGTTTTTTAATTAAAAAATCTGATGTGGGCAGCACATGACTTTCCTTATATAATGCAATGCATTTGCTACTTTTACAGAAAAAAAAAATAGATTCTTATTATAGTAGATATTTATATTCTTTCCAAGATATTGAATTTTCGTCAATGAGTCGTCATTTTTATTGATTTAGCGTTATTTTTATCCATTTGGCGAGTTTTTCGTTAATTTAGTAACATTGAAGAAAGTCGCCAAGTTGGCGACATCCCACCAAATTCGCCACCAAAATCTCGCCAAGCGTTATGGACTGAGAAATAAGTTATTCTTACAGCAGATAAATGACTATTGGCGTTCAAATACAAAAGTATTACTCAAAGTATCTTTTTTCGTGAATGGAACGAGCTAGATCCACGAGAATGATATCACAAATTTATCGCGTGATATTACATATGAAAAGTGAACATGTTTCTCAATAGGAAATATTTTTTTTATTTTATATGATTTTTTGATAATTTTTTTTAAAACTGTGCAATATCTCGAGAACGGTTTATGTTAGCGTTCTAAAATTTATGTCAATCGTTTTCTAATGAAAAATTACATAAAAAATGTCTATTTGCGCAACTGTATTAGCGGTTTTGATTTTTTGACGATTTTTTTCAAAATTTCACTCGAAAATTTAGGGGGGTTCTGAACGCTCGATTGCGTATAAAAACAATAGGCTTCCAGTGTTTACGGATTGTGATTTTTGTACCAAATTTCGTTCGAATCGGTCCATTCGTTCGTCAGTTATCGTCTCCACAGACTCACTGATACACACACACACACACACACACATACTTTCACACACACACACACACACACATACTTTCACACACACACACACAGACATCACTTCCAGAATGTTGGATTCGTGATCAAGGATGCTTGACACGTACTCTTTCGCGAAAACTCGAATTCGAATTTTCGACCCCGTCACAATACTTTCCTTATACATTATTGTATATAAGGAAAGTAACAAAATACATATCATGATTCTTCAAACTATCTGAAAGAAATTTTTCTCAGCCACAATAAACTGAATTGTGAACCAGGTACCAATTACAGATAACAGTATCCATGTACTGATATCGCGCTTATTATACACACAGCATAATGGAATAGTGGATAGCAATAGAACACGGAATAACTGATAGGACTGAGTTATTGGGTTCTCACAGAAGTTCGCAAAATTGTAGTTGAATAGATAGTGTCTTAATTTTGAGAAGATCCCCTATAGGTAGGTGCGTTCTGTGAATATGAATTATGAACATTTTACTTTCTGAGTTAAACTTAAAAAATAAATCTAAAAATCACAGGTTTCAATATTCACCAATTCATGCATACAGGGGGGTGGAATCAATTATTTGGTTCTCGAAATTGGCGTTGGCTGGCAAGGCTGATGACACCTGTCTTGTAAAAACGAGTCTGTAAACGACCTTGCAGAGTCTACTACGTTGATAAGAGCTTGCAACTACGTCCCAGTAGCTCAACTGTAGAGTGTTGGCTGGCCAGTACGAAGATCCGTGTTCGATTCCCGGTTGGGGCAGCAAGGTTCTTTGCAATGACACCAAAACAAATCATCCCTGTTGGTTAGTACAAAGATGTCGATGATCTGACAGTGACTCTAATACGACTAGCACGGATTCAGTGGGCTCTGGTATATTGAGCACTTAAAATAGGAAAATAGGATGGATCTTCGAATTGATAGTTTGCCACTGACACGATTGACGCCGATTTCGGATAACACAAATTTTTTTATATCTAGTGTGGTACAGAAGAAATTACACCAAATTGAAAAATTCAGTATTTTCAGAATAAATGTTTAACATAGCGTAACAAACCCGATTGTTGCATTCTATTTTTAGTGCATTTAGTGCATTGACACTTATATGAAAATTTCAAGTATCATCGCTCTCCACCATTTTTATGGGGCAATTGACATTACTCCGTGTTATCTCGAAAATTGGGCAAAATATTTTTTTAATTATAAAAACTCTTTACTGTTAAGTATTAAAAAAGTAAAATAAAAATATCACATATTTATCTTTATTATTAAATATTTATTAAAATAAGAATGTCACATATTTCTCATTATTTCTTAATATTTCAAGCATAGACATTCCTAATAAAAGAATATTTGTGCATTGCTGCGTACCCTTCCCCATCCTCATTAGTTTTATCAATATTAAATACTTTAAATATCACTTTAAATATACTGTCCTTTGATTATACTTGCGGCAAACTTAATTTGACAATAAAGAGTTAACAAAAACTGTAAATCTCCACGGAGTTATATAGTCAGTGTACGCCTAATAGTTGTATGAAGATGAGAAATACGATGTGGGCAGACTTATATTCCCTGCATACTTATAATCACTTTCTCTTTAATTTTTAATAATTCATTAAATTGAATTTAATTGCATAAGATAACACTGAATTTACACGTTTAATTCAATTTTTGTTTTTATTTGGTAACTGGGCATTTTTTTAAAGGTGGTGTAACAAAAATGCGAAAACACTAAATTCTAGTACGGTTAGTCCTAGAGTAATCGGGTTGGTCTTATTCTTTTTCTTGTCAAAAATTAAGTATAAAACAGGCACTTAATTGACACATTTGAGCATATGTATTCTTTTATTTTAGATTTTAGCTAATTTTGTGGGACATTTCGTGAAAAAGGCAGGTTCTCCTTCTTCGAATCGTATCAAAATCTAATCAGCACTAGGGTATCCCACAAGTGACTTATCCACCAAATTTTGTAAAATTTGGTCTATTAGTATTTTAGCTAGAGTGGATACATAAGATTTTTGCGGGCCATTTCGCAAAAAAGGCGGGTTCTTTTATACCGAATTATACCAAAATGTAACCAGCACCAGGGTCATACAAAAGTGACTTAGCCATAAAATTTTATTAAATTTGGTCTATTAGTTCTTGAGATACATACATTGCACAGACACACACACACACACACACACACTGAGAGAGAGAGACGTCACGCTAAAACTAGTGTTTTCGTGTTCTAAAGGTCCCAAAACGTGTAGATCCGTCGGAAACTCGAGTTGCGATTTTCTACACGATTCCAATACTTTCCCCTATACATTACCATGTATTACAGGGAAAGTAAAATTAGTTAATTGTCCACTGAGATAATTTTGTAAACAGATACTTTAAATTCATATATTTTGGAATGGGTTTAAATGATGGCTGCAATGGGGAGAAAAATGGTTCGGGCATAACTTTTACTACCATTTCAGTATTTGCACTCTAGTGTATATTCATCAAGCTTCATATTTTTGTACATTGATTCCCAAACGGGACCAGGATGTTTTACTATTCTCCTTTGCCTACGCAGATAACTTTGTATATCGAGAACAGATATTCGTATATTTTTTATTTTTTAAAGGGGAATTAAATTCAATATTTTAAATCTATATGAATGCATTTAGAATTTGCACATATTTTAAATCCAGAGCAACGTAGGGTATACATGCTGGTATAGAAATAAGAGTAAAAGTTAAAAATTACAAATTTTGATAATAGCATGTTAGGATTGGTAATAATTATCTTATGTCATGTTCTTTACGCGTAAAGCAGTTGGATAATTTATATATATATATATTTTTAAATGCTTTGCTGGCTACTTTAGATAAATTCCATTTTCACTTTTACGATTTGCAGCAAAATATAATGGAATGCCAAATACTACATATCATTTAATTTCAAGCAGACATTAAAAATTAAAAAAATTGTTTGTAAGCAAAATTGGATACATACATTGCGCAGGCATACGTCAGGCTGAATCAAATGGTTTATTTATGTCTTAAAATGCCCAAATCCGTCGTAAAATACACTTTAACCTGTTAAGGACCAGTGTAGCATATAAGCTACGCTGGTTCTCAACAGATTAAATCTTCGATATAATACTTACCTCTAAATATAAAATCCAACCGAAATGTTGCACTTTCTAATCATACGATAAACACCTTTCAAATTGCATTTTTTAACTGAAATATATAGCCTTAAGAGGCCGTAGTGATAATCCAGTCAGATTTTGGCCTGAAAATTCACATTACTAACTTTTCTGTCTACAATAAACTTTAATGAAGATCTCAAATAAGGATAACAATAATGGGAAAATATAAGCTGCAGTAACATAAAAGAAACACCCCAACCTCTGAAAGCACTACAACTAAACCCACAGTTAGCAAGCTATCACAACCATGGAGTTAGAAAGGAGATAAAACTCCTATGAATTAAATGCTTGAAAATGCCATAATACTTTGAGAATTAAATCTAAATGTCGTTAATGTTAGTAAAATAGTTGCTATTGTTAGCTGACACAGTAAAAAGGCATAGTATTTAGTATATGTATTTTTGATTATTTTTAAATTAAGGGTTCCCTAATTATGAGTGTAATTAACCAGTATTTTTTCATAGTTGTAGGATAGAGTATAGAATATATGCGGAGATAAAAATAAATTGAAAGGTAAAATGATTTTGAATACGTAGGGATATTCTTTATTGTTTTAGTTCTATTGTGCATTGCGCTAATAATTTCCTTTTACAAAATTGACAATTTAAATAAATATTTTAGGCCTTTCGGCATAGAAATATATACAATGCAGGACTACTTATCTTATCCTAGCTTCACCTGAATTATTGTCTTAAACGATATTGGTGTTTTCTCAATATGAAGTTTTAAATCCTTACTTTTGCCTCCATGATCACAATTGCTGCTGCTTGAATTGCAGCATGGCATGCTGGGATATGTATGACATCACAGCCTAGTGAATTAGGCGGGAAAATTTTTTGAATATATACAGATATTTTTGGGAGACTCAAACTGCAAAAATAACTTATGGGAAAAAATAAGTACATTGACAATATATGGCCATATGTTAAAAATTTCATAAACAATAATATTCAAAAATATACCTACGAGAATTTAATCTAATAAATAATTAATTCACCTGCTCTACCAAATCCGCGCACTTCTTTCCTCACTATTTTGATAACAAAATATGGCATGCTCTGATTAAACGTCTCTTTTTTTCGTGCACTGAAATTTGTCGCACCAAAAATATCTAAATATAAATTTCCGTGTTTTTTCGATAAACTTTTAACAGCTGGCAATAGAAGTTTGGATCGTCTAACGTTGGTTTTTTTTTTCCGAGCGATTTTCAGCTACATTTTAGTGAACATTTTATATTTGAAATCAATTTTGCTTTAAAATATGTACCTAGATGATTCAAAGAAAGACAGTATTTATTTTTTAACCCAGTCTTTCTATTTGATTAGAGGGAGGGAGAGAGACAGAAGAGAGAGAGAGGGGATAGATACAGAGAGAAGAGAGAGAGGATAGAGAGAGAGGACAGAGAGAGAAGAGAGAGGGGAATAGAGAGAGAAGGGAAAAGGGGATAGAGAGGACAGAGAGAGAGGGAATAGAGAGAAGAGGGAGGAGATAGAGAGAGGATAGCGAGGGAAGAAAGAGGGGGTATAGAGAGGGGATAGAGAGAGAGGAGAGCGAAGAAAGAGGAGAGAGATAGAGATAGATAGAGATGATATTGATGTTGCTTAGCAATGGCATTACATGTGTTTATTCGGCATTTAGTTTTTGTTTAAATTATGATAAAAAAATATTATTTTTATTGAAATTGATAAAAAAAATATATTTTTTCATATAATATTTTTGAATATAATATTTTTGATTGTGTTATATTGGTTACGGTCTTGGAATACAAGATTATGGAAATTATTGATATTTTCAATTTCCTAAGTCATTTATTTTATTTTGATAAAGATTTTCAAACTCATACATTTTCTTTTGCGTTTAATTGATTGTTGAAACACGATAAAAATGGTAAAAGTATATCATTTTGGCGTTTTAATTTTGCCGTAGGATTTGCTGTAGGGTTTTTCGTAGGATTACGGTAGGTCAAATTTCATATGTTGTGTAAATTTGTCTAAAAATTGGACTAGGATGTTTTATTCTTCCGATATCTGTAAACAAATTTTTATATAGCGAGAACAGAAATTATTTTTACTGAAAAATTTATTATTTCAATAAAATTTTATGTAGAACTATGTTATTTATCGTACAGCTGGATTATATACCGCACTATATTGCACAACTGGATTTTGCACAAATTTTAAATCACGAGCAACGTCGGGTATATCTGCTAGTGTTTAATAAATTTTGTCAAATTTGATTGGTTAATTTGTAAATATAAGAGACTAAACCTTTTACTTCTTTTTTAATTTCAAATTAATATTTTTGAATTTTACTACCCGAATTAAACAAAATTTTACAGCTTTTATAAATACACGAATTAAGATTGCATAAAGAGATTGTGGTATGCTACAAAACACTTTTGTTCAGCACTCAATTTTAAATATGGTTTTCTTTCAAATTTAAAACCTAGATCGATTTTTTTTTCAGAATTTCTTTTGCACTGCTAAACAATATATGCAAAGAAAAAATCTGATGTGTTCAACACATGAATTTCACTACAAATTTTGGTTTTCTAGGACATCAAAAATTAGAGCTTCCCTGCTGCTAATAACCAATATGCTTGCTAACGATTAAAGTTAACATGCCAAATCTCATGGAAATCATTTGATTCTTTCAAGAGATATCACGGTCCTTGCGAGATAAAATACAATATCTAATATCTTGAGAATGACTCGTTCGTAATAACTGTTAAAATAGTTTAAAAGCATTTTGGGTTAAAAGTATTTACAAAGCACCAACTCATTTGATAAAAGTGCGTATATGTTTCCTTATTTTTTATTTTAGATTTAAGACATTGAATTTCTCTAGAACGATGCATTTTAGTTTCCAATAAATAAGGCCGTTCGCTTATACATATAAAAGTATGTATAAAATAGACTTTTTCGTAACAATTTAAAAACGAATTATTTTATAACGTTTTTCCGATTCTTGAAAACAGCGGCGAAACTATTTGGGCTTTCCTTTGGTTTGCTTACCTCGAGGTCTCCGAAGTTCACTTTAGTTCACGAAGTTCAGTTAATTTACTTGAGAGGTATCGTGCACATTGGCTCTCAGACACGCACACAAAAATAATTGAAAAATGATTATTTCGTATTCAGGTAAGCTCAAAATAGGTAAATCCCCCAAAATCAAGGAATAGGATTTTTGACCTCATTACAATGCGTCCGATTTATATATATCATACATAATAGGAAAAGTAAAAACGATTTATATAGGTACGGTTTTCAAAATGATATAGCAGAAAATCTCTTTGGACAAATTAACAACCAATTTTTTTTTGTTAACTGTAAGTAACAAATCGCTCCATGCATGCATCATGATACAAGCATATTTAATAAGGTTAGATATAATTACTTTCCCTGTAATACATGGTAATGCATAGGGAAAGTATTGGGATCGTGTCGAAAATTGCAACTCGAGTTTTTGACGGATATACACATTTTGGGACCTTTAGAACACGAAAAATCTATTTTTAGAGTGACGTCTGTGTGTGTGTCTGTTTATACAATGTATGTATCCACTCTAACTCAAAAACTAATTTACCAAATATCATAAAATTTCATAGACAAGTTACTTGTGTGTGACCCTGGTGCTGATTAGATTTTGATACGATTCGGGATAATATAATCGGCCTTTTTTTTTTGCGAAATGGGACGCGAAACTATCATGTATCCACTCTAGCTAAAAAACTAATTGACCAAATTTCACAAAATTTAGTGTGTCAACTAAATCAATTTTTGTTGCCAATAGTACGATTAGAAGTATAAATATTTCAAGGATTAGAATCATGGATATTTTGAGGATTAGAATTATATATATATTTCATTTTTTTGTTTCCCATTTTTTCTTTTAAATCATTCCATTTATTACTTATTTTGAATATTTTTTACTTTACAATAAACAAGCTGACAAGATAGGCAGCCATAAAGGCAGACATTGTTTTATTAAGCTTCATTTACAGAAGACTTCAAAAAGAACGTAAAGAAGAGTTTTAATCTCGTTTAGAAAAATAAACCTAACTCTGTTAACACTCCAGACATCCACATTCTTTCTCCGAGCTGTGAGTCGGTGAGAAAGCTTTGACTCTGTATGTGAAAATAAAGAGCATGACTACATGTTGTGGTTATCAGTACGATATAAAAGATGTAGTGTATTCCAACAGCAATGAAATGATGATTAATTGTGGTATCAGTAAAAAATATCCTTCGCAATGAATAATAGGGTTTTTTTCTGGAGAACACTGGCGTCTGGACTCTCATATACTACATGAGAACATTCTGAGAGTGAATGATAGACGGATCAAGCAAGGTCATTTTTTATTAGATAACGAGGATTTATATAGTAAACTCAAAATTTATTTTCTGCCTACATGGTATTAAATACTACTAAAAATTTAATATTTATTAATTAAGATGTAGTTCAGATAGAGCAACAGGCGCTGGTAGTGTCACTGTTAGGGGCGTTCCAGACCTAGGAGATCTAGATGTACTGAAGCTTGAACTGTGCAGCATTTGTTTTTTATTTATTTATTTAAAAGAATGCAAGCTACAGGACAAAGTTCCAGTAACAGGATAAAATACAATACAAAATATACAGATTAAAATGTAATAAAATATATTAAAATGCAAACTATTGACAAGAAATGAGTTTTAAAAGCACTTGCATATGAATAAATACATTAAAATATAAAATATTTACAACAAACGAATTTTAAAAGCAATTTCCGATGAATAAAAAACATCAAGATTATCGGGGAAGCTGTTGTAAAGTTTACAGAAATTATTAATCGTACAATAACAAACAGTATTTGTATCAAAATTCCTTTCAGCAAATAAATGCATGCTCCTGGTAGAATACTGGGGAACATGAAACCCTATCCCAGCCAAGACACGGGAACAATTAATTAGGTTACTGAACCGAATCCTGAATAATAAAAACAAAATGAAATTTCTTCTGTTCTGTAAGTTTTTGACATCAAACATATCACGAAGAAAAGTAGCAGATAGAGTATAACAAAAAGTTGTTAGGTATTGGTGGTATTGGTGCAGGGCAATATCTAGAAACGAAATTCAAGAGTGGTTAGAGTAAAATTCAGGGGGTTTAACAATCCTGAAGAAGGGAGTCACTAAAGACTTTCGGGAGGGGGGAGGGGCTGAGGGAATGCACTAAAATATTAAATTTTAGTCTTTAAATAAATTGCCCCACTAAAAATGTTTTAATTAATTATAACTAAATACCGTGCATTTTATTATTGGGGACTATACTATGATTATGTGTTATTGTGCCCAAGTTTATGTACTAGAGAGCTTATTAACTTCATTAGCATCTGCAAAGCTAAATTCTATTATTATATATTTCAATCTATATAAATTAAATCTTTTACAAATAGTTAATTTTACAGCTAGCTATATTTGTATGCTACATTCGGGGACACGTTAATTTAATTATACAGAACAGTTAAAAGGTCTCAATTGCATAAATTTAATGCTCTGATATGCTATACCAGCCGTGGAACGTTATAGCCAAGTTAGAGAGGAGGTGCTATATTTGGCGTGATTATTCCTCATATACGATTTATATTTCATTAAATTTTTATGACTATAATATTTTATTCATAATTCATTGCTAATTTCTGGTTGAGACAAATTGTGTAACACATAAATTTACAAAGAATAATGCACAAGTGCAAAAATTGCCATTTATTGTGAAGATAATTTGTACGTTTTTAAACTATGCAAAATTTTTGCAAATATACTAATACACCTACAAAGCTTTTTTAGTTTGGAGTCTGCATTTAATATAAAGCATTTATTGATATGATAAACATTAAACTGCACATTAAAAATGTTTCTATATTTCAATAAAATGTTTCTACATACGAGAGATTAAATATGGATCTAAAAATTCTTGAAATCCGAGAATGAAGGAACAAATATGTTGTAAACAAAAAAGGCGGGAAAATTTGGACGTCAAGGGGGCTTTTTCTTTTCTGGTTTGCTTTTTTCGGTCATTTGTTTCTTTTTTGAAACCCTCAAGGGTTGCAAAAAGAAAAGTAAAAGAGTTTGAAGACCTTTTGATTCGTTGAAAGTATTAAGACGTACGTAGTCAGTAAAATAATACTAAAAAAATACACTAAACTTAAAACTACAAAACAAATGAGTTCACAATATATATTCAGTTTTTTAAAATTTTATTTATCATTATTCATTCTTTCTTTCTGCTATACATATGTGGTGTTTTAAGAACTTATTTTTATCATGGAAGGACCCACCTTGCAGTATAAACGCATATAATAAAGTTGTCCTTGAGGATAGTTGATTTACCCATGAGTTGATTAGGAATATCCATACAGTTACTATACATCAATATTAATATATAGTAATTACAATTGATTTTATTACAAATATTAACTAGTAGCAAAGCTGCTAATCAATTGCAGAAAATTTCCAAAAGTTGAAATAATTTAATGCATAATATAACCTCTATAACTATTCATCAGTTGATTGATTTTGATTCTATAATGTACAACAATGATCTCCAAAATAATAAAAAAGTACCTTAAATACTAGTGTCTTAATTTTATGTTTAAAACTTACACCAATATCGTTAACACTAATATTTTTAAATTAAATATGTAAATAAATTGATGATCATCAGTATAACAGCTAAAAAAAATCTTATTTCTGTACCATACAAACAAAACAAAGTGATTTTAAAAAAATTCTCAAAAAATAACTTTGCATGCAAAATTTGGTTGAAATGTTGGATGAAATTTCATAGCACTGCTAAAAATTGAATAAAGTCTCCCGTGGTAATAATGCTACATTAAGGTTCTACCAATTCTCATGGTCAGGTTTTAGAAAGTTTTTCGAAAATACGATTTGATAAAGAAATTTACTGGCTATTCATACACATCAGGACATGTCAATTAAGGTTCATCCAATCATTAAGGTTCATCAAATCTTCAAGATCTGCTAAGTGTTGTAATTTGGTGTTATTGCCTAGAAATATGGGTAATAGATGTTAATAAATGACTCTGAAGGTAATAAAGTCATGCAAACAAATTATGAATAAGTTAGAATAATTGCGTGTAAATTGTATAGTGCTAAAATTACAAATTTCTCTTACCTTTCAGGAAAGATCAGGATGTAGTTTGACTGATTTATCTACCAAATATCCATTTGCAATAACAATAGATTTTCTATAATGTATTCATTCATAGAGACCAAAATTACAAAAAATAAACAAAAAGTCTTGTGTATTATTTGTAGAAAACACTTTTTTTCATTTATTTAATTGTGAGTTTCATCTTTTGAAATTTAAAAATCAGTAACATTTAGGACATAAAATTTTTCTTTATCGTTTTTGGTTAAATTCAACACGAGTTTCATGAACATATTTTTCGCACATTAAACACTTTCTCATATCCAGAATTTTATCATCGCAACGATATTCTACTAGATGAAAACGAAATCAATAATTCATAACTTTGAGAAAGTAACACAGTTGCTAAGTGGCATTATTACCCTGGTTTATTTATTACACATTTTGCTTTAAAATGCAGAATAATCCGATAATACAGTTAATACCTCAATGCATTTTGAAAATACATGAAATGCACTTCAATTTTATGTTCTGCACAAAGAACTCTCTAATAAATATAGTCTCCACATCAGAACCTACCTCGGAAATTTTAGATCAGACGTCGAATCTGCTAGTATTAAACTAACACATATGCCAGACTTTGCTCTTAATTCAAAACATGTGCAAATTCTAAATACACTCATAGCTTTTCAAACAATTTCCTTAAAATATTGAATTTAATTCCCCCATAAAAATTAACTGGATGATAGCTCAACTCGACTTTTTCATACCAGAATCCATTTTTAGAAGCTTATTTTTTTTCTCAAATTTTACAAGAAAATTTTTGAAAATATCATTTTTGTATCATGAGTCCAAATGATTGCAATTATTCGCTTTAAAGGGCTTGAAAAAATATTTCGATTGATACCATACTTGACAATGTATCCCTAGAGAAGGGGGGTAACTTTCCCCCCACCCGTGGGGGCTAAAGATGTCACAAAAACACATTGTATTGCGGCTACTTTTTACAACAATGATTGAAACTATTAAGTTTCGTGATCACTGAGCCATAAATAAACTACAATAATTATGTCAAATTTTGTCTTATGCTGGCATACACATGCGTGGTATACACTAATATACACGTGATATACACACACGTGATATAAACACACGTGATATACACACATGTGATATATACTAATTATACTATGTAGGGGAACTAAAAATCATTCAAAAGTAAATATTGCTATGAGTGAATGCTTTATAAGTGCTTTTTATTACAAATGAACACCATTGTTTAGAGGTTACGAACCGTACTCGATACATTATAAAATTCACCCTTCTACACACAGAGAGAGAGAGGGAGGGTGAATTATTTATCTAAAAATATGCTTTTGATTTTTCTTGTGATCATTTGAATACTTGCTCGAAATAATCAAGCAAATTTCATGAAAAATAGAATTACGTTAAAATTTGGCGCAGAAGCATCCTTTATATGGGATTGTGATTTTACTTAGAAGCGAATGATAATTTGCAGAATGCAAACGTGTCGTTTTTGAGAAATTATTGGCTTTTGATCCGAAACGCAGAATATTTTTAAAATATCAAATATGCTCATTACTATCAAGTGACTGAATGGTTTGCAAGTTTTTTAAGCTAAATATAAATGAATAGTATTTTTACTAGTTTTCATAAGCCGTTCTTGAAATATTAAATATTGCACTTTCCACAGGGAGCACGAGATCTCTTAGGTAATCAAAGGCATTGTATGAAATTTTGTGTGCTTATTTACATAGTTAAAATTAGAAAGCCTCTTGATTTTTCGCGAGATAAAGTTATAAGACAGATCTATTTTGTTTTATTCTTGCTTTACCTTCATACATAGTATAATGTAGAGGGAAAGTATTGTGACGAGGTCAGAAGTTCGAATTTGAGTTTTCGAGAGCAAGTTTAAAAGCATTCCTGAACTCGAAAAGAACTTTTTGAGATGGTGTTTGTGTGTAAGTGTACGTTAATGTGTTTGTGTATGTTAGTGTCTGTGTATGTTAGTGTGCGTGTATGTTAATGTGTGTGTCCATGAGTCTGTGGACACGATATTTTACGAACGAATAATACAAACGAATTTGAAAATAATTCTAACGAATTCGAAAATAATTCTAGCGAATTTCGAACAAATTCGAATGTAATTTGATACGATTATTACAATCGGTGAATACAAGAACCCTATTGATTTTAAACGCGATCGAGTGTTCTGAAGAATTCGGATTTTCGAATTATTTTTTGAAAAAATCATTAAAATATTAGGATTTTCAATACTATTAAATAAATCATCATTTCATACATAATTTTTTATTATAAAACTAACATAAACTTGAGAACGCTAGCACGAATCGTTCACGAGAGATTGCACATTTTTCAAGTAAATGTATAAAAGAAATTACACACATTGATAAAAATAGATAATATTATCCAACATGTTCACTTTTAATATAAAATATTATGCAACCAATCTGTTATTATCGTTCTCGGGAATCTAGTTTGTTCCATTCACGAGAGAAGATACTTTCTGTAAAATTTATATTTTCATGCTGCAAAGAAGTTATTATTTCACAGAATATTAATCAAATATCAATTGTATTTTGATGAGAAGGTTGCTCGTGAGTATGAATGAGACATTCTGTTTGGGCTTAGAAGTTGCCAAAATCGCCAAATTGCAATTTGTGTGGTGTTAAAAAAAATACCAAAAAACATTGTGCTGCGGATTTTGTACACCATAAATTCGTTGTGAAAAAAGTAAAGTTATTGCATTATGTAGGGAAGGTCATATACTGTCCACATCAGATTCTTTTTACAATATCAAATTCTGTGAATCTGTAAGGAAAGTCATGCGTCGGGAACATTCGATTTTTTTTTATCTTGCAATTAGCTCTAAGTTTTTCGATTATGAAAAGGAATGCTAAGTAAGCAGATATAATCGGAATTGCAAGCAAAAAAATTCTGGCGAGCACTGCATGTTAGAAGTGGCATAAATTGGTATCGAATGGCGTCAGAGACGATGTTACCATCATTGTAATCCATCTAAACTTACACTCAAGTACAAATCTTGTAAATAAAAAACTAACGAGGAATAGTTCAGGCTTGTCTTCACTCCCATTGCTTTTGATGAACAAGGCTTGGCTCGATACAAAAAGGTCGTTTTCTACTCATTTGATGATATTGATTTGACTTTTTGTTGAAGGATGAGCAAGGTGTATAATGCAAAGACATCCTTCTCTGACGAAAACTTGATGCATCGGTCGCTTGTGGACTACGGCCAAATTGTAAAATTCTTCTTGCGTTGTAAAAGCACTAGCACGCAGGGAAACTGTAGGATATTCTACACCCAAATATCTTTGAACTTCATGAGTGGTGAGAATCCTACTTTCTTTCTTCAGGTAGTTTGACTCCGGCGCGTTAGACTAGGCACATTCCGAGCGAAAGTCATTAATTAGATTTACAAATTATTTCTGCGGTAGCTTAAGCTGACGCCATTGTTTATCGGCTAATTTAGTCCAGGAATAAGAGTAGCAAATGCTAATCAAATCTTTTTTATGTGTAATAAAAAAGTACAGAGGACTTTTTTTTTATTGAATAGTGCATTAGGGCAAATAAAGGATGAAGTTGAGTTGCAATTATCTAATTTCTACAAGAGACAGTGAAATAAATAAATGATGATGCCAGAATGGCAATGTTGTTATATTGAGTAATGCATTTTAACGTATTGTTAATTAGCTAATTTACTCCAGGTAAATACGACTCGGGATTTTTATGTCTAATAAAAAGTGTAGCGGATTTTTTTCTCATTAGTGCATTAAGGTGAATAAAGGTTAAGGTTCAGTCATAATTATCCAATTTCTACAAGAGACGGTGAAATAAATAAATGATTATATCATAGAATGGCAATTTTGCTATGCCGATTGATATCTTTATGTATTGTTGTACTGCTAATTTTTTTCGAGGTAAATACTACTGATTTTTTGCAGTTTAAAAGAAAGTACAGTGGAATTTTTTTCTGTTGAATGCTTCATTAAAGTGAGTAAGGGTTAAGGTTGAGTTACAATTATCCAATTTCTACAAGAGACGGTGAAATAAATAAATGATTATATCATAGAATGACAATTTTGTTATGCCGATTGATATCTTTATGTATTGTTGTACTGCTAATTTTTTCGAGATAAATACTACCGATTTTTGTAGTTTAAAAGAAAGTATAGTGGATTTTTTCCTGTTGAATGCTTCATTAAAGTGAATAAGGGTTAAGGTTGAGTTACAATTATCCAATTTCTACAAGAGACGGTGAAATAAATAAATGATTATATTATCGAATGGCAATTTTGTTATGGTGATTGATATCTTTATATATTGTTGTACTACTAATTTTTTCGAGGTAAATACTACTGATTTTTGTAGTTTAAAAGAAAGTACAGTGGATTTTTTTCTGTTGAATGCTTCATTAAAGTGAATAAGGGTTATGGTTGAATTACAACTATCCAATTTCTACAAAAGTCTATGAAATAAATAAATGATTATATTATAGAATGACAATTTATTATATCGATAAATACGTTTCCCTGTATTGTTAATCGGCAAATTTACTCAAGGTAAATACTACTCAATTTCTCTTCAGTCTAATAGAAAAGTACAGAAGATTTTTTTTTTTGTTAAATAGTGCATTAAGGTAAATAAGGGTTGACGATTAGTAGGAATTCTCCAATTTCTACAAGTTGCAGTGAAAAAAATAATTTATGATATCATGAAATTGCAATTTCGTTATATATATCTTATTTCTATTAACCCGTTTTTATGTATTATTTACTGAATAACTTACTCTACAAACAAGAGTAGTAAGTAATACTCAAGTTTAAGCTTAAATTACAAAAGTACAGTGGCATTTTTTCTCTTAACCTAAGATGAATAGAGAAAGTTGAAGTTGAGTTATAATTATCTAATTTGTATAAGAGATAAATAAATAAATGATATAAAATGACAATTTTCTTATATTTCTTATTTCGATTATCAGTTTTTATATAATGTTTATCGGTTAGTTTACACGAGGATTGAGAGTATTAAAAACTATTCAAGTTTTTATGTCTAATAGAAAAGTACAATGGATTCTTTCTTAGGGTGAAGTTGAGTTATAATTATCCAATTTTTACAAGAGGCAGTGAAATAAATGAGGATGTCATAAAATGGCAATTTTGTTATACAGATTAATAAATTTTTATGTATTGTTTATATCGGCTAATTTACTCGAAGTATGTACTAGTCAAATTTTTTTTAATGTCTAATAGCTTTACAATTATACATTTTATACAAAAGTGACTAATAATTGAATGACATAGAATGACAGTTTTCTCCTTTTGCTTATTTCGAATAATACATTTTTATATATAACTCATAGGTTAGTTTATTTGAGGATAAAGAGTAGTAAATACTACTCAAGTTTTTTATGCCTGATAGAAAACTACAGTGGACTTTTTTCTCCTAAAATTAAGATGAATAAGGAAGAATAATTTTGAGTCACAATTATGCAATTTATACAAAAGTGACAAATAAGTAAATGATTTAGAATGGTAATTTTCTTCTTTTGCTTATTTCGATTAATACGTTTTTATATATTGTTTATCTGTTAGTTTATTTGAGGATAAAGAGTAGTAAATACTACTCAAGTTTTTTATGCCTGATAGAAAACTACAGTGGATTTTTTTCTCCTGAAATTAAGGTGAATAAGGAAGAATAATTTTGAGTCACAATTATGCAATTTATACAAAAGTGACAAATAATTAAATGATTTAGAATGGTAATTTTCTTCTTTTGCTTATTTCGATTAATACGTTTTTATATATTGTTTATCTGTTAGTTTATTTGAGGATAAAGAGTAGTAAATACTACTCAAGTTTTTTATGCCTGATAGAAAACTACAGTGGATTTTTTCTCCTGAAATTAAGGTGAATAAGGAAGAATAATTTTGAGTCGCAATTATGCAATTTATACAAAAGTGACAAATAATTAAATGATTTAGAATGGTAATTTTCTTCTTTTGCTTATTTCGATTAATACGTTTTTATATATTGTTTATCTGTTAGTTTATTTGAGGATAAAGAGTAGTAAATACTACTCAAGTTTTTTATGCCTGATAGAAAACTACAGTGGATTTTTTCTCCTGAAATTAAGGTGAATAAGGAGGAATAATTTTGAGTCACAATTATGCAATTTATACAAAAGTGACAAATAATTAAATGATTTAGAATGGTAATTTTCTTCTTTTGCTTATTTCGATTAATACGTTTTTATATATTGTTTATCTGTTAGTTTATTTGAGGATAAAGAGTAGTAAATACTACTCAAGTTTTTTATGCCTGATAGAAAACTACAGTGGATTTTTTCTCCTGAAATTAAGGTGAATAAGGAAGAATAATTTTGAGTCGCAATTATGCAATTTATACAAAAGTGACAAATAATTAAATGATTTAGAATGGTAATTTTCTTCTTTTGCTTATTTCGATTAATACGTTTTTATATATTGTTTATCTGTTAGTTTATTGGAGGATAAAGAGTAGTAAATACTACTCAAGTTTTTTATGCCTGATAGAAAACTACAGTGGATTTTTTCTCCTGAAATTAAGGTGAATAAGGAAGAATAATTTGGAATCACAATTATGCAATTTATACAAAAATGGCAAATAAGTAAATGATATAGAATGGCAATTTTCTTCTTTTCCTTATTTCAATTAATACGTTTTTATATATTGTTTATCGGTTATTTTATTTGAGGATAAAGAGTAGTAAATACTACTCAAGTTTTGTATGCCTGATAGAAAACTACAGTGGATTTTTTTCTCCTAAAATTAAGGTGAATAAGGAAGAATAATTTTGAGTCACAATTATGCAATTTATACAAAAGTGACAAAAAAGTAAATGATATAGAATGGTAATTTTCTTCTTTTGCTTATTTTGATTAATACGTTTTTATATATTGTTTATTGGTTAGTTTATATATATATATATTTGACGATAAAGATTAGTAAATGCTACTCAAGTTTTTTTATGTCTAATAGAAAACTACAGTGGATTTTTTTTTCTCTTAAATTAAGATAAATAAGGAAGAATAAATGTGAGTCACAATTATGCAATTTAAACAAAAGTGGCAAAAAAGTAAATGATATAGAATGGCAATTTTCTTATTTTGCTTATTTCGATTAATACGTTTTTATATATTGTTTATCGGTTAGTTTATCTGAGGATAAAGTATAGTAAATACTGTTTCAGTTTTTCATTTCCAATATAAAAGTACATTGGAATTTTTTCCCTCTTATACTAAGGTGAGTAAAGAAGGATAAAGTTGAGTCATAATTATTCAATTTAAACAAAAGTGACGAATAAGTAAATGATATAGAATGACAATTTTTTTAATTACTGCCCTATATGCATAGTATAATGTATTAGGAAAGTATTTTGACTAGGTCGAAAATTCGAATTTGAGTTTTCGACGGAGGATCACGTTTCAAGCATTCCTGAAATCGAATCCAACATTTTTGAATTTATGTCTGTGTGTGTGTGTATGTATGATGTTAGTGTATATGTCTATGTATGTTAGCGTGTGAGTCCGTGGGTCTACGGATGCGATATCTCATGAATGAATTGAGCGTTTTAAACAAATTTGGTACAATTATTACAATTAATGAATACTGGAGTCCTATTGATTTTAAACACGAGCGAATGTTTTGAAGATCTCCCAATTTCTAAATAAATATTTGAAAAAATCATTTAAAAATCAAAACTTATAATAATGCTAAAGAAATTTTTTCTCTTACGATGTTTAAAGAAGGATGAAGTTGATCCACAATTATCCAATTTATGCTAAAGAGATATATAAAAAAATATATAGAATGTAAATTTTTTTATTTCGATCAATACGTTTTAATGTATTGTTTATCGGTTCGTTAAAAAAAACCCAAGGATAATGAGTAGTAAATACTACTCCATTTTTTTATATCTAATAGAAAAGTGCTGTTGGTTTCCTCATTTGAATAGTGCATTGGTAGGAATAAAGGGTGAAGCTCAGTTATAAATATCCAACTTATATAGAAGAGACGATGAAATAAATAATGGTACAATACAATGACAGTTTTCTTATTTTCTTATTTAGTTTAATATATTTCTATGTTTATTGGCTAATTTACTCGAGGAACAAGAGGGGTAAATACTACTTAAAATATTTGCCTAATAGAGATGTACAGAGGATTTTTTATCAATTATCATTAATAAATGGTAATCAATTATTTGTGTAGACTAATATCTAATAGTAATTAATTAACCTATATATATATATATATATATATATATATATATATGTATATATATATATATATATATATATATATATATATATATATATATATATATATATATATATATATATATATATATATATATATATATATATATATACATACATATAAATATTACATCAATCACATCTAAAAACTGACAATTGAAAATATACTCAAAGGCGCCAAGCTGCTCAGACAAGTACATTTCTATACAACTCAATAATTAGAAAAAGAAAAAAGAAGAATGACATTGTATCAAAATTTCGCCGGGGGGGATTGTGTATATGTACTTGGTTGGCGACATTGTATCCGCTTCCGGGAGTGTCGTCATGACATAAAGCTGGCTAAACCGGGAAGTGGGGGTCACAATCCCCCCCGGCGAAATTTTGATACAATGTCATTCTTCTTTTTTCTTTTTCTAATTATTGAGTTATATATATACATATATATATATATATATATATATATATATATATATATATATATATATATATATATATATATATATATGTATATATATATATATATATATATATATATATATATATATATATACATATATATATATATATACATATATATATATATATATATATATATATATATATATGTATATATATATATATATATATATATATATATATATATATATAGCACTTATTGTATATTATTACTCTTTTTTTACCGTTTCACATTACTGTTTTTTATTTCTTACGAATGTCAACAGTAGATCATTTCTTTTTCCTTTGCAAATGACAACACTGGTCTCTTCATTCAGGGTTCCAAGATTTGACTGGTTCGGGCATATGCAGTGTTTTCTCTAGATATTCATGCTTCCTTTTATTTTCCCTTCTTTATATATGTTGTCCAAGTAGAAATAGTTTGTAGATATAATCTATCTATTTCTTCAGAAACATTCATGTTTTGTGTTTGCTTCGACAAAATACTTGGACTCTATGAAGAGTTTTGGCGAAGTGAACGATTCCATTTTTTAAGGCTTAGCCCTTGTCCGCGTGTATAGCATTAATGCTTAGATTTTTTATGTTTTTCTATTATCGTTTCCATACCATCGAAATTTTTTTATTTTCTTTAACTTGATGACTCGAATTTTATATTTTTTTCCATTTGATTGAAGACTTGCTGTTTTATACTTTTATTTTGTAGGTTTGTTAGAAAGTTAGGTTTTTCGAGTTGCAGTTACTCACTTTTCTATCATTGGACTTTCAAACTGTTATAATATATATATATATATATATATATATATATATATATATATATATATATATATATATATATATATGTATATATATATATATATGTATATATATATATATATATATATATATATATTACTAATTTATATGATAAAAAATACATTTTTAACTTTAACATTAATAAAATATTACCATTTAATTCCTCTAACTCGATTCAATTGTTTATAAATATTATACTTAATCAACTTTTTAGAATTTATAGATTATCAGATAAAAAATTTCATGCTATGCATATTAATAAGCTAAAAATTATCAGCAAATTATATAAATATCTAGCATATTTAGTAAATGGTATAGTTAAAAAGTTTGGAATGGTTGAATATACTTAAATTCTCTCCTTAGTATCTTATATTAGCCAGAGATCCACTTTCTCTTGAATGAGCATTGCCATGTATTTATATCTCCTCATAATTTAGCCTCTATTTTTTTTAATCATCTGCCCCTTTATTTTGTAGCTCTTACTGTTGAATATCACCTTTTGCAGCCTTTTCGCATTACTGTTATTTATTTCTCTCGATTGGCAACAGCAGTTCTCAACTTTTTATTTTTTGCGATTGGCAACATTGGTCTCTTTATTCAAGGTTCTAATGGATCAAACATATGCAGTGTTTTTTCAGGTATTTTTGTTTCCTATAATTTTTTAATCTTTATGCATGTCGTCCAAGTTAAACCGTGTTTATAGATATAATCTATCACTGATATCAGAAACATGCATTTTGTGTTCATTTTGATGAAATACTTGGACTTGACGAAGAGTTTTATCGAAATGAAGAATTCATTTGTTTAGACCTAGGGCTTGTCCACGTGTTAATGCTTGGATTTTATTTTATTTTATCGATTCCTTTTGTCTTCAGTTTGATGACTAGAAGTTTGCCTTTTATATTCCACATGATTGATGATTCACTGTTTGATACTTTTTATTATTTAGGCATTTTTTTTAATGTTGGGGTATTTTGAGTTGCAACTTCTCTCTATTCTATCATTGAATTTTTAAACTATTTTTATTATATATATATATATATATATATATATATATATATATATATATATATATATATATATATATATATATATAAGGATATAAACAAGATGAAAAGAGAAGTGAGAACGGGAGTGACCAATATGATTTGCATAGAATGGTAGGGGTGGATTGCGACACCCCTTTCCCGCTTAAAGCAGCTTTTACGACCCGGGCAACGCTCACGACAACAATGTAACTCAAAGGTCAATCTCCCACATGTGCAAAGATAGAAGCACCCGAACGGACACAGAAGCATAGATGGAACCAAGAAAGGAAGAGATACACCCTACAATCCAACTTAATTATGCTATAAGGATAGTGCCATGTATGCCTTAATTCCAAGCAACGAATCGATCATAACTAAAAGAATAAGAGCACTATATAACCGAATAGGTATGGATATAAAATCAGTAAAATTTCTATACTTGATCTTCATTCCCAAGTTACACAAAAAACCCGTCAAGTTCCGAACTGTAACAGTGGGATGCGGATCATACCTGGAACAAGCAAATAAAAAACTTTGAATTTACTCCAATACGTTTTGACTGATATTAAGGGGCAAAGCTCCATTATGTTAAAAAACGGACTGGAATTGATAGACCGGCTGAAATTTTGCCATAAAGATTTGTACTTCAGAAACTACGATTTCCGGGATTTGTTTAATAACATCGATTTAACAAACCTATAAATGATTTTGAAAGAAATGCACGAGGAATACAATTTAAAACAATATATAACTTTTAGAAGATATTTGGATTTGGTCGAGTTGGTTTTGAAAGAAAACATACTCTATGACGGAATGCATTACTTCAAACAAGTCCAGGGCATACCCATGGGTGGAGCATGTTCGTCAATATTGGCGGATATTTATCTATCCAAATATGAAAAAGGAACCCATATATTTCGGAAATACCTTATTTCCGTTACGTTGATGATGTGATAATAGGGGGTTATGAAAACACCCCAAACCTAGATTTTGCATTCTACCCAAAAGAATTAGACTTAATTGAAAATCCAATCAATGAGGATGGATCGACAGACTTCTTGGATTTATCAATAAGAAAACACCAACAGTATGGAAATTATACAGCCATACACGACAAGAGAAATTCATACAATATCAAAATAAATAATATTATTGATTGGAATTCAAACCTCACTAAAAATATTTTCAGAAATATTGTCATCGGATACTTCAGAAGAGACAAAAACTACAATACTTTTAAAAAAGACTGCATTTATGAATGTAATAAAATAATAAATGATGCATTAAAAAGAAATTATCCTAGATTTTTTTACATCATACGTACATGTGTGCTCATACGTACATATATATACTACTAACATTATTACTATTCCTTTTTCAAAGAAAGAAATTGTACTTTGTTTGAATCTAAATGAGCATTCTTAATCATATCTGTAATCATATCTACGATCATATCACCTTGAAGTCTTTTTGCGCATGTGCGACTTTCCCTTGTAAAAAGTAAAGTTTTCAAGTTGGATTGTAAGGTGTATCTCTTCCTTTTTTGGTTCCATCTATGCTTCTGTTGTTGTTGTTGAGACCCAGACCGTCCGACCTACCAGAAAGGTGTAAGGTAACTGTATGGACGGCCGGGAATTTCCACCCAATTTAGACCGGAACCCAGTGGGGGAGGCATCCACAGGGACCGTACCCTCCTTCCCCTACCACCAACCTCTCGGAAGGACTTACGGACCCACATGTTTAACGTGATCGTACTCCGCATGAACACGGCGGCATTTGTGGCAGCGTGCAAATCTAGCGCGCAAACCACGGGGATACCGCACCCGAGATGGCCAACAGCACGCGGCGTTCCGAGGTGGTCACCCACCAAGTACTAACCGCGCCCGATGCTGCTTGACTTCGGTGATCTAACGAGAACCGGTGTTTTCAGCACGGTACGGCCGTTGGCCCATCTATGCTTCTGTGTCCGTTCGGGTGCTTCTATCTTTGCACATGTGGGAGATTGACCATTGAGTTACATTGGTACCGTGAGCGTTGCCCGGTTCGTAAAAGCTGCTTTAAGCGGGAAAGGGGTGTCGCAATCCACCCCTACCATTCTATGCAAATCATATGGTCACTCCCGTTCTCACTTCTCTTTTCATCTTGTTTATATCCTTATATTCCACTCTGGATGCAGAACTGCTAAGCGCCACATCCTCGGTAGAGATTCAATTTTCTCCTTTACTTATTTAGGAGTTCCTTTAATGATATACTTCTCTTTGATATATATATATATATATATATATATATATATATATATATATATATATATATATATATATATATATATATATATATATAACAAAATTAATGTACCGAATTTACTAGGAAGGTAATTCTAGTATACATAGAGAGAAAATCTTTTAATCTAGGCAACTATAGATACTTACAATATATTAACATGGAAGATATTAGTTAGTAGCTTATCTATACGGGGGGGGGGGGGGGACAAAACGTGAAGTCTATTAGTGCACAATTGAATATGGTTACTCTAGCTTTAATGGCATTTAATTAAAAAAAAATCCCATATTAAAAACATTTAAAAAAAATATATTCAAAAAATATTTTAAAATAAAAAAAGAATACTTCAAAATTAAAGTGTAAATGAGGCAAGATATGGAAAGGTGATTAAAAATAATGACCTGAAAGGGGGCAAAGGAAATATAAAGACATGTGAAAATGTATTTACTAAGCGATCCGAGCTAGGATTAATATCACCTAAGCTGATTAGTGATAAGTATAATAGAAATAAAAAAAAAGGTATAACAATGAACACACGATAATATTTTTTAAATCACGGAGTGATTAACTGTTGAAACCAAATGAAGCTAAAAAATTAAGAAAGCTTAAAAAATGGAGTTCAATTTAAAAATGAACTCTCTCTCAGGACAGGCGTTGATTCTAAATTAAAGCGAAATGAAAGACTGATTCTCACTATGGCGATAGTGTATCACTATAAACCCCATAGCTTCTGTCTAAAACATACTCTAGTAAAAGGAATATAATCATGATATAGAGAGATAATAACTTTAGATAAATCTTTAATATCTATATTATTAAATATCTTTAAAATCAAAGGTATGGAAACCAATAATACGAGGCAGCTTGCTAGTGTGATTAATTAAATCACGAAGTGATAAATCACGTCTGTGTACTTCCGACACTTTGGTCTACATGAAAGGCAATTTTCTGATAAATGTCCCGGGCTGTATGCATTTAATGCACCGACGATTGCAGACTCATGGTGTCAATCACGAGAGGGAACTGGTTTTGACAGAGGGCCACAAAATAAATATGGAACACGCTGAGGGCCGTGTTTAAAATTGCCCACATGTCAAATCAATAGGAAAACAGCCAGTTTAGAAATGAACATGTTTCGAGCCTTTTTAACACTTTTTTTGTATGAGTGTAGCTTCTGTTGTTGAAGTCATATTTCCTGAATAAGTAATTCGAATCATTTTACTGATTGCTCACATTCCAAATTGACTTTTAGCTTTCATTCACAGAACTTTTATGTTCTTCATTCACTCCTTCTTGCACTTACTATTTTCATTTCATAACGTTTGCATTTGGCACTGCTTTTCTCCTGCGTCACTTGAGCTCTGTCGATAGATAGCATTTCCTCATGTAGCTTATATTGTTGCGCTTTATTTTTGTCCTGAAGGAAGCTGATTTTGCACAGAAATTAGATGATATACTTAATTAGTTAAATGCTGTAATTATTGAAGAGTTTATACATCAGTGCTAATTAATATTTATGATTTTGTTTTGTAAAAATGTAAATTATATATTGGGTTAAGGGGCACCAAAATTTTCAGTGCTCAGGGCCTCGTGGTCTTTATCCTCCCCTGTAACTTGAGTTGCAAAGTGTTTTCTTTGTGTAACTTATGCAATTTTTGAAGAACGTAAATATTGTTTTTTTTCTGTTCCAGTAGAAATTTGCCATATGCTGCTTTTACATATAATTGCGTATAGCACCTATGTATAAGACCGAATTATCTGTTATGTAATTCTACAAAACGTTTTTGTGAATTCGAAGTTTTATTGGTGTCTTTTATTTTAGTTTTTATTAGTGCTCTTATTTCTTTATTGAAGTTTTTATTAGTGTTCTTATTTTTATTTAAGATTTTATTAGTGTTCTTATTTTTTTTTAGTTTTTATTAGTGTTATACTTTTTATTTTAGCTTTTATCAATGTTGTTACTTTATATTTCTGTTTTTATTAGTGTTCTTATTTATTATTCAATATTTTATTAGTGTTATTATTTTTTATTTCAGTTTTTAATGTTTCGTAATGCTAGTTCCAGCCATGGTTGCAG
Organism: Amaurobius ferox; assembly: GCA_951213105.1. Classification (NCBI taxonomy): domain Eukaryota; kingdom Metazoa; phylum Arthropoda; class Arachnida; order Araneae; family Amaurobiidae; genus Amaurobius; species Amaurobius ferox. Next base: position 93,649,072 of record OX578141.1, on the reverse strand, counting down.
AAACTCGCTCTTCTGTTTGCAGTGAGCAGCATTCATCAAAAACTGAGGCGGGCCCTATGTATACACCTTTAAGGACACTTCCCTTAACACCACCAGCAGGGCAAATTTTGACAGTGTCAAATGCTACAAGAGATATACATAATGAAGATAACAGCCGAACTGAATATATCACGCCTGGCTCTGTATCTTCACACGAAGATCAATCATCACATTCTCCTAAGGTGTTTTGTTCACTAAATTACAGTAACTCTGAGATTGTTTCAAGCCATAATAGATCTTTATTGCAAGCAAATTATGCTCAAGAATTTTATCCTGCAATTGCTGGACAAGAATTTATTCCAAAAACTTGCTATTACAATTTCGGAAACACTGCGCGCGAAAGTTTTTACCATGAACAAAGGAATACATCCTCATCTGAAACGAGCATATCACAAACTGCATATAGTGGCCAGGTATGTTTTAGGGTTGAAGATGGACATTGTAGCTCCGCCCCAACATCAATAAACAAATCCTATACAGAATTTTCTCAATATAGTGGACCTAAGACTATAAATAACATGCCTCATCCACTTTGCAGCAGTATTTATGTGCCTTCGCATTCCTTAAGTCCACAAACTGAAGTATCTGACCATTATTCTCAAAGTAAAGGAGCTTATTTTAGATCCAACATGCCATCCATTAATTCAACGGAGAAAAATATCGCACATAGTTCACATACTCCTATCTCACTGAAAATTCATCAAAATGCCAATCACAACCCTGTAATAAAAAGTCCTGATACTGCATCTGAAGAGCTTAATGCCAATAATACATCTGCCAAACAGTCGCCTACTGCATATCATCAATTAGGTAAAGGAGTTGTAAATTTAAGGCCTTGCCAACCTAGTGAATCAATGGACAACTTTAAGAGCCAACCCACTTCGGTATTAAACCAAACCGATGCAAATCGTGCACACCCTGAACACTACGATTATGATTTTGACGATTCTAGAAACAGATATCAAAGTGGTTGTTATGCTATCAAGAACAAGTACGAGTATGAAAAACCAAATTCGTACACCGGTGAATCTATGCTGCAGTGCGAAAGAAATCCCTACAAATATATGTCCAAAGATATTCGCCCTTCCTTCGAAAAGGTAGAAACTATACCTTTAGAGAAGCCAGAACCTAAATTAGCAGAAAAGAGTGATAATAAGTATAAATCTAATTGCCGCAAGAAAAAAGCGAACTTTTCCCGCGATATTAAAGGTGACAGAAGTCCCAGATATAATGATAAAACTCACCAAGATGAATGGAATAACGGTGGTGAAAAATGCTTTGATAAGAAAGTAAAGCAATCGCATGCAAAATTAAGTAAAACTGAAAGCCAGGAATTTGCGGATAATACTAAAGAAGATATTTTTAAACCCTATTCTATTGATATCAAGGAAGATCGACAAGAATCTAGCCAAGATTCGTTTCAATACAATCAGAAGCTACAAGACGTCAGCAACAGCGACTACTACACTTCGGACGCGGATGAAGCGTGCTCTTCGGCGGCATCTCCTTCCGAATCGTCCTCGCCATCTACCACCGCAGCATCGGGCGAAGATTCTTACTCGAATACTTCTCGGCGGGATACTGAGGAGCATGTGCCTCATGTGTTTGCACCAGGACAACACCCCCAACAGCGACGGTGTCTTTTGTGGGCATGCAAAGCTTGTAAGAGGAAATCTGTGACTGTTGACAGAAGAAAAGCGGCTACAATGAGAGAACGTAGAAGACTTAGTAAAGTCAATGAAGCTTACGAGGCTCTGAAACGACGAACCAGTCATAATCCGAACCAAAGATTGCCGAAAGTGGAAATTTTGAGGAATGCTATTGAGTACATTGAAGGATTAGAGGAACTGTTGCACGGATCTACGAGTAGCCGAGAAGGTGACTGCGACAGTAGTGGAAGTGACTACGGGGTAAGTGTTCACTTTCGAATTTTGAATTCGTTTGAATTTTATTAATTAAAATGGAAGAAAAGAGTCAAAACGGGCATTTTATTCCCAAGATATTATATATATATATATATATATATATATATAATTTCAAAATTTAATTCGGAAACAGGTAAGGGTGTTACCAGGACAAATTATCAAAATTTTTATTGCAGTTTGAAGCTTAAGAGACTTCGGATTATCTTCTGACTGGGCACTTTAAATACAGAAATTCCTCACAGTCCTTTTATTCAGTAAATTAAACTACCCCCCTCTCCTTTTATGGCAATTCCTGATTTTTAATTTTTAATTTTACTTTCTCTATAAATGGCAATTTTTTATAAAATAACTTTACACACAATTTTTGATCTTTTTTAAAAATATTTGAGAAAACATGGAAGATATCATTACAGAAAAACGGAAAATATGACTTTTTGAACGCCTTTAATGACTTGAACTGCTGAGATTAACCAATGCAGTTGCATGAACTTTATGTAGAAGTATTAAAATGGGATTTTTTTGTCAACACTGATTGGTGAATATGAGCAATTTATGCACACGCGCGTACTCCAGTTACCTTACACCTTTCTGGTAGGTCGAACGGTCTGGGTCTCAACAACAATAACACGCGCGTACTCATAACAAACCAACAAGGAAAATTAACTAGTGAGTACAATAAATAATTGCCGCCTAGCTCTGATCTTATAAGCAATACTCAACAGCAACGTGTTCGGTTCAAAAACACGCACAACTATAAACAATGTAAAAACTGGACGTTTGCAATTACAAATCAACACGCAGTATATATATTTTTCTAGCTGCTAATTTTGATAACACATTTAAAACCTATTTTTTATGACTAATTAATAACAAAAAGTGAATCACTAAATGCTTATTTTTACGTACCTAAATTAAACGTTGCACTTTTATAAACAAAACCCTGCAATAAATGAATATTGTACACTGAATTTTTGTAATCTTGTTATTAATAACACAAGGTTTGTACATTTAAGACAGTTCTCACATACTTTTCAGTCAAAAATTTAAATCTTCAATTGCATTTTAAATATGTTAAACTGCATAGTCTACTTTGACGATTAGAGTTTGCAATTCCATCGCAGTAGCTTAATTGGGCGAGCGATTGCTGTGCAGTACGAAGATCCGCAGTTCGAACTCTGGTTGAGACAGCAATGTTCTTTACAATAGTGCCTAAACAAATCAACCCTGCAGGTTAATGCAACGATGTCGGGGGGTCATTACGACTAGCACGGATTCAGTGGACTCTGGGATATTGAGCACCAATTTCAAATTGGGAAGACAGCGACCATGCAGGAAGCAAACCTGGAGGATAAAAGTCGTATAAGGAGGCTAACTTGAGCTAAAATTAGCAGGAAGTGATTAGTGAGATTGCCAAGTTGCACGTCAATTTGACATTAAAACGCATAGTCCACTTAGACGATAAGAACTTTCAATTCCGCCCAGTAGCTCAGTTGGTACAGCCTTGGCTGGCTAGCACGAAGATCTGCGGTTTGAGCTTTGGCTGCGAGAATAATGTTCTTAACAAAACGATTGGGAAATCATATTCTTCATTGCAATCATATTGTTAAATCACTAGATGTTGATAGAAACAATGCTTTGGATATAGAATTTAATTGCCATTGATATTTAGGTGAATATAAGAATTACGTAGACATAGCCACAAGCCTTTTATTGTGAGTAACCTAAAGGTTGTTAAATCCAATACACCGAGATCACTTATCTTGCTGGGTGCTAAATTTTGTTACCCACCATATATAATGATGGTTTAATTTGTAATACCACGTAGCCAGCGCGTTGGGCTTATTTGAGAAATCTCTTACTGCATAAATGAATACTTACACAAAAAAATAAATTGGAAAATTTTGAAATTTTAATTTTCAAAATGGGTATATTTTCGAATATGTTTTGAATACCTTGAATTTTATATCTCGGTGGTGGGGGGAGGGGATCCATACCACTCTTCTTATTTGGAGTGCTTTGCCCCATAAAATCTATGCTGTAATACGGAATTGTTCAGCACTAATAAAGTTTAAATAACATTTTAAATTAACTAAAATTCTAAAATGCACTTTCAAAATTAACAAATTTTGATACTTATAGAAATACATAACTCTAATAAAATGTGATGCACAATTATTATTGTTATTATTTTCAACGGTCGCGAAAACATTCTGATCGAAGATTTGGTTCTGTATCTGCTAGAAGTTGCAAAGTAACTTCTACGAGATACAGAATTTTAAGCATTTTCAATACATAAAACATAAAAATATTGGAATGATAAAATGTTATATATATGTGTGTTTAAGTCACTGCTTTCGTCTTTTTGAGGATGGATAATTAATTCAAACGTAAACGCGCTAAACATATTGTGCACTTTTCAATAAAAGCTAAAAAAGTCTAACACAGAAGAGCCTTTCAATCCAAACTTCGATTTTTATTTAAAAAAAAAAAAAAAAAAATCTGGCCATAAGAATGATTATAACTTCAGAAATCTTATTGTTTATCTTTTGTTGTTACCTGTACGCTTACCGGGTGGTTAACTACTAACGATGCTAATGTGATAAATAGTATATACACAAATTTCATTTATTATACAATTGTTTACATAGTTTTCTGGATTTGATTCTTTTCATGCATATGTGTAAGGTTGAGGGCGAAGGACGTCAATTTGGCCGGCCGTTCTTCTAGTTGCTCAAGTCTTCGGATGAGTCGGACGGCTTGGGTCTTCAACCTTAACCCCTGGCGCCATTCACAGTATCTACGCCTTTGGGCCGTTTAAATTATGTATCAGAACGTCATAACGCTAGATTGATCAAGTGTTAAGTTTCTATTTTCTCGAATATGTTGAAATACTTTACAGATTTAAAATAATACACATATGCCTAAGAGTTGTAAATCTAGAATCGTAAATATGTAGGTCTTAAATTCCTTTTTGATACGGAAAAATATATTTTATATGGAAATGTATGTTTTAAAATCTAGAGTTTTCTAAACATTCATGTGGTTTCATTTTTTTTATATACCTTTGGCGATATATATTCTAGTATCTATAAACACAGTTTAATAAATTATTGTCCTGTGTTAGGAACGTTTTAAATGAAAAGTGAAAGTATGCAATTACATTAGATTCCTTAGACAGTTGCAAAAGGAAAAAGAAGAAAAAAAAACCATATTCCTTGCTCAGGATAACTACAAGGAGGCCCAATGTATATACAGCCAATAAGTCAATAAATAGTTAATAGTCTGTTAAAAATTTGTTGATGATGTTGTTCATCTATGTAGATTCTGAAACCGGCTATTTTCCTACTCATTTTATCACAAGGCCTTTAAAATCAAGAGTTTTATTTGCGAGATAGTATAGTGAATACTTCTATACTTATACAGTAAGTTTAAAGTTTTTTTTACAGTAAATTTAACGTACTTTGCTTTTGATGCCGCTCGTTAAGTTACAACCAAAATCTTACAGGCAATTACTTAGATTTATTTCGTGTTTCTTACTGTTATGCGACAAGCACAAATTGGTCACGGTGAAGGATTTCCCAGCCTATTCATCTTTATGCCGAGCATCTGCTTCACATAGTCCTTATTAAGAAGCTGGTTTATATGGATTTCTGAAGTGCCTTAAACTGACGTTTTTTGACCTTGACTATAGGATGGTTTCAAAAGCATGGAAATCTGAGACGTCCTTTTTCTATCAAAAGTAACGGCACATTTTACAAAATACATTTACCGTAAAATTGAAGCAAGGAGCCTTCATGAGAACTTTTTTTTTACTCCTTGATGCGGTTTTGACTTAGGGGATTTCGTGGGAAAAATTTTGCATGTTTCATGGTAGAGTCCGGAATTGTGGTCCTTTTGAGAACAAAATATTCGTCATTTCAGTTATAATTAGAGCATTCAATACCGCGAGAAAATTCAAAACTGGTTTTCAGTATCTTTAATGTTTAAAACTGGGCTAGTTACTTATAGGCATTCAAATATTAATCACTTGATCGCTGGAGAAATTGGAGAAAATTTAAGGGTGTAGTTTTTGAGGGCGGAAATTCCATATATTTTGCCATGATCGATTTGTCACTTTGATTTTGAATAAAGGGACATATTTTTCATATTTTTAAAAGTAAAGCTTAATTCGTTCCCCAGGCCAAAATGCCCTGATAGAAACACTGATAACTAATATGGATTCAGCATCAAATTCTGGAGGAGGTAGGGTAGTTTACAAATCATATTTACTTCCCGTTAAAAAAGTTTCCTTGAAACATTTATTTCTCAGGGTTGGCTATCGAAAGAACTTGGATAATGCCTGAAATGGATTTAGCATTAAATTTCAGAGGGGGTTGGGGGATTCACTAAAAATTTCCATCTCCGGTTAGGAAGATATCACTTTCGATTCAAAAAATTAAATTTTTCTTGAAACATCTGTTTTTTAGGATCTGCTATGAATAGAGCTTAGAGGATGATTGAAATGGATTCAGCATCAAATTCCTAATAGCTAAGGGGATTCACTAAGGGTTTCAACTTTCGGTTCTTCCCACTTCTGCTTTAAAATTATTTTTTTAAAGTCTTTTTTTTAGAATCGGCTATAGATAAAGCTTAGGTGATGACTAATATGGATTCATCATCAAATTCTGCTGAGGGTGGTGGTGGGATGCTTCTTTAGGATTTCCGGCTCTAGAGATGTCACTTCCAATTAAAAAAATTGCATTTTCCTTGCAACATTTATTTCGCAGGATTTACTATATATAGATCTTAGATGATGACTGATATGGATTCATCATTGAATTTCAGAGGGGGTTGGCGAGGGTCAGTAAGAATTTTCACTTCTGTTTCTAAAGATGCCACTTTCATGTTTTCCCGTAAATTCATATGACTGTAGGAAATAAGTGTGCAAAAGAGTATAAAAATGCCTAATAGATTCATCCAAAAGGAAGTGTATACTTGCCATCATATAAAGGCTCCTTCATAAATTGTTCATTTCACTCGATTTTAGGGCATACAATATTGCAATAAAATTCAGAACTGGTATTTTGAAATTTTAAATTTTCAAACCGATATATCAGTATTGAAAATTTAAATGTATTGATACCGGTATCAGTATTGTATTAGTACTGATACCTGTATTTCTGGACTTTCACATATTAACCTTTGAGCCAACGGCCCTACCGTGCAGAAAACACCGGTTCTCGTTAGATCACCGAAGTCAAGCAGCATCGGGCGCGGTTAGTACTTAGGTGGGTGACCACCTGGGAACACCGCGTGCTGTTGGCACTTTTCGGGCGCTGTAGCCTGGTGGTTTGCGAGCTGGATTTGCACGCTGCCACAACTGCCGCCGTGTTCATGCGGAGTACGATCACGTTAAACATGTGGGTCCGTAGTCCTTCCGAGAGGTTGGTGGTAGGGGAAGGAGGGTACGGTCCCTGTGGATGCCTCCCCCACTGGGTTCCGCTGTAAATTGGGTGGCACTTCCCGGCCGTCCAAACGGTTACCTTACACCTTTCTGGTAGGTCGGACGGTCTGGGTCTCAACAACAACATATTAACCTTTTGCTCTCAAGAAAAAATAGAGAAATCCAAGGATAAACAACAAAGCTTATATTGTAACGTAATATGAAAGGAAACTTTTGTTTTCACCTAATTTAATTAAACATAAATATACAGAGAGAAGCAATTAAATGAAATAACCTGAAGTAATAAAATAATTATGACATTAGTACTTGTCTCGACTAGTAAGAAAACAAATATTCGTGACTAGAAAGAATAAAACAAACATAATAAAAAATACACTATACAAAATTAACTAAAATATGTTCATTACACACGGTAATATAACATAATTGTAAAATGTGGAATAAAAAACTAATAGGATAAAAATTTTTTAAATGATTAATAATTCTCAACTAAAGGAATTGAACATCGCATTTCAGAAGTAAGTTGATTTCATTGTAAGGAATGAAGTGATAATAACAGTGATTCTCAATCTTTATAGTTTGGAGGAACCCTTCAAATATTTCACAAAATTTCGAGGCACCCCAAACCTGGCTGACACATAATAGGGGTAAATTTCAAAATAAACGTGTGAAGCAGTAGGGTTAATAAATAATAATTTACTTATATTTTCGAATAAAATTTTGTAATAACATTTATCGCCTTTTTCTAATTACTAATTACTGTTAATATAAAAATGGCGTATAACATTTTCACTTTACATCCGACTTACTGGTTATAAACAAACATTGTCTTTTATTCAGTAATGTTTTACTGTTAGTGTAATTGTTATGTTAAAAACTTTGTAATTTAATATTATATTCAATTCCATAGAAGGGGGCAAGTTGTACTTTGAAAATTCACATTGAAAATTAGGACTCAGCGGAACCTCGGCTGGGATTCACTGGGCTATAAATATTAATATGCTGAATTGCCATTAAAAAAAAAAAAAAAAAAAAAAAAAAAATTGAATATATATATTGTTCTCAACCATTAATCCTTTCGTGATAGCGGAACTAGCCACCAGTGCGCCACCAATGAATGGGTTGTCAATGCGACGTATTTAGTGGATACCGGATATAGCTGGCGCTAGCCAGGCTGAAGCATTTAGTGGATGCCGGATACAGCCGGCGCTAACTAGGGTGAAGCATTTAGTGGATGCCGGATACAGCCGGCGCTTGCCGGAGTGAAGCATTTAGTGGGTGTCGGATATAACAGGCACTAGCCAGGCTGAAGCATTTAGTGGATGCCGGATACAGCCGGCGCTAGCTAGGGTGAAACATTTAGTGGATGCCGGATACAGCTGGCGCTTGCCGGGCTGAAGCATTTAGTGGATGCCAGATACAGCCGGCGTTAGCTAGGGTGAAGCATTTAGTGGATGCCGGATACAGCCGGCACTTGCCGAGGTGAAGCATTTAGTGGGTGCGGAATATAGCCGGCGTTAACCAGGGTGAAGTAGTTCCTGAAGTAACCATTTAGTGGATGTCGGATATAGCCGACGCTAGCCAATGCGACACATTTATTAGATGCCGGATATAACTGGCGCTAGTCGTGAAAAGGTTTAAACAGCGAAATGAACTGAGGAATGAATATACGGACCATTTTGTAAAAAAAAAGTTTTTATTTTAATTGTACTAAAGTCTAATTCTTACCAGAGTAATCCACAAAAACAACAAAAAAAAAACTTATGCACCAAATTTTGTGAAATTTGGTCAATTTTGAGCTAGTATGGATACATACATACATTACATATATAGACACACAGATAGACGTCACGTTAAAAAAATCGTGTTCTACAGAGGGCTCGAAACAGGCCCAGTAGCGTCGCCAGAAGAAAGAAGTTAGGTATGGTTTTGGTAACCAAGTATTTTGTTTCCCATTTATCAAAATATCATTTCTCTTAACTTTTATGGGTACCAATGGGTTCCTGGATGGAGTTATGACCTCCAAAAGCCTCCCTTAGCCAGGTTATTGGATCTATCGAAAACTGGAGTTGGGATTTTCGTCACGATTCTAATACTTTATACATTATAAGGAAAGTAATAAATATCCGTGACTAAAAAGAATAAAACAAAAAGAATAAAAAATGCATCTGTATATAACATAGAGGTCCCTGAGTAGGTCTTAGGTGTACGTGATCCTAAAAGTTCGGATACCAGTGGTCTAGAGGATCGTAAGTAATTGAGTTCTGTTAGGGATCGTATAATAAAAACTTATATCAATCGGAAGAGGCACGTAGCTTGGTGTTCAGGAATTTTAAGAGAAGAAGTGCGGACGGTGGGAGGATGGGACTGAATTTTCTACATAACTTTATACACCTCATCATAGGCTTTATATCTGGGCCATAGACCAGGCTTTATATCTAGGCCATAGACCAGGCTTTATATTCAGTATAATGATCTTAGAGACGTAACTTATTTTCATTTTCTTTTAATCACTCACTTAGTGACGACTTTTGTGTATAACTGAAGAAATTATATAATATATGATATCTATATAAAGCTGCTCAAGGAGGGAGGGCTCCCACCATTGAGTGGGAGACAGAGCCGCCCGTAGGGGGACGGACACCACTCATGTGGGAAGGCTCGGGTGTTAGAGGGAGACTCAGTGACCTAATTTTTTTCTTTTTGAGAGAGGGAAAGACATCAGAGATTCATAAGGAGAAGAAATCAAACATTGAGAGAGGCTCGTGGTAATTCTTTGTAGGGGGGTGGGGCGCATTTTATATGGGTGGTCCTGTGGGGGAGAGAGCTCCAGGAAGGATCCCTAATATTTTTGTTTTGAGGCTGGAGAAAATATGAAAACTTTACAAAGAGGGGAAATCAAAATAGAGGGGGAAAAGTGATAAATGTTTATAAAGAGGACCACAATTTGTATGAGTGACCCTGTTCTATGGTTCTGAAGATTTATATAGTAGATATTGGTCCAGAAATACAATAAAATATAGATTAATACTGTATAATCATCAGTGTCCATTGCGTAAATAGTAGGTGTTGCACAGGGGGAAGGGTCAAATTAGAAGTTCTTCCTCCACTGCTTTCCACCATTTTCCATTTAATAATCGGTCTGGTTTTACCTTTAATGAAAGTGATCCTTTGTATTATCAAAATAACTGTCATCTTTTTTGGCATTAGCGCATATTTATTACGCTGTTAGTATCCTCTTATATGTATTGCGCAATGCAATTTATTTCAATATTAAATCAGTTATTTAACATTAGGTTCTTCACAAAATCCTGTATGCGCGAAGAACTTCGGCGGGCTTTGATGGAACATTTCCGTTCTCATCTTGATCATAAGCCCCATATTCCGGACATACCTTAACGACCCGACGTCAGATCTAAGCCGTCAGTCTTAAAAATGCATTTCGGTAATTGAGTCTGGCTGTTTGTTTTGCTACCGCAGCAGAAATAAATTCCCATTAGCTGCTGGGTTTGCCCCCTCACGTTGTGCCGCTTATGTTCGTTATTTTTGGCCGCCGTTACTAATACACCACACTTTCTCCCGTCTCTTGCTCCCACAGATACAAACCGAGAGAAGCGATATATTTTTGGGTATGATAAATCGCAATCCCGCGGGAAATTCACTAGGTGCTGTGATCATAGCCACTTTGTTACTTTTCCCCTTTCCCTCGATATTTTTTTTTAACTTGTATCGTTTTTGCTTTCTTAACTGTGTCATCTTTAGAGTTATCATAATTGCGTTGGCTAGCTAAAACTTCCGTTTCCAGTTGTAGCTTACTGCTTTCTATATAGTCAGGCTGCATCTGTCCTGTAAAACAGATTAGAAATTTCTCCGCGAATATATCTTCTCTATTACAGCAGGATCAGTGAAGCTTCTAAGCGTTTTCAAAGCCATCGGGGGGTTTCGGGAGAGCCTGGAAAGACTTTTCTCTGCTATTCCCGAGGGATGTTCTTTAGGTTCTGTCCTATCTTCGATACTACAAATGTGCAAAGAGTCAACCTTCTAGGTCACCGGGTATGGTTTTGGGGGATCTGCAGGGCCTTTTCAAAACTACTCCATTTTTACGCCCCCAGGGGGGAAATCCAAAATCTGGCTCGATTTAAGTTTTCAGCTGTAGTTGATACTATAAGTGTGCAAGTATTCAACCTTTTGGGTCACCGGGGAGGTTGTTTTTAAGGGTGTTGAAGCCCCAAACCACTCGGCTGGCCCTAAGGCTTACAGCAGGTATTTGAGTGGCCGGGAAGGAGGTCAGCCGAAACCGACCCCCACGACCAGCGTCATTGCTTAGTCTGCATTTATTTAAAAATCTAAAAGTTTACAATGGAGATATATTATGATACATACAGTTTAACAATTTATCAAGTTGCAGTGAAAGAGAATGAGGAGGGCCAAAAAGGAGAAAAGTTGTTACCATTAATTATAATATATATATATATATATATATTTTTTTTTTCAGAGCATATTCGAAGGTTAGAACCAAAGAGGCCAAAAAGAAACCGAGCAACCGCGGGGAACACAAAATACAGAAGGACAGGGAAAATATAAACACCGAAAACAGAATACAGAAGACAAACAAAAAGTTTCACAAAGGTTTCACATAAATATAAAGTCAAAAGGCAAGTAAGAATGCCGAACCAAACTGAGTAAGAGCCAAAGCTCCGTACAGCCGTAACTTGCAAGATTGTACAAGATAAATATAAAGATGCAAAAATACAGGAAAAATCGTATATATATATATATATATATATATATATATATATATATATATATATATAATATGAAAATACCATGAAATATAATATTATAAATTTATCAGAAATCACACTTAAAAGGCGCAAAGCTGCACTAAAAAGAGGATTAAAAATATTTTCAAAATGAAAAGAGGTATGGATGGAAGCAATGCACCAAAAGATGGCCGGAGGGGAGGGGTTGTGACCCCCTCACCCCGGTTAAGCATACTTTGCGTCGCGACAACACTCCCGGAGAGCCGGTACATTGCAAAATAGAATACGAATGTATCAAGTTTTAAGATGAAAACCATATATATCAAATACCTGCCTTTTGTATATATTTTATCAATATATACAAAAAGCAAAATATACAAAATAAACACCCGGAAAAGCGAAGAAAACATTGACCTCAGAAAATTGAAAGCATCGGGGACAAAACTTGTTACTGAACTTGATTGGAGATTTCTCTCGCAATGAGAACACAGTTCTTCAATTTATTTATTAAAATTTTATTATTTTTAACACTAGAGAACCAAGTCGCACGAAGAATGTCGGCTCAAGGCTTAAGGACGGGGTCAGTGGAGTACCCAGGAGAGGAAGGCTCCTCCCTTTAAACTCCAGACGAAGAGAAAAGAGACAGAAAGAGAGAGTAATAAAAGCTTTTAAACAACTGATAGGAATTTAAATCTAAGATATGCTTGGGGGGGGGGGGGCGACCAAGGTCGTACCCTTCCCCAAGTCTTCAGAAAACTGAATGAGTTGGGGCCCAAGCGGGTTCCCAACAGAGAGAAAAAAGAGGGAGATAGACTGGGGCGCCCCGAAGGACGCAGGGCCTTGAGCATGAGCGGGCGGTGCCTAGTAGCGAAACACAAAAACAGTAAGCTTGCCAACGAAAAGCGCGAATTCCCAAATGCTAGGGAGGGGTACAGCAAACTAGAGTCTGCATCTAAAATGAGAGCACAAGGCTAGGATGGACGCAACCGCTTTTTAGGGCGGAAGAAAACATCTCTCACCGATCTGGTAAGTAACGACCGGGGGCGCTTGCGCGAGCCCGGGTTCCCTATTCGATAGTGAGGTATGCTGTCCAACGTAGGATTGTGAAGAATGTCGGGAAGGCGGGTTAAATGAAAATTTGAAGTAAAGGGGCATGAAAAGACGTAATGATCGACATCACCGTAAGAGTTGCAAGGGCAATTAGATGATTTTTTGAATTTAAAATAACAGAGATAGTCTAAAAATGGACCATGACCCGTTAAAAAGTAAATAAGGTATTTATTGTAAATTTGGAAGTTCGGGTTAACTTTTGGGAGGTAATTTAAAATTCTGACAGGGTCATGGGTCCGGGGTTTCTAAGGGTGTGGAGGGACTTTTCACACCCTTAGAAACCCCGGACCCATGACCCTGCCAGAATTTTAAATTACCTCCCAGAAGTTAACCCCAACTTCCAAATTTACAATAAATACCTAATTTACTTTTTAACGGGTCATGGTCCATTTTTAAACTATATTATTTTAAATTAAAAAAAATCATCTAATTGCCCTTGTAACTCTTGTGGTCATGTCGATCATTACGTCTTTTCATGCCCCTTTACTTCAAATTTTCATTTAACCCACCCGTTTCTAAGGGTGTTGTTGTTGTTGTTGTTGAGACCCAGACCGTCCGACCTACCAGAAAGGTGTAAGGTAACTGTCGTTTCTAAGGGTGTGGAGGGACTTTTCAAAACCAACCCATTTTTTACGTGCTCAGGGAAGAATTCCAAAATCTGGCTCCGTTTTAGTTTTCAACCGTGGTTGATACTAGAAGTGTGCACATGCTTGGTCTTCTAGGTCACAGGGGGCGCTTCTGAGGGATCTGAAAATGCATTTCAACACTTCCCATTATCTTCGCCCTAGGAGAGAAAAATAAAAATCCGGCTCTTTTAAGTTCTTTCTCGTGTTTGATATTATAAGTGTGCAAAATTGCAGTCCCGTAGATCTCCGGGGGGGGGGGGGGGGGTTCTAGAAGGTCTGGAAAGAAAAATAACACGCTTTACAGATATTATATAGATACCAGGGAGTTTCATATAAGTAAGAAAGTACTCAAATGGTCGTTCATCACCATGAATGGGTCATGGTTTCGCGGTCATTGCCGCTCATCAACACAGGTTAGGCGATGAGACGACAACTGAGTATGAAATTGTATAAAGAAAGGATTTTGAACCTTTCTGGTAGAAGCATTTACTTCAAATGCAATAGCAATGCTAGGCATTAACTTAGCCCTGCCTACCTGTTGATTAAATTTGGATGCATACAAACAAGAAAGTACTCAACTGACCACCTATCATTAACCGTGAACCGTACTTTCTCGGTCATCTCCGCTCGTCAGCGCAGTACAGGCGATGAGTTGTGCTCCGTTTTGACTAGCGAAATCGTGGTTCATTTTTGGCGAGCGTGTCCAGTAGAGTGTTTTCTTGCTTATTGCAGGATATGTTGGGTTTCTCTGGCTGATACTTGTTTTCTAAAATGCCCATTTACTTGTTCGATCGTTTACAAAGTATTAAATTGCATCTTGAAATTTGACCAATGCGTAAAATAAGAGTTTCAGAACTTCCAGAAATAATTTGAAATTTCACCTAATTATTATATTTTAATTTTTACAGCCTTGTACTGTTGTATAGAAAAAATAATTGCCGACAATGGTCGAATTCGGGGTTCTGACAGAAAAGACCTCCGAACTCAATTAGAACATTTTTGAAATATGGCCGTTCTATTTAGTCAGCCTCCAGGAGAGAAGTTGAAATATTCGTCTTCGTTACTCCCCGCTCCCCATGGACGGCTAATATAAGTGTGCAAAGATTCAGTTATCTACGTTATGGGGGGGGGGGGCTTCTGAAGAGTCTGGAAAATTTTTTCAAAGACCTCCATTTTTACCATCTCCTGCAGGAGGAATCGAAAATTCGGCTCCGCTAGGTTCTGTCCCATAGTCGATACTATAAGTGTCAAAAACCCAGACCACTCTACTCACTTTAGGGTACGAGCAGCAGTTTGAGTGGCCGGGATACTATAAATGTGAAATATTTACAGCCTGCTAGGTCACCCTAGGGGCTTTAGGAGAATTTTGGAAGACTTTTAAAAAAACCCATTGTTTTTACCCCTGGAGATGAAATCAAAAATACGGCTCTGTTAAGTTCTGTACCGTGGTGGGCACTTTAAATGTGCAAATATTTAGTATTCTAGGTCCTTAGGAGGCAGAGAGGTTCCGGCAAGACAAAAACATCCTTGACAAGTATTATATAGATAGGAAACATCGTTTCAGTGCAAAAGTCGATAAAAACATTATGCTTCAAATTAAAAAATAAACATGGATCGTTGCAGAAACTTCCCAGTTTATTTACTGGAGGTTGAAGCATTTAGATCAAGGCAAAAGCTTTGCATTTAACTCTGACGAGACACATTAATTTAACTCTTTTTGCATATTGATTAAACGCACACTATGCTTTCTGGGCTGTGTTTATGTCAGCGGAGTGTTTACGTCTGTATTTCACCTCTGATGACTAGGCTGTGTTATTTCAGACGGATTTTCAGCGTTACGTTTACCTCGGAAATTTATTAGATCAAAGTTCACGCCGATCGTTTTACTTCTGACGTGTAATGTGATGAAATCAGAGAAACCGACTGTGTTAAAGTAGATCTAATTTTTCAGAATTGGAAAGATAAATTATTCTGAATTGGAAAGATAAATAATTCTTCAAAATATTGCAGTTTAGTTTCAATTGAGACTGGTGAATCAGCAAGAAATATTTTTCTTCTGAATCAGAAAGAGTGAAGTAGATTATGGAATTTGTGCAATGTGAAACAATAGTTTTTGAAAATATTTTTCGGTGCTGCTATTTGGGTTTAGCGGATACATTTTTTCATAAAGATTGAAGTTGTTTTATATAGAGTCCGGTTTGAAATACTTTTCTTGCAAGTTAAGCCCCTTTATTTACTGAAAAGTGCACAGTAAGTTTGGTGTATATGGTTTAATGATTCATCTCCGAAAAGAAAAAACATGACAGATCAATCATGCTTAAAGCATTGATTATGAAACACTTTCCAACTTCAGTGCAATTTTATTTAAACATGTCTAAAATGCACTGCATTCCTCGGTAATATTTTAAAACTTATCACAATACTACATTAATTTATTATATTTAAAAACTTAAACCTTCATCGAAAAAAATGAACTTTATTCAAATAACGGCATTGAAATGTATATTGGCTGGTTTAAACATCTCTAAAATGTGATACATTCATCGGTAATAATTTTAGAATTATCATAATACTACGATAATTTATTATATTTGAAAACTTCATCGAAAACAACTGAAATTCATTCAAATGACGTCATTGAAAAAATAACACGCCTGGCTCTCTTTATAAAAGCAGCATTTCATTCATAAATAATTGCCCATTCATGTCATTCATCACAATACTATAATAATTTATTTACTTTAAAAATTAAGACCATGGAGCTACAAGTAATTAAACTCTATGCGTAAAACTTCATCGAAAAAAATCGTCCTGCTCTTTGTAAAATCAATGAATATTTATTTCATATCAGCTACGTAGACTCCATGAACTAAATGATTTTGTCTTAAAGAAATACAGCAATTCTAATACAACTCATTCTACATATTTTGCTGTTTACATTTTACATAGGTGAAAAATAGGCTTCGTTGTAAAGATAATCAAATTTGGATGAGCATTTAAACTCAAATATATTGTCATTGCGTTGTTTCAGTATGTAGATGCACAGAATTTAGGCAATAATAAAGTGGTTTTAGGACGGATACAACACTCAATATGAATTAAAATGAACTTTAAAAATCACGATTTTGAGACAAGATGGGTGCCATACATCATTTTGAAGTGGGTCACGTGATCTTTTTATATCATGGTCACGTGATCGCTTCATATAAGAGGTGTTATTATTATTTTAATTTTTATTTAAAAAACTACTGAATATATTTCGCTGAATTTTTTTTATATATTTTATGGAACAATTTGAATATTACTTAAAATTTTCGAAGCAATTTGTGGATTTTAAATCCGCTTAAAAAATGTTTAAAAAATTAGGTCCCATAGGGCTCAATGTATTTCATTTTTTCAACCCGGGTTCAATCCATAACTAATTGGGTGATATTATTCATTTATATTCCCATAGGTCCGTCCTACAGACCGTCTGAACAACATACTAAAATTTCATTTTGATTAAGTCATTTTTACGGCAGTTATCGTGCTAACGGACAGACAGACAGAATGAACAAAGTCATAAACACTTTTCAACTTTGTTGTAAAGTATTGAAAATGGCATAAACACATATATTTTTACGCTTTCTACAACGCTGTTTGACTTATGTTCGCTGTCGATTGTGCAGTTCTAAGAACAGTATGGAGGTTCTAATATTTCAGTTTTTTAATGCATATTACGATAGAATGAAACTGCAATACAGTGAGTAGTATCAAACATTTCATAAGTTCTTAAGACTACAAAATGATAGTGGAAAATATGCTTTTCACAACTTTTAAAGGTGCACTGCCCTTTAAATGTCTTTAAAAAATATTTTTCATACTGTTTTGAGTCTTAGAAGTCAACACATTACGCTGAGGAAGTTACAAAACATTTTTCAACAAGATAAGCTAATTATTCCCATATGGAGAGCTAAAGTCTCTTATCGTATCGCAGGGACGCTGAAAATAAGACGAATGCACTCGTGGGAATATCTGCAGTATAACCAACTCCAGACCGGACGAAGTCACTCAAGTTCTAGATTTGGAACAAGATGATCAAGAACTGAACTTGAGTGGCTAACGTTTTTCACACTAAATCCACTTGTAAGAGGGACAGTCAACTCACATGTATCTTATCAGTAATTCTTATTTGTCGTAATTGAGATTATAGAGGAAAGGAATATATGCATCATTTTCTCACCTAAATTAATTTTTGAATGGGACTTTTTTGAAGATATTGCTGTATTTTCTGATTCGAATACTCCTTATTCAATCATCTTATATCTCCCGACCAGTGGCGTCGCCTGAAAATAAAAATTAACTGTCTCAACTCGACTTTCTCATACTAGGATCCAATTTTACGTAATTTATTTTTTTATCTTCCCCAAGAAAAATTTTAAAAAATCGATATCGTGGGCCCAGGAATGCTCAAAATGTTTAGATCCGTCAAAATCCGAGAGTTGGATTTTTGACTCCATCTCAATACTTTCCCTTTACATATACTATGCATTGCAATTAAAGTAAAAAGTACAGACAATTAAACATTTATTATAACGGGGCTTGTTTTCGTAAGAATGAATAAAGAAACACAGATGCTTATATCGGTGTGAGATAAAATGAGGAATTATAAATTTTATTTTACATTCATATCATCTAATTAGAAAATTTGATGGCGGTATACAAAATTGTTTAGACAAGGATCATATATGGCTGTTCTGTCATAGAAGGGATCATATACGAATATGTATTATACATTAACAGGGTCACACATTCTAATTGTGGACTCCTATAAATATTTATCTCGCCCTCCTCCATATTTGATTTTCCAATCTGCAGATTTTTCATGTCTTCTTCCCTCTAAACAGTATTCGGGCCCGACCCCCTCTGGAGCTCAGACCCCCCATGAAACGTGTCCGTTCCCCCTATGGGCGGCCCTCAATATTTACATTACATACTAAGAAAACTGCAATAGCACAATATAAATGACCGGTTAATACCGTCTGTAAGACGGTGTACGTATTAGCTTGAGAGGTTCGAAATCACAGCCTGCAGCTTGATTATTCGTGATTCGATTTTCCGATTTTTAACTGCTCGATTATGGGTGGGCCGTTAAATAATTATAAATGTTTATGCAAATTCTTCCCTCTAATTCATCAATATAACACACTTCTCTTAGAATACTATAAGCCTGTTCATACGCTCTTTTACCTACTTCACAATGTGTTGATCCCTCACGTTGAGTGACAGATTAAACAAGTAACATGATATACGCCAAGTTTATTTTGCTGGCTGTTGACTATTGGTGTCTCTTATAAAGATTGAACGCTTTTTTGGATTGACATTATACAGATGATCTTTGTCTAGATGAGACAATGTCTTACTGTGTTAAAGTATGTGATGAAGTCTTTGGATGAAGAAACGTTCAAAAACTGTTAGTAAGAAGAGTAATATCCTCTTTATCAAGTTCGGACTTTTTCTTTGTTAAAAACTCTGATCAGATGGAACAACGATTAAGTGTTCTTTACAAAAAAGAGGTTGTCGATTTGAAGGACAACTCGTTACTAAGCATCTTTTCTTTGAGTTCTTTCCTCATTCACAAAAGTCAAGAATGTCTAGTAAATTAGTTTACTTTCATGATTTCACTTTTAAATTTTCAATTACTGGTATGTTACACTGAGTGATTAAATTACTAGGACCACCAGGCCATGTTATGTAAAGTGGCCATCCCGCAGATATTGCTGTTATATTGTAAGATCGGTATAAAAAGGGAAAACTGAAGAGGAGCAATTAATAAGTTCAAGAAATAAGCAGTAAAAGAGCGATTTGAGAGACTTTTAACGTGGAATGATCGGGGGGCGCTTGGATTGGTGGTGCGACCGCCGGCTATTAACTGAATGACTGCATTTGCGAATTGTTTGCAGGAAGGAGTTAGTAGAGTTTAAAGGGACTAGGCCATCAGATACTGATGTTAGATCACCGAGTTGGTATAAAAAGGGAAATCTGAAGAGAAGCAAATAATGAGTTCAAGAAATAATAGGTAAAAAACGTGATTTGACAGACGTTTAACGTGGTATAATTGTGGGCTCTCGAATTAGTGGTGCGAACATTAGCAAAACGGCTGCATATATAAAGTGTTCAAGGGCAGAAAGAGAGTAGACCACCAAATATTGTTGTTATTGTTGTTGCTAGGTCGCAGTCTTGGTATGAGAAAGGAAATCTGAAGCGAACAAATAATGAGTTCAAGAAATAATGGGTAAAAAACGTGATTTGACAGACGTTTAACGTGGTATAATTGTGGGCTCTCGAATTAGTGGTGCGAACATTAGCAAAACGGCTGCATATATAAAGTGTTCAAGGGCAGAAAGAGAGTAGACCACTAAATACTGTTGTTATTGCTGTTGCTAGGTCGCAGTCTTGATATAAGAAAGGAAATCTGAAGCGAGCAAATAATGAGTTCAAGAAATAATGGGTAAAAAACAATTTGACAGACTTTTAACGTGGTATAATTGTGGGCCCTCGAATTAGTGGTGCGAACATTAGCAAAACGGCTGCATATGTAAAGTGTTCAAGGGCAGAAAGAGAGTAGACCACCAAATATTGTTGTTATTGTTGTTGCTAGGTCGCAGTCTTGGTATAAGAAAGGAAATCTGAAGCGAGCAAATAATGAGTTCATGAAATAATGGGTAAAAAACGTGATTTGACAGACTTTAAACGTGGTATAATTGTGGACCCTCGAATTAGTGGTGCGAACATTAGCAAAACGGCTGCATATGTAAAGTGTTCAAGGGCAGAAAGAGAGTAGACCACCAAATATTGTTGTTATTGTTGTTGCTAGGTCACAGTCTTGGTATAAGAAAGGAAATCTGAAGCGAGCAAATAATGAGTTCAAGAAATAATGGGTAAAAACGTGATTTGACAGACTTTTAACGTGGTATAATTGTGGGCCCTCGAATTAGTGGTGCGAACATTAGCAAAACGGCTGCATATGTAAAGTGTTCAAGGGCAGAAAGAGAGTAGACCACCAAATATTGCTGTTATTGTTGTTGCTAGGTCGCAGTCTTGGTATAAGAAAGGAAATCTGAAGCGAGCAAATAATGAGTTCAAGAAATAATGGGTAAAAGACGTGATCTGATAGACTTTTAACGTGGATTGATAGTGGGTGCTCGAAGCAGTGGCGCGAACTTTCCCAAAAAGGTTGGGCTTGTGAAGTGTTTGAGGGCAGAAGTTAGTAGAGTCTAAAAGGAGTAGACTACCAGACATTGTTAGATATTGTTGTTATATCGCGGAATCGGTATAAGGGGGAAAAGTTAAGGACAAGCAAAAATGAGTTCAAGAAATAATGGGTAGACACGCGATCTAACGTGGAATGATCATGGGAGCTTAAAGCATTGGTGCGAGCATTTTAAAAATGGCAGTACTTGCGATGTGTGTAAAGAACCTTGCTGCCAAATCCGGGAATTGAACCACGAATCTTCGTACTGGCCAGCCGACGCTCTGCCGTTGAGCTACTGGGACGGATTTGCAAGCGGTTATTGTCGAAGTGAACACTGTAAACGAAGTCTTTGTAAAACTTCAGGAAGTTTCTCAACACATAAAGGCGCCTATTTTTTAAATTTAATGTTTAAACATATTTCATTACAATTAGTAATCCATCGCAAAACTGTTATTTTGATAAAAATATGATTGATTTAGAAGTTCTAAAAATGAATTCACTCTATAAGAAAAGTCTTAAAATCTGCTTGATGTAATTTTCGATTTTTATTAATATAATTTTAGTATTCTTAAATTTAATCCTTTTTGTTTATATTCATCTGAGTTCATCAACATTGTTTAGATAAATTATCACCCCTCCCCCCCCCAAAAAAATAGATAAGAGGAACTCAAGGTTAATATATATATATATATATATATATATATATATATATATATATATATATATATATATATATATATATATTTGAAATATGTAATAATAAGAATTATGTAAAAATAAAATAAAAAAAATATATAAAAAAACAATTCAAGTAATATTAACATCACCATAGAAGCAAATTCACAGCCACAATGCCGATAAGAGAAAAGAACAGCACCGTCCCAAATTCGATGATTAATCAGAACTAAATTCATCTTCAGGTCTGAGTATTTAATTCTAATTAACCCAAACAAATGCTTGTTTCAGATTAAGCAATAGCACATCACTATAAATGCTTAAACTCAGACTACAGGCAACAAAAATTAAAAAAATGAAAATAGGATACATTAAGAAAATTTGTATTACCATGCGGTATGAACCCTTCTTCTTCCACCACGTGTATCGTGATCAACCTCAACAGCTTAATCTAGAAGCACCGGAATGAACAAGTCGAAATTCTACCAGGGAGGCAGGACGAACGTTCACGGTAATACTCCCAGACCCGTCCAGTGAGTCTAAGCTGGAAACCGGACAAGCAATTCAGAATATTAACTTCCCAAATATGCAATCCTGAATATGAATATGAATCAAAGACGAAAATTCTTACTAAACAAGTAATTCAGAGGAAAACTGGATAAACGAGAATGCCACTATACACCATTATAAGGGCGCTCAAAACGTAGTTTCAATACTGACAAAAGTTACATTTTTTTGTGAAAATAAAATTCAAAACATTAATGTTAATGCATCTTATTTTCCGATTTTTGATTTTTCTAATGTTTTTGACTTAGTTTATTATTTTGCATTTTTATTTATTTATATAATTAATAAATAATTATATATAATTTTTTTTTTTTCCCTACTGTATGTTAGTCACTATAATTGGGAATGTTTTCTAGGATGTTATCGAGTGAAAGTTGATACACTGAGTTGATAATTTTAATAACAAACTTGGGGGGATATGCATTATTAGTCGCTGTACTCAATAATTCCATAAAATGCGCTAATTTATAATATTCATCACAATTTTATTGATTCTAAGAGCCTGGTTTATTATAATATTTCTAAATACAGATATATGCAAACAAGGGTCAAAATGTTGAATTTTTGATGTATTAAATTTAAAATCCTGTCTTTTATCATACAAGTTTATAACCATATTACAATTTTGTAAATTTAAATTTAAATCTAAAAAGTTTGCAACATTAGAGTCATTACTACTTGCATTTAATTGTAAATTTTTAGGATAAAAGTTTAATACTATAGGAATATTATTTGGGGATACATATAAAATGTCATCTAAATATCTAAACATGTGCATATTATGCAAGCTTGGATTAATGTTTTTTTCATAGAAGAATAAATACAGATTAGCTAACAATGATGAGGCACACCCCCCTTGTGGGATACCAACCTGTTGTTTAAAAAAAGTACCACCATGTTGAATATAGTTCTCATAAAGAGTGAAGTTAAGTAATTTTTTAAAAAGAAAATTAGAATATTTTAGGTTGATATTATATTTTTCAAAAATTCCTAAAATAATTCTATACAGATCATCTATATTTATATTATTAAACAAATCTTTGAAGTCAAAGGTATAAATACTATGAATATTAGTAAGAGTTTTCAATTTCTTAACTAATTCAAAACTGTTTTTTACAATATGACAATTATTTGAGATTTCATCTGACAAGGATACTTCATGTAATATCTTTAATAATAATTTTCCAGCATTAGTAATGTAAGAATTATGCCCACTGATATATATATATATATATATATATATATAATTGAACAATTTTTATTTTACTTGTATTATATACACCTGAGATAGATCATTAAAAGAAAATGTTCTGTATAGCCAAAGTGAAAGGAAGATGGACTGAAATGTAAATGTGACATCAAAAGTACTTACGACAAGCCATTGAATATTTAAAAAAAACATGATAGGAAACATTATAAATAAAACAGGTACTAAATTGGTATAAAATACCCCTTTTTCCCTGTTCCATATATAAGTTAAGGAATGGAATAAGAATTACATGTGGTAAAGATGGGTGAAATTTTTTTTTATAACTACACGTTAAGATGAAAGTATTTTTATATAAATCATATATGCAATGCAGGTACTTAAGGTACTAATCCCCTTGTTCCCTGCATAAATATACATGGTGTAAATGCAAGAAATGTGCTTAAAGATGAAAAGTTGCAAAACAGAAACATTGTTTTGCACGATGAGTTAGGCCTTTTCTAGCTGCCAAAATTTTTTTTTTAATATGAATAAATTGAATAAATTGTACAAAGTGAAGAGCATTTCCGAAACCATGTGCGTTATCAAGGGCCATACATGTTCCGTTAATGCGGATTCTACGTTTCTGTGTGCATTACTGTAAATTGTATTACAGAAATAAGGCACATGGCCCAACGTAGAAGAAAATATAAAAAGGATCAGATATATAAAAAATCAAATATATAAATCAAATATAAAAAAATATACCAGCCTGTGGCTAAGTATTTTTAGGAGAATACTATGTAATAAAATGAATAAGAATATATAACAATTTAAATGTATTTACCCCTTGTGCTTCTTAACAGAGCAGATTACGTGATACTGACTAAGCATTTTAACTCAAAACAGGTTACAGTTAATTCTATATACTAAGATTTCAACAGTGGGAAGTGAAACATGGAGATGAAAAATTATTTAAAATTGTTTGAGAATGATCTGTCAATATGTTGCTGTAATTGTAGCAAGGTGTTAAATTTCAAATTAAAATGTGTTTTAATAAATGAAAAAATAAGGTTTGGCGGGTAAGTATTTTGGATAGTGTTGTTGATGAATTTAAAAATATGTTCTTTGTAGTAACATCGTGTACTTAACATTTTTATTCTTAATAACGGGTTATTAATAATATTTTTAAATACTGATTTTGAAAGATTGGATGAATAATGTTGAAATTTATTTACTTTGAAGTTATAAGTTTCTGTTTTGTCGTATAGTTTAAATTTTAATGTGTCTGCATTTAGAATTTTTAAACTAACGTCCAGATAATTGGTCCAGTTTGATGTATATACATTTTCAATTAGTTGTAGATTAGGTGGATAAAAATTAAAGTTTAATATAGGTGCTTCATAAGTAATTCCAATAATAATTAGATCATCAATAAATCTATATATGATATGAATTCTTGCATTTTATCCTAAAAAGTCCCAGAGATATGTTTAAACAAAGTTGGTGAGGGATTAATCACAAATCAAAATGTAAATGTTTACAGCAAGAGTGCAAATGACGCAACGCAGAAATGCATCATAGGCAAATAATATCTGCCTCTTATCTTTAATGGATCTTTAGCATAGATGGAAAACATTTTGAACAATCTTTGTAATCTTTGTGTAAAGTTATTATTTCTACACAGTGTAGATACTTTTGTACCAATAAATAGCAAAATTATTATTTATTTATGTAATCATTGTTTTCTTTCGTAATTTGTGTATGACCCTGAAACGCGATCTGTCGACATGATTTTTCCCCTCTGAGAACCCATGTGGATGCATCGAAAAGTGGTTTAAGTCAGCATTTTGGCTTTTCATATCTCTGGGACATTTTATGATAAAATGCTGAAATTTTGTACATCACTTTATTACTGTATGGGGCACATTTTACGCATTGGAAATATTTGTGTACGGGGGCTGTATAAAAATTAAAGTTTTGTATTTTTTAAAATTTAATTTCCTTGAGAATTTTAATCGATTTCATAAAATTCTGTATCTTTTTACGCAACTTTGTAATTTATTATATATGTCTAAGATCAATATTTAAGGAATAAAGGCCGAGGTCAATGTTTTTGGGACACACTGTATATATACATGGTGTCCAGTGCTATCGGTGGCCAATGGCTATTTCCTCAACCGTTAGTCACAGAGATATACTTCCAATTAAAATTAATTTAAATTTTAAAATCTATTATCTTAGCCAATTTATTATCTATCAAATCTATTATCTTAGCCAATAGCAGTTTAAGCCAATAAATGCATTTCTGAAAGAAATACGAAATATACATTTTTATGCGGTCCCGCGGTCATACCAGTTACATTTAGGAAAATCATCCTTATACAATTTCATGCAAAATAAAAAAAAAATGTCATTGTTGTACGACCAAAATTGACCGACTTATAGCTGCTTAAAGTTGGAGCATTTTTTGTGCTGAGAAATGGGGGTTATATACAAATAATTAGAGAGACAAATATTTCGCAGCAATTTCATTATTTTTTGTAGCAATATACATTACACTAAACAATATTAAAGTTATAATTGTTTGTAACACATAAAAAAATATCAAAATTAAATGTTAAATATTTATCGTCTGCTGAGCATTTTATCACAGACATGATACTTCATTTCAGCTTATTCAGATATGCTCTACAAATCTGTTATTTTTTAGGTGTTATATGCCTTTATTATTTTAGATTTAATGTGCGTAATTTTTAATTTTTCTCAGCAGGTACGCTGCAACTGATCTCATTACTGGTCTATTACCGCATAAAAATTTAAATTTCGTAATTTTTACAAAAATGCATTTATTGACTTAAACGACTTTCACGGTAAGACGTTACCTCGTTTACAATAAAGATCTTAGAAAGACCCCCCTAGAAGATCTTAGTCGAGCCCTGACTATAATACTCTTCTAAACGAACTACTATTCGATAAAAAGCTTTGCTTCATTTTCGACATTATGTCAACAAATGCAATCGAAAATTAATACTTTGAATACGCAATTTCAATATTTATAAGGTCCCTTAAAGTTTGCATGAACCGGGACATTTTTAAGCGCGGAAAAGCGACTTAAGTCATAAAGTTTAATGCTTCATAAATCGGTGAATTTTGGTCGTAAAAGGGTGATTTTTTTTTATTTTGCATGAAATTGTATGAGGATGATTTTCCTAAATATAACTGGTAGGACCGGAGGACCGTATAAAAATTTATATTTCGTATTTCTTTCAGAAATGCATTTATTGATTTAAATTGTTTCTAAGATAATAGATTTCAAAATTTAAAACATTTTTGCAATTGGAAGTATATTTCTGTGACTAACGGTTGAGAAAATAGCCATTGGCCACCGATAGCACTGGGCACTTATGTGTGTGTGTGTGTGTGTGTGTATAATAAAGATGAATTAAAAAGAATTATTGAAGAGAAATAGTGAAGCACCCATAACAAACAAAAGCATTCAAATACCAACCAGAGAAAACTCAAGAGAATGTCAATCATAAACATGAAAAACCCTAGGAAACCACCCATTAAATTTAAGACAAACATATCAAAGAACAAGATAAATCAATCATGCATAAACATTGATTATGAAACACTTCCCAACTGAAATGCAATTTTATTTAAACATCTCTTAAATGGAATACATTCAGCGGTGATATTTGTTAAATTATCACAGTGTAACAGTAATTTATTATACTTGAAAACTTCATCGAAATATAAATCGTCTGCTTCTCTATGTAAAATCAATGAATATTTCATTCATATTACTTACATTTCAGACTCCAGAGCTGAATAATTTTGCGTGAAAAAAATTCAGCGATTCTTATACAACTCACCTTAGAATCGCTTGATTTGTTTACATTCAGCATAAGTTAAAATTAGGCTTCGTTGTAGATATAATCAACTTTTAGTGATCATTTAAAATAAAAAATATTGTAATTGCGTTGGCATAGAATTCACATACACAGATAATACGCAAAAATAAAGCGGTTTTATAACGGATGTAACATTAAATATAAATTTAAAAGATCGTTAAATATCACGATCTTTAAACACGGAAGAAAATGGATACCATATTTTATTTTGCAATGCGTCATGTGCTTTTCATATATCATGGGTGTAATTATTATTTCAATTTTTATTTAAAAAACTACCTAACATATTTTGCTGAAATCTTTTTTTCACATTTTATGTTATAATTTGAATATTTTCTAAAATTTTCGAAGCAATTTGTGAATTTTAACTTCGCTTAAATATGTTTGAAAAATTAAGTCCCATTGGCCTCAATGTAATTCATTTTTTCAACCCGGGTTAAATCCGAAACTACTTAGGTGATATTATTCATTTTCATTCCAATATGTTCCACAAATCGTCTCAACAACATACTAAAATTTCATTTTGATAAATTCGTTTTTACGGCAGTTATCGTGCGAACGGACAAAACAGACAGACAGAATGAAAAAATTCATAAACACTTTTCAGCTATGTTGGAAAGTGTTAGAAATGGAATATCAAACAATACAATGAAGGTGATGTAATAGTAGTAAAATCTTCAGGAGACTACTACTATATATCAGTTTTAATTAGCACATTTCATTTATTGACCTGTTACTGTGAACAAAAGATCAATAGAAGCCCCAATGTGCTATAAATGGAAAATTATTTAGAAATTTGAAAACAAAACTAAAAATTATTGAATAAATTGAAAATATGGAATTGACTTACACGTGTGTAGAAGTTCAAATAGCTAAACCAACGCAACATAATGTGCAAAGAAGGTGTTGCCAACCCTAAAGAGTAATGTCCACGTTCCCATTCTTAAAAATTGTAAATAGTAAATACATTCTAAAGTATTAGAATGTATAAAAACCAGATAAACTGCATTCAAAATATAGGGAGTGCTTATTAATACATATAGATAAAAATGATAATCATTATTAACCCTATAAAATAATTTAAAGAATTAATAAAAAATGAATGGAATAGACAATGGAATATATTAATCGATTATAGAAATTAGACAAGGCCTTCCACTGACTCCTTGCGTCTATCTCCTAGCAAAATGCACTGTTAGATGATGCAAGTGTAATTAAATGCGTAATAATAGAAAATATAACTATAAGTATCAGTTAGTTAATAATAGGGAATGAATGGGGAATAATTGAAATTCTGTAGTGATTTAGACATAATAAAGTGCATTAACAACTCTGTGTTATCCTAAACATTTTTACTATGCTGTTAATTAAATATAATGGATAAAAGTATGATTTACTACTTTGAATAAGGTTTTTTATATGCAATTGATGAAATTTTTTATCTGAAAATCTATAAATACGATACAATTGATTTTTAATGATACGAAAAATTTGAACCGAAATGCAAGAAGTAAAAGGTAATAATTTATTGATATTAAATTAAAATAACTTTTTTATCATATAAATTATAAATAATACTATTAGAAAATTCAATACATAGATTTAAATCCAGAAAGTTACGTTTAGTACTAATAGAAGGTTCATTATTCAACAATTCCAGATTATCTGGACAAAAATCGATGTAGATATTATTTAAATCCGTTTTAACAACACAAGACCAGATAGTCTACATATCGATATAATTGTAAGTCAGTTGATGTAAACGTGCATTCATCTTTATAAAGATATAAATTTGCCAATATACTACTACTACAACCACCTTGCGGGACATCTGATACTTGTAAATATAATTGGTTTCCCTGAAAAATATAGTTATTAAATAAAACAAAGACGAGAAGTTTAGGTAAGTTTTTGATTTTAATATGATCGGCATGTTTGGCAAAAATGCATTATTAAGAGATAAGATGATATTACAAAAATCTTGAATATTAATATTATTAAAGATATCTTTAAAATCAAAGGTTTGGAAAGCCCTTTCACTACATTTCAAGTCTCTAATTCATCGAAAGGTGCGTTTTTTAATCAGTTCACATTTCGAACATATCAGTTCACATTTCGAACCACCTGAATTGGACATTTTTGAGAAATAAACTGGACGGACATTGATGATCTGGACAGACATAAAAAAAAAAAACATAATTTCCGCCTCGGATCGAAAATCCAACTAAGTTAGGTTCTGTTTGAAGTGTGCAGCCTTCTTGGTCAACAGGAGGAAGGACTTCTCAAAGGTCCTAGAAAAACAAAAACACATTAGGCAATTATATATATTGATATTATTTACAATTGGTTTTAACATAAGTATTAACTAGTAGCGGATCTGTGAATTATTCGAAGAAAATTTCTAAAAGCTAATACAAATTTACAATCTGGACAATGAATGATGATAAAAATTAATGCTTAACTCTATAACTACAGTAAAAGTCAGATGTAGTGGGGGACATAATTTATCCCACGTGGTAGCTTAACCGCGGTATATCGGGCAACTCTGTAATGATAATTTTTTTTCACGGGAGACATATTCTTTACTACAGTATATGGGACCTCAAAATATCAGGCTTCTACTGTACTTATTGATTTTGATTGTTGATTTTGACTCCATAATGTATAACAGTGAACCCCACAATAATAATAAATGCCCTAGCTATTATTGTCTTAATTTAATTTTTAAAACATTTAAATATTTTTACATTAAATATGTAAACAAATTGATGATCATCAGTATAACCACAAATTCAGCTAAACAACAGAAAAATCTTATTTCTGTACTATATAAAACGAAGTAATTTTTAAAAAATTCTCAAAAAGCGATTTTTCATGCAAAATGTGGGTGAGATGTTAGTTGAAATTTAATATCACTACTAAAAATTTAGTATTTTTACCAGGTGAACTAAGTATATCTCCTGGGGGAGAGGGACTTGATACCCTTTGGCATCTTGCCTGACTATGACCCTGTCTTCCTGCCTCCACTGCACTTAGTGCTTAGCAACGTACTTCACGTTATACACGCATGCAAAACTGTGTGGTGATTTCCACCTGGATTCTTCCATGCTGCTGTAGGTGCGTCGATTGAAAAATTCCTAAACATCGGAAAATTACGTAGGATAGATAATTTTTTGAGAGAAAGAAATCTTGGAGGTTACTGGTCGTCAAATTTTATGATTTTAGAATTTTTAGTTTATGCGATGTCGGAAAATAAAATTAGATTTTGCCTAAACGCTGATGAAAACATGTTTCCCTTAAAAACCTTTCTTTCTTGGGGGGGGGGGGGGGCTGCTTGAAGGGTATTATTATTGGTAATAATAATAATAATACAAAGATTGTAAATTGCATAATTTTGTTGCTTTCATTATTGCACTATAACGGGAAGAATTAAGTTATTGAACTATCTCTATATGAAATATCTCTATATAAAATACTCTGTTATTTATTTCTAGCTCGTAAAATGGATTTCGAATTGCTTTGCACTTTAGTAGATAACACAGTACCAGATTTGTACATACTTTGCTTTTATACATTGTTGCACTAATTTTATCTTAAATACTATTGATGAAGATCTCACAAACAGAGGGAGGAGAATGACGTATATTCTTACAATCCCTAATGCTCTTCACAATTTCTAGCTTTTGATTATTATCGTTTTGCTTGTAACAAACAGGATGCTACAAATGCCCAAACTTTGCAAATTCGTTTTTAAACCGGATGGGATATTATGTTACAATCTACCAGTCGAATCTCACTTTGGCATTTGTCAACTTCTTGTTTCGAGATATAGAATAAAAATAAACTCCTCAACAGATAGATAAATGCCGACCCTCAAGGATTGGCAAACATTTTGGAAGATGGCCGTGCAGATAACGACAGCGCTGAAGCTATGAATCGCTATCCTTTAGAGTAGCTGGGGTGAATCTCATCGCAACCAACCTGAGATAAACATCGTGATTCTGTTGAGGATATTCTTGAAACTAATATTTGAAAAAGCTCTTTGTTTTCCATTCCTTTGAATGATTGGAGTGCTGTTCAATTTTGAGAATAATAGCCAATCCGAAAATGGATATAACATCGTATACCTGAAGACAGAATACCCACACAGAATACCTGAATGTCGGAGAAATAATGACTGCTACTGATGTTACTTTATTTTGTCAGATTTTCTGCAACATTATCGGGAGCAGCATCGTTATTTCTGAATTTGACAAGAAGTATGCTAAAAAGTATGACAAAAAGTATACCAAAAAGTATAACAAGAAGTATGCCTAAAAGTATGACAAGAAGTATACCAAAAAGTACAACAAGAAGTATGACAAAAAGTATGACAAGAAGTATGCCAAAACAACTTTGATACCGGGTGTTTTACGAAGAATGTCTGAAAGTAATATAAAATTAACGGTTGATCGTAGAAATAAAGGGAAATATGAAAATTAATCAGTGGAAAGTTTAGCTATGATTATCGCACCCACCCCGGAACTGATAATTTCTGAAAATTGGAATTCTTTTTATATTGCTTTCAATAAAAAAATACACCGCACTTAATTGTAGCGAAAGAAACTTACCTGGTACTTTTGATGAAAAATTCGCTAAGATATTTTAATTATTGCTA
Organism: Amaurobius ferox; assembly: GCA_951213105.1. Taxonomy (NCBI): domain Eukaryota; kingdom Metazoa; phylum Arthropoda; class Arachnida; order Araneae; family Amaurobiidae; genus Amaurobius; species Amaurobius ferox. The sequence goes on along the minus strand of OX578141.1, from coordinate 93,616,930 downwards.
TTGGGTAGTTTTCAATCGATTGCAAGGGACCAGCAACAAACAAATTATTCAAAATTTCAAATAGCAAATTTCAATTGGCGGTTTTCCTGTTTTATATGGATTTGCAGATGTTCCCCCATATTTATTTTCAGAGGATATTTTTAAGACCTCCATATTTACTTCCAGAGGACACTTTTAATTAGTCACATTTGGGGTTAAATTAGCATGGAATAAGTCAAGAATTTCAATTATTGGTATTTCAAAAAGTTTTTCAAAAGTACCGGGCAAATTTCTTTCGCTCTAATTATCCCGGTGCAAATTTTATTAATTGGTATTTTTTTGATTGAGGTGCCGTATAAAATATAATTTCCTCATTTTTATGAAATTATCAGTTTCTGTGAGTCCACTCTTTCATCAAACACCTGGTGTAACAAATGTTTTTCTAAATTGGATCATCATCTAATTTAAGCACTTTTTCACTAGTATTGATACTAGTGATTAATTTAAATCACTATCAACTATCATATCTATTTTCTCCTTTCTTTGCTGATTGTCTTTTACATTTTACTTTATTTCTGTGACCAACTGTTGATTTTATATTCTTTCCATACACTCTTCGTCAAACACCTGGTGTAACAAATGCTTTTCTAAATTTGATCATCATCTAATTTAAGCACTTTTTCACTAGTATTGATACTAGTGATTAATTTAAATTGCGTTAATTAAGAGCGTTAAATTGACATGGATCAATTGCAAAAGATGAATATTATTTCTGAGCCGTTAAAATGAAAATCGGAATACAACTCGTTAGTCATGCCTCTCAGATTGTACAAAGGGCAAGTATTTGAATACTGGTATTGATACGAAAATACCGGCATTTCGGTATCATAGTATTTTCCTGCATATATAGTATTTTCTTGAAATTGTCTGTTTTTCATAAGATATAAATTAAAGATTGCAATCCTGGGGCATTTTTTACATCATTTCAGGAATAAAATTTTTTCAATCCCTGTATCCCTCCGCGGGATTGGGAATTTCACGTCACTTCATTTAAAAGAAGACATATTTTAATTGCGTTTCGATTGATTTGTCTATAAATATTAAATATATGTGAACGATAATAACATATTGAAAATTTTTTATAACAACATTTTAATTTCGGATATAATGAACATTTTTTAGAACAAGACGATTTACATATTTTGGTACTTTCTCGGGTTTGTAATAAACACTGAATGTATTCATAAAAACCATTAAACAATAGTGAACCGTCTGAAATAACACACTCTTAAATTAGACGATACAATATATTTAAAAAATCTAGTACAATAAATGCACATGTGTACTTTGTCACATGTACTGTAAAATGTAACTAACTGATATTGAACAAATTGCATATAAAATTCATAAATAAGAGTATCCTAAGTTAATAAGTGCATTTGGTATACTGTAAGTTTTATTATAAGACAAGTTGGTATGCAGTATGTTGCTATTTGCATGACTTTCCTCGCATTTTGACATCTATATGGACAAAAATTATAATTTTAAATTCGTGGTTTAAGCGTAGTTCATGGCCCTCAAAGTCATTATTCAATAGCTCATATAAAGTTATTTTAATATGTTTTATTTGATGTGAATCGGAAAAAGAAAGAAAAATAAGGGGTAGGAAAAGTATGCTTTAAGATCGCCTGAACATAAAATACTTTTCGCAAGATATTTATCTATGTTGTGCGCGTGTGTTTGTCTCTGTGTGTGAGCATATGTATCTGTGCTTGTGCGAGTGAGTATATGTATATATGTTTGCCTGTGAAGTTTGGGTAAGGTAACCTATGAACTTAGGTACGCACCGTTATGAAATTTCATGTGTGGATATATAATATAAAATAAATGAAGGAGTCAGTATTTGTTTCTTATAAATTGCATAATTAAAACACAAAATATTAGAAATTTCAGATTTTCGTAGTATCATTTCTTTCCCTACATATATTGTATAAGGATAGTAAAGTGATGAGAACGGAAATTCGAATTCGAGTTTTCGACGGTAGAGGACGTTTCAAGGATCGAACGTTTTTGAAGTGATATACGTGTGTGTATGCATGTATATTGGTGTGTTTTTATGTTAGTGTGTATGTATGTTAGTATGTGCATATTTTTATTAAGATCCTGTAGAAAATTATAAAATTCTATTTATAAAATCCATATTACTTGAAGAGTAAAGTTTGCACCTAAGAACTTCAGAGATAAATATAGAAGCATTAAAAAATATTGAGTTTTTTTTTCAAGATCTTTTGTTAAGGAACTTTTAGGCGGCTTCTGGAGAGTCTGGAAAGACTTTTCGGACCCTCCAATTTTGTCTTCCCCCGGGGAAGAAATTGAAAATTTCGTTTCATTAGGTTCTGTCACGTGGTCGATACTATAAGTGTGAAAAACCCAGACCACACGACTGACCCGAAGGCTGATACTATAAGTGTGTGGAAACCCCAGGCCGTCCGACTCGTCCAGAGGATGATACTATAAGTGTGAAAAGGTTCATTCTTCTAAATCACCGGGGTTTCTGGTGAGTCTGAAAATACTTTTCGACCCCCACCCTCGTCATGTTTTTCTGTTTCCGGTGGAATAAAAAATATGGCTTCGTTATGTTCTGTGCCGTGGTCAGTACTATAATTCTGTAAAGATCCAACTGAAATCTTTTCTCACAAAAATTTATTTATTTTTTATCTTGTAGGGAAAGTCACGGACTGAACACATATCAGATTTAATCTATCTGTTTCTTTTGCTAACTAATTTATCTTTTGTTCAACGTGCTTACAATTTTTACTTAGGATGGACATTCAAACTTGTCCAGATTTCATCTGAAGACCATCGAAACAGCATACGATATTTTTCTCAATAAGGAATTCATTGTTTTAGTACAGAGTACGGAAATATTTGGCTTTAAGATTTTAAGTTTGAACTCTAGTGACTCGGACGTTTTCTTTCTTTTACATTAACAAAAATAAAATTCCATTTAAAATATTATGCACTCTGACTCGTTCAATAAGACGATAAGTTATGAATAGAACAGTTATCTCTCCTGGATTAAGTTTTAAATAATATCTTGATGAAGTGTAGGAATTATTAAATTCAGTGTTTGGTTTTGGAATCGCACTTAGCAATTATGCATAGAATTTTGGGGGAAATGGCTGAATAAAATGTGCCGGAGCCGTAGGATCTCTCCAGTTTCCCAATAAAGAACTCATGTCGTTTGGAATAAAAACATTAGTTCTTCATTAGTTCTTCATTCGTTTTTCTTTAATTAACTAAAAAAAATGGCAATTTCTATTTTCTAGCGAAAATTATTTCATAATACCTTGAAGTGCATATCAAATTCGAAACCAGATCAGTACTTGAAGCTTCAAGGTTGCATTTTCGTTTATATGTTGACACAGAAATAAATAAGCAGAGGATAAGAAGGAAATACATGAAAAAATACAAAAATCTAAACGTCTTTGAACTTTTTCCATTTGGAAAAAATAAATAAATAAAATGCTTGTCTTCTAGAGAGCCGAAAATACAAAATGCCGAAGTCCCCGAAAAATAAAATATTGCAATATTTTAATATTGTCAAATATCATTTGGCAAATGAAATTTTTATAATAGCCATTTATAGCTTGGGTATATAATTGATAAGACAAAAATTAATAATTTTCATGTTATAATAGTGGAATTTAATATCTGTTCTTCAAAGAACTAATTTTTGAATGTATAATGTTAGTAATTTTTGTGATCCCAAGCTGTTCAAGTTATTTCATGTCAGAAATGAATGTTATCTTAAACACTTACTTATTAAATTAAAACTCACTCAAGGGATGAACTTTTTCTAATATTTTTACTATGTTTACTTTATTTTACTTAAAAATATATTTTTAAACTTAAGAAAATACAAAATACTTTTCAAACGGGATGAGTGCCTAGAAAAATACCTATTTGCATTTCTTGAATTTTGTATTTGATAAGTATTTAGGTTCCCTAACCTTGTAAATAGGTATTATGAAATCTAACCTTGAACCTAACTATAAATTAATCCCAACTATATGAAAAACCAGCTTGAGAGCAGGTATCAAGAGCGACAAAAACTATCAGTGGGCTCATATGTTTAGCAAAATAGGCCTCTTAAGGGTAAAGAAGATATTATGAAACTACTATAAATTAAACCTAACTATAAATGAAACCCAACTATAAGAAAAAATCAGCTTGAGAGCAGGTATCAAGAGCGACAAAAAGTACCACCGGGCTCATATGTATAGCAAAATAGGCCTCTTAAGAGTAAAGAAGATATTATGAAACTACTATAAATTAAACCTAACTATAAATTAAACCCAACTATAAGAAAAAATCAGCTTGAGAGCAGGTATCAAGAGCGACAAAAACTATTACCGGGTTCATATGTATCGCAAAATAGGCCTCTTAAGAGTAAAGAAGATATTATGAAACTACTATAAATTAAACCTAACTATAATTAAACCCAACTATAAGAAAAAAACCCAGCTTGAGAGCAGGTATCAAGAACGACAAAAACTGTCACCGGGCTCATATATATAGCAAAATAGGCCTCTTAAGAGTAAAGAAGATATTTGGACAGTAAAACTCTTTTTTTTCGTTTCTTCTGCGTGCATCTTTGGAGAGGTAACATTAAATTGTAGGCTTGCGTGTTATACAGGACGTTTCAAAACTATTACACGACTGAATATCTCTTGAATGATTGGTCGTAGACCCATAGTTTCAATTTAAGAAATTCTTTAATACGATACACTATTATTGTAAGCAAGTTTTGATCCCGTGGTAGCGTTTAGTAAAAAGTACAAAATGTAACTTTTATTTTATACTCGTATATGGGTCCCCTAGGAAATTGTAAAAATATTTTCCGTAGTCCAATTAGTCAAACAGAAAAGTTTTATTGTCGTACGATCAAAATTATTCGAGATATAATTGGGGATTCCATAAAGCTTTTGCTACATATAGGTATGCATGCAAGTTTTTGAATGCAAACGTTATTTAAAAAAGTTCGATTTTTGTACGTCACTTGAAATCTATGTTTCCGCAGTTTCTTTTGATCGCGTGAAAGTGTCAAAGTCCTATAACTTTGACAATTTTTACACGTCCAATTTTGCATATTAGTGAACAGAGCTTTTCTTCGTAAAAGATCTTTAAGTGAATAAGCACATTTTTCTAACCAAAATTTCATTTGTAGAGCACCCGTATTGAAAAGTTAAATTTCGTGCTTTCTTGCTAAAATGCGTCACGTAACACAAACTGTCGTAGTCTGAAAGTCTATCTTAAGTAAAGCATTTCTTAAATTGAAACCATGCATGGCTCTAATTTATTGGTCTGATACTAAACGTTTAAGAGATATTTAGTAGTTGTTGTCGAGACCCAGACCGTCAGACCTAACAGAAAGGTGTAAGGTAATCGTTTGGACGGCCGGGAAGTGCCACCCAATAGATATTTAGTTGTGCAATTCTTTTGAAACACCTTATATAATACTTATAGACGCAGTACAGTCAAAGGTAAGATAAAAATTAAGATATTTATTTGGGTGACTGAGGTGTCAAGTTTTGGGAGCAAAGTGAAAATTTTGCAAAGAGTACATACATCCAACTAGTTTAATATTCACTTGTTAGACATATAGGCTTTTAACATAGACTGTAAAGAACTCATGGCCAACCGGGATTAAAATCACGTAAATGCAACTGACCAAACGGCTATGTTTTTAACATGTCAGATTTTAAAGTAAACCTAAGTGTCTCAAAAAATCAGTACCTGCTGTAATTGTCTCCAGCTAAATCTCGAGCTCTTCATACTCGGAACAACTGAGATGACAATCTTTTCTTCTACAATTTTTAAAGCACCTTGTTGCCCCAACCGGGATTTGAGCCACAAATCTTCGTACTTCAATCTTCGTGCTTTATCTTTGAGCTACTCAGAGCTGCCTATATAAATTGTGAGTCCCTTACAAAAATTAGCACGTCCCCTCTATATTTGTTTTTCTCATTTTTGTGAATTTCTTGTCTTCTGCAACCTCAAAGAGAAACTATTGACAGTTTGGGCCTCTCTGAAGCCCGGACCCTTCCACTCTAGTGGTGTCTGTCCCCCCCCCCCCCCCCCCTTATGGGCGACCCTAAGCTACTGAGACTGAATTGCAAGTTTCGTCTGTCAATCTTATCGAAGTGAAATTTCAATTTGAAGCGGACCCTATAATATTTACATATCATAAATGTTTCTAGTTTCACTTGTCAAAATAAAAATGAAAAGCACGTAGAGATTTGATATATTTTGAAGTACGTTGCATTTGAAAACAAACAAAATTTCTTAAAAAATAAGTATCTACAGCAATTGTCTCAAGTACTCTATAATTATACTTCCGGGGTGAGATGAAGTTCCCTACTGAAAGCTATTGGGTCGAAAACATTTTCTTTTAAATTCAAAGAGGACCCAATAAGATTTACATATAATAAATGTCTGTAGTTTCACTTATCAAAACAAAAATGAAAAGCAAGTTGAGATTGGTTATATTTCTAAGCACGTGATATTAAGAAACAAATAAACAAATTTCTTGAAAAATAAGTATTTGCCGTGATTATCTTGAGTGCTCTAGAATTATGCCACTGGGGTTAGATGGCAAGTTCTCTACTGGAAGCTAATGGGATGACAATACTTTCTTTTATAGTTGAAGCAAACCCTACGCCTCCTAACACCAGACAACCAATGCAAATTCAGCACCCTCTTCTCTAGAGCAGAGTGCCTCGGCAATCCTATAAATATGTAACATCCAAGGATATGCTAACATATTGCTACAATTCGATGTGGGGACAAGTGCTCTGCGCAAGCACCCCGAAAGGATGCGTCTTGGTTTGGCTTGGCAAGTTAAAATGAAAATGAAAAATATGCTAGACTTGCTATGATTTGAAGCTTGTCAGATTTTAATGCAAAACCAAACTTCTTAAAAAAAATGTTTCTGTCTTGAGTGCTCTTTAATAATGATGAAGCTACTATGACGAAAATATTTTTTTCTATATTTGAAGCTGACCCTACAGAACTTACATATCGTAAATGTCTTTAGTTTCACCTATCAAAACAAAAATGAAAAGCATGTAGAGATTAGCTATGTTTTTAAGCAATTCAGATGTAGAACAACAACAACAACAACAACAACTAATTAAAAAAAATAAGTATATGCTGTAATTATCTGGAGCTGTAAGTATATGCTGTAATTATCATGAATAAGTATCATGTAATAAGTATCATGTAATTATCATGAATAAGTATATGCTGTAATTATCTAGAATTATGCCACTGGGGGTGAAATGGTAAATTCCCTAATGGAAGCTACTGGGATGACATTGCTTTCTTCTTCTGGGCTATAACATCCACTGGGGTTTGATGATAAATCTTCTACTGGGTGATACGAAGATAAAAATACATTTTTTTTATATAGTTGAAGCGCACCTTACAAGGCTTACATATTATAAATGTCTCTAGTTTCACCTGTCAAAACAAAAATGAAGAGCACGTTAAGATTTGCGATGTTTCTAAGCCCGCCATATTTCACAACAAACCAAATTTCTTCCAAAATAAATATCTGCCGTGATTGTTTGGAGTGTTCTTTAATTATGTTACTGGGGTTGGGTGGCAAGTTCCAGTATTCCATTGGTCTAGATGCCGAGCGAGTTGAGATATGATAGATCGCGAGGATCTAAATGGTGAGAGTGGGTAATGTTGCAGCTTCCCACAGCGCTTGGCTACGGGGGGTAAGAGGAATATTTCTGCGTGTCATCTGGATATGTTTCATGAGGTTTCAATTAAGAACGCATCTCCGTGGCTCGAAATCATGCACCAACGAACCGCGACCCTCTTTGACCCCAGCAGCCATTTGTCACAGGATTCCCTTACGAGACCTGCAACTGACGTCATGGAACTGATGGCAGGCCTGCTCATTAACAAAGACTCGCCTTCTCTGCTTAAGATTTTTAATTTTTTTGGAAGGCAAATCAATGCTGCTTGGCTACTGCATGCTGTGCGGTGCGTGGAAATCTCTCTCTTTCTCTCTCTCTCTCTCCCTCCCTCTCCCCTCTTTCTCTTTACATAAACGATAGAGCATTTATATTAATATATGTAGAAGCTTCAATGCTGAAGAAATAATTTCAGGGCATCGTGTTTTTAAAATAGGCGATATTTTAGGTATAAACTTGTAAAGAACTTTGCTGCCCCAACCGGGAATCGAATTCCTGGATCTCTGAACTGGCCAGCCGACTCTCTAACGCTGAGCTACTGGGGCGAAATTGCAAGTTCTTATCTTTGAAGTGGACTCTGAGAACTATACAGCAAGAGGTACAGCAAAACATCCACCTATCGGACCACTCCTTCCTTGCTGGTGTTCATATGTGATTGTTGTTGTGACAAAGATTTTACATACTACTGTTTTTACTAAAGACTTTCTTGAAGCATCTATTTCTCAGAATCTGGTATTGATAGAACTAAGATGATGAGTGATATGGATTCAGCATAATTTGAATTCCAGAGGAGGTAAAGGGTTTACTAAGTATTTGAACTTTAGTTTCGCTTTCATTTCCGGTTTAAAAAATTTCATTTTTCCTTAAACTTATGTCTCAATTCTTCTCTATTAGTTATAGATGGAGCTTCGATGTCATTTGATATGAATTAAACATCAAACTCTCAAGGTTTGTTAAGAATTTTCTTTTCCGGGTCTTTTTCCGCTTCGGGTTTGAAATTTTTTCTTAAAACGCCTATTTCTCAGGATTAGTTATAGATAGAGTTTAGATTATGACTGATATGGATTCAGTGTCACATTTCAGAGGGAGTTTGAGGCTCACTAAGGATTTGAACTTCCGGTTTAGGAGATGTCACTTAAAAATTTTCATTTTCCTTGCAACATCTATTTCTCAGGATTGGCTATAGATAGAAAATTCAGAAGATGTCACTTCCTATTAAAATTTACATTTTCCTTGCAATATCTATTTCTCAGGATTAGCTTAGATGAAGACACATGGATCCAGCATCAAATTCCGGAGAGTGTGGAGCTTTACTAAGGATTTTTACTTCTGTTTTATTTACTCCAGGTTCGAAAATTTCCCTTGAAACATATATTTCTTAGGATTGGCAATAGATAGTGCTTAGATGATGACTGATGTAGATTCAGCATAAAATTTCATAGGGTGTAGAGAAAGCCCACTAAGGATTTTCACTTCCGGTTCTGAACATATCACTTACGGTTTTTCCGAAAATTCGCATGACTGTACGAAATAAGGGTGCTATAAACGTACCTAATATTTCAGTTGAAAATGTAGTGTACATACCACTTGTTATCACATGAAATCTTTTTCATAATTTGGATTTGACACTGAGGTAAATTCCAGAAAATGTGGACAAATTAAGACTGCTCATACAAATGTACTTCATATTAATAGTTAAACAGAAGAATTAAAACCGAGAAGCTATTACAGTTGTTTGTTGTTTCTAATGTTACTAAACTAACAACACAATAAATGTAACTGCTTCTTGTGAGAAATGCATTCCTTGTACTGATGCATTCAAGAATTTCACTTTCACTAATATTTTTCATGTAGTTCATCATTTACCATCCTTGCTTCAAGTATTTCATAAATAATCGAAAATATTTCTTCTATCTGTAAATAAAATATTTATGAATTTTAACCAGGGCTGACTGGTTTAAACCCCATTTGCTTTATACTATGATTTAAGTTTTGGTTCAAGTCATATTTTTTTTGTTTAAACAATTTTTTTGGTTTAAAACATGGTATTTTCAACCTTAATTTTAACGTGTATTCATGCAAATTTATGTTTTGAATCATGTCGCTGGGTGATATTCTACTCTTTTCCCTCCTAAACAATTTCGTCTTTGTGAGAGATTCCGTCTTTGTGAGTGATTAGTCTTTGTGATGACATATTTGCATCTCAAAAAGACATATAAAGTATGGAAATTATGCATGATATTTACAAAAGATAGAGGTCGCTCAAGAATTTTTTTCTTACCGTTGACCGCTATTTAACATGACCGTTCTATGGAGGTTTTGACTAATGCTGTGTTTATGAAAACAATCTGCAAGGCCACCCATACACATTGTGGGTTTCCCTACAAACATGTTTCACAGATCCATATTTTGCTTTCTTTCCTTGTGAATCCTTAATGTCTTCTCTTTCACCTCCCCCAGAAAAAATAATCATTTAAATAAAAACATTCATTTTATAGTTATTAACCCTAATGCTGTCTTTTTTTCAATGTTTGTAGTAATAACGACTTTGATGAACTGAAAATTTTAAATCTAAGTAAAAATAAAAATCTGATGTGGGCAGCACATGACTTTCCCTGCAGACTTGTGTTCACGTTCTTTTTATTTTAATTACATTTAATTCACTTTTAATTCAATTTTCGTTCTCATTTGATAACTGGACTTCTTTTCAAAGGTGGCCTAGAGAAAATACGAAAAAACTGAAATATCTCGAGAATGGCTAGTCTTAGTGTAATGGGGTTGGTCTTATTCTTTTCTTCGTTAAAAATTACGTATTAAACAAGCATTTCATGGATATATTTGAGCATACGTAGTTTTTTATTTTAGATTTTGGCGATTTTTGCGGGCCATTTTGCAAAAAGAAGCAGGTTATTTTTTTTCGAATCATACCAAAATCTAATCAGCACTAGGGTGCCCCACAAGTGACTTATCTACCAAATTTTGTGGAATTCGGTCTATTAGTTTTTCAGCTAGAGTGGATACAAGCTTTTGCGGGCCATTTCGCAAAAAAAGGCGTGTTCTTTAATCCCAAATCATACCCAAAACTAATCAGCACCAGATTCGCCCACAAGTGACTTACCTACCAAATTTTATGAAATTCGGTCAATTACTTTTTTAGTTAGAACGGATACAAAATCTGCACAGACAGACACACAGACAGACACACAGACACACATATAGACGTCACGCTAAAAATAGTTTTTTCGTATTCTAGAGGTCTCGAAACGTGTAAATCCGTCGAAAACTCGAGTTGCGATTTTCGACATGACTCCAATACTTTCCCTATACATTACCATGTATTGCAGGGAAAGTAAAAAGAGGTGCATTGTGGTCAATAAATTTTAGTTGTGAATGTTTTAAGAAATTATTTCTAAAATTCCTTTGAAAGGAATATATCATTTGGAAACGCGATCAGTCTTTTCAGTATGGGACTGTTTAAAATTTTTATCTTTAATTGAGATTAACAAGATCACCATTTAATTACTGCAAAAAAATCAACATTTCATCAAAAAGTAAAAACATGCGAATCTTAAGTAACTTTCCTTTTAATATATTTAACACAAATTGTGCTTTCTTGTTATTCATATGCGCTTGAATATTTCACTGTTATTCCAGTTGTACTTCAGAGTTAGTAGAGAATTTTCAATATTTCTGCAAATTCGATATATAAATTTAGTGTTAATTCTCCATTTTACTTAAAAATCTCGAAACTGAAGACATACATAAAAATCAGATAAGCAAATGATGTGCTGTGCATGTGCACAGCGGATTGACACCACCCCGCATAAATACATGATTGTTCTTCAGACCGTACCTAGGAAGAGTGGAAGTAGATAATGCAATAATTATTCACAGTTAAAGATCAATATCAGATATTGGTGACAACAGCAACAACTCATTGTATTCCTGATATATGGAATTACTGTTTACACAGATCTTTGGTTATGCCCAGAACATTAAACAAAATTCAGGATATAACGGTTCACATAAAATCAATTCTGGACCCAATATGGAACACCGTATTCAAGCAATAAACTATACACTTAGCTTTCTCGTTATTAGATTTTGAACAGTTTCAGTGTAATTATCCAGATCAGGAAGTAACAAGTATGGGGCTCTGAATTTGTTTCAGTGTGCCATTTCACTTTAGCGTCCAAAAGGCATAACATGCTCGATAGGCCGCATGCATGCCATGCAGTGAGTTTCGGACTTCATATTCGGAATAAATCATACTCAGCGAATCCGCCAGTAAGTGGCGCGATTCTAATTTGAGACTGCACTCCTATTGCAGATAATAGCATCCATGGATCAGTTTCGAACTCATCAGCATGTAATAACTGGTATCTTCAACGACAGCCACAAGTTTTCGGTCTGTCCTACCACGTATCCAGCTTCAAATTTCTTTAAAATGGAGCTCAGGCTACACGAGGTTGCAACGGCCAATTTCATACTCATGGATGCTGTTATCTGCAATGCGAGCGTAGTCCTAATTTTGGAAATGTTCTCTATTATCGGCTTCTGGAAGTCATAAATGCGAAACCGGTCCATGGGTGCTGTTATCTGCAATGGAAGGAGCGTAGTTTTAACTTGACGGATAATGCTTGCACTTATCCTCTAATGACACAATTTAACGCCAGCGTATTTAAGTTTTATTGAGTTGAACATTTGTTTGGAAATTATACTTTCCAATCAATAATACGTACAATGTATTTGATTTTACATAAATATGTACTAGACAAATTTGAAACTGTTGCCAATTACAGCCTTGAAAGTTTCTAGTTGACGTCCATAAGCAATTCCCTATACCAGAAGTCTTCAGGGATTCGGGCTTAGCCTACGAGTTTAAGTCCAACCTGACCCACGAGCTGGGCCAGGCCAGATTTCTCTTAGACTGTTCCTTGTGGAGGACGGTTTCATGAAGGACTATGCTCAGGTGTTAAAAGATTTGGACCTGATTTTTGAAAAATGTATATATGAAATTTAATAGTGTGTACGAAATGCTTTTGTTGATTTGATTTATGCATAGATTAATGTTGATAAAACGAATTTTATGTTAATTCTGAATACAAAAATTGAACCAATTACTTTTCTATGACATATTTGGATAAACATCCTTTCAGACTAGACCGAGTTGTGGCATAAGGTCTTTTTATTAGGCAGGGTTCGAGTATTACATTTGAAAATATCTACGGGTTTGGAATCCGGTACTTTCGTAACAAGCCTGGTAAATGTGAAATTTCAGCCCGAGCAGACTTCTAACCTACTCTGCCTATTGATAAATCCACTTCTACGTAAGTGGAAGGTAATATAAGACACGATGTTTGTAATGTAGTAACATGTTTGTAACACAGAGTCTGCGAATGTTCTCTTGTTCTAGAACAGGAAATGTTCACTAAAGTTTGAGATAGTTGATGCAATTCATTTATTCCATCCAAGCCTTTGTTTTAACTTTGAAACTATTATTCCTTTCAACGAATAGCAAAAATAAGTTAAAGTACAGTTCTTCAGCTTGAATTCAAAGTTAAATTTAGAAGTTTTCTGTCATTTCTTTTTATTATGTGCTGTTGAGTGAATCGTGTCTTTTTCGCTACCGGATCCCTGAAGTTTTGGAACCCGTGTCTTTAGTGTGACACGCACTCGAATTCAGTAATTGACTGCTGACTGTGTCTTGGTGATCGATAGATGGAAGATGGAGGTTTCATAGCAACGGGGAAGCCAGCCAAGAGCACGTTTTACTTCTGAAAGATATTCTTAGTCTGCTTGTGCGGAAGAAAAAAGGTCCTGCCGGTGTGAGCCGAGTCGTCGTCACGTCAAGTCGTCAGGCCAGGCCAACGACGATACTTCACCTTTGACCTCACTGTGACAGTTTGACATCGAAGTGACACAGTCAGAGTGAAACTGTATGATCACAGAGAAAATAGCTCAGTCTGAGACCATGTTACACTCCCTTGCAGCATTTATTGACATCTTATGAGATGTTGTTTGGGGAAAAGTCAATCAATTAGTAGGACTTGCACCACATCTGGCTGGCATGAAAATAGTTAGTTCTTGAATTACAGAATTTGGCTAGAGCGTTGAATGTATCTTTTTTGGTCTACTAAACTAGTGCAGTACGATGTCAAGACTGCAATACAAATTCGAGGCATGATTTGTATAAAGGTAATGCATAGGAGATTTGAGTTTTATACACTGTGGTTAATTGTGTAAAGTAATATATTTTACTTGATCCCTAAAAAAATAATGCATATTTTTATATTAAAATTTCAGTATTTTTAGGTATTGTTGAGGCAAAGTTTATGCTAGTTTCAAAACATTTTTTTATCTCAATATATATTAGTTTTAACTATTAATAAGTCACACGAGGGTACAAAGCTTGCTTAATCGCACACATAAGTTTAAAAGTTGAGGCATTGGTGGTTTCCATCTCATATTTTGCAATCTATTATTGCACTTACAGACAATAATACTAAGTGACGCGGGCGTAGAACTTGTTAAAAAACGAATTGCTGTAAAAACTGGTTGCTATATTTAGTGACTGCCAGCTGCGGTTTAAAATTGAAGCATTGGGATTGCCCATCTCATATTATGCTCTTTAATACTACAAATTTTAGTACTTAGAGACAATAAAAGTCTCCTTTCTGGTAGGTCGGACGGTCTGGGTCTCAACAACAAAAACAACAACAATAAAAGTCTAATAAGTGAGCTATGAGTTAAACTTTGGGTCAATGATATAATTAAGTGCATTTAATCATTAAATACCAAATTAGTGAACATTACATATTTAACGAAATACTTTATTTAAATATTTTTATATAATATTTATGTATTATATGAGACAAACTTCATATGTATATATTTGATTTTCCTATTAAGATATTTAAAAATTTTGAAACTGGTGTATTTCCTTTATGAATACACAGTTACCTGCTTACCAGAACCTTAAGGTTCTCTACCAAACCCATATAGCTCACTTGTCTCGGGCTTCAGAGGTCGAAGGTTTGAGTCCTTGTCTGGGTATAACCGTATAACTGATACCCGAGCAATGTTGTTAATCTTGATTGCAAAATTGATTGTATGGACAAATGAAAAAGTGACAAATCGATAGATAAAATAATGTAGTTCCGTTGAGTCCAAAGAGTTTCAAAGTTGGGACCGTCAGAGCTTTCGAATTAGGTGATATAGACTCGGAGGTTTTCTTACGAGACCAGGTAGCTAGCTCAATTAGTAGACTTCATAACCTTTGTTTGATAATACACGTTGGGATAATCTGATCAACATTGTTCAACTTATATTCTTTTGTCTATAAAACATGAATTGTGCGTTTTTGCATGTCTTACTCATTAATTTGAAAATCCGACTTTTGCAAATAAAACACAATTTTTTCTGCATAAATAAATTTGATCCGAAGTATGACGATATAGGTTTCGCTTATAAGACAAACAATCAAGCTCAAATTTTATTTTATTGCCAATTTACCTGAGCTTGATTTTAACCACATATTTTTCTAAAATTTTGCAATTAAATTTGTAATTAACCGGTTGTAAAAATAATTCGGATATAAACTGTAATATTTCTTTAATTCAGTTTTATAATGTAGAAAAAGTATAAGTGCTGAATTTCCTGGGGAAAATTCGTATTACATAAGAAACATTTAATTGCATCGTATAAAACTACATATTTTTAAATATATGAATCAAAACTGAAATTAAATTCGGAGAGCTATTTTTAGAAACACAACAAAATTAACTATTAGAAAAACTTGAGCAACTTATTTAAGCACAAATAGAATAACAATGCTGAATTGTCGTTGCTCAATTTTCTCGTAACCTTTACACCGAGTGTTTTCTCCTTATAAAACTAATGGTCCAATTTGGGATGTAAAACTCGAAAAATCCATTATATGGTGGAAAAATGAGTAGAAAAATATGGAAATCTGCCTCATAATGTGGGGAAGATTGTTTTATATAGGAGATTGTTTTTTCCCTTGTGTGAGACTTTTTTTCGTTCAGCGCTTTTCGTCTTCGTCAACTTTTACGAGTTTAAATGAAGCTGTATTTTTCTTTTAGTGACTTTATATTTTGGATTTTTCTTAACTTTTAAATCCGGTCGTGGGGATTTTTCTTTAATAACCACTTCAAACTCATGGATTGAAGACTTTGCTGTTTCCCTTTAGTAATGGAAAATCCCGAATTCATTTGAGGTGTTTTATATGGCTTTGTTTACCTGGTCTTTTGTTTCCAAATTGGCTATTTTAGTTTATAACGAACGTTACGGCCTTCAACATTAATATTATGATTTAATTTTGACTGAAAACAGGCATTAATATATATATCGTGAAAACATTATACACGTATTCAATATATGTTGCAAATTATTTAATAAAATTGATTCATATTGAAAGTAAAATAAAATGATTTGCGTAGAACTTACCACAAAATCGCAATTTCAAATGAAAACACAGGTTCGCAGTTGATGTAATCAATCGCGTATAGACTCGAAAGAAGACGTTTGGCGTCTTCTATTTAGCATACTTTATTACAAATGACAATATATTGGCGACCTATAATCGCTAACATATGCATTGGCGAGCACATTAGTACATTGGCGAGCATATTGGTACATTGGCGAGCACATTGGTACATTGGCGAGCTATAATCGTCTTGAATGTCTATTTCCCAGCGGTCCTGTCTGCTCCAGTCCTCTACTCATCACAACAAAACAAAAGTGCTCATTTATAATTGTATGAGTGGAATATGTCAAATATATATTTGTGCAAATTTCCCGCGGAATAAATTTAAACTGTCTAATGCCAATTGAAATGCATACATTTTATAGTTTATTTTACATTGCAAATAAAAAATACAAACTCAGATTTAGTGAAAAGAAGGAGCCGCCATTTTTTTAACACTTTACAACATAGTTGAAAAGTGTTTATGACTTTGTTTATTCATTCTGTCTGTCTGTCTGTCTGTCCGTTAGCACGATAACTGCCGTAAAAACGATTTTATCAAAATGAAATTTTAGTATGTTGTTCAGACGGTCTGTGCGACCTATGGGAATATAAATGAATGATATCACCCAATTAGTTTTGGATTGAACCCGCGTTGAAGAAATGAAATACATTGAACCCTATGGGACCTAATTTTTCAAACATTTTTTAAGCGGATTTAAAATTCACAAATTGCTTCGAAAGTTTAAGGAAATATTCAAATTATAACATAAAATATATAAAAAAAAATTCAGTAAAATATATTCAGTAGTTCTTTAAATAAAAATTAAAATAATAATTATATCCTTTATATGAAGAGATCACGTGACCCACTTCAAAATAAAATATGGCATCCATCTTGTGTCAAAATCGTCATTTTTAAAGTTCTTTTTAATTCATATTTAGTACTGTATCCGTCTTAAAACCGCTTTTTTTTTGCTTAAATTTTGTGCATCTACATCCTGAAACAACC